>CM052895.1:108620209-108736769 GCA_028534135.1 Potos flavus | reverse complement strand
TAAAACATCACATACAATCTATTGTGATAAATAAGTCAGTGAAACAGAGCAACTCTAAAATAAATCCTACTTTTAACCTGTCTCTGCAAATTAAAAATATACTCAATATCATAATATATAATATGTAATGAATAATGTATATAAAAAGTATAAAGAAATTGTGCATTTTTAGAATTCCCAAAACAATTTTGAATAGTGACCATGATGCTAGTAATATGATATTTTGGAACTCTTTGTTGTAAGATAATTTTAACAAGAGTGTGTTTTACATTAAGTAGTCTTGTGACCTGCTTACATACTACTTCATCTTGTTAAAATCATTGTGTTGCTTTTATTAGTCTTTTCTTTAAGAATGACTGTTTTTTCTGTCAAACTACTAATGCAGTGGCTTTTAAAAAATTATTTCTGCCTGTGCCCTTTGAGTAAATCAGTGAAAATAATTAGTCCTGGTGTTCTGAAGTCTTTGGTGTACTATTCACTGTGATTCCATCTCCACTAACTTAAGTTATCCAGTAAATGATTTCTTTGGCAAAATGAGATATTAAAGAACCAAGGCTCTACCTGATACTGCTCCATTCAGCTCCAGGTTCTGCTTCAGTGGGAAATCTGTCTATACTAGTAAAGTGATTCAGAGCTTAAGTCTTTAAAGTCTCCCTTCTGGCTCACAGCACAAAAAGATGCCCAGTACACACTATAAGGCGATATAGATTCATCAGTGGTCTTAAAATGATCTTAGGGGGTTCAGTCTGTTAAGGGTCCAGCTCTTGATTTCAGCTCAAGTTGTGATTTCAGGGTCATCAGATCGAGCCCTGGCTTGGGCTCTGCGTTCAGTGCATAGTCAGCCTGTCCCTCTCCCTCTGCTGCCTCTTTCTCAGATAAATAAATAAAATCTTAAAAAAATAAAATAAGATGATCTTAGAAGCTGAAGCTAATAGCCTTCCTAGTTAATCTTTCTTTTAATATAATCTCAGACGCAAGGTTTTCTCCTTTCTTAAAAAAATTATTTCTGTTACCTGAACAAATTTTGTTTTACTTGTTGATAGCTTAAAATTGGTGATTTTCAGAAGGAAGTGAGGTGAAAATTTGATCACAGTCTATGGACTTTCCTCTCCACCTAATAATTTTCCTTTAAAGTAGCCACCTACATCAGTCATATAAAACAGTTGACTTTTTGTTGCATCCTGAGCTTTTATTTTGTCAAAATGTCAATGTTCTCATTAAGTCTTCAGTAGAAAGTATAATTAATACTTAATGATTTCTAAGTCTGTTCGTTGGAGAAGAGGGCACAAAATTCAAAAGTACTAGATTTTGAATATTTTCTAGAAGTTTAACCTTTATGTTCTTTGAGGAAATGATAGCTTCTTAAGCACGATCTTGGTGTGGGAAAATTGATCCATAAGAAATATGAATGAGTTTCAAAGTAGTGCTAAAAATACTGTGGTATTATTTCTTTGCACAGGTAGTGACAAGTAAGATGTGGATTTCATGTATTTTATTTTGTCACTTTAGGTGTTTGCATTCTGAAACAGCAGTTTTAAAACTTGCTGCATATTAAAATCATCTGGAGGATGACTTTTAAAATCTTGATTCCTAGCTCTTATTCTTGACGCTGAGATCAGTATTTCCATGGATGGCACCCAAAGCATAAGTAAAGTTTTCCAGGTAATTCAAATATGTAGTCAAGTTTAAGAAGCTGTGAGGTGTTCACTGAGCATCTTTTTTTTTTTTTTTAAAGATTTTATTTATTTATTTGACAGAGAGAGAGATCCAAGTAGGCAGAGAGGCAGGCAGAGAAAGGGGGGGAAGCAGGCTCCCTGCCGAGCAGAGAGCCCAATGCGGGGCTCGATCCCAGGACCCTGGGATCATGACCTGAGCCTAAGGCAGAGGCTTTAACCCACTGAGCCACCCAGGCGCCCCAAGAATAGGGTCTGAGAATCTGCATTTCTAATAAACTCCCAGATTGTATGATACTCCTGGTCTGTTTTCCAAGCTTTAGAGTAGCAAGGTTCTAGAATACTTATTTAGTATGCTATTTGCCTAGATAGACTGTAGTTGTCATGATGTCTTTAGTCAAAAAAAACTTTGTTCTGTTCTTGGTCTCATAATTGCTAGATACTCTGTTAGGTGAGTCTTACATACTTTTCTCATTTAACACTCCCAACAACCCTGCAAGAGTGTAATATGTGTTTTTTTGGAAGATTCTTGTAAGTGATAAAAAAAATAAAATTATGTAGCCATCAGTAATTAAAGTTAATACTTATTTATAGTTTTGTGTAAGACTCCAAGTGAAAGTTAAAACTTTAAGAAGCGTTTTATCATATCCATTATCCCACCTTACTTAAGTAAAGAAAACAAAATATTGTGGGAGCAAGAGGACTAGAACTAAGATACATTTGCTCAGAAAAGACCAGAAGAAAATATACTAAAACATACTGTAGTTGCATTAGAGTGACAGGATTACAGGCATTTTCTGCTTTTATCTGTATCCTAAAAATATTTATAATGTGCATATATTACCTTTAGAATAAAAAGGAAAAAAGCCTTAGACTTCTCAAAAATACCTCTGAAGAAAGGCCTGAAATAAATAATAAATAAAATAAAAATAAAATGAAATAAAATAAATAAAAAAAAGAAAGGCCTGAAATAAATAGTAAAATAAATACTTGACAAATCATATGAAAATCAAGATTTCAGTAGAAATATGAGCAAAGAACAATTCACACAATCGAAAGTGTGAATTATAAATGAACAGTGGGAAAATACTTTTTAAAATCTGAAAGTTTGATAAGACAATTTTAATGTGGCCAGATAGGTACCTACCTTCCCCAAAAAGATGTGCTTTAGAGCTAATACCCAGTGCTGTCATGGCACAGCAAAACCCATATATTCTGGTGGCATTATGCAACCTTTTGAAAGGCAGTATAGTTAATGCAAAGAAAGATTATGTTTAATATAATGGTAGTAGAATACAAAATTGTTATACACCCTCCAACTGCCAGTATGTAGAACGTGTACATGCTGAAAGACAATAAAAGTCCTTATTTGAGTGTAAAGAGATGAGATCACAGAATGCTATAGTATTTGCTTAGAAGTTCTTTAATTTTGCAAATTGTCTTTTCAACTAAAAAAAATCCAGTATGTCTAAGTTAACTTTACATATGATAGCTCTCTGACTATGGGGAGAACAAACCATATTTTATATATTATGGATGTTTAGGCTTTATTCGTTTTCATGTTTTTGGCCCTTTTCAGATCATGTCCTATAGAAGATTCTTAAATCAGAAACCAGTCTTCATTGAGATTTGTTTTTAAAATTTCCTAGTATCAAGCCAACCTTGTATTCAGAATTTATTGAGCTGACCTTGTATGTTGTATATTTAGTTATTGTTCAGGTACTGGGTAGGGAACATAGAATTACAACCACAAAGAAATTATGATTTTAAGAAATAAAATGGTATTAAAGATACTACTTTAGAAATAATTGAGGAACTTCGGACATCTTTTAATAAATAGTCTGTAAATTCTATTCCCAGTTTCCTCTTTTCAGTGTCCAAGGTTGCATCCAAAATAGCACAGCAGTTGCCGAACCTGTGTATTTAATCTTGGAGAGAAAAAAAGAAACAATGTATACCAGTAAGCCACAATATTAAAAAAGCTTAAGCACTAAATTTCAGAAGTAATCAGTCAGATACAGGCTCCTAAGAAACCTGAAGTTTTACCTAAGAAATGAGGTAAAGGAAAATAAATTTGTAATATTCTAAATACTTCACAGAACTATTACTTTATGTATATCCCATCCTGAAATTGTTACCATGTCCCCAAGTCAGCCTTGTTGACGGTCTTTCCAGACTTTTACAATCAAAACTGAGCAGCATACCCTGATTATCTAGTTCTGTATTTCCCAACCAGAGGTGGGTGAGTGCTGTTGGCATTTTGGGCAAAACATTCATTGTGCTGGAATGTGGTTAAGTGTCCCACTCACTTCTGCCAATTACATCTCTCAGGTATTATGAATATCAAAAATGCTCTCAAAGTTTTCTGCAGTTGATGAGTAAGTACCACTGTCCATTGAGAATTTATTGGTCTACTCTGGAAGAATGCCAGTTAGCTCTTTTAAAAATAGGTTAATTTCATGTTGTAGTGTTTATATTGAAACTTCACATTGGACATGAGTGAAGAGGATTAGGGTTCAGCGTTATTAGGGAAACAGATGGGAAGGGTTTGGGTCTTTTTCATTCCAACAATTGATGGCTTGTAAATGCAGGAGAGGACTTGCTACAAATCTTTTTGAAGGGTAATTTTGCACTACTGTGTCAATCAAGATTTAAAATGCTCATGCCTATTCCTCATTAACCCCTTCTCAAGGAATCTAACCAATAGAAATCTTGGAAGGTATACAAATTGATCTTTTAGGATGTATATTTGCAGTGTTATTAATAGTAGCCAAGTGTAAATAAATAGAAGTAAAACAACCAAGAACAAAAACCCCATCCACCTAAGTGGTTATAAATGGTGGTTAAATAGTTTATAATACATACCATACATCTATTTTTTTAAAAGAAAGGTCTTTGTTTACTGGGTAAATTGTTAACAATATATCATTAAAGAAAAAAAGCAATTTAGAATAGTATGATTATTATTATCCTAGTTTTGCAATAAAAATATGTGTGTACATGCTTGTGTGTATGTGTAAGTGAGGCCTGGAACGTGATATTTTAAATGAATAAATTAGAAAGTAGAACCAAGACTTTCAAAGGTTGAGAAAGAAATAATGCTTTCTTTGTTCTTCTAGCACATAGTTGGTTCTTCCATCATTTACCTTTATTCCTTCCTCTAGACAACCCAATTGCGCTTAATAGAAAGCCTGCCTCTTGAATCTCTACCCAGAAAAACTTTTAAAAAGACCTAGTAATTAATGGGGCAATAAGCCATACTATCTTCATGGCTACCCTAGTCTCAAATGTTTTGACTGTTTCTCTTTTCTCCTGTTTTGTTTTTTGTTTTTGTTTTTGTTTTTTTTCACTTCAGTGGTAGGACCCAACATGCAAAACATCTTTCCCATATATACCTTTGTTGTTCTTATGCTTTTACCGTAGTTCATATCCTCATTACTTTATGCTCAGATTATTATAGTAGCCTATGAAACTGGTCTCCTTTTGTCAGCTTCAGCCTGTTCCATTTCCATGCTAAACAATGTCTTCTGAGTATATGATAGTATTAGTGCTGTTATCTTAAATGTGCTCACAGAAGCAGTGTTGTGTTTATAAATTTCCAGCTGTAGACAGTATACCCCAATAATTTGCACCTTGTACCTCTTCACTCTGTAAAGAAATAAACTTTTATTTTACCTTTTTTAAAAGAAAAGGGAGATACAGGAGCTATTACTACTGTGTTTTAGTACTGGGGCTAGCCCTGAAAAATTATTATATGAGCTGTACACTGACTCAACTCTTCCAGGAGGGAAGATGTTATTATAGCCATTATTTAAAATGGATTTATGGGATGAACTTGTGTGGTGAATTTTGTTTTAGGATAGGAATTCTGTAATGAATAAACATGTCCGCTCTTTTAATATCTGTAAATTCTTGGTTTGTTTATTCTTTTGTTGTCATTCATCTTCCCTTTCAGAAATTCTTAGCTGAACCTAGAAGGAAAAAAGATTTTGTTATTTTGATCTATATCTAGACTAGCACTGTATGAAGACTATAGAAATCTGGAGAAACATGCTAGAATTTGGTCAGGTGTCCTGTTAAGACCAGAGATCCCCCATTTAGAGGAAGTAGCTTGGAGGGCAAAGCGCCATGAGAGCTTTTTCCCAGAGGATATTCATGAGATTCTGAGAACCTATCCACTTATCACTGCTCTCCGTTTGAGAATCAGTTATTTTCTTAAGATTTTATTTTAAGTACTCTCTGCACCCAATGCGGGGCTCAAACTTACAACCCCGAGATTAAGAGCCACATGCTCTACTGACTGAACCAGCCAGGTGCCCCAAGAATCAGTTTTAATGTGCCTTTACTACTAAAGGAAAGTGTCATATTCCTTATGTGTGTAGGGGCAGAAAACTAATTTAGAATAGTTGCCTTACAGAAAGTGAGTTGGCAGCAGCTATGATTATTTTGTTCACACTCATACCCAAACCTTTGAAAATCTTCAGGGCACCAGCTGCCACCTCCTCTAGGAAATCTTCCCTGATTTCCTTCTGGCTTTTCCTACTCAAATAATTTCTCCTTTCTTTGAACTTACTTGGATTGTTTATGACCTTTGTGCTTTTCTACTTACCTGTAATTATATATGTATCTTTTTAGAAAAATATATATTCTATACTGGAAACTTTCTAGAACAGGGTACATGCCTAACTTTTCTTGTATCTCTCATAGTACTTCATGCAACACCCTAGTATAGAGGCAAAGCAAGTATTTCCTGATCAAACTATTTTTGTGAAATTTACATAGGAAAAAGTTAATGAACTTTAAATGTTATTGTTCTTCTACTCCTATGAAATATCTTTTGCTCCAGAGGAAAATTGGCAAAAATTATAAAAATGATATCCAGTGACTACAGTTAGGAAAGCAGTGTAACTGAATAAAAGCACCAAGAGTATGTCAAGAAGTAGCTGGAGATATAGATGGGCAATCAGTTTTATAAAGCCTCGTAGGTTATGCTGAGTTTGGACTTTATTCTGTTCATGAGAGGGGAGCCACTGAAAGATTTTAAGAGGTGAGCTATTTGATTAAATTGTGGTGGTTTTTTAAAAAGATTTTATTTATTTATTTGACAGAGAGAGTGGGAAGCAGGCTCCTCGCCAAGCAGAGAGCCTGATGTGGGGCTCGATCCCAGGACCCTGAGATCATGACCTGAGCCGAAGGCAGAGGCTTTAACCCACTGAGCCATCCAGGCGCCCCTGATTAAATTGTGTTTTAAATATTAGTTTGGTACAATGAGAAAGCTACATCTAAAGATTATTAGACTGAAAGATGGGATCCAGTTAGGCTATTGGAAGAGTCTGGGAAACAAACACAATTGTAAAATACTAGAACAGAGGCAGTATAGTAGGTTAGAAGAGAATGGTTTTAAGAAATACAGATTAAATTCATAGGTCTTTTTGGTGTCTTATTTCATACGGTGTAAGGCAGAGGAAGTGTTTTGACTAGGCTTCAGAGATTGGTTGAAGTGCTGATACTTAATCTAGAAAAGGAATATGGGAGGAAGAAGAGTAGCATTAAGTTTTGTGGCTGAGCTGAGTTTTGAACATCTTTAATTTGAATTGTCAGTAGGACAGCCAGTTGAAGGTGTCCAGCAGTCAGTTGAGTACATAAGGCTCAGGTTTGGGGAGAGGTCAGGACTGAGAGTCCTCAGCATGCAGGTTCTAAGAGCGGTTAAATGTTTGCCCTGAAGAGTATGTCTTACTCACAAGACTTCGTGATGTCCCTACTAGCCAAGATTTGTTGTGGTTTACTTTAATTTTTTTAAATTATGAAAACACAATTTCTTTTAATCTGAATCTATCATGAGAGGAAAAAAATCAAAGCAGTTAAAATTGAGGAAGACTCTGTAAAACAATTGGCAGTAACTCTTCAAAAATATCAGTGCCCTGGAAATTTAAAAATATAGGTATGGGGCACCTGGGTGGCTCAGTCAGTTAAGCATCCAACTCTTGATTTTGTCTCCGTTCACGATCTCAGGATCATGAGCTTGGCTTCCAGTTGCATGCATGCTGGGTATGGAGCCTACTTGAGATTCTCTCTCTCTCTGCCTCTCCCTGCTTGTACATGCACTCTCTTTCTCTCTCTAAATAAAATTTAAAAATAAAATAAAAAGGAAAACATAGGTTGGGGAACTGTTCTAAAAGAGACACGATCATCAAATACAGTGTGATCCTTGATTAATTGATTGAGTGATCCTGTATTGCCCCTTTTGAGGATGTTATTGGGATAATTGCATATGGACTGTATATTAGATAATTCTATCCAAGTTAAATTTGAATTTGACAGTTTATTATTGCTGAGGAGAATGTCCTTTTTCTTAGGGTGTGTGTTAAAATGCAATTAACTCAAGTGGTTTAGCACACAAAGTGAGTATATGTAAAGAGATAAAACAAGATATAAAACAAATGTGAGTTTGTATTATAAGAGTTTTTCAGTTATGTGAAAATGTATTTTTGTGTCTAATTTTCTTAATGTATTTTTTAGTATGGTTGCATATTAGAAATTGGATAAGATGATATTTATTATATGTTTGTGTTTTATCCATTGATTATGGGAAATAGTTAAGACATTAAAGCAACTGGCTTATCTGGGGTTCTTCTCTTTGAAGCCAGGCCTACTAAATAAGTGGACCAGATTATTATGATCTATTATTAATAAACCCTGTAACAGAATAGCATAGGTTTATACTACAGTCCACAACCAAGGTTTATTTTTGCTTATATTACTTAGCCAACACAGTTTATCAGCAGGAAGAGACTTGCTCCACCCAGTAGCCCAAGAAGCCAGACTGATGGAGTTTCTGACAATGTGTAATGGCACATCTGGAACATTAGACCCTGCAGTGACAACTACAGGGAAAGAAAGAGCTGGAGGGTTCTCCCATTGGCTCTTCAATATTTTGGCCGTGAAATGACATACAGGTCATTTCTATTCATGGTGTATTAGCCAGAACCAGTTACATGGCTCTGCCCTTATTGGTAAGGGTCTGGGATATATGGAGAGCACATGGTATTTGGTGAGCATTAAATGTCTGTCACATTTTGTAGTTCATCTCCAGAAATAGTGTTGATAGTCTTAAAACGTATGACTGACCATTGTTGCCAGAATTCTGGTTTTTAAACTGTAGGAAAAATTTTTGGTCACTTTTAGTGCCAGGAAGTGGCTTATTGCTTTATATTGACTATTTCTCATATAACCCGTATTTATTTATTGCCTTCAAAACTGTATAGTAAATATAAACTGAATTTAAGGGAAGTTTAGTAATTTGCTTGGTTATAGAGTACTATCTTTTGGAGAACTTACATGGTTTTGAGATTTCGTTTTGCTATTTTAATTTTAATGATAGCTCCTTTTTTTTTTTTTTTTAAGATTTTATTTATTTATTTGACAGAGAGAGAGACAACGAGAGTGGGAGCACAAGCAGGGGGAGTGTGAGAGGGAGAAGCAGGCTTCCTGCTGAGCAAGGAGCCCCACGCAGTGCGAGATCCCAGGGCCCTGGGATCATGACCTGAGCCAAAGGCAAACGCTTAACAACTGAGCCACCCAGGTGCCCCTAATGATAGCTACTTTTAAATAGTATTTTAAACTCAAAATTTTTTTGAGATTTTTAAAAAAGGGTTTCCTCAGAAAGTTTTTATTTTACTTTTTAAAATTTACATTAATTACCTTTAAAATAACATTAGGTAGTATTTTTCAGAGTGTAGTCTATCAAATACTTACATATGTAACCATTTCCTTATTTGGGGGCATTTATTTTGACATTTTTCAGGGGGTATAAATTCTAATGTATTTCTAAACAAATATTCAAAAAGTTTTGTTTATCTTAAACACACTTGAAATATACATAGAGGGGTGCATGGATGACTCAGTCGATTAAGCATCTGCCTTCTGCCTTCATCTCAGGTCATGATCCCAGGGTCCTAGGATTAAGCCTATTCAGTGGGGAGCCTGCTTCTCCCTCTCCTCCTACTCCTGCTCTTTCTTACTCATCTCTGTCGCTTTCTCTGTCTCTCTCTTTCAAATAAATAAATAAAATCTTAAAATCTATATAGATTAATTAAATTTATATAAACTGTAGTATCATTTATATATCTAAGGTATGGCTCAAAATTAGTTTCTAATAAAATTTTGGATGGAACTACAAATAATAGCTTCATTTTGAATATTTAATCTCAGGATGAAATCTATTAGACAAAATCAACCAAATTCCTCAACTTGATTTGATTCCTATACAAACCCTTCCTACATACTTCTTTTTATCAAATTTGGTAAATTATAGTCTAAAAGCTCTTATTAGATGAAGTTCTGAGGTCAGTACAGACAGGTTCAGTATAATTTTTGCTCCAGTAATTCTTGATGGGAATTTTTCTCAAAAACAATACCCTTGTGAAGGTGCTCGCTTCGGCAGCACATATACAATACCCTTATGAAGAACACACTGAAGTTATATCCTCACCATAGAATCGAAGGAAGAGGATTACATTTTATTTATTTTTTTCTTTTCTTTTTTTAAGTTTAATTTTTAATTCTGGTGTGGTTAGCATACTGTGTTATATTTTTAGCATACAATGTATTGATTCAGCACTTCTGTATATTACTCAGTGCTCCTCAAGATAGGTGTAGTCTTAATACCCTTCACTTATTTCACCCATCCCCCTACCCGCCTCCCCTCTGATAACCATCAGTTATTTCTCTATGGTCAAGAGTCTGGTTTTTGCAGTATGGCGGTTCCTCAAAAAGTTAAAAATAGAACTACCCTACAGTGGAGCAATTGCGCTACTAGGTATTTATCCAAAGGATACAAAAATAGTAATTCAAAGGGGTACGTGCACCACAATGTTTATAATAGTAATGTCCATAATAGCCAAAATATGGAAAGAGGCCAGATGTCCACCTACAGATGAATGGATAAAGAAGATGTGTATATATACAATGGAATATTACTCAGCCATCAAAAAGAATGAAATCTTGCATTTGCAGTGATATGGATTGGAGTTAGAGCGTGTTATTGCTAAGCAAGTAAGTCAGAGAAAGACAAATGCTATATAATTTTACTTATGTGGAATTTAAGAAATAAAACAGATGAACATAGGGAAAGGGAGGAAAAATTAAGATAAAAACGGAGAGGGAGACACAGCATAAAATACTTTTTTTTTTTTTTTAAGATTTCATTCATCTGTTTGACAGAGACACAGTAAGAGAGAGAACACAAGTAGGGGGAGTGGGAGAAGCAGGCTTCCCGCTGAGCAGGAAGCCCAATGTGGGGCTTAGTCTCAGGACCCTGGGATCATGACCTGAGCCAAAGGCAGACACTTGATGACTGAGCCATCCAGGCGCCACAAAAGACTCAACTATAAGAAACGAACTGAGGGTTGCTAGTGGAGAGATGGGTGGGGGGATGGGATAATTGGGTGATAGGCATTAAGGAGGGCACTGGTTGTTATATGCAACTGATGAATTGCTAAATTCTGTCCCTGAAACTTATAGATTAGTAAATTGAGTTTAAATTAAAATTTTTTTTAAAAAAGTCTGGTTTTGGGTTTGTCTTTTTTTTTTTTCTTTGTTTTGTTTCTTAAAATTCACATATGATTGCAGTCATGGTATCTGTCTTTCTGACTGGCTTATTTCACTTAGCATTATACTCTCTAGATCCATCCATGTTGTTGCAAATGGCAAGGTTTCATTCTTTTTTATGGCTGAATAATATTCCACAATGTATATATACCACATCTTCTTTATGATTCATCTATTGATAACACTTGGGTTGCTTCCATAATTTGGATATTGTAAATAATGCTGCAATAAACATAAGCATGCATATATCCCTTCGAATTAGTGTTTTTATATTCTTTGGGTAATGGCCAGTGGTGCAATTCCTAGATTGTAGGGTAGTTCTATTTTTAATTTTTCGAAGAATCTCCATATTTTTTTCCACAGTAGCTTTACCAGTTTACATCCCCACCAGCAGTGCACGAGAGTTCTTTTTCTCCTCATCCTCACCAACACTGTAGTTCCTTGAGTTTAGCCATTCTGACAGGTATGAGGTGATATCTCATTGTGGTTTTGATTTGTATTTCCCTGATGATGAGTGACGTTAAGCATCTTTTCACGTGTCTGTCTGCCTTCTATCTGTTTATCTTTGAAGAAGTGTCTGTTCATGCCTTTGCCCATTTTTAATTGGATTATTTGGTTTTTAGGTGTTGTAGAAGTTTTTTTAAGATTTATTTATTTGAGAGGGAGAGTGCACACATGAGCGTGGGGAGGGGCACAGGGCGAAGAAGAGGTAGAGGATCCCCAGCCGACTCCCCTTTGAGCAGGGTGCCAGACACAGGTCTTGATCCCATGACCCTGAGATTGTGACCTGAGCTGAAACCAAGAATCAGATGTTCAACTGAGTGAGCCACCCACGCACCCCAAGTTGTATAAGTTCTTTATGTATTTTGAATACCAATCCTTTATTGGATATGTCTTTTGCAAATATCTTCTCCTATTCGGTAAGTTGTCTTTTAGTTTCGTTGGTTGTTTCCTTTGCTGTACAGAAGCTTTGTACTTTGATGTAGTTCCAGTAGTTTATTTTTGCATTTGTTTCACTTGCCTTAGGAGACATATAAAAAAAGATGTTGCTAAGACCGATGTGAGAGAAATTACTGTCTGTGCTCTCTTCTATGGTTTTTATGTTTTTAGGTCTCACCTTTAGGCCCTTAATTCATTTTGAGGGTTTTTTTGTGTGTGGTATAAAGAGTAGTCCAGTTTCTTTTGCATGTAGCCTCCCAGTTTTCCCAACACCCATTTATTGAAGAGACTGTCTTTTTCCCATTGCATATTCTTGCCTCCTTTGTCGAGAATTAATTGACCATATAATTGTGGGTTTATTTCCAGGCTTTCTATTCTGTTCCATTGATCTATGTAACTCTTTTTGTGCTAGTACCATACTCTTTTGGTTACTGCAACTTTGTAATATAACTTGAAATCTGGAATTGTGATACCTCCTTTTGTTTCTCTTTTTCAAGATTCCTTTGTCTATTTGGAGTTTTTTGTGGTTTCATACAAATTTTAGGATTGTTTGTTCTAGCTCTGTGAAAAATGCTGTTGGTATTTTGGCAGGGTTTGCATTACATCTGTAGATTGTTTTGGGTAGTATAGACTTTTTAGGATTTTATTTATGTGTTTGTCAGAAAGAGAGAGGGTGCATTCGCACAAGCAGTGGGAGTGGCAGGCAGAGGGAGAAGCAGGTTCCTCGCTGAGCAAGGAGCCTGTTGTGGGACTCCACAAGGGCCTTGGGGTCATGACCTGAGCCAAAGACAGATGCTTAACCATCTGAGCCACCCAGGCGTCCCCGCTATAGATATTTTAATAATATTTCCAATAATAGTTCTTCCCATCCATGAGCATAGAATGTCTTTCCATTTCTTTGTGTCGTCTTTAGTTTGTTTCTCTTTTTTTTTTTTTTTATAGTTTTCAGAGTACAGGTCTTTCGCCTCTTTGGTTAAGTTTATTTCTAGGTATTTTAATATTTTTGGTGCAGTTGTAAATGGGATTGTTTTCTTAATTTCTTTTTCTGATGCTTCATTATTAGGTATAGAAATGCAATGGATTTCTGTATATTGATTTTATCCTGCAACCTTACTGATTTCATTTATTCTAGTAGGGTTTTTTTGTAGAGTTTTTAGGGTTTTCTATAGATAGTATCATGTCATCTTCAAATAGTGAAAGTTTTTCCTCTAAAGTCAGGAATAAGACAAGGGTGTCTAGTCTCACTACTTTTATTCAACATAGTACTGGAAGTCCTAGCCACAGCTGTCAGAAAACAAAGAGAAATAAAAGACATCCAAACTGGTAAGGAAGAAGTAAAACTTTCAGTATTTGCAGGATTAAAATTTAATATTAAGAATGTGTAAAGGTTTACATATTTGAAATAGTTATTAGCTTGGTAACTTTCTTTAACCTTTCTTCAGTTAAAGTCAAAAGAGGGTTCTTAAAAAAATAGCCAACTCCTGTTCATCACTCTCATTTAAATGGTTTCTGACCTTTGTTTTGACATATAAAGACAATATAAATCTTATCACAGAGTAGTATGTGGTAACACATGCCTAAGGAGCTCCAGAGCTGCCTTGATCTTTTGTAGAATTGATGCTAATTGAACACCAGAAATTCTTTGCACGGTTATCAAATTCCCTAAGGATCTGGCTGTTAGCTTATAAGTCAGTGAAATCATATTTCATCATTTATTATCATTGGTAGAGCACAGACTTAAAGGAAATGCATCTGGTATCCATTTCTTTACCACATTATTATCTCTCATGGAAAAATATATGTGGAATGACTGCACTCAGTTGTTGGAAATGAATTGTTGTTGTCATTTCATTTGTGGTAATTTTCCTTTCTTTTTTCCCCAAACCATCTATTTCCTGATGAAAAAGAAAATTAGTGAAATTTCTTTTCTCAGTATACTTTATCCAGATAAGAAGTTTCTATAGTAAAGGTAGAGTATTGCCTTCCACAAGGTTTCTTCTATTATTACAAGTTCCTTTAGATGTTTGGATTTGTTTTTTTGATAAGTTAGACAGAGGATAACCCCTGTTCCAAAGTTATTTACTAAATTAATTGACTTAATTTGGAAGAAACTGACAACTTTCTCTGAAACTTTCAAAAATATAACTAAGCATTTGGCCAAAATAAAGCCATATCTTCATTTTTGTATTGGAAATGCCAGCAAGTTAAATACCAATGTTTCACCAAAAGTGATTTTGTTTTTTAAGTGAATTTTACCAACCAGTTAAATTTTCCTATTAGATTAGCAGCTTTTTATGCTGCTAAGAGGGGACATTTTAACACTTAAAAGGGTAAAGTAGGAAAGATAACTTCAGAATAAAAGGTGGTCTTTCCATATATCAGTTGAGAGTTTGACATTAATGTATTTATGTCTTGAATTATCTGTTTCTCTTGTTTCACCATGTGCTACTGTAAAGTTTATTTTCATCCTTTATTGAAAAGCATGATTTTGAACATACCTTGTGATGAAGTTTACAGTATTTATTGCAATAAGAAAGGAGCTTTTGGGGTGCTGGGATGGCTCATCTCTTGGGCAACTGACTTTTTTTTTCCCAAATACTTTTATTTTATTTTTTCAGTGTTACAAGATTCATTGTTTGTGCAACTGACTCTTGATTTTGGCTCAGGTCATGATCTCAGGGTTCTGGGGTTGAGCCCCACATCAGGTTCCACACTCAGCAGGGAGTGTACTTGAGATTTTCTTTCTCTCCAGACTCTGCCCCTCCCTCCACTCATGTGCACACACTCTCTCTCTCTCAAATAAATAAGTTTTTTTTAAAAAGATGCTTTTGATTTTGTAGGCAAAGTCTTTATTGGCATGTGCATGATTGAGAAACAAGATATTTTCATTTGAATGTAAATTTTCATTTACATAAGCAAAGAATCCTCAACTTTTTCTAACAATAGGAAGTTAATCCATGTGCATGGTGAAGAAGCCTCTTTATGACACTGACATACAGATTCTTGTTAATTGCAATGTTCACAGGAATAGAATTTTTTTGAGTACCACACAAACAGGTGTCTGTAGCCATTAAGCCCAATATAGACTTAATGGGAACTCTCTTGGATATCTTATAAAAACTTTTGTCAGTTATTCTAGTTTATCTTATAACTTCCAAAAATGGATTGTGGTAGGAGTCAGCATAGTATTATGGTTAATGACTTAGACCCTGAAGCCAGGTTTCCTGGGTTTGAATCCCAGCTCTACCACCTACTAATTGGGAAAGTTTGTGAAGATGAATTGTTGTATTTGGAACTCACTGAAGTTTCTTTTGTATATTTGATGTTTATATTATTTTTCCATTTCCAGGATACAAGTTCTCATCATTTTTTTAGTTACTACATCAAGCAGTTTTTCTGTGAGGGACAGGGGACACAAATATCAGAAAAATATAACTATTATGCATTACACCCTGATTTCATGGTGAAAAGGGGAAAAAGAAAGAAAAAGCTTCTCAAGTGACAGAAATGCAAATGTTTTCAAAAACTAGGATGGCATAAATCGATGATAGCAGAACTGAAGGGCATATCGGCTTGTATCACTTGAGAAGCTCTTGTTACAAGCATCCTATGAATTTATCAAAGCATTTCAGTAAGTAGCCATTATAAGGAAAAAGATTAAGTAAATAATGATAGCACAGATGATACTCGGATATGGTGAAATCATACAAGCAGACCTTGAATGAGTCATAATCGAATTGTTAGGACATATATGACACTCAACTTTTCATACTTGGCTAATAAGTTTAGAGTTGATGCCTTATATTTAGTAGGCTGAACTTGGAAATCCGCTGTCTGGTATTCTTTCGATAATAAGGAAAACGTTACTACAGAATAAGAAATAATGTCCTTAAATGATAATTACAAGGCTTTTTCTCTCTTTTTTTTTTTAAGATTTTATTTATTTATTTGACAGAGAGAGACAGCGAGAGAGGGAACACAAGCAGGGGTAGTGGGAGAGGGAGAAGCAGGCTTCCTGCAGAGCACGGAGCCCAATGAGGGGCTCGATCCCAGGACCCTAGGACCATGACCTGAGCCGAAGGCAGACGCTTAACGACTGAGCCACCCAGGTGCCCCATCACTTTGTCATATACTGAAAAATGGACACAGCAAAATTATTTTTTTTTTGCTACTAGTGGCTATTAAAATTGTCTCATTTTGTAATTGATTTCCAGCAGAGAAAAGTGTTGCTTGTTTCCATGACCACTTCCAACATTGCACTCTTCATCTCAGTAGCTTGGCTACGTTACATACTTTCACTGGCATCTTTAACCTGTGTCAGGGGCGTTACATACCTTTTAGTTAGTTTCTAATAATTAATTTCAGAGACTGTCTGAGCTTATCGTTTCATTTTAAAATACTTTATTGACTAGTTTTCAGCAGCTTTTGAAAACATTTAAATCCTAATGTTTAACAAGGGCTTAACTATAATTTTTAATGTTATGTTTAAATCAAACTTGGAAGGTGTTTGTCATACCTAGACTCAGAAATAAAGATCTGGGGGCACCTGGGTGGCTCAGTGGGTTAAAGCCTCTGCCTTCGGCTCAGGTCATGATCTCAGGGTCCTGGGATCGAGCCCCACATTGGGCTCTCTGCTCAGCAGGGAGCCTGCTTCCCCCTCTCCCTCTGCCTGCCTCTCTGCCTACTTGTGATCTCTTTCTCTAATAAATAAATAAAATCTTAAAAAAAAAAAAAAAAATGTTTAAGAAATAAAGATCTGTATTCCCCAACTTCTTCTATGTCACCATAGCCACTTTGCTCTCCATTCCAGTTCTTTGCTTTGACTGCTGCAAAATTTTTTGCTCTTGCTATTTTGATTTTGTCATTCAGGACCTATAAATTCCATTTTACAGTGCACTACACTAAAATTCCACTTTACAGCCTCTTTAAGAAGCTTTAAGATTACTGGGGTGCCTCGGTGGCTCCATTGGTTAGGCACCTGTCTGCTTGAGGATTCTCTCCCTCTCCCCCTGCCCCCCCAAAATAAATAAATCTTTAAAAAAATATATTTATATATATATATATGTATGTATGTAAAGAAACTTTCAGATTACCTTATTCTTTCCTCAGTACCAACTAATAAACTCTAATTCTCTAGCTAATTTTTTAGTGCCTCCTTACCCCTTCACACCCACCAAAAGAAAGTCATTCCATATTACATTTTACCACTGGGCCTAAAGTGCATTTATGTGTACCTTCAAAAGTAAAATTTCATCTCCTATAAAAATCATTACTGAAGGTTCCATGAGTACATACTGCTTTTGGTTTGAGCACTACTTTGAAAATGGAGTCAGAGATGTAAAAATCTTAAAACTATAGCAAAATTGCCATTGGAAGCATAATGGTCTGATGACATTTATCCTGTTCTAAGAGTCACACCAAAGCAAAGTAAAAAGGAATCTCTTCTCTTGGAACTATCTTGTAATACCATGCCTGCCTTCTTCCTTACCATGGAATGAACATAATCATTCCACTGAGGATTATTTTTCTTTACATTCCTGCCAAGTCAGAATTTCTCAGGTAGAAATTTTACATTTATTTTTCTTTCCCTGCATGAATAAAGTGAGGGTATTATCTTTATTGATATCTCTTAATTTGGTAACTAGTGTAATCTTTAAATTTCCTGGTAAGTAGTTTTTTTAATAAAAAACTACTTTTAATATTTTATTTTTAATAAAATAAGATCCTTTGCAGAAATTGACCAGTTTCATACTTTTACATTCATTCTTTTTTTCTGTGATCTGAAACAACCAGTATTTGGCTATATTACTTTACAACTTAAGTATTCTGATGAATACTATTTTAAAATTTTATTTTCAGGAGAAGTTTTTTCTGAAACCATGGAAGTTACTTATAATTTAGTTTAGTCTTGACATGTTTTGGCTTTCTGTGTAAAGTCTGTATTAGATACTCACTTTTTGGGTTGAATATAATTTAAAGGGTTGTATATTATGAAGCGATAAAACCCAACTAACGCCGGTAGGTGTGAAAGTGTTCACTACTATTTATGGAAGCTCATATATAGTAGTATATAAGAATTATAAATTGAGCTTCTAGTCTTATAATGTGTAGGATAAGATCCAGTTTTTAGGGTTGTACTGATGAATAATTTTCATTCTATAAATTCATAGTGAAGATGGTTAAGAATTGTTTGCAAGTTCCAGTTAGTTGTCTGCATTCTACTATTTGTCCTATAGATGGCATTGTTATAAATTTTTGCTGATTTCTACAAAGATCTATTGTTTTTTCTTTAGGATTTTTTGATTTGTTAATAGGAACACTTAAGTAATCAATCAGACTAGATCAGATAATGTGGATAATGTTAACTTTGGATAATAGCTATTTTTCTCTTGAACTAATATCCAAGCGTTTAATCCTTGAAGTGTTGTAGCTGCATTTAGCGTGGAATATTATTGAATTAAAACTAAATAAATTAATTATTCATAAATTATTAAATATAATAATGTGGTTTTTATTTTTATTGATGAAATTTTATATAATTTCATATAATTTTGTAGTATGTCAGAATTACAGAATTTATATTTTTATTGTGTTGAGTTGATAAGAGCATGGGTTTTAGATTTGAGTCCATATCTTCACTCTGTTCGTTATTAGCTATGTGAATTTAGGCAAACTGCTTAACCTCTGTGAAGGATTTTCAGTTTCCGTAATAATCTGCAAGCTGTGGATGGGGCAAGGACACTGTTATGTTGTGATCAGTTGTTAACAATGCCTGACACCCAGTAGGTACTCAATAAATTTTTGATGAATGAATAATATTTACTTTGCAAGATTGCCATGAAAGTTAAATTTTATGAATATAAAGCAGCAAGTAACATGCATAGCAGGCATTAGCTACTATTATTATTAATAATAGAAAAATCCCCAGTCTAGCTAATATAAGAATACATTTTTCTTAAACTCTCATTTCTCAAATTCCCTTTCATGATTTTCTTTCCCTGTCCCCACCCTGAATGTTTTCATTTTGCTTCAGTTTTCTGTGATATTTCTCAAAGGGAGTCTCTGCGAAAGGCCTTTTTTCTTTGACTATTTACTGCCATTATACCAGTAGCTTTGTTAATGTACTTTTAGATACCTTATGTCCTTAATATCATCAGGTTAAGACACAATACTTGCATTTCTAAAGGAAAATATTTTACAGTGTTATTAAGCAACTATTTTGTCTACTTACATACGGATTTCATAAACATAAAGTACAGAAGCTAGTATCTTTCTGACAAGAATGTAGTGAAGATTAAAAGTTACATAAAGTAAACTAGCAAATGCCTAGCATACAGAAAGTATTCAATGAATGGTGCTATTTATTAATAGTATTGAAATTAATATTTTAAAACACTTTTTTCTACTATATCATGTGGCATCTCAAAACATTTTTTAAAGATTTTATTTATTTATTTGACACAGAGAGAGCACAAGCAGGGGGAGCAGCAGGAAGAGAAAGAGAAGCAGGCTCCCTGCTGAGCAAGGAGCCTGATGTGGGGCTCCGATCCCAGGACCCTGGGATCATAACCTGAGTCAAAGGTAGACACTTAACCGACTGAGTCACCCAGATGCCCTGCATCTCAAAACTATTAATAATGTTTATTTATTGAGTATTTTCTACATTGATTTTTACATACACTATCTCATTTAATATTTAAAATAACTATGGGGGCGCCTGGGGGACCGTAATCTTATGGTGCTGGGATTGAGCCCTGGTTCAGGCTTCCTGCTCAGTGGGGAGTCTGCTTCTCCCTCCTACCCCTCCCTCAAATAAATAAAATCTTTTTAAAAAATAAAATAACAATAAATACATAAATACATAAATAAAATAACTTTGATTTGGTACTATTATCCTCACTTTATATTCGAAGAAACCTTTAAAGAGGCCAAAGTAAATGACCCAGAGTCATTCACTAGGAAGTGGTAGAATTGTAATTAAACTCTGTTCTTACCACTATTCAGTATTGTTTGAAGGCCTTTTCTTCTTGAGGCTGAGCCTAGACAAAATTCATAATCCTATATAATTTTGATTCCTCTTGTCTGTTCATTTTCTTATGTTCCACATTCATATTTCCTGCTTTTTTTCCCTTTTGTCCAAATAGACCAAAACACAGTATTTCATACTCTGTCTCCCAGACTTCTAGGTCATAAATTTATTTTTAATCTCCTGCTTTACTCGTTTTGCTAGGTAGCATTTATGAATATTATCTCTAATTCTCATACCCATTCCTAAGTCCAGTTCATTGACTTATTTCAGTAACTTCCTCATCCCCTTGGCCTTACCTTCTTGATTGTGAGAATAAACATCTTTCCTGACTTAATCCCTTTGGCTCATTTCAAAAACACCTTACCACTTTTGAGCGCTTCTTAAATGCATCTTTGCTGATGTTTTAGTACTGTTTTGCAGATGAGAGTTTATTCTTTTGATTAAAATTATTAGGATTCTATGTTGATTTTAGTTAACTGTACTTTTCCTTCTCAAGACTTCATTTTTGTCAGTGATAGAAAGAGCTGCTTCTGTAATCATCTATCATATGAGTAACCTGTACTAAAATCGAGTTTAGCCTAAAATGCTTTTGTCAGTTTACACCTTTCTTATGGTGGTATATGGAACTATAGTAGGTGTTTAATACTAGTTAACTGAATGTGACAACTATAGCATTTTATTTAGTTATACTTTAAAGAAAATATAATTTGATTGCCTGTAACTCTGTTTTTATTATCTGGTTGCTGTAAGCTTTGTATATTATTTTATGCCTTTTTCTAATAATAATAGTAATGATTCTAAAGCCATACTTACTGAACTTTTGTCCACCACTGTGGCCCATCTGTGCAAGATGCTTTGTTTGTGTACGTTGTCTCTAATTCTCAGTGACTGTATAAGGTTGTGGGAACTATCTTCAGTTTTCAAACAGAGAAATGGACCTCAAAAGAATTCCTTGACTTGGATAAGTAATAAGTATATGTGTATTACATTTGTATTCTTTGGTCTCCATCCCCTCAAGTCCACCAATGTTGATGTCATTTTTCAATTCCCATATTTGGTTGTTAAATCAAGCAATTTTTAAAGAATTTTTAAGAGCAGTTTTATGTTTACAGCAAAATTGAGGGACAGAGATTTTCCATATACCCCCTGTCCCCACACATGTATAGCTTCCCCTATTATCAACATCACTAACCAGAACACCTTTTTTTTTTTTTAAACTAAGGATAAACCTACATTGGGGCGCCTGGGTGGCTCAGTGGATTAAAGCCTCTGCCTTCGGCTCAGGTCATGATCTCAGGGTCCTGGGATCAAGCCCCGCATTGGGCTCTCTGCTCAGCAGGGAGCCTGCTTCCCTTTCTCTCTGCCTGCCTCTCTGCCTACTTGTGATCTCTCTCTCTCTCTCTCTCTCTCTCTCTCTCTCTCTCTGTCAAAATAAATAAATAAATAATCTTTAAAAAAAAAAGGATAAACCTACATTGACACATGATCACCCAGAAACTATAATTTACCTTAGGGTTCACTCTTGGTTTTTGTATATTGTATGGGTTTGGACAACTATACAATGACATATGTACCTCATTATAATATCATAGAGAGTATTTTCACTTCTGTACTCTAATCCATTCACCACTCCTGGAAACCACTGACCTTTTTATTTACTCCATAATTTCACCTTTTCTAGAATGTCATATATTTGGGATCATACCGTATGTAGCCTTTTCAGATTGACTTCTTTCTTCTCAGTTAATATCCACTTAAGTTTCTTCCATGTCTTTTCATGATTTGATAGCTCATTTCTTTTTTAGTCCTGAACAATAGTCCATTGTCTGGGTGTACCACTATTTATTTATTCATTCACCTTTGGAAGGATAGTCCTTTTGGTTACTTCTAAGTTTTGGCAGTTATGAATAAAGCTACTGTAAACATTCATGTGCAGGTTTTTGTATGGATATTAGTTTTCAGCTCTTTGGGGTAAATACCAAGAAATATGAATGCTGGATTGTATGGTAAGAGTATGTTTAATTTTGTAAGAAATTGCCAAACTGTCTTCCAAATATCCTTCCAGATGTCCTCCAGGAAAGAATAAGTAAGGTAAAAGTTCCTGTTGCTCCAGCATTTAGTGTTTTCAGTGTTCCAAATTTGGGCCATTTTATAGGTGTGTGTATGAAGTAATTTTAAAAAATGAGTTAGATAGCATTATGGCAGTGGACCTGAATTTTTCTTTCAGTATTCTCATTCTTTCCTTACTTGTATATTACTTTTTACCATCCCCTTTTTCCTAGGACAGAACTGCTCCTTCCTCCTAATCACATGTCAGTTATTTGTTTTCTTGGTAGAAGAAAGTTATGTTTTACATTTTAGTTGATTAAATATTTTTAAAAGTTTAGTGGGAAGTTGTTTGTTTATAAACTGTTCAATGAACAATGTTTTCTTTAAGTACAAAATGAGATTGTGGTTTTTTTGGTGTTACAAAAAGCTTAAAAAAAACCCAACAACTTAAAATTTGCTATCCTAATCACAGAAGGATAGAGATTAAAGTAGTAATATGCTGTCATTTAAGTTTTAAGGAGTGAAGTGGGAAATAAGGTTAAAATAATAAATAGGTGTGGTTTCCAGAAAAAAGGAAAAGAAAATATAGATAGTATTAAATATGAAAACTTATTGTTGCCACTTAATAAAAAATGTTTCTGAATGTTCCATTTATCTGTGCTCTTAAAAAAGTACCCCATAATTAAATGTGGCTTAAATTAACAACCATTTCTTATGTCTTGTGATTTTTGTGGGTCAAGAATTCAAATAGGGCTCAGCTTTTTTCACATAGTGTTGATAGAGATTACTTGGAGGTATTCATCTGTCTGGTCTGTACGGTCCAAGATGGCTTCATTCAATGAGTGCCACCTTGGTGGAGATGGCTAGAAGCTGGAACATCAGTCAGAGCACAGAATCACAGAACACAGAATTACCTGTGTGGGGCTGTGTTGTGGTAGTCTGACATTTGACTTGGTAAATCAGGGCTCCCAGACAGTATAATATGACTGAGTGAAAGCTGCAGTTTCTTATGACTTAACTTTGGGAATCCCAAGTCATTTCTCCTATATTTTATTTACTATTAAAGTCAGTGAGGTCAGCCCAGATTCAAAGGGAGGGAAATTAGACTTCACCTGAGTGTGAGGACTAGCAAAGAATTTGTGGCTGTTTTAAATCTGGCACAGTGAATCACACCAATTGTTCTAGATAGTGTGAATTCAAGTGAAAAATGAATTGGTGATAGAGTGGGCAAATGGGTTTCATGTATTTTCTACCATAAACAGATTTAAACAATTATTGTTAGAACCAGAGCAGCTGTAACTGAAGTTGATTTTTTCCTGGAACTCAAGCAAAATGTTTATTGGTTTGATTTGGAAGGAGGAGTTGGTCTTGTTAACATTAGAACTTTATACAAAGGTTTTTTTCCTCTAAATATATATATTCTCCCTCTAATATTTGTTTTATGATTAACAGTATAAAACCATATGCTTTCATCTGACATTTCTTGAGTTCAGATATATGAATTGTAGATGTATGAGATCTGAGGAAAGACAAAGAATCCTCTGCTTCATTTCTTAGCTTCTGAGCCAACATTACGTCTTTTCTTACCAACTTATATAATGCTTAAATTATATAAATAATGTTTTCTAAAATAAGATACGGCTTGTATTTTACTGAGGAGAAAAATACTGAAGCAAATTTCTGGTTAAGAAATACAATTCATACATAAAACCTGTAGATCATTTTAAGGACTTTGCTTTTATTCTGAATGAGAAAGGAATGTATAAGAAAGGAATGTATTGAAGGATTTTGATCAGAGAGGAGTGACATGATCTATCCCATATTTAACAGAATCTCTGGCTGCTGTGTTAAATTGCCAAGGAGTGGCAATGGTAGAAAAGACCAATTATGAGACTATGAGGAAGTTTTATTGGAAATCGTTGATTCCAGATATAGATAGATAGATATAGATATTTTTTAAAGATTTTATTTATTTGAGAGAGAGAATGAGAGAAAGAGAGCATGAGAAGAGGGAGGGTTGGAGGGAGAAGCAGACTCCCTGCCAAGCAAGGTAGCCTGATGCGGGACTCAATCTCGGGACTCCAGGATCATGACCTGAGCCGAAGGTAGTCGTTTAACCAACTGAGCCACCCAGGCACCCTCCAGATATATTTTGAAGACAGAGATTCATGATCCAAAAGTGGAGTGTGAGGGGCACCTGGGTGGCTCAGTTGGTTAGGCATCCGACTCTTGGTTTCAGCTCAAGTTTTTGATCTCATGGGTGCTGAGATCAAGCCCTGTGTCATGCTCTGCACTTAGCAGGGAGTCTGCTTGAAGATTCTCTCTCTCCCTCTCTTCTGCCTCTCCCCCTATTCTCTCTCTCTTTCTCTCTCTCAAATAAATTTTAAAAAGGAGGGGCGAAAAATAAATTAAGGAGAATACCAAGATTTGGCCAAAGCAACTGGAAAAATGAATTGCCCTTAACCAAAATAGGGAATGTTGCTGAAGGAGCTAGTATGAAGAACAATGTAAAGAACTCGTTTTGAAATTATTCAAGTTTGAGGGGCACCTGGGTGGCTCAGTTGGTTAAGCATCTTTCTTCGGCTCAGGTCATAATCCCAGGGTCCAGGGATCAAGCCCCACATCAGGCTCCTTGTTCGGGAGCCTGCTTCTCCCTCTGCCTGCTGCTCCCATGCTTGTGTTCTCTCTTTTTGTGTCAAATAAATAAATAAAATCTTTTAAAAAAAAGACAGGAAAATATTCAAGTTTGAAATAGTTGTTAGATATCCAAATGGAGATGTCACATAAGAGGTTGGATATACCAATCTGGAGTTAAGGCGAGAGGTCTGGGTTCAGGCTGGAGTCATTGCATATATGATGTTTAAAATCCATGAGGCAGGGAAATCACCAAAGGAGAGTGAAGAAATAAAGTGGTTGAGAATATGCAAATAATGAGTTGGGCTAAGGATGTGAAAGAAAGTAAAAAAAGAAGACAGGAATGCCAGTATTAATACTGGGCAGGGTAGAATTTAAAATTAAAATACTAAATGAGATAAAGAAAGACATTGGAAAAATGGGTAGATAAAAGGAAAGCCTGTCAAGAAAATATAATGGGCAAAAACTTTTATAAGTTTAACAAATAGCGAAATATATAAAGCAAAAAATATTTTGAAATGTAAAGACAACTTGACAAAATAGTTATATTGTGTGTGTGTATTAGAGAGATTTAATACAACATTTTTTAGTATTAGATCTAGTAGACGCAATAGGGAGATCAGAGGTATTGAATAGAATAGTTAAGCTCAATAAAGAGATATATATATAAGTTCAAATAAAGAATATACTTTTTTTAAGTGAAAATCTCCTGTTTCGTCTCAGGGGAAAGTTAAAATTTTGCTACCTTTTACTTAATTCCATTTCTTTTTATATGATGCTTAGAAATGACCCCTTATTCCTTCCTTCAAATATTGATGCATGTCATGTGCCGTGCTTGATCAGCATATAGTGATGAACAAGATATACCCATTTTCTGCATTCTTATAACTTGATGTCCAGGGAGGGAATTAGTTTTTAAACAACTAGTTACAGAAATGGTTATTTCATTACAAGTGCTTTTGGGAACAGCACAAAGAACTTGAAAATATGTTTAACAGAAGACATAAATCTAGAAAGGTGGAGGGATGCTTTCCTAAGGCAGTGACCAGAGTAGGAATTAGGGAGCATGAGGGATTAGGGAAGGGATGGTTTATACTTGAGGAAGTGGATAGTTTTCCATTCTGAAGGTTTTTTATAAAGGCAGCAAAGCAGGAAGAAGACTTTCTAGAACTAAAATCCAGTGTGATTGTATCATATTGAAAGATAGGAAGGGTTACATGGATAGGAGCGTGAGGAACAAGGCAAGAAGTAAAAAATCAAAGAGATATTTGGATTCCTTGAACCAAACGAAATAATTTGTCATTATTAGTTGAAGAAATTACATTCTTTTCAGAGCTCACGAACTGATGACCTACAGGCCAAATCTGTCCTGCAGACTTGTTTTCCTTGACTCATACAATATTTTAAAAAGAAGAGGGGTGCCTGCCTGGATAATTCAGTCCATTAAGCGTTCAACTCTTGATTCCACTCAGGTCATGATCTCAGGGTTAGAAGGTCAAGCCCCTTAAGATTCTCTCTCCCTCTGCCCCTCCTCAACCTAAAAAGAAAAAGAGAAAGAAGGAAAGGAAAAAAGAAAATGGCCAAGATTTAAAATTAGGAACCCCTATTGAAAAAAAGAAGGAAGGACAGATTTCCAGCTTCTTTGACACTTAAAGATCTGGCCATGTGACCTGAATTCTTAGGTGGCTACAATTCACTGGAGTTGCTGTTTGGGGCATTCAGATTGCCACTTCCTTCTCTCGTTATCTATCCATCTTTGTTTTTGATCATTTAAAGTATTTTCATGGTCACTGTCATTTGATTTTGCAACTCCTACTTTAATATTAGTATATCTATATGCTTCAGGCCATTAGGAGTCCCAGCACAGATAACACAAGGAAAAAGCTTTTCTTGATCAGATAATCTTTATTTTGATAGAAAATTAGAAAAAGCCTTTTTTAAAAGTCAGTTTGGTTGTGCACCATATACGTGTGTGGTAAAGTACTTAGCAAGCCAACAGTTAAGCATAAGGTTTATTCAGCATGTAAAACTGCCTGGTATTGTGATGGGTGATAGGAATATTAAAAAAAAAATGTAACATCAAATTGTTCATAATTTATCACAAAACTCAGATTTTCATAGATAATTACAGTGTAGAATGCAGGAATAGAAGCATGCATTAGATATAGAGGTAATATGAAATTACACAAACAAACCAATTTTAGAAGAATAAGTCAAGCAGTGGTTGTAAAGATAGACTATATAGAGTAGGATGATCATTTTGCCACCACTTTGGGTTGCCCATGAAGGTCAATGTGAGATACCTTAAATAAGTGATTGGATATATAGTAATAGCCCAAATAAAACTTATCAGAAATAGATTATGTTATTAACAGTGCTATTTCCTGTCTAGTATAGAGGTAATCATAGTAGATAGAAACAACATTGTTGGAATCAGGTGGTTAAGCCACTTAAGGAGAGGCATTCTGAAAATCATTGGTTTGGCCTAAAGAATTTTTTCAGTAATGTCTTTGGTTCTTCTTTCCTCTTGTCTTCTCTCTGGCATTCCTTCCTTACCTCCTTTTCCTCCCTCCTTCCCTTACCTTTTTCTTTCCTCCTTTTTTACTTCTTCTTCCCTCCCCCATTTTAGCTGTAGTTGTCTTGAGCTTTCCATGTCTTAAAACACCTTATAGTCTTCTGTGCCTAGTACCATATATTATACAATCACTAAGTCCAGTGCAGTTTTCGTTCCTTTTTTTTTTTTTTGGTTGGAGGAGGATGTCTCCCCTGACCAACTCCTTTTCTTCCAACTTTGCTTTTGTCTTTTTTATGTTTTAAAAATATTGTAGGGAAAAAAATAAATAAAAATATTGTAGGAACTCATTCAGGAAGATAGCTTCTCTTGGGTAATAGAAATACACTTTCTTTATCTACAGTTTGTCAAGTTATTTAAAAAATCGGTCCTTGTAACAATATAAAGTTTTGTTAAAGATATTTTAGAACATGTGTTCTCAGTGGGGTCACTACCACCCCCAAGGAAGGAAATATTGGTTGGGAATGGGGAATCTTAAGCATTTGAGAAACACTGGTTTATAATGAAGTGGGTATATGGCAGTTTTTAAGAGAACAGTTTTGATTAGGAGAAAGATTTCTAACATCTGGATGGAATTGGACAATAAAAACTGAATGTGAGAAGCAAGATTTTATTTCATACTGAATTATATGTCCTATTGGTAAAAGGTAATCCAATGCCAAGTCTATTTAAGCATCTTAAGCTAGAAATATTTTACAGCACACTTCTAATGAATCATATTGTAGAGTCATTGAATCCTAATGAAGTATATACTGAACCTGATCGCTTCATCATTTCTTGTAACACCGATCAGCAGTTGTCTAAGTGAATTTTATTTAGCTTAGAAAACAACTTTTACTTTTTGTGAGATTTAGAGATTGCTTGCTGCTTTTATTGGAAAGCCAGTTTCGGAGTGCTTGGGTGGCTCAGTCAAATGAATATCTGGCTCTTGGTTTCAGCTCAGGTCTTGATGTCAGGGTCGTGAGATCTAGACCCTGCAAAGTGCTCTGCACTCAGTTAGGAATCTGCCTGAGATTCTTTATCTTCCTCTTCCCAGTTGCATGCGTGCTTTCTCTCAAGTCATAAATAAATAATACATACAGACATACAATGCCAGTTTTAGTATTATGGAAGTATCTCCTTATTCCTTACCTAAGTCTTTTTTTCTGAAAAAAGAAAAACATTGTAAACCTTTTGACAGAAAACTTTCAGTCTTTCAGAAACATTATAGTTTCCAATTCTTCATGTAGTTTTTTTCTCAGTCATTTGTAAACTAATTTTAAGTAAGAATGTTTAGCTTTATTAAATGGAGCTATTTGAGGCACCTGGGTGGCTCAGTCGGTTAAGCGGCTGCCTTATTAGCTCAGGTCATGATCCCAGGGTCCTGAGATCGAGCCCCAAACTCTCTCTCTCCTTCTGCCCCTCCTCTCTGCTTATTATCTCTCTTTCTCTTTCAAATAGATAAATAAAATCTTTTTTAAAAATGGAGATATTTGAGATTTTAAGTACATGTATTTCCAATTTCAAGAGCCTGAAATACAAGAGAATAAGAATAGAAAAACAAGTTTAATAGAGGAATTAAATTAGAAATTAGAAATACAGGTATTAAAGCTCTTAAATGAGGATAAAGTGCTAAGAATAGAAGAAAATTTCAAAGGAGGATGGTATTCAATTCTGGGAAAATTCAGTAATAGCTAGAATGTGGTTTCCAAAGTAGTATATATATATACTGGAAAAGATGTAGTAAGATGAACTGGGGGTGTGCAAGATAGTTTAGCTCATTGCACAAAGGAAATTAAAACCTCTAGACGTATTTCTTTTTTTGAGAGAGAGAGAGTGCGTGCATGCATACATGCATATGGGGGATGGGTGAGCAGAGGGAGAGGAAGAGAGAGAATCCCAACCAGGCTCCACATCTAGCACAGAGCTGGACTCTAGGGCTCCATCTCATGACCCCAAGATCATGACCTGAGCTGAAGTCAAGAATCAGATGCTTAACCAACTGAGTCACCAGGCATCCCTCTAGACATACTCTTTTAATCTTATCCTTTTAAAATGCCTATTTTGTGACTTTTCTAATAAAATTCATATTTATTGGACACAAACTATTTATTGAAAGGGATTGTTTTGGGGGTCACTGCTATAAATATCTGAAAGAAGTGTGGGAAAATGAACATGGGCTTTGAAATCAGATAGATATAGTTTTTATATTCTGGCTTTATCATTTACGAGTGTTCTACCTATGGCAAATGAGAGGTTAGTTCTTTTGAACCTTTAGCTTTTCTCCAGTTATTAAATAAGTTAGTGAAGATATTTTCATGAGGATGTTTTAAGTACTAAATGAGGTAACATATATATGCGAAAGGCTCTGTAAACTTTTCTTCCTTTTTTGTAGAATATAAAAAGAACGAACAATTTGGGGTTACAAGAGATTTGTTCATATGATGAAAAATTAATCATCTGCTTAGCTGTTAACAGGATATTTCCCTTTGATTATTTTTTATAATCTTCTATTATTTTCTTCTTTTTTTTTGAAAAAATATTTTTAAAGATTATTTATTTATTTATTTACTTACTTACTTACTTACTTATTTGACAGAGAGTACACAAGAGTGCACAAGCAGAGGGAGTGGCAGGAGAGAGAGAAGCGGGCTCCCCATTGAACAGGGAGCCTGAAGTGGGGCTCCATCCCAGGGTCCTGGGATCATGACCTGACCCAAGGGCAAATGCTTAATCGACTGAGCTACCCAAGTGCCCCATTTATTATTTTCTTCTTTCAGTAAAACCATAGTCAGCGTACAGAAAAAGCAGGAAAGTCAGAAGATTGGGAAGACTGGGAAGCTTTGCAATTAACTTTGAAAGTGTGCTCCTGAACACGTTTTGTTTCTTTGCTTCCTCTCATTCCCTTTGTTTTCTATTCTTATATATCAGTCATTCTATTCAAAACAAGGTAACTATATTGAATGTAACTGCCATCCTAGGGTAAGTAAAATAGTCTTTACGTACAGGTGACAATGTGTGAACTTGCTTCAATATTATGATTACTTTCTTTATTCCTCACAAGAAATTTTAGTCAAGTCCAAATTAGAGCTGATTAATAGCACCAAATCATAGTGCTTGTGTTTGAATTCTAAGATATTGTTAGTATATGATTAATATGTACAATAAGTTTTTTATTATATATGATTATCTTTTTTAAGAAAAAAATTGAACAATGGAAAAATGTTTATTACTAAGGTAGGGTGATATCTCCAATTGTATTTTTTCAACTTCATTAAGATATACTTTACATATACTAAAATTATCTATTGTAATTATATAATTCAGTGGCTTTTAGTAAATTTATTGAGTTGTGCAAACATCAACACAGTCCAGTTTTAGAACTTTCCCATCACCCCCAAAATTTTCCTCAAGCCTGTTTGTGGTCAGCTGTCAGATCCTACGTCCTTTCATCAGCCTCAGGCAACTACTGATCTAGTTTCAGTTTCTATAAATTTTTTTGGTTATTTCATCCAAAAGGAATCATACTATGTGTAGTCTTTTGCATCTGGCTTCTTCGACTTAGCATAATGTTTTTGAAGTTCATCCATAGCATAGCATGTATCAGTTTTTCATTTCTTTTTATTGCTGAATGGTATTTCATTGTATTGATACACCATATTTTGTTTACTCTTTCACTGCTTGTTAAACACTTGGATCATTTCCAGTTTTTTACTATTATGAATAAGGTTCCTTTAAACATTCATGGAGAAGTCTTTGAGTAGATATGTATTTTCATTTTTCTTAGGTAGGTTCCTAAGAATGGAATTGCTGGGTTGTATGATAAATTAACTTTTTTTAAGAAACTGCCCAACTGTGTTCAGAAGTGGCTGTACCATTTTACATTCCTACCAGCAATGTATAAGGGTTCCAGTTTGGGTGGCTTAGTCGGTTGAGTGTCTGCCTTCGGCTAGGGTCGTGGTCCCGGGATCCTGGGATGAGTCCCGCATCGGGCTCTCTGCTCAGTGGGGAACCTGCTTCTCCCTCTATCTCTGCCTGCCACTCTGACTACTTGTGATCTCTCTCTCTGTCAAATAAATAAAATCTTTAAAAAAAGGGGGGGGCGGGTTTCCCAGTTTCTTTGTATTACCAACACTTGATATGTGTCTTTTTAATTTTTACTTTTAAAAATATATATATTTTATTTATTCGAGAGAGAACAAATGGAAGAGAGAGCATTAAGAAGGAGAGTCAGAGAAGCAAACTCCCTGCCGAGCAGGGAGCCCAATGTAGGTTTCGATCCTGGGACTCCCAAGATCATGACCTGAGCCGAAGGCAGTCGCTCAACCAACTGAGCCACCCAGGCACCCCGTGTCTTTTTTAAATAGCCAATTTTGTGGATATGTCTTGGTGTTTAATTAGCATTGTCCTAATGACTAGTGATGTTGAGCACTTTTTTGTGGTTATAAATCATTCATGTGTCTTCTTTGGTGAAATGTCTCTTCAAGTCTTTTGTCCATTTTTGAAATTGTTATTTGTCTTAATCAGTTATGAGAGTTCATCTATATTCTGAATACAAGTGCACTGTCAGATATGTGATTTGCTAATACTTTCTCCCAGTCTGTGGCTTGTCTTTCTATTTTCTTGTTGGTGTCTTTTAAAGTGCAAAAGTTTTAATCCTAGTGAAGTCCTGTTTATGAGTTTCATCTTTTATGGCTCATGCTTTTGTTGTCTAAGAACTCTCTGCCTAACTGAAGGGCAAAAGGACTTTCTACTATATTTTCTTTTATTTTTTTATTTTTATTTTTTTTAATTTATTTATTTGACAGAGAGAGATCACAAGCAGGCAGAGAGGCAGGCAGAGAGAGAGGGGGAAGCAGGCTCCCCACCGAGCGGAGAGCCCGATGTGGGGCTCGATCCCAGGACCCTGAGATCATGACCTGAGCTGAAGGCAGAGGCTTAACCCACTGAGCCACCCAGGCACCCCTACTATATTTTCTTTTAGACAGTTTATCATTTTAGCTTGTACATTTAGTCTCTCACCCATTTGAATTAATTTTTGTGTATGGTGTAAGAAGGGCCTTAATTCGTTTTTTTACTTATGATATCTAATTGTCCCAAAACTATTTGTGGAAAAAATATCCTTTCTCCCATTGAATTATCTTGGCAGCTTTATGAAAATCATTCTTACTATAAATATAAAAAACTTATTTTTGGATTCTCAGGTCTCTTTGTTGATCTTATCCTTACACCTAGACTTTTGCTAATAACATACTGTTTTAATTACTGAAACTTCTTACCAGGTTTTGAAGTTGGTATTAAGTCCTCCAACTTCGTTCTTTTTTATATTGTTTTGGCTATTCTAGGTCTTTTGGTTTCCCTGCAAAATTAGGATCAGATTATTTCTGTTTTTTAAAAGTGCCAGCTGGGATTTTGAAAAGGATTGTCTTGAATCTATAGATTAATTTGAGGAACATTGCCATATTAACAATATTGAGTCTGCCAGTCCATGAGCATGGAATGTTTTTCTGTTTATTTAGATGTTTTTCTCCAAGCATTGTTTTGTAACATTGTACAAATATTCTACTTCTTTAAAAAACTTTTTTTCCTAAGTATTCTTTGTGGTACTATTTTGAATGGAATTGTTTTCTTAATTTCATTTTCACATTTTGCTAGAGTATAGAAATGCAATTGATTTTTGTATATTAATCTTATACCTTATGACCTTACTAACCTTCTTTATTGGTTCTAGTAGTTTTTTTTTTCTTTTTTAAAGATTTTATTTATTTATTTGATAGAGAGAGAGAGATCACAAGTAGGCAGAGAGGCAGTAGCAGGCTCCCTGCTAAGCAGAGAGCTTGAGGTGGGGCTCAATCCCAGGACCCTGAGATCATGACCTGAGCCAAAGGCAGAGGCTTTAACCCACTGAGCCACCTAGGTGCCCCCGGTTCTAGTAGTTTTTTAGTGGTTCCTTAGGATTTTCCACCTATAGGATAATGTCCTCTGGTAATAAACAGTTTCACTTCTTTTCTAATCTTGAATGCATGTAGTATCTTTTAAATTTTTTAAATTTTATTTTTAAAGTTTATTTTTTTTTGCCCTGGCTAGAACCAGTAGAAGTAGTAAAAACAAACATCCTTGTTCTGGTATTTGGGTGAAGCCTTCACCATTAAGTATGATGTTACCTGTAGACTTTTCATAGATGCCCTTTAATAAATTGAAGACATTCCCTTCTATTCCTAGTTTTTTGAGCATTTTTATAATGAATGGGTATTGGATTTTTGTCATGTGCTTCTTCTCTATCTGTTGAAATAATCATGTGGATTTTATTCTTTATTCTATGAATATAGTGTTTTACATTAGTTGATTTTCAGATGGTTAACCTACCTTGTATTCTGGGGATAAATCTCACTTCGTGGTAATGTATATAATACTTTTTTATATATATGCTAAATTTGTATGTTGCTGAATTTAGGTTTTTTAAAATTTTTTAAGATTTTATTTAAAGATTTTTTAAAGATTTTATTTTAAAGATTTTAAAGATTATTTTTTATTTCCTTGAGAGAGAGAGAGAGAGAGAGAGCAGGGGCGGGGTAGGGAGAGGTATGGAAGGGGAGGAAGAGGAAGAGGGAAAGAATCCCAGGCGGACTCCTGAATGCTGAGCCTGCTCAATCTCAGGATCCTGACATAGTGACCTGAGCCTAACCAACTGAGCCACCTAGGCACCCTTAGTTTGCTAATTTTTTAAAAGGATTTTTGTATCTGTGTTCATGAGGGATATTGATCTATAGTTTTTTTGTGTTGTCTAGGTCTGGCTTTGGTATCAAGGTAATAAATACCTCATAGAATAAGTTGTTTCTTATATATTTCATAAGCTTCATCAGTGAAACCATGTCTTCCTAAGCCTGTCTTAGCTGAAGATTTTTATATGTAGTTCAGTGTCCTTATTTGTTACAGATTTATTCACATTTTATATTTCTTATAGTCAGTTCTGGTAATTCTTGTCTTTCTAGGATTTTCTTGTTTTTAATAGAAGTTTGCATAATTTGTTGGTTTAAACTTGTTCATAATATGCTGTTACAATTCCTTTAATGATCCCTTTCATTTCTAGGGTCAGTAGTGATGTCCTCTTCCCTGGTTTTGGTAATTTGTTTCTGGTTTTCTATCTTATTTTCTTGGTCATTCTATCTAAGGGTTTGTCAATTTTATTGTTTGTTTTTGGGGGGGTGTTTTGAAAGAACAAACTAGAATTCATTGATATTTTTCTTTTTTGTTTTGTTTTGTTTTTGTTTCATATATTTTTACTCTTCTTGCTTTGGATTTAATTTGCCTTTTCTAATTTCTTAAGGTGGGAAACTTAGGCTATTCATTTGAGACTATTTTCTGATCTAGGCATTTAAATTACAAATTTTCTAATAAACACTGCTTTAGTAATATGTTGTGTTTTCATTCTTACTGAGTTCAAAATATTTAATTTCCCTTTGATACCATGTTTAACCCATGGATTTCCCCAGCTTTCTTTCTGTTACAGTTTTTTAAATTTTATTCTGTTATTGTCAGGGAGAATCCTTTTTGATATTAAACTTACATTGATTTATTTGTGGCCCAGCATGTGGTCAATTCTGGAAAAAGTTCTATGTGTGCTTAAAAGGAAAGTGTATCCTGAACAGTCTTTGAGTGGAATGTTCTATAAATGTAAGGTTAGGTCAAGTTAGTGTTTTTCAAATCTTTTACATCCTTGCTGATTTTCTGTTTCTTCCTTCAGTTCTATCAATTTTCCTTCATGTATTTGGTGACTCTGTTTTATAAATGTTATATATTGCTGACATTTTATTGACTCTTATCATTATGAAATAATCCCTCTTTGTCTTCGGTACTATTTATTTCAAAGTCTATTTGATCTGCTATTCTGTAACCACTTTAGAGTTCTCATTGTTACTGTGTGTTTGGAATACTTTTTTCATTCTTTTATTTCAACCTATTAGTATCTTTGGATCTGAAATGTGTCTTTTGTAGAAGTAATGTCCTTGGGTCAGTATGATAATCTCTGCTTTTTGAGTGGCATGTTTATTCCTATTTAGTATGATTATTGATATAATTGGACTTATGCCTGCCCTTCATCTTTTACTGCCTTTGGTATTAAGTATTCTTTTAGTGTACTATTTAAAGTCCTCTGGGTTTTTTTTTTCCTTTTTCTCTTTCTTTTCCTTTTTTTCTTTTTTCTTTTTTTTTTGTGTGCCATTTTTAAGAGTTATTTTCTAAAGAGTTTGCCTTAGGGATTACACATCGCAGTTTATCACAAACTACTTTTTAAATTGAATTTTTATACCAATATACCATATTTTTAAGCTATGATATCGTCAGTTCTAGTTGTTTTCTATGCTGGTTAACTATCCAGGTCAGTATTTAGTAGGATTTGTATCTAACTAAATGCGATGTGAGAACCTATATTGAGTTTTGTTATTATGTGAATTTCATAGTTATAATAAATTCCCAGTTTCTTCATTACACTAGCTGTAGTAATGATATTTTTCCCCACTACTAATCACCAAAAGCTTTATAAACATGCAGCATTCCTGTTTCTCATGTAATAGACAAGTTGGACTAGTAACTAAATTTTCTTCTGCCTTTAAAATACTATGATTCTATTTGGCCAAAAGTGTCTGTGGAAATTATAATGTTTAATTGTATATGTTTGCATAGTGGTTATTTAAAACTTACCCATTATTGACTGACATTTGATCAGATAGCAGTAGAGACATTTTTCATGTCTGGGCTTTGGTGTTATAGGAATGAGAATCTAGTAGATTACAAGAAGGAAAACTTAAGAATCATAACATGCGGAAACAGAAGTTTTTTATATCATCTTAATGGTAATTAAAAGAAATTAATTTTAATGTAATAATTAAAGCTGGGCAGATTTTTAGTTATGGTTTCAGAAATTAATAGTAAAAATTACCAGATTCTATTTAATATAACGAAGATAAGATACCAACTGGATTTTATTATTTCACCTTTCTTGTTCCCACAGCATTTCTGTTTGATAAATAAGAAGTTAGTAACACTACCAGCTTTTTATGGATATGTTTTGGGTTTTATTCTAGATTTCTCCAAAAATTTTGAATTACCAATCTGTGTAAAAGTTCAACTCTAATTTTTTTTCAACTCTAATTTTTCAATTCTTAATAGGAGTGCTGAAAAGGAGGGAGAAGGGAATTCTAGAATGTAACTAATAGTCTCTGTTAAGATATGGTTCCCTTTCTAATAAAAACAAACATGAGGCTGTTAATATAAGCTTAACATGTTAAGATTGTAGTTTTAAGATCACCTGGTTATGTTCGATTATGACTTCCTGATATTATCACTTTAAAAATATGAACTTGCTCAGCATTCATATTACAAACTCTTCTTACCTAGTGCTTATGTAAGGCCTTGAGTTTTTCATCTAATACCATTTTCTAGCAGTTTCTTATTGTTTTCATTTCAGTTTAACCTACTAAGCATATGCCATCATTGTGATAGGTATTATAGGAGGGCAAAAAAAAATTAACGAGACAAGATTTTGCCAGTAAAGTGCTAAAGAAATGGTTAGAGAAAATAGAATTATACATGGCCAGATCCCGACTTGTGTACAGGTAACTCAGGAGTTTATTAAAAGATTGTGAAGTACAGTAGTAAGGAAGTTTTCAAAGACTTGATGGAGTTTGACAGACAGGTAGAATTGGTTTAGGTATAGAAGGAAAAAAAAACATTGTAAGGAGATTTATTGGTGTAAGATTTGAGGATAGCATGTTTGAGGCAGCAAAAAGACCAATCTGGCAAGAATGGGGAGTTTATGTTGGAAGCAGGGAAAATATAATTGAAAAGAAAGTGGTAAATTACGGAGGAGATAGAAAGTGAAAATAAGAACTTTAGAATTAAGTTTGTAGATGTTTTTATTGTAGTTAATTATGGAAGTAAATAATAAAAACAGTTGGAGCGCCTGGGTGGCTCAGTGGGTTAAGCCTCTGCCTTCGGCTTGGGTCATGATCTCAGGGTCCTGAGATCGAACCCCATGTTGGGCTCTCTGCTCAGAGGGGAGCCTGCTTCCCCTGCTCTCTCTGCCTGCCTCTCTGCCTACTTGTGATCTCTCTCTCTGTCAAATAAGTAAATAAAATCTTAAAAAAATAATAATAGTAAAAACAGTTGCTTAAGGGCAGTTCATTGCATACCTGCATGAAGGACAGCTGAAAGAAGTTTAAAAAAAAAAATCTAGTTAATTGGTAATTATAGTAATCCAGGTGCCTGGTAGTGAGATTTTTAAGTTTAGAATTAGAACAGAACAGGACAGGAAGAATTGACTAATCATATAGATGATAACAGGGATTTTTTTTTTTTTATTTTATAACCTGAGAGTTTGGATTACTAATGAATGGGAACAGTGATAGAAATTGAAGATTACAGGAAGTGATTTTCACTTTAGAAATGTTATTTGAGGTGCCAGCATTTTGAAGGAAATGATTGTTGAATGTCAGGCATATTGATATATTGATACTGTAAGAGTTTGTAGTGTCACTAAAGAATCATGACTTAATTCTCACATAATGAAGCCATATAGGTCTCTCAGAAGCCACAAGAATAAAGGAATTTTTAGGAGGTATACATAGGGCCAAGTAGCTGGACTTTGAAAAATGATGAAAGATAATAAACCATTGGAGAAAGTGGAATCAGTAGAGTCCATCAGTGAGGTACAAGAGAGAAGATAGAGCTGCAGCAGCTAAAAGATTAAATTGTTGCTGGGTAGAAGGACTTACTCACAAGTATTGGATGTTGCAGTACTGGTTTTCTTCACTCTTGCACCCTTATTTTCTTTCCTTATACCTTAAATTCATAGGCCAATGATAATCACTCCCTTGCATATATCTTCAGTTCCTCTGCCCCTCTCTGTCTTGGCAAAACTATAGCCATAATCTCATTCTTGCAGCTGAATGGGACTGAAGGAAAATAATAGAACCATGATGACTGGTCTCACTTTAAAATAATGACTGTAGTCTTTTTTTTTGTTTTTAGATTTTATTTATTTATTTGACAGAGCGAGAGCACAAACAGGCAGAGCAGCAGAGGGAGAGGGAGAAGCAGGCTCCCCATTGAGCAGGGAGCCCGATGCAGGGCTCAGTCCCAGGACCCTGGGATCATGACCCAAGCCGAAGGCAGTCGCTTAACCAACTGAGGCACCCAGGCACCCCTATATTATTATTTGATAATATAGTTTGGTTCATTTGTTTATGTTCAATATTAGGATTTGCTTTTTTATCCGTTTTGATTTAATGTTGGTTTTTTTAGTATGTATAACATTTACTTGGTTCAAAGTCAAATGATATTAGGAATGTATGCTCAGAAGTCTTACTACCATTTTATTTAAACCTCCTCCATGGATAAGCATTTCATTACTTTCATCTTTCCTGATTACTTTTTGTGATTAAGCAATACCTATGTATATTCCTGTTTCTCCTTCATTAGAGGAAGATTGTATTCTGTATACATTTTTTTTTGCACTTTGTGTTTTTCACTTAGTATATCCTGGGAATTATTCCATTATCAGCTTATAGTCATTTCTCATTCTTTTTAACTGCCACACAATATTCCATAATGTGGATATACTGTAGTTTATTCAGTTTGCTTTACTTAGACATTAGATTGTTCACAAAATTTTTCTGTTGCTAATAATGCTGTAATGGTTAACATTACATGATGCATATTGTCTACATATTTGTGGAGGGTAAATTCCTAGAAGTGGGATTATGAGGTCAAAAATTTACATTAATGCATATATAATCTTGTTAGATATTGCTAAATTCAACTCCATTTTGCATTCTAACCAGCAGTGTAGAAGAGTGCCTATTTCTCTATAGCCTTAAGAATAGTGTCTTAACATTTCTCATTTATCCGGTTGGCCAGAATTGAAAAGCTTGCTATCCCAGTGTAGTTTTTTTGTTTTTTGTTGGTTTTTTTTTTTTTTTTTTTTTTTAAGATTTTTATTTATCTCACAGAGAGGTAGAGGGGGAGAGAGGGGAAGAGAGGGAGGGAGAGAAGCAGGTCCCTGCTCAGCAAGGAGCCCGATGTAGGGTTCAATCCCAGGACCCAGGGATCATGACCTGAGCCTAAGGCAGCAGCCTAACTGACTGAGCCACCCAGGTGCCCCCCCCCCCCCCAGTGTAGTTTTAGTTCACATTTCTCATATTAACAGTAAGGTTGAGCATATTTTTTTCTCTTTGAGAGTCATTTTATAATTTTTGGTTCTGAGTGATGACAAATTGGTTGGGAATCCTGATTTCACATCTTAACTAATTATTATTCTTTGAGCAATTCATTAAAGTTTGTTATCTTCCCATCTTTAAAATGAAAACAATGAGACTTATTCATTGGCTTATTAGGAAGAGTAAGTGAAATATATATATATAAAGTAGCTAGCACAGTGCCTGGCACATAGTTGGCATGTAGTGGATACAAATTCCTTTCTCACTTTCACTTCAGAATATAAGACACATACTGCCTACAATTAGGCAGCCTAATAAAATTATATATACATAGTATTTTCTATGAAGGAGAATTTGTGGTATGTTAAACAATATAGGCAGTACAAAGTCTTGCCTAGAGTAAGATGTTTTATCAACTTTGGGGCTTGCAGGTTGTGAAAATTGCAATAGATAACATTTATCTGCATTTAGTAGCACTGGTTTTGAATTTTGAGACCGTGATCCACTCACTCATCCTTTAGAGTAGAATCAGACTTTTTTGGAAGAAGATTCTAACCTGCCTGAGTCTTTGTAGAAGTGAAACAAATTTTGGGTAGGTTTCTTTAAACTTCATAAAATTATCTTCTCTTCATTTGCCTTACCTTGATTGATTGATTGATTGATTGAAAAACATAAATTTCTGCTCTTAGTAATACCAAATGTTTGTATGCAACCATGTATCCTGGGCCATCTCAATTTTTCAGAAGCCCAGTTAGGAGAAGATACATTAAAGGAGGACTGAGTAATAGCTGTCATTCCATCCATTTCCGCTGAATATTCAATATTTTACTCTGAGGTTAAACCATACCATTAGAGGTTTGTGTGCTTAGATTGCATGATTTTGGCCACTTTTTAGGCTTGCTTTTACTGAATTATGTGTTTAGCATTCAGTTTTTGAAAAGAAAAGAAAGAGTGACCCAAAATAGATTTGGTTTCTTAGGAATGCTTTCAGGAACTTTCTCCATAACCTATATCATCCACAATCTTTATGAGGACTCACTGGGGAAATTTCTCTCAGATTACAGTATCTTGGAAAAGCTGTACTTCTTTTGAACAACTGATTTACTCTTATTTTACAGACACTTGTGTATTTTCTTCCTTTGTCTTGCTAACTAGGAAACTTAAGCCCTACTTGATGGCCAGTTCTTGGAGTTTTGGAGAGCAATATAATGTGCTTTTCTCTGTGCCATTTTTATTTGTCTGAATGTATCCCTTGCCCTGAATCCTTCACCTGTTTGTTTTGTATCCTATATTTTTCTGGTAAACTGCCTCATATCCTTATGGATTGAAGCAGGATTTGATATGTATGCTTAATAATGTATGTGTATGTGTGTATTACACCTTTAGTTGCCCAAGCCAGAACCTGAAAGTTGTCCTAGATGCTTTTCTCTCACTTGCCCTCCACATCCAAGTTGTCACCGAGTTTCTTTCTTTTATTCCTGTATATCTCTTTCTTGCTGTTACCTTGCCCTGTGTTGGTTCGGGGTCTCATTGCTTCATTGGTATATTTCCTACCTTATTGTTCTTCCTACGTACAATCTTGCACCTTCTACTCCTCCACTGCTACAGGATCCGTTCATATCATTTTCTCAATATAAAATCCTTCCGTGGTGGGGTGCCTGGGTGGCTCAGTCATTAAGCGTCTGCCTTCGGCTCAGGTCATGATCCCGGGGTCCTGGGATCTAGCCCCGCGTTGGGCTCTCTGCTTAGCAGGAAGCCTGCTTTTCCCTCTCCCACTCCCACTGCTTGTGTTCCCTCTCTCGCTGTCTCTCTCTGTCAGATAAATAAATAAAACCTTAAAACAATAAAATAAAATCCTTCCATGGTGGTTGTAGTAATGAGGCATATTTGGACTCCTTAACACATAAGGCTTTTTCATGATCTAGCTTCCGCCTATTTAACCTCCTCAATGTCCACACCTTTCATTGTATTCATGCTGAAGTACTTGAAATTTCTTAAAATCTATCATGCATTTTTTACACCTTTCTACCTTTGCACCTGTTTTTCCTTCTGCCCAGAACACCCATACCACTGCTCTTCATTTGACAATTCCTGCCAAGCTTTCCAAAATTCATTATAGGAGACATCTTCCTTAGAAACCTTCCCTATCTCCTAACTCAGTATTTACCATTATGATCAGTAGCATTTGCAACATCTCAGAAAATTGTTAGAAATGTCAAATCCTTGGGTATTACTCAAGACCTACTGAATTAGAAACTCAGCAATCCGTGGAACCCAGTCATTTTCAAACTTTAGCATTCGTCAGAATCACCTGGAGGATTTGTTAAACTACCAGCTCCCATTCCTGAAAACTTGGATTAAGTGGGATAATAGATTGCATTACTAGTTCAGTTTTTGCCCCTCCCTGTATCCATCCAAGTTATTTCCCATGTGATTGTATAGTTCTTCCCACTCCTAAAAAGACAGAAGGGACTATTTCTTTACCCCTGGACTCTGTGTTTGTCTATAGGACTTGCTTTGACCGTTGGAATTAGTGGATATGACAGGACCAAGGGCTTGCAAAGTTGCGGGATTGGGCTTGCACTTTTTTGCCTCTCGCATCTCCCAAGAGACCAGCATGTCCAGCCTGGCCCACTGGTTCTAGGAGGAAGTTGAGAGACTATTGTTTTAAATCACTGAATTTTCTATTGGGTATATGTACCTGGGATAGATAGATAATGTCAGTTACCCAAAGCAATTATACCAGTTTTGTATACTCCTACCAGCATTGTATCAGAGTTCCTGTTGTTTACAGAGTCCCTGTCTTTTGAACAGTTGAAATGATTAGTCTTTTTAATTTTCATGTAGTCATATCTCATTGTGGTTGTAATTTGCATTTCCCTAAAAACAGATGAAATGAAGCAATTGATCCAGTTTTCCATGTTATGATCCAAGTTCTGTGAGGACACAGAGATTGTTATCTTTTTTGTTCACTGCTCTATCTCTAGCCACAACAGTGCATTGCACATTGTAGGCACTCAGTAAATATTTTTGAATAAATAGTGTAAGAGCAGAACTTGATGAACATAGAATTGAGACTTTGGCTAATAATTGCTTTTGTGACCTCAGTCAAGATACTTAACATCTTTAGGTCTTGGTTTTCTTGTTTGTAAAGTAAGAGAGTTTAGCTATATTATCCCTAAGATAATTTTCAACTATAAATTGTGTGATTCTGGAATTTATACATGGCTATTCACATGTTTATATTATTTTGAGACACACACTTTAACACACTTATTTTCTCTTGATTCTGCACTTTTCATTTAATGGCCTTGTTTCATTTTCATTTAACTTTATTTTCTTTTCAAAATAAACCTCAGCCTGTAGTGAGATACCAGTAGCAGAGAGCAAAACTGGCACTATCTCTAAATATGATTCACCACTAAATAGAATCAGAGCTCCTCCCTGAAGAAAGGGCTGATGTACACTAGTCGGGTGGGAAAAGTATGAGATGAGATTGGAACATCTTACTGCCTTGAAAGTAAGGAATTGCTTAAAAGATGATAGGACATAACAGAAGGACACAGAAGTCAGGTTGCAGGAGCTGCTGCTGTCCAAGTCTGGGATCAAAAATTTGACCATCAAAATAAATAATGATAATAAAGGATTGTAACTCATTGAATAAAAAAGAAATCCTGAGTCCATCCTGATATGAATGAATAGGGAAGAAAGGAAATGCTATATTACAATTGAATGCTAATTAATAAATATAACAAATTGATAGAAAATCATTAATGGTGTTAAAATTAGGGAGTAAAAGTTTGATTAGAATCAGATGTTTATGGTGGCTTAGTTGGTTAAGCGTCTGCCTTCAGCTCAGGTCATAATCTTTGGGTCCTTGGGATTGAGCCCCACATGGGACTCCTTGCTCAGCAGGGAGTCTGCTTCTCCCTCTCCCTCTACCTCTGCCCCCACTCACGCTCACTTTCTCTCTCTCTCAAATAAATAAAATCTTAAAAAAAAAAGAATCAGATGTTTATATAGTCTCAAACTATCTCTCCACAAATTACTTATTAACTAACACAATGGGTAACTTTACAGTGGTAATCATGGTCCACGCCACCTTAAGTGATCAAAGTTAACATCACCAATATTAGGAAAAAACTGATATCATATGCTTCCTTATATAATGCGCTAGGAAGGATGTAAAATCCACCTTTTTGGTATTCCCACCAAAAGTGCATCACCTGAATCTAATAATAACATCAGATAAACCCAAGTTGATGGATTCTATAACAGTTTGCCCATACTTTTAAAAGATATCAAGGTAATAAAGAAAGTCCAAAGAAGTACTCTAGATTCAGGAAGTCTTAGGAGACATGAAAACTGAATGCAATGTGTAATCCTGGATTGGTTCCTGAACCAAAAAAAGGAGATTATTGAGACAATTAATAAAATAGGGACTATAGATTAGATATTTTAGATTATTTAAAATTTTTAGATTATTTTAGATTTTAAGATTATTTATTTAGATTATATCTATTTATATTTAATATGGTTAGACTTTACAAAATTAAATTTCTCAATTTTGTTCACTGTAATGTGATTGCCTAAGAGAATATTCTTGTTCTTAGGAAGTACATATTAAAGTATTTAGAAGAATGGACTGTATCTTCCGTTTGCTCTCAAATAATTCAGGGGGATACACACATACACAGTGGGGCAGGGAAGAAGGAATGACTGTGAATGTTAAAGCAGATGGGGCAAAATGTAAACAATTGGTCAATGTGGGTAAAAGTTATGGCAGCTGCTTGTACTTGTGTGGCAGTTTTGTGTAACTTTTTGTGAGTTTGAAATTATGTCAAAATTTAAAGTTATCTCCCCAACCTAAAAAATATAAAGCTGTCAGAAAAAATTTTAAATAACTTTTAAAATTTTTAAAAATAAAAATTTAAGAAAAAACATTCTGCCTATAAATTGTTCTGTAGTTTCTAAATCAACTTTAACTTTGTTCAATAATAAAAGCCAGTAATGTGAATGAACTAGATACTATATAGAACACACAGACTCTAATTGCTTTTTAAATAATTTTTTATTGTGGAATAATTGTAGATTCATAGGAAGTTGCAAAAAAAAGTATTAAGTTTAGGGACCTGAGGTGCACCCTTAACTCTGCCTCCCCTAATAGTAACATTGTATATAATTCTAGTATAGTTTCAGAATCAGAAAAGTGACATTTGTGCAATTGAAGAGTTATTCAGATTTAGCCAATTATGCATACACTCTGTGTGGTTCTGTAAAGTTTTATCATACGTGTTGTTACATGTATCCACCACCACCACACTCTGCATATAAAACTGTTTTATCATCATAAGCACCACTCCCTTGTACTATCACTTTATAGCCACACATGTGCACTCCTCATCTAATCCCTGGCAACCACTGATCTGCCCTTCATTTCTGTAATGTTGGTATTTCAAGAATGTCACATAAATAAAATCATGTTGTAGTTTTTGAGATTGGCATTTTTCACTTAGTATTAAGTTTCCTCGAGATCATCCAAGTTTTATGTGTCAATACTTTTTTTTTTTTTTTTTTTTTTAGTGAGTGGTACTCCATGGTATAGATCTACCAGTTTGCTTAATCATTCATGCATTGAAAGATATCTGAATCGTTTCCAGTTTTTGGCTATTACAGAGAAAGCTGTTATGAAGATCCAGGTGCAAGATTTTGCATGAAAATAAGTTTTCATTTCACAAATACCCAAGAGTTAATTTTTTTTCTTACTTAGCACTTAGGTTTATCCTTTAAAGTTTATTCTGAGGCAGATTTCTTTCCTTTTCTTCTCTTTTCTCTTCTTTTTTTTAAGATTTTATATATTTATTTGAGAGAAAGAGAGAATGCAAGCGGGGGGCAGAGGGAGAGGGAGGACAATCTCAGAAAGACTCCCCACTGAGTGCAGAGCCCAGTGCAGGGCTCAATTTAGGGCTTGATCTCATGACCCTGAGATCATGATCTGAGCTGAAACCAAGAGTCGGCCGCTCAACCAGCTGAGCCGCCCAGGCTCCCCTAGGCAGTTATTTTCATACTTTGTGACAAACCATTGTTTCTTCTAGTATTTTAAAGCTATGACTAATTATACAAAAATAGTGATTTTAAATTCAAGTTAATATTTTTAAGGAGTGTATATAGGCTGTGTGAAAAGGGAGAAATAGATTCAAAATTAAGCAACTATAGTTGCCATGTTCAGTAGCTAAGATGCATATATCAGTGGCTAGTATATTACTTTTTTTTTAAGTGGCATGAAATGAAATCAAAAGCCCCTTGACAGTCCAACATTAAGTACCAGCCACATAATCTTTTCCTTTGTCCTAGGTTCTGTCAGTCTTTAGGGACTAGAATATACTAATCATTCCCTGTCCCCAATTCTTCCCCTTTTGCCTAACTCTTACTCATGAGATTTCCTTAATGAAACATTCTCTGACTGCCTACACCCCAACATAAACTTAGTTACCATCGTTTTTTCTTTGAAAACGCCCTGTTCTTTTCATTTAGAAAAGAGCATGGACTCTGGAATGTTAAGAGCAGAAACTCTGGAATCAGACATCTGCCAAGTTACTTAACCTTTATACGCCTCAGTTTTTACTATCTTAAGATGAAGGAGGGTAATAGTAGTGCCTGTTTAATAGGATAAGGATTAAATGAACTGAAGTATATAAATAAGAATTAAATGAACTCAGGGTGCCTGGGTGGCTTAGTGGGTTAAAGCCTCTGCCTTCAGCTCAGGTCGTGATCTCAGGGTCCTGGGATTGAGCCCCGCATCCAGCTCTCTGCTCGGCAGGGAGCCAGCTTCCCCTCCTCTCTCTGCCTGCCTCTCTGCCTACTTGTGATATCTCTCTCTCTCTCTCTCTCTCTGTGTCAAATAAATAAATAAATAAATAAAATCGTAAAAAAAAAAAAAAAGAATTAAATGAACTCAATATAAATTAATATGAAATTAGATATGTAAATTCTTTAGAACAATTCCAGGCAAATATTAGGGGCTAAGTATTATTTATTATTGCTGTTGTTGTGGGGTTTATCATTGTATGTAATTATATGTTATATGGTGGTTCTTCGTAATATGACTCCTACTGGACTCTAAGCTTCATGAGGATTTTTTTTTTAATTTTTTAAAGATTCTGTTCATCCATTTGACACAGAAAAAGAGATCACAAGCAGGCAGAGAGGCAGGCAGAGAGAGAGGGAGAAGCAGGCTCCCCGCTGAGCAGAAAGCCCAATGTGGGGCTTGATCCTAGGATCCTGAGATCATGACCTGAGCCAAAGGCAGAGGCCTAACCCACTGAGCCACCCAGGCACCCTTCATGAGGATATTTTACCACTTTATAGATGGTACCCGCTATCTTCGGGTCCTGTTTTTAGTGTTGGGTGCTAAGTGCATAATCGCGAATACACAAAATATTACTTTCTTTAAAAAATAAGAAATCAGATAAGCAAGAAAAAGGAAATTAGTCACTTATAAATTTCATCACCCAGTGATAGCATACTTAATATTATCAGGCACTGGTGAAGAGAAGCTGAACTACTTCCTCAAGTGCTGGCAATTCAGTATTCTAATCAAAATTAAAAGGTTTTATTTCCATTTTAACAGTCTGCTTTTGAGTTTATATGTAATAGTTAATGGTGTTTAAAACATTATTTGAGAAACCTATCTTATCATATCCCTCTTTTCTGTACACTCCCTCCCAGTTTTACTTAGATTTCTTAAGTAGCAATAAAAGTCCCCTGAACATGAGGTAAGTTTTCTCTTCATCATTTCTTTTAGGTACTTTAAAAAATCAGTCAGCTATAATATATTCTGGTCATAGGAAATCACTATCTAGTTAATAGCCTAAGACTTTCTAAACCAAGAAACAAAACAAAGAAAGAAAGAAAACAGTGAAAATGTTGTTTTAAGAGTTTAAGATTTAATTAAAGAGTTCAAGTGCTTTTGCTGTTTGACACCTTTATCTTGGAGATTATACTATAACACACAAAGTCACTTGATTCTGCATTTTTATTAACCTTCTATCTCAGTATGTATTGCTATTTTCTTTTAATATTCTAAGTTTCATAGAAAGTTTACTTTTGTGTAACTGTGATTATTAAATAAATTAAAAACCTCACTTAAAATTTTAAAATCCATGGGTGCCCAAGTGGCTCAGTTGGTTGAACCCTCACCCCTACTCACGCACATGCTCCCTCTCATTCATTCATTCATTTACTTGAGAGAGAGAGAAAGAGAGAATGAGCATGAGCGGGAGGGGGCAGAGGGAGAGGGAGAAAGAATATCAAGCAGACTCTTCATGAAGCACAGAGCCCAATGTGGGGCTCGATCTCACAACCCTGAGATCTTGAGCCAAAACTAAGAGTCTGACACTTAACAAAATGCACCACGCAGGTGCCCCCCCTTTGTAAAATAAATAAATTAATCTTTCTAAAAAAAAAAAAAAGACTATTTAAAATCCATTTCTCCTAATGAAAGATTGACTGGTAGTAACAGAATTTAAAGAACTATTTTTTTTTCATTTTATATACAGAAAGAATATGGCATTTGATGTTATGAAAACCTGAATCTTATGATTAGTTCATTGAAAATGAGCTTATAAATATAGAAACATATATATCCTTAATTTATATATTTACACCCTATAAAATAGTAGAGAGGGGTCCAGTGGAAATCATGAAAAGGCTACTATGGATAATGTGAACGAGAAATCACTTCTGTTTAGTACTCCTTTCCCTGTAAATTGATTTAAAATAATTTTGAAATGTAACTCCTTAGTAAGGAGCTGTTAGTGATTTAAATTAACTTTTAAAAAGTTTATATTCCCTGAAAAGCTGCCCCAATTACTTTTTCCACATTCATTAATCATATTATTTAATGGTTATGTTTGGGTCTCTTGGATTCTGTGCTTGCTTCAGCAGCACATATACTAAAAATTGGGTCTTTTGGATTCTGTAAATGAGTTTTTAAAATCAATTACAGAAATAGAGCCTAAAGGGATATGGTGTCTTAGTCCATTCAGGCTCTGATAACAGATTGCCGTAGACTAGGTGGCTTATAAACAACAGAAATTTATTTCTTACAGTGCTGGAAGCTGGGATGGCCAAAATCAGGGTGCTGGCAAGATGGATGTCTTATGAGATCCCACTTCCTGGTTCATAAACTCTTCTTGCTGTCTCTGTATATGGTAGAAGGGGCAAGGGAGCCCTCTGGAGTCCCTCTTCTGAGGACATTAATCCCATTCATGAGGGCTCCACCCTCATGACCTAATCACCTCTTAGAGGCCCCGCTTCCAAATACCTTCACCTGGAGAGTAGGTTTCAACATAAGAATCTGGGGGGAACGCAGCATTTAGTCTATAGCACATTGTTTAGCAGTAATAGATCTGGAAAAAAGAAGGCTTTAATTAATACTGACCTCATATAAGACAATGATATTTTGCATCTAACAAAAAAGTTCCCTTAATTAAAAAAAAAAAGTTTATGGAAAACTTGAGTACATGCTAGATAAACAGAAGAGTATAATGAATGCACAGTACCCATCACCCAGCATAATCAACATGTCATTTTAATTTCATCTGTAGTTCTGGCCATTCTCCACTGCTCAATTATTATTATTACTTTTACAGTTTTCTGGAATTTGGTAATACTTATATATACTGAAAAACAGAAGTCTGTGCTTCATAATTTTCACAAGTGAAGACACTCCTGTAACCAGTATCCCTTCATGATACATTTCATGGCGGCTGGGTGGCTCAGTTAGTTAGATGTCCGGCTCTTGATTTCAGGTCAGGTCATAATCTCAGCATTGTGAGATGGAGCCAGGGTAGTGCTCTGTGCTGGGTGTGGAGCCTCTTTAAGATTCTGTCCCTCTGCCCTTCCCCTGCCTGCTCGTGCATGTGCGCACACACACACACACACACACTCTCTGTCTCTCAAAAAAAAAAAAAAAAAAAAAGATAACATTTTCATCACACCAGAAAATTTCTACATGCCTTTTGCAGTCAAATGCTACCACTACCTATCCACCACCACCTCCATAAGGAACAAATTGATACATTGGACATCATCAAAATGTATTGTTAAGAGAATGAAAAGACAAGCAAACAACTGGAATAACATATTTGCAAAATACATACCTAATAAAGAATTTTTATCTAACACGTACAATTAATATTCTTGAAAGTCAAGATTTTACCTGTGCTCTAGACCTATGCTTACTAGACATCAAAGCAGAGATGTTGACTAGGCAATTGGGTATATGAGTCTAGTATACAGGGGAGAAATCAAAGCAGGAGATAAAAACTGGGAGTCATCAGCACACAGGTGCTATTTTAAAATCATGATATTGAATAAGATTAAAAACAGAGTAAGGATAGGAAGATAAGAAGGAAGCCAAGAGTGGCCAATGTGGTATGAGGAAAAACCAGGAGGATATGTTGGAAAACAAAAGAATCGTTCAAACCAGGGAGTGATCAACTGTGTTGAATGGTAGGTCAAATCAGATGAGACCTGAGGCCGTCCATTATATTTATTTAGCAGTATGGATGCTGTTATTCACCGTGGCAAGACACCTGGTGGAACGATGAGAATAAAAACACATGTGTAGTTTCAAGAGAAAGGAGGAATGGGTTAGGACAGAAAATGGATCAACAATGCAGATTGTGCATAAGTGATCATGAGGGGTTTTTTTGCATATCTTCCTCTGCTCTTTCTTAATTACTCTTTTAGGTATTCTAAGTAATGATCTGTTGAATTAGAAAAATTTCCTAAAGTATAAAACATTCCATTTGATCTCCTCCTTAGTTGTCTTGAAGAATTCATTGTTCCTAGGGACTGTGTCACTTAATGAGATCATAAATCAAGGTAGCCAGAGTTTGTTGAAAAGATTTTTAGGGCAACCAAATTCAAATAGTTAACAGAACCAAAATGACTGATAAGACTGTTATATACTTTTATAATTTAATGTTAATATAGAAGTCTTGGTGTAAGGAGGGATTTCTTATATTCATCCAAAACAAAGTTTTCTTGTGTGTGTTTAAACAAAAAACTGCAAATTTCAGGATCTGTTGCTTTCTAATGGTGTTGAATAATCAATTCAGAAGAATTTGGCCAACTTTTGATGTGCTTAGTAAAAAAATGTGAACTTTATAAAAATAGAACTAGCATACAATCCAGTAATTACACTACTGGATATTTATCCAAAGAATATGAAAACACTAATTTGAAAAGATATATGCACCCTTGTGCCTGATGTTTATTGCAGCATTATTTGCAGTAGCCAAATTACAGAAGCAGCCCAAGTGTCCAGTGATAAATGGATAAAGAAGAAGTGGAGTGTGTGTGTGTGTGTGTACACGTGTATACACACACATACACACACACACACACACACACACACACACAACCCATGGACTATTACTCGGCCATAAAAATGAATGAAATCTTTGTTTTTCTCTCTTAAAGATTTTGTTTATTTTTAGAGAGAGTGCATGCATGCACAAGTGGGGGGAGGGGTAGAGGGAGAGGGAGAAGCAGTCTCCTCACTGAGCAGGGAGCCCAATGTGGGGCTCAATCCCAGGACCCCGGGAACACGACCCGAGCAGAAGGCAGATGCTTAACCTACTGAGCCACCCAGATGCCCCAAAAAAGAATGAACTCTTTAAAAAAGAATGAAACTTGCCATTTGCAATAGCATGAATGGATCTAGAGAATATAATGCTAAGCCCAGAGAAAGACATGATTTCACTCATATGTGGAATTTAAGAAACAAAGCAAATGAACAAAGAAAAAAACAGAAAAACGAAAAATAGACTCTTAACTATAGAGAACAAAGTGATGGCTACCAGAGGGGAGATGGGTGGGGGATGGGTGAAATAATTGAAGGGGATTAAAAGTACACTTATCTTGATGAGTACTGAGTAATGTATGGAATTGTTGAATCATTATATTGTAAACTAATATAACAGTGTATGTTAACCGTACTGGAAATAAAATTTAAAAAATAAACAAGCGATCTTTATTTCTGAGAAAAAAAGTGAATTTTAAATTTTTGTAGTTGAAAGTGTGCCCTCTTGTGGGCCATTCAGTGATTTCACATAAAAGCATTTTCTCTTGTATTTCAGATTGAAGGAGTCATGTATCATCAAGTGTGGTTTTTTTTTTTTAAGATTTTATTTATTTATTTGACAGAGAGAGAGAGAGATCACAAGTAGGCAGAAAGGCAGGCAGAGGGGGGGGGGGGAAGCAGGCTCCCTGCTGAGCAGAGAGCCTGACGTGGCGCTCGATCCCAGGACCCTGAGATCATGGCCTGAGCCAAAGGCAGAGGCTTTAACCCACTGAGCCACCCAGGCGCCCCATCAAGTGTGTTTTTTGAGACCTACATCTGAATGTCATAGTTCTTTAAGACCTAATCCTCATTTAGAAAGAAAGAAAATCTCCACTGTTTGATTTTTCATTTCTAATACTTTTGTATAAAAAATAGTCTCATGGTATAAGGTAGAGTCTCAACCTCTATTAGGGGCTTAAAATAGACTATTTCTTTTGCAGTGGAAAAGAAGGTGAGAAATAAAATTTTTGATATGGGGACGTGGATTAGTAACCCAGATCATAGCAGCACTTGGAAATTTCTTCCAAGGTCTCTCTGTAAAAAAAAAAAAAGGGGAGAGAGAGAGAGAGAAAAGAAAAAAATTAACTCCAGGACTCAGGACTATTTTTTCCCAATGCAGCTTGTATTTTTACATATTTTGTTAAGATTAGATGTTGTATAACTACTCAGCAGGCCTCTCCTAGTCAATTTAACTATAATAATCAGCTGGGACTTTTTAAAGTAATATGAGCTTTTGTTAAAGTTGGTTTGTATAAAAATGCATGTGAGATAAATTGATAAGAGCAAGGAAGAAAACTGAATATAGAAATACATAAAGTTTTACTAATCACTATACTTCTCAGCGATCATACACATACTTTTTTTTTTAATTTTTTTTAAAGATTTTATTTATTTATTTGACAGAAAGAGAGATCACAAGTAGGCGGAGAGGCAGGTGGGGGGGAAGCAGGCTCCCCACTGAGCAGAGAGCCCGACATGGGGCTCAATCTCAGGACCCTGAGATAATGACCTGAGCCGAAGGCAGAGGCTTTAACCCACTGAGCCACCCAGGTGCCCTACATACTCTTTAAAATGAGTTTTGAGAGACTCTAAAATTTCAGCCTGATTTGTGACTTCTCTTTCTAATAGTACTTAATAGCATAACTATATTCTTCTATTACATATTATATACATTAGGATATAGCTACATTACTGGAATACACATAGGAATAATACACATTTATTGGTATCCAGCATGGTGGCTGCAGGGAGCTCAGGATTCCAGAAGCAAAGCATGTGTGCAAAGAGAACATTAGAGCTGTGCTGTGCGTTTTGCTTCTGTTTTGCATTTCTCTTATTTAATGGGAATAACTTAGAACTATAGAAAAATAGAAATGTTTTAAAGAAGTGAGAATTTTCACAGTGTGGCTGGATTGGAAACTGTTTTTGAGCTAGGATTTGAGGAACATCTTTTGGAAGTATCTTAAACAGAATGTAAAAATTTTGTTCTTGAATACATTTTAGGCAGTGGAAAGGAATCCGAAGGTAGCTTGACTGAAGTGAAAGGATTCTGCTAGAGAGGTGCCGCTCTCAAGGGAGTCACTGTTACCGGTTTAAAATAGTAAGTAGTACAACATAGATTTATTTATTTACTTATCTGGCTATTTAGGATTTATATTCCACTTGTTTCCCAAAAGAATTTGAAGCAGCTTATACTGTTCAATGTAATATAAACTGAGATAATAAAAATATACTAGGTTTTTTTTTTAAGATTTTATTTATTTATTTGACAGAGAGCGAGATCACAAGTAGGCAGAGAGGCAGGCAGAGAGAGGGGGGGAAGCAGGCTCCCTGCTGAGCAGAGAGCCCGATGCGGGGCTCGATCCCAGGACCCTGAGATCATGAGCCAAGCCGAAGGCAGAGGCTTTAACCCACTGAGCCACCCAGGCGCCCCCAAAATATACCAATTTTAAAACCCTCCTTCCCTCCCCACCCAAAAATAATATAATAATTAGTGAGGAAGAAAGGTGTTAATTAGCTAAATATTCCACTTGTATAGAATATCGGTTCATTCAAATGTTATAATCCTGCAAGATGACAATATAGTGTAAGGAATACTGAACTAGAAATCCAAACATTTGTACTCTGGTCTTGATTCAGTCAATTACCAGCTATGAGACCTTGAACACAAATTTAGTTTCTCTGAGGGACGATTTCCTTACCTTTTATTGGTTTATCTTTCTGCCATAGCAATGTAGATGTTTCCCGGTTTTATGTTCTTCGGATACGCATGAGAATATAAGGTTTGGTTAGAAACATACGTATGAGAATATAAGGTCTGGTTAGAAACATCTGTATAACCACAGACAAAGCATTTAGGCTTTGAGCCTTCATTTTTGCATCTGTGAAATAGAGATAATCTTCGTAACCCTCTGATCGTGGTAAAGATTAAGGAAAGGTATATTTTGGGGCAGCTGGGTGGCTCATTCATTAAGTGTCTGCCTTTGGCTCTGGTCATGATCCCAGGGTCCTGGGCTTGAGCCCCATTTTGGGCTCCCTGATCAGTGGGAGGCCTGCTTCAGGTCTGTTTCTCCCTTTCCCACTCCTCCTGCTTGTGTTCCTGCTCTCGCTCTCTCTCTGTCAAATAGATAAATAAAATCTTAAAAAAAAAAAAAAAAGAAAAAGAAAAGGTATATATTAATGTCTCACACATAAAAAGTGCTAAAAAACGTCTCCCCAACAATGTTGCCTTGCATCTTGCCTATCTCCTATTATTACAACTTAACTGTTATCAATCCTCTGTGGATCATTTTCATAACTATCACTGTAATTCTGACTTTTGTCAATTTAAGAATTTCCAATTTTCTACTTTAGACATCTCCAACTAGATGCTCAAAAAAAGTTATCATTTCTAGTGTTTTTCACTAGTAAAGAATTGAAGTTATTCAGACAAGATTGTACACATTTCTTGGTTATGGGTATCTAGGAAAGTTTATCTACCATCAAATTCTGAGAGCGCCTTTTATTCCAAATCCATCCCAATTTGAATATTATTATTATAACTTCTACCAATAATTTGTTATTTGCATTTCTTTTGTATAAAGAAGCCATAAATTTTAAAGTGAAATTAAATGAGCAAAGAACCAGGGCCTTTAAAACTCTTGTCAAGTGCTTAAATGTCCACATCAGATTCATTATAATGGGTTGAAATGAAAATTTACCGTATCTTCTACTAATTAAGAATTATTTTAATTAAGCCATTCTAAAATAAACTGTAAATGATTTCTTAGTTTGCGTTTGATTTAGTTCTTAGTATTACAAAGATCAGGTTTTTTCCTTACTCTTCATTGCCAGTATTTATTTCAGGTACCTTATCATTTAAGTAATTGTAGGTGTGTATGCCTAGGACTGGTATACATATTTGTAATACTATGGTGAAATATATACTGTAATTTCAAATAACATATTTCAGAAGTAGGGATTATGTGTATTATTGAAAAGACACCTTTTTCCTAATTAACCCTTGTTTCTCCTCTGTTTTCCCAAATGTGTGTTTTTCAGTTAGTAACACTGCTAACTTTCTGGATCACTTATTATATGCCACATAGCGTGTCAAGTGATTTATATGCATTATTTTGTTGCATTCTTATCACCACTTAGGAGGCGGGCTTCTACGTTAACTCTTCCATTTCTTTCAGTTGGCAACTTTGAAACTGCTTTGCCTTGGTGACCCACAGTTAGACGTTTTAGCTGGAGTCACAAATCAGTGTGCAATATACATTTATATTTCTATTCCTACCATCCCTCACAGTGTTGATCTCAACCCACTAATTTTATTTTATAATTCACAAATTGGTCACCATTCACAGATTTTAGGTATGTAAAGCACTGCCTTAAGCGACGGTTCTAAAGCACTCATTATAGTCTCCTTTCCCATTTGGTTACCATTTCCTTCTGAACACATTGTTCCCCAGAGATAATGACTTTCAGCTTCAGTTTCAGCAGTTTCATGAAAGTATACTTTCACAGAGCCAGGTAGACCAAACATTGCCCAATCCAGAGCCAGAAATGTCATGTCTAATTAGTTAGAATTCTGCATATTCATTTTTAGAATTCTAGGAATGCTCTTTCTTGATGGACTCTGGTCACTTTCCAGCATAGGCAGCAGCATTTCCACAAATTACTCATATTTGAGTAATCAACATCTGTGACTTTAGCTAAAATTAAAAGTCCATTTCTACCAAAGTCTTCTGCTGTTCTTCAGAAACTTGGCTTCCAATGAAATCAGCATAGTTCGGCAGTGAGGTATAAATATATTTGTCAGTAGTCCCCTACTCAGTCTATACAAGCACTTTAAACCAAACAAGCATTGTTGCTCTCCTTTCTCTCGCCACTTACTTCCAGTTTTCAGTTGACATCACAGTATTAACATGCCTCGTTATATCACTAAGAAAAGCACAACAATCTTTTGGTTAGATTTATTAATCTCCTAATTCATATGTGGTAACTAATTAAATCATTTTTGTACTGAAATAATTCCAGGTTAGCATTGGGTCTGCTTTACATGTTACCTGGGATTTAGGAAAACAGAATAAAGCTGGTTAGCTCACAATAGAACCCTTTAGCAGATTGTACTCTATTGGTTCCCATTCTCTGAATTAAATAAATAACATGGTCACTTGTTAATCTACTTGAGTATGGCAATTTACATTTACAACAATCATACAAGAATAACAAGATGTTTTTGTGCTGTTCTGTACATAATTTGCATGCAATTGTTTTTTCCATTAATTACTAAGCATCAACTGTAACTTTTTTATTAGCCTAAACTTAGGAAAAAAATATGTTGTGTTTTGCGTTTTGGTGACTTCTGTCAGGTTTTAAATTCTTTTTTTTTTTTAAGTGCTTGATACAGCTGCTTACTTTACAGTGTTTCCTTAAATTTCTTTAGTGTCGTTAAAAAATCAAATTGATAACTTCAAAGAGTAAAGTCCACAGTGTAGCAAGGACAATTGTAAGATAGCCAGTCTAATTATATCTTTCCTATACTTTCCTATATATTATATCTTTCCTATATTTTAGCAGGCTCCTGCTAGCAAACTTTATGTCATTCATTCCTCAAAGAAAAGCAGTGTTGTTTCCTTGGCTGGCTATTAGAAAAGAATATACATATAAAGGACATAACTGTAAGAAAAAAAAAAGAAAGAATTACCAAAGAGACAAGATAGTTGTTACCTGTAGAAGGAACTAGGGGTGATTACTTTTCAGATGGTTATTCTATGGATGTTTACTTTATAACTCTGTTAAACCATACATACATGTTTTATGAACTTCTGTCAACATGTATCTATAATAAAAGTGAGGAAGAAGAAAATTCCTAATTTTAGCTACCTATATACTTCTACTTTTATTTTATTTTAAGATTTATTTATTTGAGAGAGAGAGAGAGTAGGGGGAAGGGCAGAGGGAGAAACTCTTTCAAGCAGACTCCCCACTGAGCATGGAGCCTGTCGCGGGGCTTTATCCCACAACCCATGAGATCATGACCTGAGCCAAAACCAAAGATTGGACACTTAACTGACTGAGCCACTCAGGCACCCCTGTATATTTCTACTTTAAAAAAAAAAAATTAATTTGCAGTTGCATTAAGATATATGAATAAGGGGAGTTATTAGTGTTTTGAAGTTTACAACTCAAAAAACTTAAAAGGTTCTTTTAACTGACTGACAAGCAAATAGAACCTCAAAAAAATGTTTAAACTGAAAATTATAATTCAGTTTTCTATTTTAGCACTATGTCTTAGTTGACATGCAGTAGCCTTGTATTTACTGATGAGCTTATAAAGTTGTTTAATAAAGGCATATCTTTGATTAATGTGCATTATTAAAATGTTATATATTTCAGAAAAGGTTCTTCAGCAGGTACACTGTTAAAGGAAAGATAAAGGTTCCAGAAAGCCACATGTTGAAATTAAGATGAGAAAAATTTGGGAACCTTGAACAGAATGGAAAACGTGTTCAGGAGTTTTACAGAATGTCTATACACACAGCCAGACACAGAATTACATTATAAAAACCGAATATTTAAGTCAACTAAGTCATACAGGAACATTAAGATGTTAACACATTTCTCTGTCCTTTCTGTGGTTATGTATTATGTGATTGGTTGATTTTATGTGATTTTGATTTTATGTATTATGATATTGATTTTATGTATTATGTGATTGGTTGATATTAAGAAGCATGCAGTGGTAATTGGGAAGACAAGGTAAGTATATGAACATTATATAAGAAACATGACAACTTTCAAAAAATGTCACAAAGGAATATATATTTACAAAAGAATATTAATTGAACTCTAAGTGAAGGTTAGATTAAGGTAGGCTTTTAGCTGAATTTGTCTGAGGTTTCATGAAGTACTAGGAACTTGCCCTAGATCTTGAAGAATTAAAGGATTTGAACTAAAGTATGGATGGGCTATCTAGGTAGGGAGATTTATAAGGAAATAAATAAAAATGTGAAAACACAAGGTAGATTCAAGATAATCTGATCAGCCTTATTGAAAAAGATTGTTTATGTAGAGAGTAGTGAGAGACATAACAAGGCAAATTGAAGCTGGATTTTAATGTGTCTATGATATGGAGAATTATAGTGCTTGTCAAAATTGAGTATCCCAGTTTAGTAATATAGCCTACTGGTTTACACAGACTCTTGAGCCAGATTGCTTGGGTTCTACTCTTTCCTCCACAAGTTACTTTAAACTCCCTGTAAATTAATTTCCTCATCAGTAAAATTCAGAAAATAATAGTACCTACCTTACATTGTTGTGAGAAATATATGCAAAGCACTTTGCAGTGCCTAATATATGGGAAGTATATATGAATGGTAGCTATTATTGTTATATAGGTTAACAAACAAGAAAAGCAGAAAATCTTATTTCTTATAGGCATTTCCCTAATAGTATTATATTTGACATAGTTTTACAAATAATTGTCTGTTTTTTGTTGCAGTGTTTGGGAAATGGGAAGTAATGACAGCTGGCACCTGAACTAAGTACTTTTATAGGCAACACCATTCCAGAACTTCAGGATGAATGGGGATATGCCCCATGTCCCCATTACTACTCTTGCGGGGATTGCTAGTCTCACAGACCGTAAGTTTGGTTAATTTATCTAATTTATGTTCTATTCTGTGTTAACAATGATTTTAATTTGTCATTCTTTTGAGATTTACTTAGCGTAACACAGTTTTTTAGGGACTCTAATGGTAGCCAACTCTAACTCTAATTCTTAGTCCCTGGGTAATGGTACAAAAAGCAACCCACAATGTTAGTCCCTATGTCATCCTATCTGAGTAAATAAAGGGAAAAAGATACGATAGAGAAAAGTAGAAGGTGAGAACATCGCATTATGCAAACTTTGGGGCTTTATAGTAAGGGAACTATGTGAAAATAACTTTAAGAAGTGTTTTTATCTGTGTTCAGTAGTCCTTAATATTATTTTCCTGTTTTTGTTAATTTGCAACTGGTTTTAATGGGAGTAAAATAGTTAATAGCCTGTAGCTTTGGGGTTAGGAAACTAACATGGCTACTCTGCAAAATCTGAGTAAGAAGGTAGCCGACAGAGTTAGGATAATACAGGTAAGAAAACTTCTGAAACTGTCTTTAGTTTTTGTTGTCACTTTGTTACAGGTAAGGCACAAACTCATAAAATATGTAGGAGTGCCAAATCAGATATACTACCAGGGATTTACTTTTGGTCGTCCTCTCCACTATCTGAACTGTATCTTATATTTTAAAAGTTTGCCCAATAAACCCTACTTATTAAGTAATAATCTGTTTCCTGTATTTTTATTAATAAAAAAACCTGTTACTAGCCACTTGGGCTGAGCAGCCTGTTACACTGTATAAGTGATTAGAAATTAAGCCAAAAACAAAGATACTTTAGTTAACTTTCTTAACTTTTACTTTAGACAGATGAATAGATTTCCATTATGTAAAGATGTCCTTTTGTTTTCTGTTAGACTAGAACGAAGAGAGGAGAGCACTATTTAGGAATTTATAACTGAAAGCATAATTTCTTAGATATTCGGCTTCCACCAGAATCCCTATTCTATAATGAATGTTCTTCTGCTAGAGTGATCTATTTATTTTTTTATATATACTTAAGCTTTTTAAAAACATATTACTTGTCTAGATATCAGTGAAGAGTTGGGTATAATTACTTGGTATTTATGTGGGATTACTAGTAATTCTGATAAATCTCAGAAGCAAAAGTAAATGAGATTAATTAATGTATTCTCAATTCTTAGAAGTTACTTTTTAACCCTACCTTTTTGGCCGTTCATTTATTAAATGAATAAAGATTTAAGGTATGAAAAGTCATGCATATAAAGGAGTTGACTTTTATTCTTAGGGAGTAATAAACTCTGTTATTGCCCAAGTGATGTTTCAGGGTTTTACAGAGTTGATTGGTGTTTGTGGGGGGGAAGGTAGAATGCCTTTTAATAATTTGCCCCATTGATATTTATAACTTATTTTTAATCCCAAAATATTTGTAAGCAAATATTTTATAAGCAAATATTGTAAAAAGACTTCTTATAGTCAATTTCTAATAATCTGATTTTATTCCAAATAGTCCTGAACCAGCTGCCTCTTCCATCCCCTCTACCTGCTACAACTACAAAGAGCCTTCTCTTTAATGCACGAATAGCAGAAGAGGTGAACTGCCTTTTGGCCTGTAGGGATGATAATTTGGTTTCACAGCTTGTCCATAGCCTCAACCAGGTATCAACAGATCACATGTAAGTATAATTTAAAAGTGAAAGGTTTTGATCTAAGAGAGTCTGTGTTCTTGGTTTTATTCTTTATTTCAGAAAATTTATAAACACAGTTTAATTTTAAAATATATGAATAGGGACGCCTGGGTGACTCAGTGGGGTTAAGCGTCTGTCTTCAGCTCAGGGCATGATCTCGGGGTCCTGGGATTGAGTCCCCACATTGGGCTTCCTGCTCAGCAGGGAGTCTGCTTCTCCCTCTCCTTCTGCAGCTTCCCATGAGTGTGCTCTCTTGCTCTCTCTCTCTCTCTGTCAAAGCAGTAAGTAAACAAATAAACCCCTTATTTAAAAATAATATAAAATATATGAATATCTAAGTGAACTTTACAGTGAGATTTAAATAAGCCATAGTTATTTTGAGACAATAGTTCTGACCCATGTAGCTATATGAAGGTCTTTTCAACTCTTTTTGAATAATTTTGGGATTTATCAAGGTGGATCTGTGCAAGGAGGTCTAAAGTTGCTCAAGAAGCTATATCCTCCTTGATATTGCTAGAGTGGTTAGAATTTCCAAGCACTAGGGACTATACCACTAGCTTTATTTGGAATAGGCTCACATGCTTTCCATGGGAAGTTAACTAGAACTCAATGACTGACTCCATGGATGGCTACTACAAAATTGAGAATAATTTTTCCCAGGATTTATCATACCATCTGAACATAAGTGTGTATTTTCACACAATAGATTTTTTTAAAATAATGTAGACATAAATTATATAGCTTATTTATAAAATCTTTGCATCTGAGTATACTTTGAAAAATTTTTATTACAGAACTAGTACATATTTATAATATCTTAACAACACAGAAATATATAAAAAGTTAAATCTCTCAGGGTGCCAGGCTGGCTCAGTCAGTAGAGCATGTAACTCTTGATCTCAGAGTTTTAAGTTCTGAGCCCAACACTGGGTGTAGAGATTACTTAAAAATAAAATCTTGGGGCACCTGGGTGGCTCAGTTGGTTAAGAGGCTGCCTTCGGTTCAGGTCATGATTCCAGGGTCCTGGGATCGAGCCCCGCATCGGGTTCCCTGCTCAGCAGGGAGCCTGATTCTCTCTCTCCCTCTGCCTGCCACTCTGCTTACTTGTGCTCTCTATCTCTCTATCAAATAAATAAATAAAATCTTTAAAAAAATAAAAAATAAAAATCTTAGAAAAAAAAAGTTAAAACTCCCATTCTTATCCCTTCACATCTCATTTATACAGTGGTACTCATGTATCCTTTCTTTAATTTTTGCCTTTTTTTTTAAAGATTTATTTATTTATTTATTTGAGAGAGAGTGTGGGAGGGAGAGGCAGAGGGAGAGAAAGAATCTTCAAGCAGGCTGCCTGCTGAGCATGGAGCTTAACACAGGGCCCAGTCCCAGGACCCTGAAATTATGACCTGAGCCAAATCAAGAGCTCAACCGACTGAGCCCCCCAGGCACCTCTGATTTTTGCCTTTTAATTTAAAGATTCATTATTTAGAGGAATGAGGATAAAGCACATTATAATGGAGACGTGATGACTCTTACAGTAATATACTAAATGTGAATTTTCTGATGGAGAAACTGAGAAATAATTGGCAAAAATCAGAAGAAAGTGTAATACTAATATTTTGTCACTCCAGAAATTCATCAGTGTCTAAATATTGTATCAACAATTATCACCAAATATTTAAAATATTTAAAAAGGGAAATAGCACATATACATTTATGATTTATTTTATGGAAAGCTGCTTTAAAACTGCCCCCCGAAATTTATTGCAATTTATCATTGGACACCATTTTTATAAATCTTTCTTATTAGGTTTAATGAGTGGAAGAGAGACATGTAGAATGTAAAATTAAAAACACTAACACTATGTATATTTAATTTTATCAATTATGTTCCATAGTTGTAAATTTAATTTGGTACTTACTTTTAAGTTTATTGAAAATTACAACTATGCTTAACCACTTGCTTGGGGTTTTTTTGCTCCCTGATAACTTTATTTGAGAAAAGAATATTAGATGGAAAAATTACATTATCTCTGGGTCTTATCTTAACCAATGTGGCGGCATTATTTTATTCAGAGGACATTCTCAAAAAGGCAGACTCATATTCAAATATAAGAGAGAAAATATATTCCTAGCCCGAACACAGCTTCTGTGCATAATTATCATCTCTGTACCCTTTCATTGTTTTGAATAGTTTAGAGTTGATTTTGTTTTCTACTTTGAAACTAATGTGAACATTCTTAAATAAACTCATAGTTCCATAAAATCGTGTTTGGGGCTTTTTTTTTTCTCTCTTTTCTTTCTCTGTTTAAATTAAAATGGGGAAAAAGTTTTCCTTAGAAGAACTCCTCCCTGTCATTTTTGATAATTCTGTTCTAGGAATAGCATCTTCAAAAGTCCATGAAGTTGTTGGACATCTTTTGTGACTTTTTTTCTTAAAGCCATTAAGTTCTTGATTTTCTACTTCAGTCTTTTCTGAATTTCACTAGTGAATTGCTATCTAACTAATATAGAATAGGTAATTCTTAATCACTATTCTGATTTTTGATGTTTATCTTTTTAATTCCAGAGAGTTAAAAGATAACCTTGGCAGTGATGATCCAGAAGGCGACATACCAGTCTTGTTGCAGGCTGTCCTGGCAAGGAGTCCTAATGTTTTCAGGGAGAAAAGTATGCAGAACAGATATGTACAAAGTGGTGAGATTTTTCATTGAATTTCATGTTATATTTTTTTTGTGGGTCTCTTGCCAGAGCTTGTTTCACATGTAATTAAATTCAAGTGTCTCCTTTAATAAGGTAGCCTATCATCTATGAATGCTGTGTTGATACCTTGAATCCAGCCAAGAACAAGAAGGAAACTAAATGGATGTTAATATTCTTACAGTTTAATATGTAACTAAATTCCTTGGGAATTAGACAAAGCTAAAGTGTATTTTGTTAGATATTTCCGAATGCATTTGTTCACTTAATCAAAGAGCTTTAGAAGTCTTTTTTTATTTTAGAAAATCATGGAATTGGTATGAAAGAAGTCTTTTCATTAATCATATAATAAAAATATTTGCAGAGCTTTTCAAAATGCAATACTTGTATAACTAATTGTACCAAGTATTAGTTTTAGTACTGATGATTACATTCATAGTTATATAGTAAATTGATTTAACACTTCTGTTGCCTTAGCAACAGAAAAGTAGGTTTATAAGTATTATTATTATTAAGGAAAAAACCTATTTATAATAAATATCATAAAAAGCATAAAATAGGATATTCAGTATAGATATAATTTTTATGTAGTCAAGGAGTACCCATGGGCATTTGTACTGAATCTTTCAAGCCCAAGTACTTATTTGGCTCTCAAGATTAAAGTAGTCAGAAGGGAGTAGTTTAGACAACTCAGGTCCAACTTAGTTAACAGACGAATTATATTCAAGAATATTGCCAGATTGATTGGCAGTACCTCTGTGAAGCCCTCCACTCCATTTCCTAGTTTTGTCTTGTTTTTTAAATAGCATTTGTTAATTTTGTGTATTTGAGTGTGAGTTGTGTTTTTAAACCAATTGCATAGTTACTGTCCATTCCCCAAAGTGAATGTATGGAAATGCTTCTGCCCAAACTCCCCTTTCTGCAAATTGAAGGCAGGTCTGCAGGACAACATTGTATCTTCACCAGAACCGACAAACTAGATTGCAGTAGGAGGAGACAGATAGGAACGGTGAAAGTAAATTTAGAATTAAATGCTCTGGAAGAATGTTGCAATGAAAGAAAACATGGAGAGATCATTGATTGGAAGAGAAACTTACAGGATAGGAGCATTAAGTATAAGATAATGCAAGTAGATATAAAACTGAATGAAGGGGGGGCGCCTGGGTGGCTCAGTTTTTAAGCTTCTGCCTTCAACTCCTCATGATCCCAGGATCCTGGGATCGAGCTCCACATCGGGCTCCCTGATAGGCGGGAAGTCTGCTTCTTCCTCTCCCACACCCCCTGCTTGTATTTCCTCTTTCGCTGTGTCTCTCTCTGTCAAATAAATAAAATCTTTAAAAAAATAAAATAAAATTGAATAAAGAAAGTCTTCCAAAATTATTTACACTACATTTTGTAACATATTTTAAAATATTTAATTTGGGTAGTAAATCATTCTAATAAAAAACGTTTAGATATTTACCTTTCAGTCACACATTTTGTATTTTATACTACATGCACTTATATCTTAGTGAAAAACATTGATTTCTCCATATCATACTTTGTGAAAACATAAACTTAGCATTAAAAAATAAATTGATTCATTGCATGTTATGATTTTTTTCTAAGCGTTTCCCTGGTGATATTTGGCTTTAAAATTTAAAAAGGTGATTCTTGGTTGCTAAATGTAAATGTGAGTCACACATATGGAGCAAATTTAATAATATGCAAATCACTTTATTCATAGTTCTTTGGAACTTTGAGATAATCAGAAAGGATTATTAGAAATTTCATCTGCCCCCTTTTTTAAATTAAGCCATTGCTGTCAAACTAGTAATTCCAGCTTGTTCCAGACTGTTAATTCAGGGGAAACATTTTTTAACTCTCCTAGAGGATTGCCCTCCCTCTCCAAAAAAGAAAAAAAATCAATAATTATAGTAATTAAATTATTAAGCTGTGGAACATATGATTTACTACTGAATTTATGTTGGAAGAGAAAGCTCAGAAGTTAATTTCGACTGCATATAAAAGAAAACACATTATTGGTGGTAGATTCTGAGGTGATTTTTGAGCCCTAGTCTCATTTAACTACTGTTTCAGAGCTAGAATCCCTACTGTAATATTGCTGGAAAATGAACATGTAACTTCTGCTTGAATGTTTTTGGGTGAAAGGCACTTTTCATATCAGTAGCAGGAAATGGAATTTAGGAATATAATGTGATGCTTGAAGCTCCCCAGAAGATAAGCTATACATATCATAAGAGAGTTTAGGGTCAGTCATAGATTTTATATTCGATTTTAAAGTGTCTAAATAACTGTATTTTTCTGCATCTCCTATATAACAAAATGTCATTTGTGTAATAAATGAACAATGTCTACCTTAAAAAGAAATATGAGAATCTGAAAGCTATCCTCACATTTTTATTCTTTAATCAAATATTCATTTAATCCTTACTACGTGGCAAAGAATTATTGTGGAAGAAGGAATAGGAGCATTCTGTTTCGTATCAAAACACTCAGATGGAAATTGCAACAACTCAAAACTTTGGGCCCCTCAATAAAATAGTATTTTTTTAAAACTGAGATCTGTGAAATGAGTGAAACAAGTAGTGCAAGGAAATGAAGCTTTAAAGACTGGACATGTCTGTAATAAAGTATTCCATGTAATGGAGAAACCACCCAAGGACCTATTATAGGAGGAATTTTGTAGTATTTGGTCACAGGTTAAAGTTACTTCTAAAGGTCTTTTCAATTGTAAGGCTAAATGATAGGACATTAAGTAAGTAAGTAAAAAAAATTTTTTTTAATTAAATCTCTGTCTCTGATTCTGAATTAGTTACATAATAAGGGATCTTTTGGTAAAATTGGTTGTACTTGAAACTTAGTTTCTCTGTTTTGCTCTTCAAAATGAACATGCAGGTCAATAAAAGGAAAGAACAGAAAGAACTTTTGAATGTTTGTGATAGAGCAATTGCTTTAAATTACTTAAAAGATATTTTACCATTAAAAAAATAACATGCTTTCCATTTTTGTGTGATATGTAGGAATGATGATGTCTCAGTATAAACTTTCTCAGAATTCCATGCACAGTAGTCCTGCATCTTCCAATTATCAACAAACCACTATCTCACATAGCCCCTCCAGGTAATATATGCATCATTTTAAGAAGTACTATTTTCTGTGATGAATATGCTTGTGAATATACACTGTATACATACCTTTATGTAATGGTGAATTGTATGTAGTTGAAAAATTAAAATGCTTAGCCTTAAGTAGTAATTCACACAAACATTTGTTTTAAAATGTCAGATACAGAAATGTTCTAATATACTAATTGAACTAGCTACCATCTTAGTAACTTAAATTCATACAGACAAAAGAATGTATTAAAATAATGTGTTTGAGATAATAAGAAAATTTATGGAGTAGAATTTAGGGAGCATGACTTTATCTTAAATGGATGCTTTTATGCAAGTAAAATAAATGAATTACCTGTTTTCACAAGTTTAGTGTAACTTAAATTATGAATCATGAATAATTTTTATATTCTCTATATTTCAAAATTTACTGTTCGCATAGATTTTGTTTTCTACAAATCAGAGTTTGGAGAATTTTATGACAGTGAAATTTCAAGGATAGCATATTTATTTCATTTCCTGATATTGTTTATTTGGATTTTGGGTTTTAGCCGGTTTGTGCCACCACAGACAAGCTCTGGGAACAGATTTATGCCACAACAAAATAGCCCAGTGCCTAGTCCATATGCCCCACAGAGCCCTGCAGGATACATGCCATATTCCCATCCTTCAAGTTACACAACACATCCACAGATCCAACAAGGTAAGAAAGTTTGTTTATTTATAGGGAATGCCTGTAATTTCAAGCAAATTTATTTTTTGTTTTTATAATTTTTAAAATACAAACTAAAACACTATCCTGAAGTTCATCATTGGGAAGGTAAAAGGATCCCTGTCATATGATTTGGATTAGGTTATTATACAACTGAGTGTATCTAGTTATGAAAATAGGAAATGTTCTTTTTTTCTTAATTGGGCTTTCTTCTTACATAGCACTAAAGCCAAAGAAGAATTATGTTTTAATTGGTAGAGGATATATAGTGTGAAAATTTTACTATAGACTAAATACAGTAATGGTAGAGAAAATAATCTTAAATGCGAAAATTTCTGGAATTAGATTACTAGTTCTCAGTTGAAATCAGTTGGTAATATGTATTAAATTGCTTTGGGGCGCCTGGGTGGCTCAGTGGGTTAAACCCTCTGCCTTCGGCTCAGGTCATGATCTCCGGGTCCTGGGATCGAGCCCTGCGTCGGGCTCTCTGCTCAGCAGGAAGCCTGCTTCCCCCTCTCTCTGCCTGCCTCTCTGCCTACTTGTGATCTCGCTCTCTGTCAAATAAATAAATAAAATCTTTGAAAAAAAAAAGGTTAAATTGCTTTGGGACATACGTCATGGCTTCTAAATAATTTTTTATTAGTAATGTAAATAAAGTATATACTTAAAGTAATAAAAAAGGTATGTACTTTTTTCGAAAATTTTTAAAAAGTGCAAAAGGGAATATAAAAATTTGTGTTTTTGTCTCCCGTAATTAACAGCAAATTTTTAACATTTGCAGTCAGCTATTAGTTTCTGTGTGTATTCTTTTCTATTTTGCATGGAGTCAAATGTCCTTTATATAAATTTTTTTTTTAAAGATTTTATTTATTTATTTGACAGAGAAAGATCACAAGTAGGCAGAGAGGCAGGCAGAGAGAAGGAGGGGGAAGCAGGCTTTCCGCTGAGCAGAGAGCCCAGTGTGGGGCTCGATCCCAGGACCCTGGGATCATGACCTGAGCCAAAGGCAGAGGCTTTAATCCACTGAGCAACCTAGGCGCCCCCTTTATATTAACTGACAGATTTTTAATTTAGTCATCAGTCAAAACAGCCATCTTCTGGTTTTCTAAAACTAGATAATGAAATATGAGGTTGAGACTATTTTATACACTAATTTAAGGGAAAACTAGGAGGCAGGTCACACATTTGACCTCCAACATTATAGAATTTAGTTTGAGTGCCGAACATGAGTATGTATGTATTTTGTCTGTTCTTGCTACTTTTGAAATTTTAATATACTCTTGGCACACAAAGGTATGAGGAACATTTTAACTGTAATGAAAGGAGGGGCGCCTGGGTGGCTCAGTGGGTTAAAGCCTCTGCCTTCGGCTCAGGTCATGATCTCAGGGTCCTGGGATCGAGCCCCGCATGGGGCTCTCTGCTCAGCGGGGAGCCTGCTTCCCCCTCTCTCTCTGCCTGCCTCTCTGCCTACTTGTGATCTCTCTCTCTCTCTCTCTCTCTGTCAAATAAATAAATAAAACCTTTAAAAAAAAAAAAAACTGTAATGAAAGGAACATGTTAAAAGGACACCTTTGAAAAAAGAAAAAAAAGGACACCTTTGTTTCTTATGGAAATATCCACATACACATTCATACGTCTAGGAAAGAACATAAACTTTGACTCTGATTGCTGTTGTCTTTTAAACAAGATAAACCCAGCTTTTTCAGAAGTTGAAATCACAAAATCAAAAGAGAAATATTAGTTTGAGCATTTGCCTGTTCAGTAATGAGTTTTTTATTGGAAATTCTCAGATATTTGAGAAACTAAAAATGTTACTCAGGGATTAGCCCCACCTAGATATTAAGGTTATCATAAATAAGAAAATGTAGTGTGGTAGGAACAAGTGGGTAGGTAAAAGGGACAGAAAAGAATCCAGAAATAAGACATATATATATATATGGAAATTTAGAGTATGTGGAAGGTAACATTTAAAACTTTTTTCAACCTCATGTTACAAAAATTTTAGCTGTGTAGAAAAGTTGAAAGATGAGCACAGTGAACCCCTTCATCAACAGGCATCATAATTCTTTGCCATTAAATACATCTGCTAAGAAGAAGGAAGTTATATAAACACCAAATGTAATAATTCACCTCTGAAAAAATTAAGAACAGGGCGCCTGCGTGGCTCAGTTGGTTAGGCAACTGCCTTCGGCTCAGGTCGTGATCCCAGAGTCCCAGGATTGAGTCCCGCATCGGGCTCCCAGCTCCACAGGGAGTCTGCTTCTCCCTCTGACCTTCTCCCCTCTCATGCTTTCTCTCACTCTGTCTCTCTCTCAAATGGATAAATAAAATCTTTACTAAATAAATAGATTAAGAACAGTTCTGTATAGTCCTTTAATATGCTGTCTATATTCAGTTTTCACCAGTTGTCTCACATGTCTTATCCTTTTTTTCTCTTCAAAACGTGATCTGAGATGTGAATCAAAATTAAAATGAAATAAAATTTTATATTAACTCTATTAATAAACATTTTTTAGTTGTGTGATACCTAGTATCAACAAATGTGCAGGAAAATTTGAACTTCCTACATTCTTCATAGGGATATAAATCGGTACAATCTTTTTAGAGAGCATTTGGACAATACAATTCGAAATGTATATGCATCCTTTAGTAGTTCAGATTCTCTCTCAAGAAAAGGGAAGAGGATAAAACATACTCAGTTTTATCTGTAAGTTCTACCATGTGCTGAGACAATTAGTTATCCATATGGAAAAAAGTAAAATTGAATTCCTGTCTCAACTACACAGAAAGATAAGATGGATTAAAGACCTAGTGTGACAAAAAAACAAAACTGTAAAATTTTAAAAAGAAAATGTAGAAGACTGTCTTTTTATGATTTTGTGTTAAGGAGGAAATCTGAATGGCCAGTAGACGTGAAAAGATGCTTGGCTTCACTATTAATCAAAGAAATGTAACAGTTAAAGTGACAATCAGATACTTTCCCGTTCTCAGGTTGACAAGCATTGTTGACAAGGATATAGAGCAGTAAGAACTCTCATATACTACCAGTGGTGTACAAATGGATATAAGTAATTTGGAAAGCTATTTGTTAATATTTAGTAAGGTTTAAGAATGGACATATCCAGGGGCACCTGGGTGGCTCAGTTAAGAGTCTGCCTTCAGCTCAGGTCATGATCTAAGGATCCTGGGACTGAGCCCCAAGTCGGGCTCCCACCTCAGTGGGGAGCCTTCTTCCTCTCCCTCTTCCTCTGCTGCTCCCCCTGCTTGTACTCTCTCACTCTCTCTCTCTCTTTCAAATAAATAAATAAAATCTTTTAAAAAATAAAAATAAAAACGGGCATACCCAGCAGTTTCACTCCTAGACATATTTGTAAAAAAGTCATGTACAAGAGTACGGTACAGGTACATGTATACATGTACAAGAATATGCATTGTTTATGACAGTTATGACAGCAACGATACTGAAGCAATGTAAACATTGAATGTAAGAATGGAATATTGTGTACAGTATGCAGCAGAATATATCTGTTTACTTAAAATATGTGAATTTAACATTACATATATAAAAATGGATAAATTTCAACATAATATTGAAATAAAAAGCAAGTTAGAGAAGGATATACGTACATACAGCATACCATTTATATAAAGTGGGTTATATAAATTTATATATGTGAAATTTATATTACGTGAATTTATATATATGAAATTTTATATGAAAATTTATGTATGTGAAACAGTGCTCTGAATTATTTAGGAATATATTCATTTATAGTAAAGGCATAAAGATAGTCATAGAGTAAACAGAATTTAGTATGGTGGTTACTTTTTTACGAAGTAAGGGGGAGGGAACAGAGGAGAGGAATATGCAGATATATGGAGAGCACCAACTTTATCTGATGTTTTCTTTTCAAAAATGGATCTGAATGATGTGGTACAGTGTTAAGATTTGATCATGCACTAGATAGTACATGAGTGCTCATTATATTCTGTAATTTCTGTATGCTTAAAATATTTCGTGAAAAATCATTATTTTAACAGTTTATTTTTATAAAGCTTTTTGTTTTTATTCTTATTAATTTCAGCATCAGTATCAAGTCCCATTGTTGCAGGTGGTTTGAGAAACATACATGATAATAAAGTTTCTGGCCCGTTGTCTGGCAATTCAGCTAATCATCATGCTGATAACCCTAGACATGGCTCGAGTGACGACTACCTACACATGGTGCACAGGCTAAGTAGTGACGTATGTAATATATTAGTTGTCATTGAGGTAATAAAATAGTGCTAATATTTGTTTCATAACCTTTTTGATTCCACGGTTTAAATGGTAACTACCATATTTCAAGGGTTATACCGGGTCTGAGAATCTAGCTATGAACAATGTGGTTCCTATATCCACAGAGCTTAGTCTAGAGTGAGGTTGGTAAACTGGCCAGTAGTTTGACCTACAACTAAGAATGGCTTTTACATTTTTAAACAACAACAAAGAATAGTATGGGACAGAAACTACATGTGGCCCACAAAGCCTAAAATATTTATGATCTGTCCCTTTACAGAAGAAGTTTGCTAGTCCTTGCTGTAGACGTTTTGGTTCTTAATGAAATATAGTTTTGTTTTTAAATACTCGTTCACACAAAAATGTTCCTTTTAATAATGAACCTTTATTTATTAGTAATAGTTCTTCTTCCCTCTAAGACTTGCACATAACTTTATTCCCTGAAATTTAAGGTTGCTTTGAGGTTTTAAGATATCCCATGTACTGGAATTGGTTTTGTGGTATTATCAGATAAGTTATATGTTATAGGTTTGGTGGTATTATCAGATAAGTTATGTGTAATAAGGATAACAAAGATGACCGTGAACTCTGCCCTCTAGACGTTTATAGCCTGGTAGGGTGTTCACAGCTCCTTTTGTAGAAAATTGTAAACAAAAATGGAGCGTAGTAGTAATACCAGTTTTCTTATTCATTGCCATGCATAGGCTGTTGATTCTTTTGGATACAATTTCAATTCTTCTAAGATTTACCATGAAGAAAACAGGAAAGTGCAGAAGAATTATGCTTTTGAATACCAACACTTTACTTGTCAGTAGTTTATGTCTTTTTACTGGTCTAAGATTTCTCTAAATCCTCTCCTATTGTTTAGGGTATAAATTTTATATTCTGTTCTTAGGATGGAGATTCTTCAACATTGAGGAATACTGCATCTTTTCCCTTGAGGTCTCCACAACCAGTATGCTCCCCTGCTGGAAGTGATGGAACTCCTAAAGGTATTATTGTAACTAAGATTTCCTTCAGCGTTTCTCATATGTGTGTGTGTGTGTGTGTGTGTGTGTGTATATATATATATATATATATTTTTTTTTTTTTTTTTTTTTAGTGGGATGGTGGGGAGAGAATCTTAGCAGGCTCCATGCCCAGTGTGAAGCCCAACACAGGGCTCAGTCTCACAACATTGAGATCATGACCTGAGCTGAAATCAAGATTTGGACACTTAACCAACTAAGTCATACAGGCGCCCTAGCATTTCCTATTTCAAGTTGAGTAAAGAGCGCAAACTTCTTAGTTGCAGATACCAAAAACTTCTTTATTGTTTTTCATTTATTGTAGGAAAGAAACAAACCTGTAGTTATCCCTATAAACTATTGATAGTGTTTTCAGCTATATACAGTATTGTTGTCACTGATAAATCCAATGGTCTTTTCAAACAGCAGCCTTCTTAACCTCTTTTAAACATTTGAAATTATTGATCTGCTTTCCCCATCATCCACCTTCCTGAAAAAACTTATTTCATATCAAGTCCACTGGTTTTCCTCATACTTCTTTCATTATTGTTTTTTTTTTCATTAACTCTTCTATCTGCTCTCATTCTTCAAGATTTCTGTCATTGGACTTTTAATCTCCCATTGTACTTTTCTCCTTCGCTCTTTTCCTCAGTTTTGGTAACAGCATAGATTACTTTTGTGAACAGGATTGCCAAATCCATGTCTTTGGCTCCAGTCCTGTGTCCCAAGTTGTAATTTTTTGTTTCCAATTTCCTCATGTCTAGCTGGTATTTCTCAATTCATTTTTAAGATTGTTCTCCCTGTTCTTTTTGCCATTCCAATTTAATTTAGTGCCATTATAGTCCTGAACCATCGTTAAGTTGTCTCTCACCTCGAGCGCCTGGGTGGCTCAGTTGGTTGAGCGACTGCCTTCAGCTCAGGTCATGATCCTGGATTCCTGGGATCGAGTCCCGCATCCAACTCCCTGCTCAGCAGGGGGTCTGCTTCTCCCTCGACCCTCCCCGTCTCATGCTCGCGCGCTCTCATTCTCTGTCAAATAAATAGATAAAATCTTTAAAAAAAAAAGGGAAAAAAGTTGTCTCTCACCTCTCATGTAGTCACTTGTCAAAATCAGGCCTATTCTATTTTACCTTTCTAAATCTCTTACACATACTTTCATTTTTACTTTTTAAAATCCTGTCTTTTCAAGTTCTAAGTTAAATGGGTGATCTTCCATGGATCCTTCTCCCCTAATCTTCTTAAACCATTCATTAGTTTATATTTTTTGTAATAACTTATCCTGTACTGTCTTATGGACATGAATTTTATCTTCAAATTCCCAAAGAACCTTGTGTGGACTTTTGTGTATACTAGACTCATAAAATTTTGAATTTAAGTTCAAGTTTGGGCTTTTTTTTAGAAGTACTTAAAATTAAAGTGTGATAATTTGAATTACCAGAGTTATTAGAAGAGAATATTATACTCCATGTTAAAGAATTAGCTTGTAATTAATTGCGATATAGCTGATAATAAATTTTCTCTATCCCTGAGAATTTCCAATTATAGCCTTCTAAATCATGGACTGGTGTGCCTCTTATTATAAAGATATTTTTTTCACAGATTGTCTCTAATCAAAGAGTTGGAACACATTCTTCCTGGGGTTAAAGTTGAACTTTAAGAGCCATTCTTATTCTAGAATTCTATGAATTTTTAGAGATAAAAATAACTCAGCTTGTAAAAGAGAGAGCAACTTTAAGAATGACTCTATTTGTAGGGTAGGCATCAAAGGTACATATCTCACAAGTATTGTCAGGGTGAGAAATTACTCAGACTGCCAGGGAGGAGTAACAGTGGGATGGCTGGTTGATCTAGATAATCAGCCTATTTTCCCTCTAACTCTTGAGGATGGATGGATGGATGGATGGATGGTTGGTTGGATAACTTAAATAGAAAGAAAAAAACTTGAGAACAACTTCTTGAACACATTATTCATCAGAAACCTCTACTTCTGTTCATGAGGTTGTTTTCCAACTAGTTTTGAAGGTTAAATGCATTGTCAGTCTAATTTGATTTTTTGGTGAACTGCTGGAATTTTAAGTTTGTTCTAAAATATATGTAATTTGTCACATAAATTTTAAATACAAAGGCAATATGGTGTATTTTAATTCAGATGTTAGAAAAATCTGGGTTTAAATTTTTCAGATTTGCTAGCTATATAACCTTGGGCAGGTTTCTTAACCTCTATAAGCTTTATGTTCCTTTCTGCAAAATAGTGATGACAATACAAATCAAGGTTGTTGTAAATTATTTAAGTGAATTGATGTGCAAAGCGCCTTGCACAAGCTTTGACACAAAATAAATGGTCCAAAAATGTTAGTTTCATTTCTTTTTAACTTCCCATATAAGCTGTCTAAAAACACTATCTGTTGACATAACTTCAAACTAACATTTCTAGTAAATTGCTTCGGTTGCATTTTGGGACGTCTGGGTGGCTTAGTTGGTTAAGCGTCTGCTTTTGGCTCAGGTCATGATACCAGAGTCCTTGGGATCGAGTTCCGCATCAGGCTCCATTCTCAGCAGGGAGCCTGCTTCTCCCTCTGCCTGCTGCTCCCCCTGCTTGTGCTGTCTCTCTCTCCCTCTGACAAATAAATAAATAAAATCTTTAAAAAAAAATTGCTTCAGTTGCTTGTCATATTTTATCTAATAGATATGTTCTCTAAAAAGTTATATTTTTCTTTATCACACTTTAAATATATTAACATTTGCTGATTGAAAGGGCAGATTTATGTATCATGGAAAAATCATATATATATATATGACCTTAATTTAAGATAAGTCTAGGTTTAAGTTCTTTCTATAAAGCACTTTCATCCTGATTTTTTAATATCCTATGGGTTTTTAAACATTTTATAGCCTAACAATAAGAAATGTAACAATTATATTTCTGAAGCGTATCAATGCATTTTTCCTCATTTAACAGCTTGTTATCTAGGAGAATTTTTCCATTTGATTGGCTTATTTTTTACTACTTCCTTGTATCATGTAGCATTTGCTAAATTAATGGGATCTGGGCTGAAGATATTTTATTGAGGCTTGATATTTGCTGGACTTGCATATTTTTCTAATAGAAGGAGGATTAGCAAGCTGAAGAGAGTATGTGAATGATGTTAAGTGGAGGGAGAAAGAGAACACCACATAAAGGTATAAATCAATATTTTACCACCAGTTTGTGAAGTAAGTGAAGATTCTAAAAATTGTAACTGTTCCCACTTTCTTTTTCTTATACCAGTAAATATTCATGTAAGAGTACTTTCTAGCATTAATTTGTTATTTTATAAGTTGACAGACTTGGGGCGCCTGGGTGGCTCAGTGAGTTAAAGCCTCTGCCTTGGGCTCAGGTCACGACCTCAGGGTCCTGGGATCGAGCCCCGCATTGGGCTCTCTGCTCAGCAGGGAGCCTGCTTCCCCCTCTCTCTCTGCCTGCCTCTCTGCTTACTTGTGATCTCTCTCTCTCTATGTCAAATAAATAAATAAAATCTTAAAAAAAAAAAAAATAAGTTGACAGACTTATTCTTACTTTAGACTTGTCAGTTTTCCTAGATAATAAGTGAAAGAATAGAGAGTATTTGCCCAAAATATTTGTGTTGTATCATCTTTAGAAACAATGAACTCCTTTGCTGTTTTCAAGCTAAGTATATCTTATAGGGACAGAAATAGAAATAATATAATACTGGTATGGAAGATGGAATATTCATACTTAAATTTAAACCTGGATTATCTATGACCAAGCTAAAAGACCATGGGGGACAAGTCTTTAGGCTTTCTTTTTGTATTTCGTAAATAAGGTACTGAGATTAGATAATTTCCTAATATTTTTTCTTGCATTACTATATTGTCACTTGTTTAATATTTCTATCACAATGTAAGAAAATGTAAAATTAGCACAGTTGTTCATTCCTGTTGAATTGCTTTCCTAGGATCAAGACCACCTTTAATCCTTCCGTCTCAGCCTCTACCTTGTTCATCACCTCGAGATGTTCCACCAGACATCTTGCTAGATTCTCCAGAAAGAAAACAAAAGAAGCAAAAGAAAATGAAATTAGGCAAGGATGAAAAAGACCAGAGTGAGAAAGCTGCAATGTATGATATCATTAGTTCTCCATCCAAGGACTCTACTAAACTTACATTAAGACTTTCTCGTGTAAGGTCTTCAGACATGGACCAGCAAGAGGATATGCTTTCTGGTATGGAAAATAGCAATGTTTCAGAAAATGATATTCCTTTTAATGTGCAGTACCCAGGACAGACTTCAAAAACACCCATTACTCCACAGGATGTAAACCGCCCACTAAATGCTGCTCAGTGTTTGTCGCAGCAAGAACAAACAGCATTCCTTCCAGCAAATCAAGTGCCTGTTTTACAACAGAACACTTCAATTGCTACAAAACAGCCCCAGACTTCTGTGGTACAGAATCAGCAGCAGGTATCACAACAGGGACCTATATACGATGAAGTGGAATTGGATGCATTAGCTGAAATTGAACGAATAGAGAGAGAATCAGCTATTGAAAGGGAGCGCTTTTCAAAAGAAGTTCAAGACAAAGGTAAACTAATCTTATTACTACTACTTCCACATATTTAATCTGGGTAAATATGTAATTATAATGTAAACAGGTTTTTTTAATTACTCTTTTTTTTTTCATTATATTTTATAATTCATTATGTCTCTCAGGTATATTTTTATTACTAATGCTTATACCTCAGAAGTTAAAATCTTGATTTCATTTTTTATTTGAAACAATTAAGATTTGGTAATTCTGTATCACATGTCTATCACCTATTATGTATCAAATGATATTATCTGTGTTTGGTCACTAAAATGAACGTTAGCTTTTCTATCACATATTTTCCATAAGTTATGTTAGTACAGTTTTGCATCTTCACCTTTTTTTCTCTTAAAATAAGGGTATCTGGTACAGAATTATTTTGAATAGTACGTTTAAGAAAAGTTTGTGTATATGTTTATGCAGTTAGATTTTTCACTTTGCTTCCAATCCTACCATATCCTAATAATATAGTTTGGGTTTGGTTTTTTGTTTTGTTTTGTTTTAGTAAAAAAATTGTGGAAAGAATTTTAAATTAATATTAAGTAGCAAACTTTAAGGATCAAGGATCTTTTTTTTGGCAATTAGAGTTAAGTCTCTCTTTTTGTTTGAGTAGTGTATTAGGATGGAGTATTAAGACACCTATTCTATGAATCTACGGACTTTTTTTGTGCTTTATAAAAAATTATAATCAAAAGTAACTCCCTATTAAAATTATTGATTATTTGGTGAATATTATGTACAAAACTCTTGAAAATCTTAACAGACTGATGAATCAGTGATTGAAATTAGTAATGTAATTTATGGATTTGATGTCTTTACAGATTTATATACACATTTGACTGCCCAAACCAAAGCATACTTTATGCTTTAATTTTATAGTTAAATATTCCAGATCGATTCATAGTTCTCATACTGTCTTTTTGGTAATTATAAAGCAAAACTTCGTAAAGTTGGGTAGAACTCTTTATATATGATCTTGTTCATTATGTGATAGGATCATTTCTAGATAATTGTTTCTAGGCTAAGAAACATGCTGAAGATTTGTATTATATTTCCTATCATGATAGGAAATCATGAATCTTTTTAACATTATTGAAAAAATAGACATTATTTAGTAATTGTTGTATTACGATGTTTGCTAAGTGCTTAGATCACAGGTTGGTGCAAATAGAGACTCTCAGAAGTCTTTATTTTATTGGCTAGGGAACTGGAAATTTTTTTTTTTAACTACTAAACTATTGATGTTAAGAATGATATATAGTGTTTTTATTATTTGGTTTAGTAATGTGGGGTTCAGGAAATAATAACTATATGGGTTCCAAACTGTATCTCTTTCTCTAACCTCTTATAAAAGTATATGCATGTCAAATGAAGAGAGCAGTATTATTTAACTTCTCTTGATGGTATTAATCCCAAATTCCTGAATCCTATGGCAGTTTTGCAAGAAACATAAAATTGTAATTTCTTGACTGAGAAATATTAGTTGCCTTGAGAACTGAATTTTTGCATGACATTTTAATCTGTGTTTGGGAAATTTTGTTCTCAAAAAGGAGCTTAATTTTTTAAATGATTTTTTAATAGTTGGTAGGAACAAAAACAAGAAATGGTGAACTTTTCTTTTTTTTTCACTTTCCTGAAGTTTTATTATATCATATTTGTTGAAGCCGAAGTTTTAACTTTTAAAAGCTGAAAGAAAATAAGGATAGTAAATAAGACTAATTGCGTAATAGCAAACTTATTTTAGACTACTTTTTTAGGGGACATAAAACAAATTCAGCAAACAGCATACTGTTCTTTCAGAAACTTGTAATATATATTTTACTTTTAACTATCTTATCAGTTTTCTCTGTAATCTATGATAGTGTGGCTCTAACAAAGGTTAATTAAAAAGTTGAGTGAGCAGAATTGACTTACAGGGGTATCTGGTGCTATAAGGATTAAAGGAATAAATGTTCATTGGAACTACCTGATTTTTAGTTTGATTTAAATGATTTAATATGTGTATTTTCCCAAATTCTTTATGCTGATTTTGCAGACCTCATATTAGTGCTGTCATTTCTAACTTGTTTGCTGAAAGCCATGCTCCCATTATTTTGTGGCTCTTTTTGAATACCTTTGGAATTTAGGTGCCACTTAACACTTGTGATTTGAACCTTGTAATTTTGTATTCAGTTTCTGCACTGTGTGGTGGGATAGTGTTTTATTTTTTATTTTTATTTTTATTTTAGTGTTTTATATTACAAGCAGTTATCTTGAGATTTGGGAAAGATTAAAGGCCCTGGTATGTTGCTTTAAGACTGTAGGTGAGGTCATAAATAAAAGCAACATTTTTTGAAGTGGTCGTTTTATAGTCAGCCCGTGCGAATTGAAATATTTCCTTGAAATGAATTTATTACTATTTACCACTGCACTTTAGGACTAAATTATGAAATTGATGTTTACTGCATTCTAAGGTATGGCACTGAGAACTTTTTTACAACTATTGGTAACTATTGGTGGTGGTAAGGAACAAAAAAAGACTACTTGTTTTACTAAGAGCTCTGTTGGAGGGTCTGGGCTTGTTTCCCATTATATTCATTTGTTTTGAGAGAAGCTTCCTTTCAATAGACCAGAAATGAAAAAACTACACCTTATAAATAAGATTAGAAAGTTTAAAAACACATGGTTGATCATTATACAGTTTAAGAAAAGGGATTGAATACTCTTAAGAAATATTTTACTTAGGCTGTGGCAGAACACAACATACCTCTGTTCCACACATAGAGGACACTTTTCTGGTGGCTAGGTATTTGTGTCCTTTGGCCTGTTCTCCCTTCTTTGGGTAGTTTCATGTACACTGATAGGTTAAATCTCTGTAACCTAATATTTTATAATATTCTTAAAGGACCTTTTTTGCTCAACCTTTGCTTATATTTTCACTGTCTAATTACATAAATTAATTTTAAAAGCCTGTTCATCTTTGCTTCTGGGATGACCAATCACAGACATTAATATCTCCTCCATGTGCTGAAAATTCCTGCTTTCTTTTGTCAAAGAGGGGGTTTCTTTGTTCATCTTTGCCTATTTCATCTTTTCTTAAGGTCCACTTTCCATGTTAGTAAGTATGAGGAATGGCCTAGCCTAGCTACTAATGTCTTCTATAATGTAATGATATTCTTACACTATAACCCTTATAAAAAGTAAATTACCTACTGTCATTTGGAATAAGAGACTAGATGGAAATAGGACAGTTAATCACTTAGTTTATACTGGGGTTTAGGGATGGGATGTTTTCATTTTTCATGATTGGCTACTATGTGTATAATTGTGTTGTTATAAGTGTTTTCAGTTATCACTGGTAAATTTAAGAAAGTGATATAGTTTGTTTTTACAAGAATAATCAAGTTCAGAATTTCTCTAATGGCTGGATTTTATTTTCATATCAGCATCTAGATGACAAGTATTGTTGGTTTTTAAAACTGTGGTATCTTTTTGTATGCATTTTCTTCAGGACTGTATACATTCTGAAAGCTAAACTTATGGCACCCAGTGCTGAAAAGGGCTTAAAGATAATCAGTGTCCCAAATACTGAAATTATTCTTTATAGAGATGGCTTTCCATCATTAGGTGAAGGTTATGATGTAATGAAGACTGATAACAAAAGTGGATAGACAAAAGTGACGTGCAGATTCAGAGCCACTTTACAGGAATAAGTTCATGGTGGAACTGAATCAGATCAAGTGAATCAGACCTGCGTGCTCTTAACATATTCAAGAATCCTTGCAGCAATAATGGAATTTTTCCCGGTTTTACAGAAGAGGTGACGTACTTTTCAATAGTTGAAAAATTAAAACTTTGTATTTAGCAATATATTGTGCATAACGGAAAAAAATTACAAGATCTTTCCTAATTTTAATATATTACTCATGTGCAAGTGCTTTCATACATTTTTATTACAAATAATCATTGCATCTATAGTTTAAGATAACTAAATCAAACATAACATTTCCTTTGAAATTAAACTATGCTAAATTTCCATTTTAATGATAAACGATAATTTGAAATGAGGTTAATTATCTATAAACTCTTAAGTATTTTGTAATCCTTTAAATTTAGCCTTCAAGATATTTTGATGTTACTGTTCAGAAGAAAGACCGATTGCTCATATTAATAAAAGAATGAGCCACAGATTTCTTAAGAGAAATCTTTGAGATGCCTGAGATTTGTGATGTCATTATGGTTATTAAGTACACTTAGGTTACCAATTTAATGACTTTCACAAGCATGTTTCATTGAAAAATATAAAAATCTTCAACTAGATTATAATATTTCGATTTCTAGATTCTTGTCCTAAAGGTTTAAAGGTATAAGGTGATAAAGCATCCCATTTATGAGGTAATAATTATTTGGTGTGCCCTATCACAAGATGTAAAGATTATTTTGTGTGGCAGAACATTACAAAATAAAATTAAGGAAACATAAATTTAATATTCATAGTGCTTTCTTAAGTATTGAGGCAGAAAGTTTCATATAAGCTCTTGGCAGGGTAGTTTTAACTGGGGAAAATGGTTAGATGATAAGATACTTTATTATGTAGTTATTTTACAAATGGAACATGTATGATGGTAGACTTGACTTCTGAAAAACTAAGAACCAGAATGACTTACTTCTACAAAAAATTACTAGCAAATAAAAAGTTAAATTTTAGTAAAATATTTTACTAGATTTTAAGGTGGAATGTACTGCTGCTTCTCACTCTGAAAATAAAATGATGGAACTTTGGTGTATAAAAGCAACATTACCATTAAGGATTTTTGATTTTTGTTTTTGTTTTTGTTTTTTAATTCCTAACTTGGGTTTTCTAACAATAAGAGGTTATTTTTTAGTGGTCATTTTGACTTTTAACCTTCCTTTCCTTAAATGATAATTCTATCACGTTAATGAATATCATAAGGGAATCTAGAGGTTCGCCTATAAAAATGATTTAAAACAAAGCCAGGCAGTTCAGAAGTAAATATTAAAGTAGACAAAACCTGAAGGTGCTATAATATAACTATTCCCAAGAACTAACAAGAGATTCAGTTTGTAGAAAATGACCTAGCAGCCTCTTGAGTCAAGTGGAATCATGCACAGAAATACATAACTTAAAAATACCTTGACATTTTATTGTGGTGGTAGATTTGTGTTTGTGTGTATTTTTGTCTTTACATTTCAGAATACCATGAATTATTTCTTACTGAGGCCAATATATAGATCCCTAGAACTTTATATTGAAGAACCGAAACATTTTTCTTAAGTGGAAATTGCTTTTAAGACAGGATTTATCTAAAAGGTCCTTATATGCGTCTCATTTTTATATTTATATTAATGTTCCCTTATTTTAAATATACTTCTAATGCGTGTTAGCTTTTAAATTCCATTTGTGCTGTTGACACCTTGAAGGATTTGAATCCTGGATCAAAGGTTAATGACAAACTATTAAACTCTCTTTTTTTCCCCCTTGTTCTCCTCATTTACCTTTTTTCAGTGGCATGATTTCTGCTTTCTTTTGGGTTTTATTCTTTTCCATACTTGTCTTACATGTTGTAAAAGCTTATGTTTCCTGTTTAGTATGTTAGCAGATATGGGGCACTTAGTAGCTTTTGTTTAATGGTTAAATGATCTTAAATGAGAACATGTAATTTATAACTGATTGCCTTATTCTTATGTAAAGAATCTGGTTTATCCTTTACATATACAAACATAAATATATGTTTGTATTTAATGTATTGTAATTTCTATTTATTTTCTATTTGGGCTTATTTATATAATCAACAGATATGCTGTTAAATTCTTGTTACTGTAGTCGCTAATATTTATTGAGGTACAGCAAGCATGACTATTTCCTTAAACCTTGGTTTAAAAGTATTATGTGATTCATGCCTGCTATTTTATACATGCATATTGACATTTACATTCACCACATTTAAAAAAACATTGTGACTTAAAGAAATATCAAAGTCCATATGGCTTTTAATAAGATAAGAATATATGTCTATTACTGATACTGAATGTTTATCTTTAAATTTCAGATAAGCCTTTGAAAAAAAGAAAACAAGATTCTTACCCACAGGAGGCTGGGGGTGCTACAGGAGGTAATAGACCAGCTTCTCAGGAGACGGGTTCTACGGGAAATGGGTCAAGGCCAGCATTAATGGTTAGCATTGATCTTCATCAGGCAGGAAGAGTGGACTCTCAGGCTTCTATAACTCAGGATTCAGACTCCATAAAAAAGCCTGAAGAAATCAAACAATGTAATGATGCACCTATTTCTGTTCTTCAGGAAGATGTTATTGGAAATCTTAAAGCTACACCAGAAAATCATCCTGAGACTCCTAAAAAAAAGTCTGATTCTGAGCTTTCAAAGAGTGAAATGAAACAAAATGAAAGATTGGCAGAATCTAAACCAAATGAAAACAGATTGGTGGAGACAAAATCAAGTGAAAGTAAGTTAGAAACTAAAATTGAGACACAAACAGAAGAACCTAAACAGAACGAGAGCAGAACAACTGAATCCAAACAAAATGAGAGCACCACGGCCGAACCTAAACAGAATGAAAATAGACTGTCTGACATAAAACCAAATGATAACAAACAAAGTAATGGCAGATCAGAAACAACAAAGGCAAGACCCGAAACCCCAAAGCAGAAGGGTGAAAGCCGACCTGAAACTCCAAAACAAAAGAGTGATGGGCGCCCTGAAACCCCAAAACAGAAGAGTGATGGACGACCTGAAACTCCAAAGCAGAAAGGTGAGGGTCGACCTGAAACTCCAAAGCAAAAAAATGAAGGTCGACCTGAAACACCAAAACATAGGCATGAAAATAGGAGGGATTCTGGAAAGCCATCAACAGAGAAAAAACCTGAAGTGTCTAAACATAAACAGGATATTAAATCTGATTCACCTCGGTTAAAATCAGAACGAGCTGAAGCCTTAAAGCAGAGACCTGATGGGCGATCTATTTCTGAGTCATTAAGACGCGACCATGATAGTAAACAAAAGTCAGATGACAGGAATGAATCAGAGCGACATCGGGGGGATCAGTCGAGGGTTCGAAGACCAGAAACATTGAGATCCTCTAATAGAAATGAACATGGCATTAAATCTGATGGTTTAAAACCTGATAAACTAGAAAGAAAACATAGACATGAATCAGGGGACTCAAGAGAAAGACCATCTTCTGGGGAGCAAAAATCAAGGCCTGACAGTCCTCGTGTTAAACAAGGAGATTCTAATAAATCAAGACCTGATAAACCTGGTTTTAAATCACCAAATAGTAAAGATGACAAAAGGACAGAGGGTAATAAGACTAAAGTAGACAGTAATAAAGCACACCCTGACAATAAGGCAGAATTTCCAAGTTATTTGTTGGGGGGTAGGTCTGGTGCATTAAAAAATTTTGTCATTCCAAAAATCAAGAGGGATAAAGATGGTAATATTACTCAGGAGACAAAGAAAATGGAAATGAAAGGAGAGCAGAAAGACAAAGTAGAAAAAATGGGATTAGTTGAAGATCTAAATAAAGGAGCTAAGCCTGTAGTTGTCCTGCAAAAACTGTCTTTGGATGATGTTCAGAAACTTATTAAAGATAGAGAAGATAAATCACGAAGTTCCCTTAAACCTATCAAGAATAAACCATCAAAGTCAAATAAAGGTAAGAATACTTATACTGATGTCATTGGTACTCTAATCAGTTTTTGTTTAAGTCATAGGGTTACTAAGGATTAAAAAAATGGAAATTGATTGAAAGTGATTGAAACACTGCTATGGGAAAATACAACATTTATATATAACAATAATGAATTATTTTCAGTAATATAGATAAAAAGTTGTTGGTGAAAATTCTTTGTCTTCCACCCCTACTTGAACTACTTACTGTAGTCATGATTTTTACTTTAGTACACAGAGATAAGTTCGTTGGTTGTTTAGTTGGTTGTTTAGTTATTTCAGGTATTTTTGAAAGTTGTTTGTTAATCAAGTGAGTGGTTAGAATGAATATATGTAAAAACTTTCTAAAAAGTTATTTAGACTGTGCTATGGTAAGTGCTGTGAAATGTGTAAGCCTGATGATTCACAGACATGTACCCTGGGGCAAATAATACATTATGTGTTAATTAAAAAAAAAAAGTAAAAAAAAAAAAAGTTATTTAGACTAAAGAGGTGTTCCAGTCTACAAGGAGATAGTAAATGAATTTTAATTTCTAACATCTCAGTAAAGCTATATGGTGTTATAACCTCTTAAGAATATTGTGTCTTACACTATTTTCTTACATACCTATCTCTGAGTTAATTATTAATACATAGTTTAAATTTACATAATTTAGAAAGTTATAGAAAGGTTATTTCCCTTCTCATGGGAGAGGTGGTCAGTTATAGATACTTTATTTAAAAAATACATAGTTTTGCCCTTTTTGTCTTAAGGAATAGTATTCACCTCTTAAATCAGGTTAAGTCATTAGTTGGTGAGGTTTGGGGGTGATTTTTTTGTTTTGTTTATTGTATGGTTGCCTAGTTAAATTCTGTGGTTACTTGAGTAGTAGTATTTCCAGGAAAAAGTCTTCTAAGTGTTGAAAAATACAGTGGCAGTCTGTGCACAAAATACAGTTTTGTGTTCCTTTGTATACTACTTTTAAAATATCTAAGTATATCTACATGTATACATACACACACATATAATTTGATGATGGTATGTGGCAAGACCTATGTAGCCCATGCAATATAAATACATGAAAATACCGATTTTAAGGCAATAGAGGTGAAAGTTTGATTTTTAAGTTCTCATTCTGTGAAAGAGATTCATTAAGAACTTAGATTTATATTTACTTCTAAATATATGAAACTCTTGAATTGTGCTGTTCCATAGGATAGTCACTAGCCTCTTTAGCTATTTAAATGGAAATTAGTTTAAATAAAATTAAGAACTCATGTCCTCAAGAGCCACATGTGGCAAGTGGCTCCCTTATTAAAACAGCTAGAGAACATTTGCATCATCACAAAAAGTTGTATTGCATAGTAGTACCTGCAGTGTATTAGGAAATCCAGAAGGTTTAATGGTTGTTATTATTTTTGTAAAATGTTGTGTCTTGTCTACCAAAAAAAGGTCAATGAAAACATCGGGTCACTATGAAGAACTGTATTCAAAGAAGTGACTTGTAATAATCAATCTTTTTTTTATTATTACTTGGTCTTTATCAAATGTTTACTTTTACTGTTTTTTGGTTTTATTTTTTAAAAATGAAAAAAGATTGTCTTTATCACTAATATTTGTACTTCTTTAGTGAAGCTTTCAGATTTTAAATTCTAGCAATCAAACGTAACAAAAAATAAGACTTCAGCTTTAACTAATAGTCTTTATTATTTAACTTGAATGCATCTCTTTAGAATTACTTGTGTATATAAAAGAAGTTATTAGAATGTAGTGGCCAGTGCTAGAATTGTTTTCTTTTAGGTAAGATTGTTTTTAAAAATTTCACTGAAACTTTGGGAGTGGCTTATATACAGTATAAACTAAAGAGTATAGGTATACAATTTTAGAAGAGTCAGATGGAAAGATGGAAAGTGGTACCCTCTTGTCCCTTGATCTGGACCATCTTTTTCTCCTCTTCCCTCTGTCAGCTTATGCTAGCCTTGCTTTCTAAGCTCTGTCCTAACAAAGAATCTTTATAACTGAGCATCAAGAAATGAATATAGCTCCTAATATAGTACTCCTAATAGTAACTGCTGTACTCTTTCCCATGTTTTTCTCATTGCCTGTGAATGTAAACTTTTTAATACTAATCCGTGTTTCTCCTAAATGTACTTTTAACACAAATGTATATACCTGATATGTTCATGTTAGTAAGTAGGCTATCTAGGTGTGTCTGCCTGTTAGAGTAGGGTGTGTGTAGTGTGTGTGCGTGTGTGTGTACATGTGCAGGTACGTATATATACGCACATGTATTATTACTAGATCTGCAATTATAATTAAGTGGACTTTTTCATCAAAAAATACTATTTTAATGCTTAGATTCACTTCAGGACCCCATGTAGATATCATTTGGCTTTATTTATACCTTAGAATTCCTATCTGTTATTTTTTAATGTACTAATTTTGGTTTTGTTTTAGGTCTCTGCTACTAAGTTAGCAGTAGCAGAGTTACACAATAGTGATTTTTTTAAATTACATGCATGGAAAGCGCAGTTGTGGATTATTGGCCCTTTGTATAGTACACATTACTTGGGATTTTCTTTTCGAGAGTCACAGAATCACATATTTCAACATGTTAGTGGTGTTTTTCTGAGTAAAGGAATTAGATCGAATATTATTGAGATACTTTCGTGGTTGATTTCTCAGGCCAAAATTCTTGGTAGGTTTTCCTTTCTTGGAAGAGCCATGAAATTCCATCCTTTTACCTGATGTCCGTATTTAAAATATTCATTCTTTAGGGTCGTTTAAAATTCCTTGAGTATGCTTTAAGCTGATAAATTTAGAATGGTAGGGATATAGATTTATGACTCAATATATATTTCTTATTTTTGTCATTTGTGTGAACATATTAAATGTAAAAGTCACATAGTCACATTTTATTTGATTTCTGTGGGGACATGTGTATGTACCTAGCATAATACTTAGTACATAATTAGAGCATATTAAATAGCTGTTGAATGACTGTATTGACACCATGTTTCAGAAAAGGCTTTGTGTGCAGATTAAAATTGTGTCTTCATCTTTTATGCTTCCACCAATAGACCCTAGTGCAAGAGCTACACTATTTTCAACTTTCTGTTCACTAAACTTTGTAATAACTCTTTTTACCCTGTCAACTACTTACTTTTTGTTAAGGTCCCAAGGAGATTTACTTATGTCTGTTTAATTACCCTTTCCCTTTATTTTGCTGTTACAGATTGGCTCAGTATCACTTCTTTTCTCGTCCTGCTTCTGTCATTTTCTGTCTTCTTACCATCCTTGTTTTTTCCTTTTCAAGCAGGGAATGAATATGGAGAACCAACATAATCTTTGTAAAACCTTTTAAATTTTTAAAATTTCTTCTATTATAATATACTTCAGTCAGTATATTAAATGCCAAAAATAGTATCTTTATTGAAATTTTTTATTCAGAATATTATCCTAATATACCCTAATGTATAATATGTCTCCAATTAAAATAATATAAAGTTATGAGGTCTTTAAGACGAGCATGTTACGTGTTTTTAACAGCTTAGTAATTACAAACATTAGCAATTTGATTTGGGTTATTTACAGTTCCAGAGTGTCTCACAATATTTTACCTTTATATCCAGGGAAATAATTTTTGTTTTTCCTCCACCTACTTCCTTCCAACTAGTTTATTGTTTTACATCACTTGCACTCAATACTTTTAGGAAATATCCCATAGCACCCGTATTTAAGATCATGGCCTTTAAGCAGTTAAACAGTTACTGAAATTGGTTTTCACTGGGTATGTGTACTAATGTAGCTGCTCAAGTAGTCAGTAGTGTTTAAACTGTAGTGTTCATTTGATTAGGATTAGGTAGTAGTTGCAGTAACATTTGGGCCAGTTATTTCCCCTCAGTTATTAGTATCCCAGTTACACTACTCAGTGTTGATCACAGAAGTATTAACTGGTTGCCTTTTATGTGGCACTGATTGTGTTTAGGATTCCAGGCTTCTGTAAGTTTGAGAGAAACTACTGTCTCTGAGAGTGAATTTTTGGCATAGTTGATGATTTCTAAGTTGAGGAATTTTTAGTAAAGTGGATATGATTGTAATATTCAGAATTTTTAATAGTGCTGCAGTAGAAATTTATTTTGGTTCATTTGAATAGTTTTCTAAAATGCTTTTCAAAAAACTCAAAATATTCAGTTTCTGCAAAGACTTTACTATCATTGATATCTTTAGGAAACATTTGGAGAATATTTATTACGGAAGTTGGCATAATCTATACCTAATATTGTTGGGTGTGATTTTTACAGCAGTATTTTGAAAGCTTTTTTCCATGATTTCTGTTGATAGAAAATTTTTGGTTCACATTTTGCTTAATAGATAATTGATACTGATTTAAAGAGACTAAGTAGAATTTTTTTAATGAGTTAAATGTGTTAAAATTTACTAGTGGTGTTTTTGCTCCTTCTCATTCCATTTCTCAAGCCAGCCCAAGGACATAGCTTCTATAAGGTTTTCCTGTATGTTAAAAATAGGCGTATGGTTGAGGGGTAAATAAGGTAAATAAATAATGTGGAAGAACCTCCTATTTATGAAGAAACAGTCATTACTCTAACATACTGAATTCTTTCTTACTCTAAAAAAATTTCTGAAATCCTCCCTTACAAGAGCCTGATACCTGTGCTAAGATAATGAATATCTATTTAATAGATCATAGTATATTAAATTGCTAACATAATATCGTAGTAGTAAGTTAATATTATTATATAGTATAATTAATACTATATTAATACATAGTATATATTATTATATATATTATTATATTCTCTAATGTACAGTTGACATGGAGGTTAGGGGAGTTGACCCTCACACACTTGAAAATCCACATAGAACTTTTGACTCTGGTTATGAACATTGGGGAGGGTATGTGCTATGGTGAGTGCTGTGAATTGTGTAAGACTGATGATTCACAGACCTATACCCCTAAAGCAAATAATATATTATATGTTAATTAAGAAAACAAACAAAACTTTAAAAAAAAAAAAAAGAAAAAAGAAAACAAACAAAACTTAACTACCAGTGGCCTACTGTTGACCAGAAGCCTTACCAATAACATAAATAATTGATTAACACATATTTTGTATTTGTATGTATTATATATTGTACTCTTACAATAAAGTAAGCTAAAGAAAACATTATTAAAATCTTAAGGAAGAGAAAATATATTTATAGTACCATACTGTATTGGAAAAAATCTGTGTATAAGTGGACCCGTGTAGGTCATACCCATGTTATTCAAGGTCAACTGTGTGTATAATACGTAGTATAATTTAGTATAGTATAATATCAAGTAGGTATTTATTATCTTAATAGCTATATGAGCCTCTTAGAGAGGAGGGTTTCAGTAACTTTTTTTTAGAATAAGAGAATTCACTATGTTAGAATAACAGAATAACAGTATATAACACTATCTATAATATAGTACAATATAATGTGGAATTTTAAATCTGGATCCCCTCCTCTACCCACAAAAAAATTAGCCTTCTCTGGCTTCTGATGTTGAAAATCGAAAATTCTCCATTAAGTCCATTATAAATGATAGGACAAAGAGCACTGGTATCAGAATCTTGAATAAATCGTAGCCTTACAAAGCCTTGGTTCATTCACTTTTAAAATGGAGAGAACAGTTTTCCTCCTACAGTAAGAGCCAAAATCTGTCCAATTTTTTTATATGAAGAAATGCGACATGCCATTTTTAATTGAATTTATCTAATAAAGGGAGTAATTTTTGAAAATAAATATTTTTATGTATATATACTTTATAGTCAGAATATATTTGGAGACATTGCTACCACCATTTTTTTTTAAGATTTTATTTATTTGTATAAAAAAAGATTTTATTTATTTGTCAGAGAGAGAGAGCACAAGCAGGGGGAGCTGCAGGCAGAGGGAGAAGCAGGCTCCCTGCTGAGCAAGGAGCCCGATGTGGGACTTAATCCCAGGACCCTGGGACCATGACGTGAGCCAAAGGCAGACACTTAACCAACTGAGCCACCCAGGTGTCCCCATTTCTTTATTTTTTGAAATATATTTAACATATAACATTTTATTAAAGTGTACAAAATAATGATTTGATGTATGTATATACTGAGAAATGATTATTGCAGTAAGTTTAGTTAGCATTCATCACCTCACATAGTTCTGTTTTTATCTTGTGATGAAAACTTTTAAGATTTACTATCTTAGCAACTTTCAAATATACAATATAGTATTGTTAACTATAGTCCCCATGGTGTACATTACATCTTCAGAAATTATTTATCTCGTAACTAGAAGTTTTTACCTTTTGACTACCTGTACCCATTTCACCCACCAGTCAGCTCCCACCCCTGTCTCTGGCAACCACCAATCTGTTCTCTATTTCTGTGAGTTGTTTTTTTAGATTCCACATATAAGTAGAGATCATACAGAATTTGTCTTTTACTCTCTGGCTTCTCTTAGCATAATGCCCTCAGGGTACATCCTTGTTGTTGCAAATGATATGATCTCCTCCTTTTTTGGGTAAATAATACTCCATTGTGTGTGCACATATATACACTCATTTTCTTTATTCATTTGTCAGTAGACTAAACAACTTAGGTTGTTTCCATGTCTTGGCTATTGTAAATAATGTTTCAGTGATCATGGGTCGGGGCAGGCTGTGGAGATATCTCTTTGAGATAGTGATTTTATTTCTTTGGATATATACCCAGAAGTGGATATTGCTGGATCACATGGTAGTTCTATTTTCAATTTTTTGAGGAATCTTCGTACTGTTTTTCATAGTGGCTACACCACAATTTACATTCCCGCCAACAGTGCACAAGGTTACATTTTCTCCACATTCTCACCAACACTTGTTATTTATTGTCTTTTTGCCATTCTAACAAGTGTAAGTACCTTATGGTTATTGATTTGCATTATCTTGATGATTAGTGATACTGAGCATCTTTTCATATACTTGTTGGCCATCTGTATGTCATCTTTGGAAAAATGTTCTGATCGCCGCTCATTTTTTAATCGGATTGTGTTTTATTTTGCTATTGAGTTGTAAGTTCTTTATAGATTTTAGATATTAACCTCTGATCAGATATATGGTTTACACGTATTTCCTCCCATTCAGTAGGTTGCCTTTTCATTTTATTGATAGTTTCCTTTGCTGTGTAGAAGCTTTTTAGTGTGATGTAGTCCCACTTGTTTATTTTTGCTTTTGTTGCCTTTGCCTTGGTATCAAATCCAAAAAAATCATTGCAAAAACCAGTGTCCAGGAGCTTACCACTTATGTTCTCTTCTAGGAGTTTTGTGGTTCCAGGTCATATGTTCAAATCTTTAATTCATTTTGACTTTATTTTTAATATAATGTGAGATAGTGGTCCAGCTTCATTCTTTTGCATGTAGCTGTCCAGTTTTTCCAGCACCATTTATTAAAATGACTATCCTTTCTTCATTGAGTATTCCTGGCTACTTTTTTGTAAATTAATTGACAATATTTGCATCAGTTTATTTATGGGCTCTCTGTTCCATTGATATATGTGTCCGTTTTTATGCCAATAGTGTACTGTTTTGATTACTATAGCTTTATAACATAGTTTAAGATCAGGAAGCATGGTGCCCCAAGGTTTGCTCTTCTTTATTAAGATTACTTTGCTTATTTGACTATTTCATGGTTCTGTACAAATTTCAGGGTTGTTTTTGTTGTTCTTTTTCTATACATTATTGTTCTTTTTCTATAAAAAATACTGGAATTTCCATAGGGATTGCATTGAATGTGTAGATGGCTTTGGGTAGTATGGACATTTTTACAGCATTAATTCTTCTAATCCACAAGCATAGAAATTTGTTAGCATTAATTTTTCTCTTCAGTTCCTTTCATCAACGTTTTCTAGTGTGCAGATCTTTCACCTCCATGGTGAAATTTATTCCTTGATATTTTATTTTTTTGGATGCAATTATAAACGTTTTCTTAATTTCTCTTTCTGATAGTTTGTTGTTAGTGTATCAGAATGCAACTGATTTTTGTATATTGATTTTATATCCAACCTTATTTAATTTTTTATTCTAACGGTTTTTTGGTAGAGTCTTTAAGGTTTTCTATATATAATATCATGTAATCTGCCAATAGAGACAATTTACTTTTTCCTTTCTGGTTTGGATGCCATTTATTTATTTGTTTGTTTGTTTGTTTTCTTTCTTTCTTTCCTAATTGCTCTGCTCTGGCTAGGACTTACAGTACTATGTTGACTAAAAGTGCCAAGATCGGGCATCTTTATCTTGTTCCTTATCTTGGAAAGCTTTTCACCATTGAGTATAATAGCTGTGGACTTGTCATACATGGCCATTAGTATGTTAAGGTACATTTCCTCTGTACATAGTTTGTTGAGAGTTTTTTTGTTTTTTTGTTTTTTTTTAATCATGAATGATGTAGAATTTTCTAAAATGCTTTTCTGTATCAAGATGACCATATGACTTTTATTATTTTATTTATGTATATCACATTGATTGGCAGATTTTGAACCATTCTGCAATAAATCCCACTTGACTGTGGTATATAGTCCTGATTCTTTTAATGCGTTGTTGAATTCTGTTTGCTAATATTTAGTTGAGGACTTGGAATCTATGTTTATCATGAGTACAAGAGTATTGGCCTGTAATTTTTTTTTTTAACATAGGCTCTATGCCCAGTGTGTAGCCCAATGCGGAGCTTGAACTCATGACCCTGAGATCAAGACCTAAGCTGAGATCAAGAGTCAGATGCTTAACCAACTGAGCCACCCAGGCATCCCTTGGCCTGTAATTTTCATTTTTTGTAGTGTCCTTTTCTGGTTTTGGTATCAGGGTAATGCTACCTTTGGATGTGTTCTCTCCTTTCGTTCCTCTTCTGTTTTTGGAAGTTTTTGAAAAGAATTACTATTAATTTAAAGGTTTGTTAGAATTCACCAGAGAAGTTGTCTGGTCCTGGGCTTTTCTTTGTTGGGAAGATGTTGATTACTAATCCAATCTCCTAATAATTGGTCTCTTCAAATTTTCTGTTTTTTCATAAGTCAATCTTGGCAGGTTGTATGTTTCTAGGAATATAAATATATATTTATTTTAGGATCCTTTGTGTGGTATCCATTTTGATGTCTCATCTTTTGTTTATAATGTTACTTGAGTCCTCTTCCTTTTTTTCTTGGTAAGTGTAACTAAAGGTTTGTCTATTTTGTTTATCTTTTCAAAAATTCAGCTCTTAGTGTCATTGATCTTTTCTAGTATTAGTCTATTTCATTTATTTCTGCTTTAGTATTTAGTATCTACTTCTATTAAATTTGGGCTTCGTTTGTTTTCTTTTTGTAGTTCATTGAAATATAAAATTAGGTTGTGCTTCCACTACTTATTTTTCTCTCTGGATATACATGTCATGGAAAGGATCATTTGATCCCTGTTTCTTCTTGTAGTACTTCCTCATAGTAATATAATAGGTACATGTTGATGATATCTTTGTAGTACCAGTGTCAATATCAAAACTGTGGTGCTTACAACCAGATTTTTCTTAGAATCTTTTCTTCTGTCTGCTTCATTCGTAGTAGTGTTTTTCATTTGCTATAAACCAAATCCTTGGTTTTTGTCTTCATTAAATAAATCAAATTTCAATGACCTAAAATGTACAGAATATAACTATAGTGACTACACTGGCAAGGTGGGTACTTTGTTCCATTTGGATTAAAGTATGACATGATACAGATCAGGGGTCAGCAAACTTTCTCTAAAGGCCCAGATCATAAATATTTTAGGCTGTGTGGGCCACTTACCTTTAACATTGTAATACAAAAGCAGCCATAGACAACATATAAATAATTGTGTGTCAATGTATTCTAATAAAACTTTATATACAAAAACATGTACTGGGCAAATTTGACCCCACAGGCTATAGTTTGCTAAGCCTACTATCAATATAAAATTGAAATTTTAATGTAGGTGAATCTGATAACTAGATTTATTCTGTAGCAAATGAGACCTAAAATTTGGATTTTCCACTGCCATTTGAGTATTTATATGTGTATATAAAAGGACTCATCTAGAATGAGTTTTGAAGTAGTTTTTCTAGTTCTTTTCCATGTATTTGTGAATGTAGTATGAAATTTACCAAATATAGTATTTTAAGGAGAATATTTAATATCTGAGAGTACTTCATTTAGTGGGGTTATATATATTATTAATATGTTAATATATAATTAATATAGAAAATATAAATATATAACAAATATATACAGACTTAAATTGCTTTTAAAATATTTTATACTTGTCGCATGTCAGTTATTAAATCTTTTCACTTTGTGGATAAACTTCTCTATAATTATCAATATAGAACGACTAAGAAATGCTTTCAGGATTTAGAAAAGAATTTTCAAAAAAAAAAGAATTTTCAGCTGGGGAAAGATGTTACAATAGATAAAACTGATCTAAATATCTTTCTTCATAGAATTTTTTTGTTGTATAAATTTTCTTGGAATAAATTTCCATGAATAGTATAAACGAGTTAAAGAATTTTAACCCCATTGCTGTGTGTTATATATTCTACATAAGTTAGCTGATTCTGAGTGTATACACTTCAGTAAACTATAAGCAGACCTACAGAACTCAGAAACAAAGCCTGAATCATTTCATATCATCTCAAACACTTTATGCATAGCAATTAACTCCTAAAGGCATTGCTGTGTAAAGCATTGTGGAAAACTTGATCTTTTTAATAATGATCACAAGTCAAGATGTCACGCTGTTTTTCTTGGGGATTGGGTTGGGGGTTTGGGTTTTTGTGGATTTTTTAAAAAGATTTATTTATTTATTAGAGAGAGTGTGAGGGGAGGGGCAGAGGGAGAGAATCTCAAAGCTGACTCCCTGCTGAGCACAGAATCCAGTGTGGCAGGGGTGTGTTAGTCTCACAACCCCAGAGATCACGACCTGAGCCAAAACCAGGAGTCTGACACTTAACCAACTGAGCCACCCAGATGCCCCAAGAAGTTGTCTTGTTAAAAAAGGGATGGATACAGTGATTATTAGAAAGATTTACATCAAAAATAGAAGAATAACTTCTGAGTAATCCAAGAGTTTGTTGTAATGACTTCAAAAACAAAACAGCAACTTTTATATCAAAATTATAGGCATCGATAATTAAGCTTTCTGATACAAGATAGTCACTATCCTGGGGCACCAGGGTGACTCAGTTGGTTAAGCATCTGCCTTCTGTTCAGGTCATGATCCTGGATCCTGGGATCAAGCCCTGCGTCGGGCTTCCTGCTCAGGAGGGAGTCTGCCTGTCCCGCTCCTTCTCCTTCTGAGCTCTCTGTCTCTCTCTCTCTCTCTCAAATAAATAAATAAAATCTTTTTTAAAAAAACCACAGTAGTCACTGCCCTGTCAACTTATAATGAGTAAAATCAATTTAATTTTGAATGTTTTATTCAAAATATTCTTTATCTTTAATCAAACCTATAGCTTAAGAAACCGTGGGCAGAGTCCACACACTGAGTTTGATTAACCTAGAAGGGCCTTTTCAATCTGAATTGACTCAACTATTTTGAAAGAAGTGGCAACCATAAAACTTAAAGGACTTTAAAACTGTTGTGATTGTGCCCTAAGGAATAAAATGTATGTTGTGACCTAATGCACACATACGGGCACATATTAACAGTCGCTATACTACAAGCAAAAAACTGACATTTTCACTTTCATGTTAAAACAACTGCTAGTCAAGACCCACAAAACTGATTTCACAACATGCTTATGGGCTACAACCTGCAACTTAAAAATTGCTGCTTAACATCGTAAAGGAGACTTGCCAATTCTCTGGTTGTAACGTTCTTTGTGTAGTGATTATATAATGGTTCTTTGCATTAGTTGCAGTATTTCTCAAAGACCATTGAAAAGAGAATAGCTGCAGATTTGACCCTGACCACCCCTCCCTAGCCAAAGACGAATAACTACTAGTCTTCCCTTAAAAAAAACTTTTTTATTTTTTTAAATAATCCTGAATAAGCATTATTAGGCCTCCAGTCAGCACCTGAGGTCTCTCTGCCTCTTTATCAAAATCAAAGCAATTTTATACCGGATTATCTCATTATACATGACTTTCATTTATCTTAAACCATCACAAAAAAAGTAGACCTCTATTTCCTGACTCTTTTCTTCTAGAGGAAGTAGTCTACCTGATGCTCTCCTCCCTTAAATTAAGACTTCATCCTCAGTTACAAACAGATCCTTCCTTCTTCTTACTCTAATGACTGTTAACATCTGTGGTAGAAAACTGTGAGTTTCACTTCCCTCATTTTCACTCAGTGAAGGAGCCTTAGCACTAAAAAGTAGAATCTCCTTTCTCCTAGTTTGCTATTGCTCCTTCCAAGTACAGTTGATAATTGAACAACATGGAGTCTAGGGACACTCACTCCCCCCACACAGTCAAAAATCCGTGTATAACTCTTGACTCCTCCCAAATTTACTGATAACCTAAGGTTGTCCAAGAAGCCTTAGAAATAATACAAAGTCAACTAATGCATATTTTGTATATTACATATATACTGTACTCTTACAATAAAGTAAGCTAGAGAAAAGAAAATGTTATTTAAAAATCATAAGGAAAGGAAAATACATTTACAGAACTATACTGTATCAAAAAAAAAAAGGCATAGAAATGGACCCATGCAGTTCAAACTGAGGATTTGGCACAGGTTTCCTCTTTACCCCTAGTACTGCCATCAGGTTATAACCTTGGAGTCCTTGTGAAAGGAACATTGAATGTCCTGGTCTCATAGTTGAACTACACATTTTTTTTTTTAGTTTCTCTTTAGGTTGCTGCTTTTTGTTTCTACCTCTAAATATGTTACCTTATTTCAGGGCTATATAATCTGCAATTTATGCTCCTTGGATGTACTTCTTAACAGTGGCTTCAAATAAAGAAGTAGGCTTGCATTTAGGAACCATTTCCACCAAAAAATATGTATCTTCAAACCATATTAACCCACTTAGGGTCACAAGATGGGCCGATTGACAACATATACTATTAAATTTTTTTTTTTTTTTTTGCCTCTCATTAAATTTAAAGATCCATTTGATGCTACTCCCTTGTAATTTGTGTAGGTTATTCTAAGAATTGTCACTGAACTACATTATACCTAAGATGTTTTTTATGACTTACATAATTTGCAAGTTTATGTGAGTTTCATGGTTTGTTTCTGAACATGACTGGTTTCCATTGTCTAAATCTTCAGTCCTAACGAGTTCATTAATTGAGGTGGTTTGTTTTAATCTTGGGGTGATTTTTTTACTTAAAAAAACAATACACATTGTTAGTTATCAGATTAGTGACTCTGAGATTTAGTAGTCTGTTTTTAATAATCTGCTCAGTGTGCTAATATGAGTGATTTATAGTTGAAATCCAAGATTATGAAAATGTAGCACATCTAGAAGTAAATGTATTCTTTTAGCTTTATGAGGGCTAGAAAATAGAGGTGCGCTATGTCTATCTATATATCTACAAAAGCTGAAAGTGTAGTACTTCACAAAATTGTGATTAAATGACATTATCCCCTCAAGCCAGTAACTTAAAATTTTATGGTAATTCAAACACCTAATTTAAAGAATAAAGTAACCGGGATGGGAGAAATGAGGTGAGAAAGATATTCGTAAAGTACTAGTAGCAATCTGAAGTTTCTAAGAAAAAATAACTCCATAAACAATAATAATTTATAAAATCGTTGTGTTGAGAAATAGACATTATTTTTGCATTTAGAGGATTATTTCCTAACTCAGAGGAAAGAACGTAACCAAATACATCATAGGCATCATTTGAGGTACTCACTGTTTATTCAGATCTATTGAAGCTGAGTCAGTTATTCAGTCCTTGGTAATGTATTAAATATGCAGATTGTGAGTATAGGAAAGTCAAATATTTTATCTCTTAACTTTTGTAATCAAGGGACCTGGCTGAATCAATTTATAAAGTCTTTTACTGAAAGGAAGAAAGGATGATTAATTCAGAAAATGCATAAACCTGTGGAATAGGTGTTTCTATTCAAAATGAAATAGTTTACTTTCGGAGGATGGTGCATTGAGAGACATTACCCATTGCTGGATGTTTTTTTTTTTCTTAAGTTGGATCATCTTCAGAAATGAAACATTTGGTCTTTGAATTATGTTGCTGTAACATTCAGAGTTATACAGACGTTAAAATGATCTACAGAATACAAAAGCTCTTAAATTTGATAGCATTCTTCTTAATTTAGGGAATAAGAGACGGTAAATTACAACGAATAATCTTTGATGCCTGCTTTATCAAATATATGACATAAGTTTTCTATGTCTGGCTATCGTGAGGAATTTTTTTTTAAAGAGAAAGAAGAGAGCAGACTCCTTGCTCTGGGGATCTGATAAACCATTGTAAAGAGAGTACAGGTACCAGTACATATATTGACCCTTGATTATTTTTGTATATTTATCTGCAGAATAATTTTAATTCTGGGATATTAGTATCAGGTCAGTATATGTCTCCGAGAATGGGAATTTAGTCTAAGCAGAACATAATCAGGGAAGTCTGTTTTTTAAAAAATTTCATGGTGGACTAAAGGCCAAATACTTTGGGCTGTCTATATTTAAATACCCAAAACATTTTAGGTAGTACAAAAAAGAAAGCATTTCCATTTTTTAAAATTTTGGAAATGTCTTCATTTGCCTATAAAATATAGCAATTCAGAAACTATACGGGAAGTACACTTGTAAGTGATCATAGGAAATTATGAAAGGTAATCAAAAAGTATTTATTGACCATTAATATATACATACTTAATATTATAGGTCATATGGAAAGGGGAAGGTAAATACTAGAAAAGATGATCCTTCCATCAAAAAAACCACACAATTTTGTAAGTGCTCAAGATATTGAGGACCTTTTTTTTTTTTAGAGAAAGGGAGGGGCATAGGGAGAGAGAGAATCCCAAGCCCCAATGCAGGGCTCATTCTCAAGGACCCTGAGATCATGACCTGATCCTAAAGAGTCAGATGCTTTGCTGACTGAGCCACCCAGGCACCCCAAGACATTAAGGACTTTTAAATGAGATGCATAGTGTGTTTACCTTGGGGCTGAGAACAATCCAAAGCTAAAGTTGGTTTCTTTTACCTGTATCAATATTCTAAAAAGTGGACCTCACTGATAAAATACAGTCAAATTAAGAAAGCCAGCACAGAGTAGCGTTGCATGATTTGAAAGTGACATAGATAAGTACATTCAACATTAGTATGTCAGGATTCTCAGCAATGAAGTCTTTGGAATATTACCATTCACAAGTATTACATCTTTCTTGGGTAAAATTTTTGCTATGTGTGTCCTTAGAAGAATAAAAGACTAAAGTTAACTGAAATAACTCCTTCATGATGTTGAATAAAAGTTGCAGAAAGAATAAAAAAGGATTATTCTTTCATCGAGATTAATAATTTATGTTTTATATTCTTAAATTGTTGGGATTATATATCGAGGCTTTGAAATTGTCTTACTCAGTACCCATTCATTTTGTCATGATTTATTTCATCCTTTACGTAAGTACTATTAATCATTCGAATGTTGTAGTGTAAGGTTGATTATAGTTACTAATATTCCCTGCTATAAACCACTAAGATACCCTTTGCTCCCAATTTCTAAAACTTAGCAGGTAAGACATCATTTTTATACTTCCACTCAAAGATTTACAAGGGTAAGTAATTTAAAATTGTCATCTTTAATAGTCATCAAGGACAAATTATACTGAATAAATAGCTTTTGCACCTCTTTGTTTTTAAGCTCTCAGTAGGATGTTAAGAATTTATTTCTTTATAGCAACTGTTAGTGTATTTGTGTATATGTGTGTAGGATTAAGTAGTAAATATTACATTAATATTACTACGTTGGTATATTTTTATCCTGTCTTAGTCTCTCTTTCATGGGAAAATATGAACTTTATTTCCTAACAAACTTGAATTTACTATTTTAATTATAGACATTTACATTTTAATATGTTTCTATTTATCCTGTCTTTCATGTTTTTATTTTCTTCAGTTTAATGCATGTACTGGTTTATCTATTTGAGGAAATTCTTTGTAATACTGAAGGCATTACCATGCCTCTCAAATAGACAGTGATAGGTAAAAGCATGTAAAACTCTTGTCCCAGCCACAGTACACAACCAAGAGCGTAGAGGAAGAGAAGAGTATGATAAGTGTCTTCCAACTCTTCAAATTTGTACTGAGAGGTAGTATTACTTTTAAACTAAGTGGTCCAGACCTCTGTAAAATAAATTTGGGAGCTAGCAAGAATGCGAGATGAATCCCTTACTACATATAGACTGGATAATGCCAGTGAATCTCTTGTTTTAGAAAGTTTTTAGTCTGTACAGACAAATGAAGGTGTTGTGTCAAAAATTGATGAGGTAACTACCCTTTTTATGTTTTTTAAGTTATTATATAATGATATATGTATAAAAACTGCATTATCAGTTCAGGGTGAAGCCTATTGGAGTTTTAAATATATGTTTTATTAAAATACAAAGCTGACTTAGAAAACTTATATAAATACTAATATTTCATTTTTATTGTGCTAATTAAGTTAAAATTTCCCTTTTATCTTCAGATTTAAATTCTTTTCTTACCTTTCATCAATAGGTAGTATAGATCAATCAGTGTTAAAAGAATTACCCCCTGAACTTCTGGCAGAAATTGAATCCACCATGCCACTTTGTGAACGTGTGAAAATGAATAAACGCAAGCGTAGCACAGTTAATGAAAAGCCAAAATATGCTGAAATCAGTTCAGATGAAGATAATGATAGTGATGAAGCTTTTGAATGTAAGTATCACATAACTTTATTATTACTAATAAATTTATTTATTATTATTTATTTATTATTATTCTTAATTTAGAATTAAGCAGATTGATGTGTTTGTCTCATTCGTAATTTGGGGGGTTAGGAAGAGTACAGTGGTCTTAATTCTTAATAACATAGTATAGCAAGTTTTTTTCTTTATACTTAAGAAATATGCGAAAGATGAGATCAGTTGGCACCAAGAAAAAAAATTTAATGAGCTATAATTACTGTCAAATAACACAGGTATGTGTCTATATTTAGCAAACATTTATTGAGCTCCTACTATATATGCTAGGCACCGAGAATAAAAATACAAATAAAATGTGGCCCCTGTCTTTGAAGAGCCTTCAGTCTAATGGGGGAAATATGTAAACAGTTGTAGTGCAGTGAGAAAAGGACAGTGATAATAAGCAAATCCAGGGTGCTATGGGAGCACATTGGATTGGCTTCAGAATTATACTTGGGGGTTCAGGCAATGCTTACTGGAAGAGGTGACACTTGAGTTGAGTCTTGAAGGACACATAGGAGATAGCCAGGTGAAGAAATATTTAAAACCATACTATCACTAAATTATGAATGGATTAGCCACATTGCCAGTTATCTGTGTGGTTTGGACCTGGCTTCTCCTTTTTGCCCAGCTGTGTCCTGGAATTCCTCCCTTGTTTCACTGTTTTCCAGAGCTGGCTTCTTCACTACACAGCTACCTCTCTACAACACTGTGATCACCTGTCTTTGCACTAGACTTGCTATACCTCGCCTGTCTTCCTACTGGTCCACTGAAAAAGTTCTTCTCTTTTATCCCTATCTTCCTTCTTCTGGAGCAAGAGAATTGAGCCTAGCCAAGAGGGGTCAGCAACCTTGTTTGACTTAAACGGCATTCAGTGGAAACAGACTATGGGAGATCTTCACTTGTGTGCCAACTGACTTAGTCATTATGACCAAAAGAAGTGGGAAGACCACCAGTGTGTTCTACCTTTTCCACCTAGTTTCCATAGATTGAGGTGTGACAAGCAAGGGCAGGAAGGACAGATGCATGCTGCCAATTTTAAATGTATATTGCTGATGGAAATCCTTCACCTCCTCCAAAGTTTTCAATGTTCATTTACTCTGATCTTCTTTAAACTGTGAGCTCTTGAGCTATGAGGAGTAGACTATGAATACTGAACAAATATGAACAAAGTTTTAAAATCGAAATAAAATATATAGCTAAGTTAATCTGACATTTAATTATATGTATAATTGTCATAACTTGTTATCATGAGATGTATTTACATGTAATATATTTTAATGGCTAAAGTTAATACTTTTTTATTATAATCAAGCATTTTGGTCATATGGGAATATATGCTCTGGAAAGAGAGAGGAGAAAGGAGATCTGGTGGCCCCGAAACTCACTCCCCTTTATATACATGCCTCTCCTTTACTCCTCCTCCTTCTCCCCCATCCCTCAAACATCACCCATTTCTTTTTTTTTTTTTTTAAGATTTTATCTATTTATTTGACAGAGAGATCACAAGTAGGCAGAGAGAGAGAGGGAAGCAGGCTCCCCGCCGAGCAGAAAGCCCGATGTAGGGCTCGATCCCAGGACCCTGAGATCATGACCTGAGCTGAAGGCAGAGGTTTTAATCCACTGAGCCACCCAGGCGCCCCACATTACCCATTTCTAAAGGGAATAGCTAAGAAGGAGGACTTCCTTAATTGCAGACTGATTTCAAATCATACTTCAACTCCATCTAACTGAGAGTGGCTCCCTGCATTGCTAAACTGATGAGAATTTTGAAGCTACCTCACAGTTCAGTAGAAAGGATAGCATAATCAGAAATTCCCACCAAGTGTAAAATAAGGGAGAGAGCCACACATGCCTTATGTTTGTCATCAGTGCAGTCACTATTCTTTTCCTTGCTTTCTATTATGAGAGCTGTCGTTTCATCTTATGAGACCACATAGTGTCATTTTAAGGCCATGGATCCTGTTACAGCTATTCCCAAGTATATTGAAAGCTGATATTAGTTTAGAGAACCTCAGCTTCAACCTGCTAGGCGTAAGAAGTTTCTCTGGTTTTTTCAAGAGACCTCAGAGTAGCTTCCTGTTTTTCTTAGTTTATTTCTATACAAGTAACTATAGAAAAATTGACTCTGGAGACACTGATTGGAGAGATGAAAGAATTTCAGTTGGTTGTTGACATAAACAACCAAATTGTCATTATACCACGACAAAAACAATGTAGTGAAAATATAGTGTAGTACAAAATGTAGGAGTATTATGAGAACATAAGCACAAGCATTATGCTGCTTTCAGAGACTTTTTAAAACTTAAGATTTTGCTGCAGTTTAATCAAACTGGTTTCCTAAAAATCTAAAACTAAGGCAATTGTTTTGTTGAAGGATGGGGGAAGGGTTGAGAGGTAACTTTGAAAGTTGGGCCACATAGATTTGGGTAGCCATAACACAAATACAAGGTCATTGGGTTGCTGGAGAAAGAGGAAGGAAGACATAAGCTAAGGAGCGATGTAGGTAAAATTTAGAAAGGGAAGGTGGAAGACACTCAAGGCATATTTTACCTCCCTGTCTGCTGAGCTCCTCCCCTACTTCTTTCAGGGTTATGAGGGCAATAGAGAAAGAACAAACTGATAACAGTGAATTGGGATCCTGATAGCCTTATTACAACACACTGTATCATAGAAGTTGGGTGGGTTTTTTTTTTTTAATTTGCCATCCTATTTTTATCCAAATTTCCTAAAGTTTAATGAATGTAAAACAAAAATCTTCAAGGCGTATAAAGTTACCACAAATACAGCATATTGTATGTTCTTGCTAACAATTGTAAGATTTTTCAAGTGTTTTCTAATCATAGAATTAAATGCTTGAAATGGATTTCTTCTGAAGTTAAAATTCGGAAGGACTAAGTCATATTTGAGGTCATAGAACACTTTCTGCACATTTCTGAACAAGCTTATTAGTTGTTATTCCTCATATTTGGTAGGTATTTTAGTACTTGTTGAAAAAATATTTAGTGAATGCTACATAAATTACCTGTTTCTGTGACACACACATGCACGCACATACACAGACACACCTTATATTAGTTTATAAGGCAGCCTCTCACTAAGAGAATGTACTGGGGCATACCCTAATTGTAAAGGGGGGGAAGTCCTACTTCTTCCTCATATTTCGTGTCAAATTCATGCCTAATTATGAAGAAAATCATTGAAGATTTAAATATATGCACTCATGGTTGTCTTTTTTTATGAACTATCTTGCTATGCCAAGCCAGTGACCAAAAAGAAGAGGAAACAAAATTATCTTTTTCTACTATGCTGTCAGTAGATTGGACAGAAATGTCCAGAACCAGAAACCAAACTAGATTCTTGAATAGGAATAGCTGAGGCAGCATGTAAGGGTAAGATTAGCCAGGGTACAGACATTGCTTACCCACACCTAAAGGCACCAGCACAAGCATAGATAGAGTGCATGGGCCAGAGGTTGGCATCCTTAAATCTTAGGATTTAAAGGGACTCAAGCAAGAGTTTTGTCTTAAGTATTTGGTTTTTGATCATAGATAGGAATTTGAAATAGAAGCCAGTTCAAAGAAAGCAAGGGAGTCAGATTTAGTTCAACAGACTAGAAAGTATTTCATTGTCACCAACAAGTGGTCAAAACAACAGGATGCCAAGATACAGGACATAGTTCTCTATCCTAGTTTTAAGTTGATGGTGCTACATCCTAGAGCAGGTATGGTAAATATTTGTCACTTGTACTGCCCTCCAGCTCTCACAGGACAAACATTTCTAATCAGTCTTTCTTGTTGAAATATGATGTTTTCTCGGGGAAATATAAAGCTCTAGACAGCTATTACCAGTTGATCAGAGTTGATATGTCAGATGAAATCTGTTTGCCAGTTCTGCCTTGATTTCCTGTCAGTACTAGTGTTTTTAATGGAATGCTTAGACCCTTGGAAGGTTGGGGAAGGGACCAAAGGTAACATATATAAATATGTTTATGAAGCATGTATATGCTTAAAAGCTTTTCTCCTTGGGTTTAAGCAAGTACATTGTTGGAGAACTGAATTCAATATATGAGTATTTACAACTGTACAGATTTATTTTATCTCTGTAGGTCTGCGATGTTAGATTATCATAGTCTATTGAATTTATACCTAAGTTGTGGGCATAACTTGGCTTTTCATTGTTGGTATGCATGGTTTCTCCATATGCTATAGCACTTTCTCAAAGGTTTACTTTTCCTCCAAACCCTGCTCCCCATCAATAATCCACATGCTTTGAGGTGTTTCTGCTTTTCATCCAAATCCTAGATAAAGATTGTTTTACATGCCTTAATTAATCCTGATGGTTAGATATTATCTTTACCAACTCACAGAATACTTTTCTTTGAAATGAGCTCTGTTTAATTCCTAGAACATTCTTATTTATTAGCAAACCAAATTCATGTAGAAATCTTTAAATCTAAAATAATAGGATAATGCTAAAATAAGTGATACCATTTCGATACCATAATTTATGGTCTGATTAAATAGAATGACTCAATTTCCTAGACCCACACAGTGGTTTTCCCCCATGTGGTTCATTTGTCAAGTACAAGTTTTAAGTCTTTTTAAATGAGGTAAATTATTTGTCATGGGGATTTGCTTCTAGCCTCTAGGAAACGACATAAAAAAGATGATGATAAAGCTTGGGAATATGAAGAGCGTGACAGAAGAAGCTCTGGGGATCATAGGAGAAGTGGCCATTCTCATGAAGGAAGAAGGAGTTCGGGTGGTGGTCGTTACCGAAACCGAAGCCCATCAGATTCTGACATGGAAGATTATTCTCCTCCTCCCAGCCTTAGTGAGGGTAATTCATCAGTGTCAACGGATTTCTTACATAAGCTGCTTTAAATTTAGGTCTTTAACTTTGAAGAATATTTGATACCTTTTTATGAGTTAATTAACAACTCCTAATTGTTAAGACAGAAGTATATATTTAGTTTGGAATGGTAGTGGTTATTGTTTAAGTATTTAATGTTCTGGAGGAAACTAGAAGCAAAAATAGAAATATTTTAAATTATCATTCCTGTATTTCAATATTTCTTTGTTTATTTTAGTTGCTAGAAAAATGAAGAAAAAAGAAAAACAGAAGAAGAGGAAAGCTTATGAACCAAAACTAACACCTGAAGGTAACATTTTAGTTTGTCTTTGTTCATATTCTTCAACTTCAGTTTTCTACATGTAATGTAATAAGTTTTTCTTTTTTCTTTGTTGTAGAAATGATGGATTCTTCAACTTTTAAAAGATTCACAGCCTCAATAGAGAATATTTTGGATAATTTAGAAGATATGGATTTTACTGCATTTGGTAAAATCATTTTAAGATATATTTATTTACCTCTAAATAATAAGTCTGTTTTAAATATATTTATTTACCTATGTGTCTATCTTTCTGCCAGTTCTCTAGTGGATATAGAGGCATGGTCTGTGCTCTGAAAAAACTTAAAATCTAGTTGTAGAGTCAAGTGTAGTCTATGTTTTTTTGTTCTCTTTTCTTTTGTTTTAAAGATTATTTATTTATTTGAGAGAGACAGACTGACTCCCAGCTGAGCAGGGAGCCTGATGTAGGACTCGGTCCCAGGACCCTGGGATCATGACTTCAGCCAAAGGGAGGTGCTTAACTGACTGAGCCACCCAGGCACCCCTCAAGTGTAGTCTGTGTTATCAAGAAACTGAAAACTTTAGTGTAATAGTCAAGTATTATCGATAGTGTCTTTGAAATCCTGAGAATGCAGCTACCAAAGTAGGTGATAATAATTATTTTTATTTTTTTAATTTTATTTTATTAACATATATAACGTATTATTTGCTTCAGGGGTATAGGTCTGTGAATCATCAGTCTTAAACAATTCACAGCACTCAGCACAGCACATACACTCCCCAATGTGTGATAGTAATTAAAGAAACCTTTTTCAGGTGAGACATGAGATAGATAATGATAGATGAGATAGGGAAAGTACTAATATGAGCAAGGATGCAGAAATAGGAACCAATGCATCTGCTCATTTATTCTTATAGCCAATATTTATTGAGTACTTACTCTTTGGCAGCAGTATATTAAGTGCTAAAGATGCAAAGATAAATACCCTACCCACTGGCTTTAAGTAATACAGAATCTAATATGGAAAACAAAATAATAAACCAATTAGAATACAGTAGGATTAATATATTCATATATTCCTTTTATAATAATATGTAAAGATATCTTTAAATATAGAAATGTAACACTCCTTACAGTATTTAGAGCTACTCTCAACAGTTCCAAGGCACCTATAGCTGGTACAAACATTAGTGCCTAATTTATACAAAAGCCATATAATATACAGTATTTTTCATGGGAGTCCACCTATTTGAAAATGTCTTAAAAGGTATATTACCCTTTATATTATATTAACCTTTATTTTAAAAGTATTTGTTTTGTGAAAGTTACTTGCGTAAGTATCATTAATGCATGTCTCCAGTATTTGGCATACCAATTGTGTGCTGAGAAACTGTCTTCCATGTCATCTAAGATCCCAACAGGAAGACAGATGGCACTCTCAAATTAGGATAATTTAGGGAGGACTTACAAAGAGACCAGTTACAGAGTTGAGGACAGAGTACTACCAGAATCTATGGTTAACAGCTATGGAACTATTACCATCCCTACTCCAAAAGGAACAAGGGTAGAGAGAAGTTACCAGAACTCAGTTCTGTAGGGAAAATAATGCCCTAGACTTCCTTGAAAAAAAAGCAGTAACCTTCTGGTCAGGACATAGGCAGCCTGAGGATACCTTACAAGGAAGGAATCAGGGATATAAATACCTTGACCCCACTCTCCTCTTTGATCTTCTGACAGGGCGGTCCACTAGCTGAACCCAAACAGAAGCTATAGGGGATAGGCGACCATTGATGTAGTCCCTCAGGTCAGCCTCTGGGGCAAAGAGCTTGGTTGAGAAGAGTCAGCAGTATATCTAAAGTAGTGAAGATAAGAGATCTAGCTCCTCCTCCCGTCTTAGTCAGAACTTTCATTTTAATCCCTGTCCTTTCATTCAGGGTTTGCTTGAGGTTTACAGAGGCCTCTTAGGTTGTTATTTAGTTTGTTTATATTTGTTTGTGTGTCCCTAGATTTTATTAAAAAGTTAAGCTTACTATTTTAAGCTATTTATTGTACCTAAACTGTTTGGTTTGGTTTTTCAGGTGATGATGATGAAATTCCTCAGGAACTTCTTTTAGGAAAACATCAGCTTAATGAACTCGGCAGTGAATCTGCTAAAATTAAAGCAATGGGTATAATGGATAAGGTATCTCACTAAAGAAAAATTTATATATTTACTTACGGTCTAATGTTTGAAATTAAAGTTTTCAAGGTAAATTACAAAGATTACATAAAGTAAATAATAATGAAAACAATTTATGGTTGCCTTCTGAGAGTCTAAATGAATTTTTTTTTTTTTTTTAAAAAAACAAGACTCAAAGAAGTATTTTGTAAATTATTGTAAAGAAAACCATATTATCCCATTGAAAGTGGCATGGGCCTGGATTTATAATAATTTTTGTGAGTTGACTTTCTTGTGAGCTCTCTGTTGCTAAATAGTCTCATTCTATTCTAATGAAATAGATGAGTATTTTTTTCATTGAATAACTTCTAACAATAGTGACAGCATCAAGGGATGGCTTCCCATAATCTTTATGAGCCACCATTTACTCCCTAAACTACTGTGTGATTGCTGTGCAAATACAATTTCAAGATGAATCCTCCCTCTTCTTCTAACCAGGGCAGGCTCCCCGTTGTATAGAATTATCTACTCTAAGTCTCCTAATTTCTTAGTCTATAGTATGGAGGTAATGTGTTGTTCTTCAAGAATAAGAATGAATAAAAGATTATTTACATGTACATTTTCTTCTAAACATTTTAAACTTACTTAGTTTTTTCAATTTTATAATTTTAAAGTAGAATAGAAAATATTTTGATGTTTTTACCAAGTTAAAACATATTTTTGTTTATATATTGCCTGTATTCTAAGTAATAAATGTGCCATGAATTTTGATTTTTTATTGAGATATAATTGACATTATATTAGTTTCATGTTTACCACATAACCAGTCGATATTTATATATATTGCAAAATGATCACAGCACTAAATCTGGTTAACATCCATCATCACACATGGTTACAATTTTTTTTTCTGTGATGAGAACTTTTAAGTTCTACTCTCTTAGGAACTTTCAGATATGCAGGGTAGTATTAACTGTAGTCACCATGCTATACATTACATCCCAAGCGTTTATTTATCTTGTAACAGGAAATTTGTACCTTTTAACCTTCTTCACCTACCTTAGCCCCTGTCCTCAACCCCTATGAACCACGCATCTGTTCTCTGTGTCTGTGTGTTTGGTTGATTGGTTTTTGATAATGGTTTTAGATTCCACATGTAAGTGAGGTTATATGGCATTTGTCTTTGTCTGACTTACTACACTTAGCATAATGCCCTCAAGGACTAATCATGTTGTCACAAATGGCAAGATTTCCTTTTTTTTATGGTAAGATATTCATTGACATTGTGTGTGTGTGTGTGTGTGTGTGTGTAGTACTTTCTTTGTCCATTCATCCATCAGTGGGTACTTTGGATGCTTTCATGTCTTGGCTATTGTAAATAATATGCAGTGAACATGGGGGTGCATATATCTTTTTAAGTTAGTGTTTTCTTTTCCTTCAGATATATTCCCAGAAGTGGAATTGATAGATCTTATGGTGGTTCTATTTTTAGTTTTTTGAGGACCCTCCATACTGTTTTCCATAGTAGGTGCACCATTTTACATTCTCACCAACAGTGCACAAAGGTTTCTATGAATTTGATTTTTAAAGCCATTTGTATCACATTGTTAACCAGTAATTAATGTGCTGTTAGTTCACAATGGTATAACTATATGCGGCGAGGGGTATATTGACTTATTTTTTATGTAGGAAAATGGCATCAATTTTCTGAAGTGACACTGCCAGTCCTAGGTTTTATTTCATAAATTCCATAATTACATATAGCTAATATTTCATTTTCACAGGTGAATTTGCTGAGTATTTTCAAAGTATGGAAAGTTTAGCAAAAGTCTGAGTAATTTAGCCTGTTATGAAATTAACTAAAGTAGTATTTGGGGAAACTTGTTTCTATACTCCAGTATAAATAATCAAAATGTACTTAATGTCAGTTACTCTGTTGATCCTTCCATTTGACTCTTCTGACTGATTTGGTTGAGAGTCCTAGTTGCATGCTAGGAGTCTAAAAGGAGACTTGTTCAATCAGAAGAATATGAATAACAGTTGCCTCCTAGCAGAACCTTGAAATTAGCTACTAATTTTTTTGATAGAGAAAGCGTCCTTTCTAAGAAATTAAATAGGAGAGATTTTTTAAAATAAGAAAGATTTCTTCTGGAAAAAAAGAAGTGTTACTTTAGATTTGTAACTTTTATCATTTACAGTTTTATGCTTTATTCGTAACATCACCTTGAATTTTAAGACACCTGCTGAATAACACTGTAGCGTGAAAAACATATTATAATTAAATCCACAGATGAAAACTTGAGAGAGAGAGTGTGTGTTTGTGTGTGTGTGTGTGTGTGTGTGTGTGTGTGTGTGTGTGCAAATGCATGTTCAGTATCACTGCCACAAGTATGGGGAGCCAGGCATCAGAACAAACTAAATCTTAACTAGCTATATGGTAAGAGTTTAGTTAGTAGTGTGCATATGTGCCTATTCTGTGTTTGCTTTTCTGTCTTTCAGAAACAGGTGACTAATTCTAGATAATTCAGATTTAAGTAGAGAGTCTAAGTGGGAAAATTTACTTTTCTCATTCTTTAAGTGGGTGGTAATGTTATATGTTCTGTAGCCCAAAGGTGATAATTGTACTAATTTCTTGACTAATTTATCACTTTTACCAATGATTGATTAAAAAAAAAAAATATATATATATATATATATATGTTGCTATTTTAGCTTTCTACTGACAAAACTGTGAAAGTCCTAAATATCTTGGAGAAGAATATTCAAGATGGGTCAAAGCTTTCTACTTTGTTAAATCATGTAAGTTCAAGATCTGTATTGTTCATTTTACCTTTACTATGGTTAAGATACAAGTCTTTTTCAAAAGAACTCTGATTATAGGGGAAATCTCAAATTCAATTTATTTGAGCTTGTTACATTCATTAGCAGTACTACTAAATTACGCTTTTTTTTTTTTTTAAGATTTTATTTATTTATTTGTCAGAGAGTGAGAGAAAGAGCATGCACAAGCAGGCAGAGTGGCAGGCAGAGGCAGAGGGAGAAGCAGGCTCCCCGTCGAGCAAGGAGCCCAATGTGGGACTCGATCCCAGGACCCTGGGATCATGACCTGAGCCAAAGGCAGCTGTTTAACCAACTGAGCCACCCAGGCGTCCCCTAAATTACACTTTTAGTAATTCAAAATTACACTGTTGGTTCATAGCTTTGACATAATCAGACAACAGATGTAAATTCATTTCAATTTACAGGACCGTTCTTTAATTTTACATTATGCTCTTGTGTATGATTATGTTTAAAATATTTTTTCATTTATGAAATGACAGTAATTCTTTTTCTTGAACTTCCTGGAGAATTAAATAGAAACCTTATACTGCTTTCCTAATGTATCCTAAAACAGTAATCGTTATACACCTTTTTTTTTAGGTTTTATTTATTTATTTGTGAGAGAGAGCACACATGAATGGAGGGGAGGGGCAGAGAGAGAGGGAGAAGCAGACTCCCTGCTGAGCAGGGAGCCGGCCTTGGGGCTTGATCCCAGGACCCTGAGATCATGATCTGAGCAGAAGGCAGACGCTTAACCAGTTGAGCCACCCAAGCACCCTTGTACCATTTTTATACCTAGTTCAAATTGTCATTGAAAGGATTAAATAAATTAATTCATGTAAAGTGCTTAACAATGTCTCCACATATTAAGTTCTTAATAAATGATAACAGCAGCTATTAATATATTTTAGTACCTTTATGTCAAAAACAGCAACATAATATAATATAATGGTTTATAAACTGATAAAAGTAAATTGCCTGAATCTACCTTCTTAGAATTGTAGCAGACTTTCAAAATCATATTTATATTCAAATTGATCTTGATAGCTCTACCATTAATGAATACAAACACTAATATGTATGGGCATTTAATATGAAGTAAGAATTTGGGAAAGTTTTAAGTTACTGAACTTTCCTTATTGCAGAAAATTTCCGAAACACAAAACTCAAAAAGGTCCGTATTCTCATCTAGCAATAACCACTATTAACACTTTTGATATATGTATTTCCATTATCATATTTGCATATATACTATATATATATTTAGTACGTGCACTGGATCTTATGAGAGAAATGTTCTTGAGTTTGCCCAAACCATAGGATTGCTAAGTGATCTACATGGAATAAAAAATGTAGAAAAATAAACTCAGATGGTATTTCTTTTTTTTTTTTAAGATTTTATTTATTTATTTGACAGAGATCACAAGTAGACAGAGAGGCAGGCAGAGAGAGAGGGGGAAGCAGGCTCCCTGCTGAGCAGAGAGCCCAATGCGGGGCTCAATCCCAGGACCCTGAGACCATGACCTGAGCCAAAGGCAGAGGCTTTAACCCACTGAGCCACTTAGGCGCCCTTCAGATGGTATTTCTATGGTTTCTTAAATATGTCTATATTTTTCCAGTGCCCTTTTTAAATTAGCTTTTGAATCAAAAACAAAGGGCTTAGAGAAACCCATAGAGGACATCTATATCATCCTTAGTTTACAAATTTTATTTGAAACACATTGACAAGAAATTGTAATAAATCTCAAGAATCTAGAGTTCTGGAGAGCTAGCCGACTCAGTCTTAATGAAATTATTCTAATTCCTGAAGCTGTAGCATTATTTAATGTGTCGCAGATAATCTTAACATTTGACATGAATGATAAACCTCCTGAACTGACTCTTTCATACAACAATTTTAATATTAAAGAAAAGCTACTTTATTTTTTTGAGTTGTATGCAAGCAGTAAAATGGAAGAAAGCTTAGAGAGTTAGGAAAAAAATAATGGAGTTCGTAGGCATTAGTGATTAGAAAGCCCTTCTCTGCTTTATATATATCATGCTTTTATTTGCTTCATTTCCCAGGTATATGCTTTGTATAGCATGCATTTGAAAGTATTCCTAAAGTATAAAGTTAGTATTTCCTAAGTAAAATGTGAGAGAAGGATTTTCACTCTCAAAGATTAAAAGCCCTCCTTCCGGGGCTTGGGTGGCTCAATCAGTTAATTGTCTGCCTTGGGCTCAGGTCATGACCCCAGGGTCCTGGGATCAAGTCCCACACTGGGCTCCCTGCTCAGCAGGGTTCTCCCTTTGCCCCTCCCCCTGCTTGTGTGTTCTCTCTCTCTCTCTCTTTCTCTCTCTCTCTCTCAAATAAATAAATAAAATCTTTAAAAAGAAAAAAGTAAAAGCACTCCTTCCCATTTGTAATGCAAGTTGCTAATGTATAAATTAAAATGCAATCTTCTGTCAGTTGTCGAATTATCCATTTTAGAGAATAAATTATGTTTTCAGTAGTCTGCATAATAACTACTTTTTAACCTCTTTCAAAAATACTGTTTCTGAAAAACAAATATGGGAATGATTGAGTCAATAACATTTTACTACTTTTAAATGCAGCTCTACCATTCATCATTTTAATTTTCGCTTTGTTCTCACAGCAACAAGCAGAACTTGCAAAGTTTTGACTATCATGCTTATACTCCAAACATAAAATTATTTATATACAATTATAGTCGTTGGCTAAAATCTTAGGTTTGGATAAAGTACATTGAAGATACTATAATTTTGTTATTGGAGTATCATCTAGTGGTGAAATTAGGAGATAGAGTGTGTTATGTTTGAAAACTTTGAAACAAAAATCTTCAAGTAACATCAGTATTTGTACTTCATTCCTGATGTTCATGAACATCCATGTACGTGCATCAGAACACCTGGCTGGCTCAGTCAGTGGAGCACATGACTCGATCTTGGGCTTGTGAGTTCAAGCACCACATTGGGCGTAGAGCTTACTTAAAAAAAAAATGTACATCAAAACATTTACCATGAAAATCGAATATATCATAATTTTTTAATATTTTAACCTATAAATGTGTTTATTTCCATTTCATTAACAATGTGCTGTTTTATAGAACAATGATACCGAAGACGAAGAAAGATTATGGAGAGATCTTATTATGGAGAGAGTTACAAAATCAGCAGATGCCTGTCTTACAACTATCAACATTATGACATCCCCTAACATGCCAAAAGCTGTGTATATTGAGGATGTAATTGAAAGAGTTATACAATACACTAAATTTCATTTGCAAAATACACTTTATCCTCAGTATGATCCTGTTTACAGATTAGATCCTCACGGAGGTTAGTTTGCCTTTTTATATTGAAAGTCTTTGAGTATTATGTCAAAATTATCTATTATATAATTTTATTATGTTGGGTCAGAATGCAGTAACTTAAAATGGCACAAAAATTGTTAGGTTATATAAATTGTAATAAATACTGGCTTTGATTTGACTAGAGTATAGAACTTTTAGTTAATCCAGTACTTGTTCAGGTGTAATTTCTTTAGCAAATATTTACATATAATGGAAGTAATTTCTACTGGTTAGGGAAAATCCTAGATAATATTAGCTTCTGGTTCTACTTATCACTTCACCCTAATTTTATGCAGAATATTAGTTATCTACAAAGTGGATTGATTCAAGATGTTTAATCTTTCTCTTATTTATTACCTTTATAAATAAATGAGCTGTGAAAGTTAACGTGTACCCTTAAGGAGAGGGGAACATACTTGGTTTATAAATATCTACAGTTAATTACTAATTGTTTAATAATCGCAAGTTAATTTAAAGGGAAATATAACCTTACTCTTCCTGCACTGAGAAAAAAATAGAAATAAAGATACGTATTTTACAAGAATTTAGTAGCCACTGGAATGTGCCATAGATTATCTGTTACAAGAATGACTACTTGCTATCTAAATATCCCTAGAGAATAATTTTCTGTTTTAATAAATAACTAGCTTTATTTGCCAGGTTATATTTTTATGTAGCCCCCCCCCAAAAAATGTGTTCCCTTAATTCAGAATACAGTTTTATTACTGTTTATTAAAAGTTGATAAATTACTTGTTTGAAATTTTTCTTTCATTTTAGGAGGCTTGTTAAGTTCAAAGGCAAAACGGGCTAAATGTTCTACCCATAAGCAGAGAGTAATAGTAATGCTTTATAATAAAGTTTGTGACATTGTTAGCAGCTTATCAGAATTGCTAGAGATACAGCTTCTTACAGACACAACAATTCTTCAGGTAAGTTTTTTTTTTTAAGCATTTTACTATATTTCTAGACCAAACGATGTAAGAATAGTCTACGTGAGTTCAGTATAACCTTGCTCACTCAGTAATAATGCCAGCACGATGTTAATTTTTTCCATTCAGAATATATATAAAATGAAGAAATACAAGTCCAGGGAAGGTTTTTTTTGTTTGTTTGTTTTTTTGTGCAAATATACTACAAAGTGTTTTTTAATTGTATTTCTTTTATATATATATATATTTTTTTTTTTTTTTATTATTTATTTTTTATTAACATATAATGTATTATTTGCCCCAGGGTACATGTCTGTGAATCATCAGGCTTACACATTTCACAGCACTTACCATAGCACATACCCTCCCCAATGTCCATAACCCAGCCACCCTATCTCTACCACCCCCTACCCCCCAGCCACCCTCAGTTTGTTTCGTGAATTTAGGAGTCTCTTATGGTTTGTCTCCCTCCCGATCCCATCTTGTTTCATCTCCCCCCCCACCCCTCATGTCCCCCGCCCTGCCTCTCAAATTCTTCATATCAGAGAGATCATATGATAATTGTCTTTCTCTGATT
>CM052895.1:108551796-108620109 GCA_028534135.1 Potos flavus | reverse complement strand
ATCCATTCATCTGTTGATGGACATCTAGGTTCTTTCCATAGTTTGGCTATTGTGGACATTGCTGCTATAAACATTGGGGTGCACGTGCCCCTTCGGATCACTACATTTGTATCTTTAGGATAAATACCTAGTAATGAGATTGCTGGGTCGTAGGGTAGCTCTATTTTCAACTTTTTGAGGAATCTCCATACTGTTTTCCAGAGTGGCTTTACAAGTTTGCATTCCCACCAACAGTGTAGGAGAGTTCCCCTTTCTCTGCATCCTCGCCAACACCTATTGTTTCCTGACTTGTTAATTTTAGCCATTCTGACTGGTGTGAGGTGGTATCTCACTGTGGTTTTGATTTGTATTTCCCTGATGCTGAGTGACATTGAGCACTTTTTCATGTGTCTGTAGTCCAGGGAAGTTTTAAAAAGAAACATTTAGGGTAAACTCTAAACTTGAAATTCTTTTAAAGGTAAATGATTACTTCCTTTGAAATATGTCATAATATTTTCATCCAGCAAAATGTATTTTTTTTTTATATTGTGACATTTATCAACTCAAAACGTGGATATCAGAGGAATGGCAGCTATGAAAAGGAAGTATGTACTAATGTGCTTGAGGGTGGAAGGAGCAGAGAAAGAACTAGATCGATACTAATGATTAATGAGGGGAAAGAAAATGCCCTCTCAGTTTTTTCCCAGTAAGTTTATGAATGTTTTGGAATTTAGTTAAGGTAGAATGTCACCGAAATCAACTAGAGATGTATACTGATTACTTTTTGTGTGTGCAGGTATCATCAATGGGAATAACACCATTTTTTGTGGAAAATGTCAGTGAACTACAACTATGTGCCATTAAGTTAGTTACTGCAGTAAGTATAAAGTCATACTTTCAGTTATCCCGCCAGAAAAATAATAGTGATATCATTTAATTCAAATTTGTAAAAATTAATGAAGATTGAAGTTTTCCATAGATTTATTTCAGCATAGGACTTTTTTGTGTGCCTTATATTTTAAACTCTTCTAAATCTTTATTTTAATTCAATTAATTAACATATAGTATATTATTACTTTCAGAGGTAGACTTCAGTAATTGATCATAATACCCAGTGCTCATTATATCACGTGCCTCCTTAATGTCCATCATCACCCAGTTACACCATCCCTCCACCCTTCTCCCCTCCAGCAACCCTTAGTTTGTTTCCTATGATAAAGCGTCTCTTATGGTTTGTCTCCCTCTCTGATTTTGTCTTTATTTTTCCCCTCTAAATTTTTAAAAAATATTTTAGCTAATAATTCCTTAATATCTATAATTAAATCAGAATTGTTTAAAATCATTTAAATTTTGTCTTTCCATCTCCAAGATAGTATAATCCTCTAAATGAAACTAGTATATGCTAACTTCTACAAGAATGTTATAATTAATGATGGAAAAGCACTGTAAATTGTTATTATCATTAAAGATGTTAAAAACATTTTCATTATAAATGGCAGATGATATTTTTTATCGTGTGATATAGTATTTTTGTTTGCAAATAATTATAATAAACTAAATTTGAAATCTTATAATTACTAAACAGGTATTCTCAAGATACGAAAAACATAGGCAGTTAATTTTGGAAGAAATTTTTACTTCACTTGCAAGATTACCAACCAGCAAGAGGAGTTTGAGGAACTTCAGGTAACTAAGTATAGCAAAGGCTAAGTACAATGAAGAATTACATTATATTGTAGTCCTTATAAATTTATTCCTAATCATCTGTGATTTTTATTTTAGTGATCAAATAAAAGAGAGGCAATTCAGTCAGAGCAGCATGAAGAATAGCTTAGATATGCAAAAAAGCAGTGCACATTTGGTGGACTTAAAGAAGTTCATTGATTCTCAGGTGTAAAGATCTCTGATAGGGTTTTGCAGTCATGATGCTATTGACATTTTGGGCAGTTAACACTTTGTTGTGAAAGGCTGTTCTGTACATTGTAAGATGCTTAGCAGCATCCCTGACCCATAACTTGTAGATGACAAGAGAACCACCCACCCACCCCCTCCAATTATGACAACCAAAATTTTCTCCAGACACTGGCAGATATCCCCTGAGGGGCAAAACCATCCCTGATTAAGCCATGATAGGAAATATGGCTTGAAAAAATCAAAGGCAGTTCAAGTGTTTTATAAGCCATACTAAGGAACTTGGACTTAACCCTTTATGCAGTAAGAAGTCATTAAATAGTATTTTTAAAAGCTGGAAGATTACTCTGGCAGCAGTATGGAGAATAGACATGGAGATTAAATGCTCTTAAATCACTAAGCACAAGGTAACAAGAAATGTTATCCACTGCTGTTGTCAGCATTATTATCTTTGTTGTCATAGGGATTCATCATCATTATCATAACTATTATAATTTCCTGAGTGATTAAGTGTGTTGACCTGGCATGTAGGGTTATATTTAGATTGTTTTAAAGGCTGTCTTACGTAAAATAGTTATTCTTACCTTAATTTTTTAGACTAATTGTATATAGTCTATTAAACCTGAAGAAAAGCTATCAGCATATACGAGAATTCTTACACCTTTATAGTATCTTTAGACTTAACTATTTAAATTTGTTTTTTTATGTTCTATGCCACTGCCCTCACACCCTAGCACAGATGATCAAGAGCTGACTGTAGCAGATTTTAATAAGAAAATACGTACCAGAATGTATGGGTATTTGGAAATCTTGAAGACTTTTCTCATTTTAAAAATCACTTTGAGGAATATTTGATATTTTTCATGTATAAATCTTTGCAGTACATATAGAGTATAGAAATTTGTGTTAAATATTGCATTTTCCTTTGACTGTTTTAATTAAGTATGTATAGACATTGAATTGGTACTTTTTCTAATTTATTAAAAATAATTAGACTTAAGGACACTATTATAAGCACTAAAAATAATGCCTAGAAATATTAGTAAAGCATCCTGAAATTTTCAGATAGATGACATGTAGAGTGAAATTCTCTTCATTCTTTGTATGATTTAAATATTTTCTTCATTAAAGGTTAAATAGTAGTGATATGGATGGAGAGCCTATGTATATTCAGATGGTTACAGCCCTGGTTTTACAACTAATTCAGTGCGTTGTACACTTACCATCATCAGAGAAGGACTCTAATTCAGAAGAGGACTCAAATAAAAAAGTAAGGAATTTTTTATAACATTGTACTTTTATAGGAAGAAGCACCTAAATTCTCTGCCATTCTTACAAAACTGAAGTTCTTTTTTTTTTTTAAACTGAAGTTCTTAATTAGAGCTTTATGGCTGGTCTTTAGGATCTTTGTAGAGCACTAGACTAATTTTTAGGAAACATGAGTTCTGGTACTGACTATTTTGTCTACCAGTCATGAGACATATGGATTATTTTAATCTGAGTTTGTTTTTTCAGCTATAAAATAAGAATGATAATAGCTAACAGGCTTTTCATCCCAACCACTATGTCTGAACTTAGTAGTCATTGTGCAAGTGAATATTATTATATATAATATCTGTACTGCTACATAACATATAATTGTAATATAATTAATGTAATTCTCATGCAGAAGATGAATTTATGCCTCACTGTTGAGTAACTATAGCTAAGATTTGCTTTTGGTTTTGTAGCTTTTACCCATCAAAGCTTACAATTTTTCCACGTTCTTTATAGTATTATAAAAAGTTAAAAAGATACAGGAGTGATTGTTTCTTTCTTCTGTTATTTTCAGAATTTTGTGTATGTATATAATAGTATATAATTAAGTAAGTAAATAAGTGAAAAGTGCCTGTCAAAAAAGTTGAAGTCGCTCTCCCAATCTGATTGTTTTCTTTCCAATCTTTCCTCCCTTGTCTTTGGTGACAGTTATCACAAGAATGTTTATCTCCCTCCGTTTATTTAGTTAGTTATCTGCATATAATTTTTTAAACTTACGTAAATGATATATTGACATTTATAGCTGTTTTTTCAGTCAACATTGTTTTTAATACATAATAACTAATACCAGATTCTTGTGTCTTGGGTTAAACGTATATAACTGTATCACAATTTAAGAGTTTCTCTAGGTATACGTAGAAGTAGAATATTAAATCATAGTGTACATGTATTTTTAACTTTACTAGAACTTGTCAGTTTGCTCAAAAAAGTAGTATTCTAGCTTACTTTCTTTTGTTTAGGTTTTGCCTAGTTAGTCAGTCTGCAATGATACCATTTTCTATTTTGCATTTTCCTGGTAACTAGTGAGCTTTTTCATGTATTTTTTCACCTTTAGGTTTCCAAAACTTTGAATTGACTGTTTATATCTTAATCTTGAAATTTCTCATGAAGGAATTGAGTTTTATTTTGTATTGTATTGCAGCATTTCCTAAACTTTGAACTCAAAATGCCTTTTTCTAAATTCTTTTTGTATTTTCAGTCAATTTCTTTTTCTTCTTCTGACCTAGGTCAATAGGAAATTATTGATACTGCATTTGCTAACCACATTTGTTAACTTTCATATTTTAATAAACTAAAATGAACTGTTTTTATTTAGTTTTTATACAGTATTAAAATGTGTTTACTAATTGTAGCTTCTGTCTGTATATATAAAAGAATAGTTTAAGCTTCTTTTTTTAGAGAGGGAAGAGGGGGAGAGGCAGAGGGAGGGAGAGAGAGAAACTTAAGCAGGCTCCACGTCCATAGCAGAGCTCAATCTCATGACCCTGAAATCATGATCTGAGTTGAAATCAAGAGTTGATGCTTAACCGTCTGAGCCACCCAGATGCCCCATAAGCTTCTTAGTATTTAAATGTATTGCCCCTATTCAGTAATAACATGATAGTAGCAACTGAACAAACTTATTTTTTTGATTATTTCTTATATCTTTGTAAATTCATTTTTCTCAATCTAGGTTGACCAAGATGTTGTCATTACCAACTCTTATGAAACAGCCATGAGAACAGCCCAAAACTTCCTTTCCATCTTCCTTAAAAAGTGAGCAAAACTAACATAATCTGACTTTTATTTTCCCAGTATAGAAAATAAGTTTATTTATTTTAGGTAAATGGTTAAACCAATTTCCTGCCATAAGCTGAACCTTGAATGTGTCACTGTGGTCCTTAGCCTCCTAATCTTTAAAATGAGGCGTTTGAAGTATTAAAATCTTCTTGAGAACTTATGTATATGTTTGACTCCACAAGTTTAAGTACTGGATTGAAATTCTGTGATTTTTCTTCAGTAAATTTTGGGGAATTCTAATTGAATAGGAAAGTTTGTAGAGAGAGGTTTGGTCGGCCTTCAGAAGAATTTGTGGTAATGTCAGAGAAAGAGTGGTCATTTTAAAAAATGTGGTGTACTTGCTGGAAAATAATGTTTATACTAGGCAATAAATGAATTCACTAGCGAGGGGAAGAATGAAATTTGAGAAATAGATTCATTTTATGCCATATTATATTTAACGTACTCTCTTATACCTTGTTATTAGATATGGGGAGAAGAAAACTTAGTTAACAAAATTGCAGTCATATTGGTGGACGTGTCACCTAAATTCACAGCCTTTTCACTATTTATCTTCAAACAGATGTGGTAGTAAACAAGGTGAAGAAGATTACAGACCACTATTTGAAAATTTTGTTCAAGACCTTCTTTCAACAGTCAATAAGCCTGAATGGCCAGCTGCTGAACTACTCCTTAGTTTGTTAGGGAGACTGTTGGTAAGAGTATAGCATTTAAAGATTATTAGATTACTAGAAGACAACATAATGAGGATGTACTCTGATTCACAGATGATGAATTCTTTAAAAATGTGTAAGGAAATATGACCATTGCATCTTTATTTTTGCATGTGCATAACTGTACACGGTATTGTCAGTACTTGGTAGAAAACTTTGAAGTCTTGTGATTTTGGTGCCTTCATTTCATTACATAAGATAGCAGTGCTTTAAAAACTTTTTCTTTGTTTTAGAAGTGCTATGTTGTTAGTTATAAGCATCTCAACACTGAGTCATAAGTTACTGCAGTTAACTCATTTCAAAGCATGAAACTGATTACCATGAACACTTTGTCATCATTAAGAGTATTTCTAAAAACATGACACTTCCTAGTTCTCATGTAATACAATAGGAAAATGCAAAGAAATATTATGATTTCTCTTTTTATTTTTAAAGTATATTTAAACTTGTGCAATTCAAATTGTTACAAAGTTTTTGGGACCTTACATTCTGTGAACCAGAAAATGTATTAATACTATTCTGAAACCAAGATAACGTTTCATAGGCATTAGAATTCCAGCATAAGAAATTCTTACTCAGTAATACCCCATTTTTCACAAGTAAGCAGTTGAGCCTTTCATTTAGAGAAAATGACTGTATTCTTAGGGAGGATTAATCTATACTTTTTTTTTTTTTTTTAAGAGATTTTATTTATTTATTTGACAGAGAGAGAGATCACACGTAGGCAGAGAGAGAGGGGGAAGCAGGCTCCCTGCTGAGCAGAGAGCCGATGCGGAGCTCGATCCCAGGACCCTGAGATCATGACCTGAGCCAAAGGCAGAGGCTTTAACCCACTGAGCCACCCAGGCATCCCTAATCTATACTTTTTTTTAATGGAAGTGTTCAGATTCCAGAAACTGTCAAAAGTCAGTCACTTATGGAACAATATCACAAGAAAAGAGATATTTACATTTCAGATAATACAACATAGATTTGGAATTTATATGATAAATTGCTCTTAAAAATTTATAAATTGATTAAATTAAATTAATTATTTTATGTTTAGGTTCATCAATTCAGTAACAAGTCAACAGAGATGGCTTTAAGAGTGGCATCTCTTGATTACCTTGGAACTGTTGCTGCACGATTAAGGAAAGATGCTGTTACAAGCAAAATGGATCAGGGGTCTATAGAACGAATTTTAAAACAGGTATTGAAATAAAAGATCAAAAATATGGAGATAAATATTAGTTAAGTACTTTCTTTAGGTATTCTTATATTAGTGTTATATTTCATTTTATAGATTCAAAGTAAGATCTAACATTTACTTTGTTTCTGCAAACTACTCCTATGAATGTATGATGCTGTTTTCTGTTTCATTTAACTAAGTTTTACTTAAATCTTTAGTGTACTAAGATGATGATTTAACATTCCCAATCAAGTCATTTTATGCCTTTGAATTTTGATTATTTTTTTATATTGGGGAAAGGTGAGGAGGACTTCCTTTCATTTTATTAGTTACTGCATGTTTGGCAGAAAACGTATTTTATTGCTTCACTTTTTTTTTTTAAGTGTGGGTGAGGTGGTAATAATGCTAAAAGTTACTTAAGAACATTGGTAGGTAAATGATCTCTAATCCTACCATATACAGCTTTTTTTCATTTTCTTCTCTTTTTTTTTTTTTTTTAACATTCATAGCCATATTTATTCTGACCATTAGAAATGCTTCTTGTATATTTTTAGTATACTTTGTATTTTGAAATAATTTATATTCATAATATAATAGCTTATATATTACACTTACAAAAAGAGGAATAGTACAAAGAGTTCCCACAAACCTTTCAGTCAAATTCCTTAATTGTTGATAATTTATAACATTTGCTTGTCTTCACACAACATTTACATGCATCCAAAATATACATGCATGCATATCTGTGTGTTCATTTTTTTTTTCTGAACTATATGAGCAAACTTAATGCCTTCATTACCCTTGAATTTCAAAGTATGAGTCCCTGGACAAGAAGCACTAATATTAACATCACCTAGGGACTTGCTGGAAACACACATTCTCAGGACTCTCCTACTGAATCGGAAATTCCTGTGTGTGGGGCCCGGCATTGTTTTTTGATAGACCCTCCAGGTGATTCTAATGAATGCTAAAGTTTGAGAACCACTGCTTAGTGTATATTTTCTGTGAGCAAGAACTATTGCTTAAATATCCCAGTACACTTCTCAAAAGCAAGAAATTACCATTAATATGATATTCCCATCTAACATAATGCTGCCATTCCTATTCTATTTCATAGGTTATAATTTGTTGCTATCATTATTTTAATGCTCAGATTGTCCTAGATATAACCAGTGAGAGCCCATTTTAGCTGGCTTTTGTATCTTTTTTATATATTCCAGTCTTTCTTTGAGAACTTTGTGGCACGAGGTGTTTCAGGATCCTCCATCCTCTTTTACTTTCCTTGCCTCAGCCCTGGAATCTGCCATTTCACCAATTGCTACTGGTACTTTTTATTGGGGAATGGTAATTTAGAAACCAAGATCTAGGTGCCAGGTTTCAGTATTTCTTAGAGTGGACCTAGGACTTCTTTGTTACATATGACCATGTAGGTTGTACATGGTAAAACTTGAGGGGAGGGATCATTTGTAAATATTCTTATGGTTCTTGACATACCTCCACCTTGCTTTTGGACATTTACAGTGTCCTAGTTTACAATGCTATGATGAATTTCTCCATGTATCCATTTCGCCACACTCTTAGAACATGGGTTATTCTAATCTTTGTTTTTTACTTAGAGATATCCTAAAACATATTGGCATTTTGTGTGGTAAAGCTAGAATATAAGCTGTAGGCATGAATGTCAGCTCACAGGTTCTGGCTGTGTATTGTTCTTGACAGGACCTAAAGATTCAGTATCTTTCTCTTCCTAGATGAAGTGAACAGCCCACCTACTACATATTTAATATCCTACATGAAATAAAGTACTGTTTTGTATTATAAATAAAAGTATTTCTCTTCCAGAATGTTTTTAAATATCCCAAAGACACCAGTAACACATGGTAAAACTGATAATAACAGTTTCCATTTTTAAGATTTTATTATATGTCAGATAGAGAGGGAGAGCGCGCAAGCAAGGGGAGCAACAGGCAAAGGGAGAAGCAGACTCCCTGCTGAGCAAGGAGCCCCTTGAGGAACTCAATCCCAGGACCCTGGGATCATGACCTGAGCTGAAGGCAGATGCTTAACCAACTGAGCCACCCAGGCGTCCCAACAGTTTCCAGTTTTAGATTAAAAGTTTGGAATTGCCTCTTTTTTTCCATACGGAAAACCAACGCTAGGACCTTCCCGTCTCTGAATACTTAACACATTATTCTGATAATTTTTATGTCCACTACCTGCACCTCCTTCATATAAAGATGATGTATAGTTCATAAAAATAAAGGCCAGTCTCAGTTATCAATTAATAATATGTTTTTCAAAAATAGCGTTTTTTCCTTTCAGTTGCTATACTTATATTTTCAATTTTTATCATTTATCAGGTTTTTTCCCCCTCAGATTTGTGTCTACAACTAGATAAATTATTAGAGTACACTAGTAATATCTTTTTTGTTCTTACTTGGTTTATTTTGTAGGTTTCAGGAGGAGAAGATGAAATACAACAACTGCAGAAAGCATTGCTTGATTACTTGGATGAAAACACTGAGACCGATCCTTCACTAGTGGTAGGAACCTTTTCTCTCTTTTTTGGAAATAACACATCAAATTCAAATTGGGTCTGAAAGAAAATTGGGAAGTGTCCTGAAAAGGAAAGTTATTGGGAATACTGATTTTTGAAACAAAAGGATACTTGATGATCTAAACAAAAAAGAATGATTATAGATTGATTTGTCTTATATGAAATTCTGGTATAGGTATCATATTACACTAAAATGGCGTGACATGGGAAATAGACATCTTTTCATAGTTACCTTTGAGACTGAGCTAGATCATTCCTTCTCACGTGAACGTGGCCCAGGTTGTGCTTGAGGTGATCTATTAGCATATGAAAAGAAGGTATTAGAATTCCATATGTATATTTATTTTTAAATATAATCCTTAATTTTATTTTTATGTATATTGCATATCCAAATTATTAGTATAATAGGTTCATATATAAAATTTATAAACTGTTTTAGGAAACAGTATGCATATATTAGGGTACTTTTTAAATTTTTTTGCTGATGGGATATGCAGTCTAAAAGAGATAACTAAGCTTTTCAGCCAGCTGGTGCTGGTTTTCAGTCTGCATTGAAAGGAACAGATTATAAGTATGCCTCAGGTTTAAAATACTTCGGTAATAACTGGCTGTATGTTTCTTGAAAAAGTAAGATTGTATTTTGAAAGTAACTAGAGTTTTTACCTTTAGCCTTATATCCTATTGTTCTAAACTTTCACATTTGACCTATCATCTGTCTAATTTTACTGACCTATGTGTGATACTGTCCTTTGTTAGGTAACTGATAGTAGTATTCGAGATTTAATACAACTATGTTTATCAAATTATCTTTTGCCATCATTAATATGAGTGTTAAGACAAAGTAAAATAGTAAGTTTTATATCATTCAATAGTCAAACCTTGCAGCTTTCTTAAAATCTCTTTTTATCTGCTGGAAGTTGCTCTAAAGTACACCTTAATATTTATTCCTGATAGTAAGCACTTTATCAATGGATTGGAAATTTTGTTACTAATTTCATTTTGAAATGTTGTTAATTTCATCAAGCTTAAGTCTTAATCTATCCTCTTTTCAGTTTTCTCGCAAATTCTATATAGCCCAGTGGTTCCGTGACACAACACTGGAAACAGAAAAAGCAATGAAATCACAAAAAGATGAAGAATCATCTGAAGGAACACATCATGCAAAGGAAGTTGAGACAACTGGTCAAATCATGCATCGAGCTGAAAACCGGAAAAAGTTTCTTAGAAGCATTATCAAAACCACACCTTCTCAGTTCAGCACATTAAAGTAAGATCCAGAGAGAAACCATCTTACATTTTTAGTTATGTCTCTGATATCTACTTATCTACTTTGCAAAAAAATTAAATAAAAATTTAATGACTTTTTGTTGTAGGATGAACTCTGATACTGTGGACTATGATGATGCTTGTTTGATTGTTCGATACTTGGCCTCTATGAGGCCATTTGCCCAGAGCTTTGATATTTATTTGACACAGGTAAACTGGACCAGAATTCCTTATGCAATGATATTGATTTTTCTGATTATGGATATCTGTCGGGTAGTTTATGTCTGACATTCACTGTTGGGAACAGATATTTTAAAAGATTATGAAAGTAGCATTTGTTTCTGTGTTCCATATTTGTTAAAGGTCTCTTTTTTTTATGCCTTTTACATATTGATTATTGTTTTACAGATAAATGGGTATATATCTGTATGAATATACATATAGTATAGGTAGAATGGTGTTATAAAAATTATTCAGTTACCAAATTATTACTTAAATGATACTAAATATCCTGAATTAGTTACTCATAGCAAGGTTTTAGTAGGGCTATGTGTCCTTCCTTGCACATGAAGCTTAGCAATAAAAAACAGGTTTAATTGAGAATGCCAGGATAAAAGGAGGGCCCTAAAATATAGAATGCCTCACTTACCGTACTGACCTTTAAGTTAAAATTTTGGATCAGTAAGATAACATCTTTTACTCATATAAAAGTTAAAGGGATGTTGGGGCACCTGGGTGGCTCTGCCTTCGGCTCAGGTCATGATCTCAGGGTCCTGGGATCGAGCCCCGCATCGGGCTCTCTGCTCAGCAGGGAGCCTGCTTCCCCCTCCCTCTCTGCCTGCCTCTCTGCCTACTTGTGATCCCTCTCTCTCTGTCAAATAAAAAAAATAAATAAAATCTTTAAAAAAAAAAAGTTAAAGGGATGTAAATACAATATTTACTTTCATTTCTTTTGCATGTTTTCATGCTATTTTTTGTTAAATGTTACATGTTCTAAAATTTTGAAAATATCAATGTTTGCTTGGCAGATCCTTCGAGTTCTCGGTGAAAACGCAATTGCCGTTCGAACAAAAGCAATGAAGTGTTTATCTGAGGTTGTTGCTGTAGACCCCAGTATTCTAGCAAGGGTAAAGAAGAGTACAAATGATTCTTCTTATTTGAGTACTGCGTTCAAGTTAAAACATTAGCTCTACTTAGTATAAATTATATTTTCTTCATTTTCCTTTAGCTTGATATGCAACGAGGAGTTCATGGACGATTAATGGATAACTCCACTAGTGTTCGAGAAGCAGCAGTAGAATTATTAGGTCGATTTGTTCTTTGTCGACCTCAGCTTGCTGAGCAGTATTATGATATGCTGATTGAAAGAATATTGGTATGTTTGTTTTGCCATTTTTATTATGATTCATAAATATAATTTTGCCTTTCTAATACCACATTTTTAATTGTTAAACTAGAAAAGCAGATACAATCATGTATTTATATTGCCTAATCTCTGTACTGTAGCAACTTTCTAAAGGGGGACATGTGTCTTCCCCTCCCCCCAGAAAACCTGTCAATGTCTATTTTACATACCCACCCTAAAGACAGTTTAAACCAGATTGAATATTAAAAGCTATGGTTTGTGACCCTATAATGCTGATGAGTCAGTGGGTTGGAAGGCAGGGGAAATTAACAGGTACTTCTGGTGCCAAGAATCAAATCCAGAAAGTGGCGGCTGGACAGCAGAGTACTGGGCAAATTCTAATCTCCAGTCTCCCAGAATTAAGAAAGCAGAAAAAAGGTCCTCCATTCCTACCTTGCCTTGAGCAGAGAGCTAAGAGTCCTAATGATTGGACAGAGTGTCAGCAATGGCAGGAGACACAGATTTCAAACCCACTCATCCCCAGACCCAAACAAAGAACTGAAGAAGAACAAGTTTCAAGAGGATGAGTGCTTGATACAGTAAAACAAATCATTGTCAAAAATTGGACTCCTTTTTTCAGTTACTACTGCCTTTTAGTGATGTAAGTTTATGAGTAAATGATAGGAACTACAATGGCATAAATATTTTGGACAGGAATCTAGAATAAATTTGTATATATGTATATAAACAGAAAGAACTATTTCATTGAGAGCTAAGTACAGAACTTTGGTATCTGACAATATTTTGGAATCCTTTGTGTATATCTGCATATTTCTTTAAAGCTGAATTATGACAAGTATTAGATAAAATGAAATGAGAAAGCCATTTGAGTCTTAAGAACAAACTTAAGAAATACTATTCTAAGATAGTCTTTTCTTGTATGTCATAGAATTCTCTGGCCCTGAAGCCTTTTCCTGGAAAATAAAAGGAAACAGGAAACATTGGCATTACATAGTATCTGTGGAATTTCCACATTGCCTACTGCAGGCATACTGACTTATGTTAACTCAACAGAAGTGTATCAGTCACAGGACAGTCCCCACAGTGACAAGAGTTTATCTACCTTTAGTTTGCTATCAGAATATTATGTGACTGGGAGTTCAAGATAATTTCAGCTTCCGTTAGCATAAAATCTTAATTGAAACAGAATTTAAGGAATAAATTTTTAGAAGAAATTTTTTTTCTAAAATTTTGATTTTAGAAGAATCAAAAGTAGAAGAAATTTTTTCCTTTTAGTGCCTTAGTCTTTTCAAGAATGAAAAGCAAAATCAGTAAGATTCTCAAAGCTAATGAAGTGACAGCACCTACCCAAGTAGTATATCCTAAAATATTTTCATGATTGTCAGACTGCATAGTGGAAATAATTTTGTACATTAAGTGTCCAATGCTTTTATTTCTTTTTAAAACTCTTTAATTATGAAAATTTGTGAACTTAAGAATAATAGTGCAGTGAACACTCAAGTATCTACCACCATATTTCATCTATATTTTTTGCAAAATTAGTTTAAATTAAATCAAACATTTTTCTACTTCTTCTGTGGATACTTTAGCCTACCTCTCCAAAAAATGTGGGTACTGCCCTTATAAACAAAAACTGCTCTCTCATCCAACCAAATTAATAGTCTCTAAATATCATTTAATCCCCAGTTTATATTCAGATTCTCCAATTGTCCCGAAAATTGGTGGAAAAAATTTATTTTCTAGCTTTTTTTTTTTTAAACAGAATCCAGTCAAAGATCATACTTTGCATTTGGTGATCATGTTTTAAAATTTAGAGTATTCTCTCTTTTTTATACACTTTCCCTGTGACATTGACTCATTTAAAAAGACCGGGGTCAGTCTTGTTATTTCCTCATGGTTTTATTTAATTTCTTCTTTTGTTTCTTGTATTTCTTATTAACTATAAGATGATAGGGACAATGGTTCGATTAGATTTAGGTTTAACACTTTTGTTAAAAATACTTCATATGCGGGGCACCTGGGTGGCTCAGTGGGTTAAAGCCTCTGTCTTCGGCTCAGGTCATGATCTCAGGGCCTTGGGATCGAGCCCCGCATCGGGCTCTCTGCTCAGCGGGAGGCCTGCTTCACCCTCTCTCTCTGCCTACTTGTGATCTCTCTCTCTCTCTCTCTCTGCCAAATAAATAAATAAATAAATAAATAAAATCTTTAAAAAAAAAATACTTCATATGCTGTTTAAGTGCCACTGTTCTAAAAGCTTCATATTTGTTATTCCATTTAATTTTGGTGAGCTTATGTTTTAGTCTTGTGTTCAGTGCTATTTAATACTTTTGCATGTCTTGGATTTCATATTTTAAAAATAAAACAATATAATAACCCATATTTACAGTAACATTAATAAGAAAACATAGAAAGAGGAAATATATAGACCATCTTTATCATGTTAATAGTCAATAGACTGCTTGATGGTATTTCTTTTCTAATTTCATTTTATCACATTTCATACATCAAGCATCTTGATTTTTCTGATATATAAAAATACTTTTCTGTTCTTAGGATACTGGTATCAGTGTCAGGAAAAGGGTAATAAAGATTCTAAGAGACATCTGTATTGAACAACCAACATTTCCAAAAATTACGGAAATGTGTGTAAAAATGATTCGCAGAGTCAATGATGAAGAGGGCATTAAGGTAAGATGAAATGGTGACTACTTTAAAATTCTTTTTTTCATTACTGTTTTAAGTAATTTAAGTGCTTATTGTATCTAAATTTTATTGATATATATGTAAAATATGATTTATAAAACCTTTACAAGCGAATCAACATTTTTAGATTATAAATTCAAAAAAGACATACTTTCTTACATTTTTATTTCTAGATCTTATGTTAATCTGATCTTTCTCAATCATTTGAATTATAATATTTAATGTCATTGTGGTGATTATATTATATGCAGGAAGTTTATTATCAAAATAATTTTCAAATGGTATGTATTTGGTTTTCTAAGTTAATAAATACTTATTTGAAAGTTTAATCTTATTCATTAATGAATTTATGTGTATATTATTGTCCCTATATTTGTTTTTGTGTTTGTTTTTAGCAACTTCTCCCCAAAAGTAGTAAAAATATTTTTAGTTTGATCAAAAACATTTGAGTGTATACTATGCAGATTTCGTAGGCTAGGCCAGTATCACCTATTTAAAATTTTTACCAATTGTAAAAGATTATAAATTTAAGAAATTAATTGATGAGTGTTTTTAAACTGAGAAATTCATGCCAAAAATTCCTGGTAGTTTATGTTTTGATTAGTTAATTATAGCTTTGTTTGGGACGTAGTTTTTTGTTTTGTTTTTTTTTTGGTTTTGTTTCTTTTTAATAAATTCTTTTCACACCACGGGGCTTGAACTCATGACCCAGAGATCAAGAGTTGAATGCTCTACTGACTGAGCCAGCCAGGTGCCCCAACTTTGTTTTGGGTTTTAATGAGAATTTGGGATTGAGAATCTTGCCATGTTTGTTGTAGTTGTGTAGTTTGAAATTTTCTTTCTTCTAGAAATTAGTAAATGAAACATTCCAAAAACTCTGGTTTACTCCAACTCCGCACAATGACAAAGAAGCTATGACAAGGAAAATTTTAAACATCACCGATGTGGTAAGGACTCGAACAAAGGTGTGGTCCCTGCGGTTGCAAACCTAGTTTAGGCCTACCCCCTCTTATGAAGAGAGAGACAATGATGAGATGTTTGGTTAATCTTGACATTTAATACTGTAGTTGACCTTTCAGCTGCACAGGTCCACTTATACACGGATTTATTTCAGTAAATACAGTATAGTACTATAAATTATTTTCTCTTCCTTATGATTTTTTTACTACTATTTTCTCTCTTCTAGCTTACTCCATTACTATAAGAGTATAGTGTATAATATATATATCATATAACATATGTGTTAATCAACTGTTTATGTTATTGGTAAGGCTTCGGGTCAGCAGTAGGCTATTAAAAGTTAAGTTTTTGGGAAATTAAACAAACCCTGCATTGTTCAGGATCAGCTGAACTTCCCTTACTTTACATTTCTGGAGATACTCAAGGGATGCAAAGATGAGATTGGTACTTCTACATAACCACTTCTTGGCATTCATTCATTTAAGCACTGATACTGAAATTCTCCTTATTCCTCCACTGATTGACAACTGAGAGGGGAAGAAGGAAAAGTGGATGAATAGGTAACAGTAGCCCAGGGATTGCAACCTAAAATGAGATAGTACTTTTTCAGAAAACATGAGTTAAGATTAGTTTCATTATGTTTAATTATACGCACAAGCTATAAACTTTTTCGACCCAGAATACTTTTTGTTTTGAACATACATTTTGTATTATCATTTACAAGTTCATCTTTGTTTCACTCATGTCTTTAAATCTGCTATCTAGAAGGAAAATAATAGGCAAACATTTATATTTGTGTTGTTTTAAATCTTACAGATTTTTCTGACTAATTGAAGTTATTATTCAAAATGTAATATCCTATATTTTTTAAAGCTTTTATTTAATTCTAGTTAGTTAACATACAGTGTAATAGGAGTTTCAGGTGTACAATATAGTGATTCAGTACTTCCATACATCACCCAGTGTTCATCACGACAAATGCACTCCTTAATCCCCCTCACCTATTTCACGCATCCTCCCATCCACCTTTCCTATAATACTTATATATTATATAAGCATATAATACTTATATACTTATATATTTATATATATATTATATATAATGTAATATAATAATATATATTATATAATATATAATACTTAATTTCAATACATTAAACTAATTTCTTGAATATCTTCTAAAGTGTTTTTAAAATAAAATTGTTTAGCATTGGTAAATTACTGGTTTACTAAAAGAGTAGTTTACTTTAAAAATAATTTTTTATATGAGAACACTGAGACATTTATATACCTCAGGCTAAAACATAGCAAGATTTGGTTTTTGTTCTTGTTTTTCAGATTTTTAAGTAAATTTCTAATTTTGATAGTTTCACCATATTTTCCCCCTTAGGTTGCAGCATGCAGAGATACTGGATATGACTGGTTTGAGCAACTCCTTCAAAACGTGAGTGTTATTTTGACTCCTGATAACAAATAACATGAAATTTAATAGAAGGTTAGTTGTAAGCTTTATCATTTAAAAGAACCTTTTCAGTTATTTTTTTAAGAATTTTTCTTTTGAGGGAGAACATTTATTTCAGTATATTAGGCTGAATGTGCTGGTTAATATCCCTATTTAATCAGTTAGTCAATTGCCTGTTATAAATAAGTTTTCTAAATCAGTAATTGAAGTTCTGTCTTCTCTCCCTTCCAGATAATTATTTTTTTCTTATCCCTTTATATGTTAGACATGAAATCTACAGATTTACAGATTGCATTAAATACATATTTACATTTTTTGACATGTTGTAAAATGAATTTCCTATAATAGTGCAGAATTAAACCACAGTTTGTGTTCTTTAAATATTTCATAATGGAAATGTTTATCTCCCAATGAATTTTTTTATTTCAGAAATTTTAAATAGATATAAGTACCCATCACCCAGCTTCAAAAATTATCAGCATTTTCCCAATCTTATTTTACCTTTAATCCTTCCCTTATATTTTTTTAAATTATTTTTTCTTGGCTGTAATATTTTTAAAGCAAACCCCATACTTTATATCATTTCACCATAACATTTTAGTGTCTACCTTTAACAGAAATTACTTTAAAAAAAAATAACCAGAATATCATTATTATCTATATCAAAATAAATATTCATAAGTTATTCCCTAATATTTACTACCTAATCAGTGTTCCTATTTCCCTGATTGTCTCAAAAATGTATTTGTATATTTGGTTTGCAGTTGCTTTGGTTGATACGGCTCCTAAGTCTCTTCTCTTAATCTATGATAGTCGACCCCTCACCCCTCTTTTTTTTCATGTCACTTATATGTTTTCCTATAGAATGTCCCACATTCTAAATTTCATAGATCTTTTCTTTGCGGTGTCATTTAAGTTGTTCCTCTATTCACCATTTTTTTTTCTGTAAACTCTTAGATCTAGAGCCTTAATAATATTGAAGTTCAATTTTGGGAGTAGGAGACAAGAATGATGCTAAATATTAGTGCATCACATCAGGAGGAACATAATGTTTGTTTATCCCACTTTTAGTTTAGATGTTGTCAAACTGGTGCACCTATTATAATGCGTTTGTTCATTTTTTAATAGCGCGAATGAATAGATTTGTATGTCTTTATATTTTATTTTATTTTACTTTATTTTATTTTATTTTATTTTATTTTATTTTATTTTATTTTATTTATATTTTTAGGGGGGGAAGGGGCAGAAGGAGAGGGAGAAAGAGAATCCTTACCAGACTCCATGGCCAGCACCAGCCTGTTGCAGGGCTCAGTCTCACAGCCATGAGATCATGACCTGAACCAAAATCAAGTCAGACACTTAACCAACTGAGCCACCCAGCTGCTCTGTCTTTGTATTTTAAATGTTCTAGTCATAATTCTTTTTGAAGTTCAGATTGTCCCATCTTTGTTCAGTAGTAGTCCCTTCAGGTTGGTCTTGTATCCTTTTGATATAACCTTATTACTCTTTTGTAACCTGATCACTTTTTGCCTCTACAAGATGCCGTAGACTCAACTTGTACATTTTCTGCCCCAAACCTGAAATCAGCCATTTTTCCAAAGAGCCCTAACTCCCTTTGCAGAGAAGAATTTGGATGCTGCGGATGTTCTTTGCTAATGGGTTATCATAGCTTTGGGCCTTCTCCAGAGGATAGAGCTAAAAAAATCTGTATTTTTTAGAAAGGCAAAAATAAATCAAGAATTTATATTGATTGTTTTATTCAAATTTTTTATTATGAAAGTCTGTTTCTTTGGTTTTATTCTTTTCTTTAGGCTAAAAATCTTGGTTCCCAAGGAAAGGAACATAATTTACTTGCTTTGCCCTACTATATTAACAAAAACATTATTGGATACAGTTTTTAAGATTGCTTTGCATTTCTTTTTATCTATAGCTCACTAAAGATATATTATTAAAAGTCCTTTTTTTTTTTTCTTTTTTTTTTTTTTTTTTTGAAGGGAGTGGAGGGCCAGAGGGAGAGGGAGAAAGAGAATCTTAAGCAGGCTCCATTGCGGGCTCCATCTCACAACTCTGAGATCATGACCTGCACCCAAATCAAGAGTAATACGCTCAACTGACTGAGCCATCCAGGCACCCCATTAAAAGCCCTTCTTGAAATAATTTCTTTGTTTGATTATATCAACAAGCTACTGTCTAGTTAAGTCTGTTTATTTCTGTTTACTTCTGTATGTTTAGCTATATTTTTAACAATCAACCAAAATTGTTTTCTTGAGGCACAATCAAGATCTAGAATATCACCCTTCAAACTTCTTTGTGCCTCTTTATAGTTGGTACTCTTTCGTTGGCCCTGGGAAACCAGCAGTCTACTTTTTGTCACTAAAGTTAGACCTTTTGTAGAATTTCATATCAGTGGAATCATATAGCATGTAGTTTTTTTGTGTTTGATTTCTTTTAATTAGCAGAATGTTGCTGGCATATTAATATTGTACTCGTTTTTATTGCTATTATCAGTACAGATTATGGTAATTTCTTTATGAACTCATAAATTTATGGATTTGTGTTTCCAGTTTAGACTTTTCTGAATAATGCTGCCATGAATATTTGTGTGCAAGTTTTTGTGTGGATATGTGTTTTTATTTTTCTTGGGTAAATTCATATGAGTGTGATTGCTGGGTCATGTGTTGAGTGAGAAACTGCCAGACTCTTTCCAAAATGGCTAAACCATTTTGTATTTCTACCAGCAATGTTCTAGTTGTTCTATATTCTCACCAATACTTGGTTTTGTCATTCTTTTTAACTTTAGCCATCTGATGGCGTGCAGTAATATGTTGCTTTTAAAAAAAATTTTAAGATGCCTTTTTTAAACATCTTCATGGTATTTGCATATGTTCTGCAGTCTATGATATCTCAGGTTCTCTTCCTAAATCATCTTTCATATATCATTTATTTCATAAGTTTATGTAATATATTTGGTATCATTTCCCTCCTAAGTCAAATAATTAGCTCTATATTACAAAGCATTGTGACCATCTTAGTTATATTTATGTCAGTCATCCCAGATGGGACATAATAATTTCTAAAAGAATCTACAACCACATGTTTCATCTGATAATTACAATAAGTGAGTAAGAATTAATTGTAGCTATCAGAACTGTCCTTATTTAGTATTCCAAAAAAGGATCTAAGATAATATCCATATATATTGGCAAGTTAGAAGCAGAAAGGAGATGACTAGATTTATAATCTCTTAGCAATAAGTTCTATGTTCTTTATATCTTTACTTTCTAGTCCTCTTTAGCTAGTTGTTCATTCAGTCCTTTCTACCCGTTGTCTAATTTTACTTTAGTTTCTGACAACAGTTTAGTTTATAGTGACATTGTGACTTCGTGATACAGTCATTAGACTAACAGAATTTAATTTATTGAAAGAAATAAAGCTTAAAAATATTTACTATAGGGACACCTGGGTGGCTCAGTCGGTTAAGCATCTGCCTTCAGCTCGGGTCATGATCCCAGGGTCCTGGGATCAAGTCCCGCATCGGGCTCTCTGCTCGGTGGGGAGCCTGCTTCTCCCTCTGCCTGCTGTTCCCCCTGCTTGTACTTTCTGTCTCTCTGAGAAATAAATAAATAAAATCTTTAAAAATATGTATTTATTATAGATTCATTTAAAGAGACATAACCACTCTTAGCAGTTATAACAACATGTATACATAACTTTTAAGAGAGCCTAGGAAGGATATAGAGAGTGGACTGCTAGAATCATTGGAAATTCTTGAGTCAAGAATAATTAGTGCACATGGGTGCACCTGGCTGGCTCAGTTGGTAGAGCATACAGCTCTGGATCTTGGAGTTGTGAGTTTGAGCCCACATTGGGGGTAGAGTTTAAAAAAAAAAAAAAATTATTTATTTTTAAAGAATAATTAGCACACTTTGGGTGCCTGGGTTGCTCAGTTGGTTAAGTGTCTGCCTTTGTGTTGGGTCATGATCCCAGTGTCCTGGGATTGAGCCCCATATTGGGCTCCCTGCTCAGTGAGGAGCCTGCTTCTCATTCTCCTGCTCTCCCTGCTTGTGCTTGTGCTCTCTCTCTCTCTCTCAAATAAATGAATAAAATCTTTAAAAAATTTTTAAAAAAAGAAAATACAGGCAGTGAAAAAAACTTGAATAACCTGTATTTCATATGTTCTGGCCTATAATCTAAAACAAGATCTCCTTAAAGTTTATAGTCAAATACTTTATCAACCAATGAATGAACAGGAAAATTAATATACTTATGTAATTTAATAGTACCCCACATCTTAAAGGAGGAGGCTACTGAAACATAGAGCAACTTAGATGAATAATAAAAACATTACACAGAGTGAAGAAGGCTTACACAGAAGAATACATATTCCGATTCCATTTATATAAAGTTCTAGGAGAGGCAAAAACTAGTCTGTGTTGGAAAAATTCAGAAGACTGGTTGCAGGGGGCCAGGGATTGACATGGAAAGGACATGTACTAGGGTCCTCCAGAGAAGCAGAACCAACAGGATACTGAGAGGAGAGAGAAAAGGATTTATTATAAGGAATTGGCTCGTGCAATTGTGGAGGCTTATAAATCCCAAAATCTGCTGTCTGCAAGCTAGAAGTCCAGAAAAGCTACTGGTGGTTTAGTCTGTGTCTGAAGGCCTGAACCAAACCATCACTTCTCGGCCTTTTGGCTAAGATCAAGTGTGAAGGCCTGAACCAGGATACACAATGGTATAAATCCCAGCTGGAGTGCAAGAGAAAGCTGATACCCCAACTCAGAGAATAGTCGGTTTCTTCCTTTTTCCACCTTTTGTTCTATGCAGGCCCTCAATGGCTTGTGTGATACCCACTCAAATAAGAGAGGATAATCTGCTTTACTGAGTCCAATTCAAATGTGAATCTCATCTAGAAGCATCCTCACCAATACCCAAAGTAGTATTTAGCCAGATAACTGGGCATTCTGTGGCCCAGTCAAGCTGATATATAAAATTAACCATCACAAATCCACTCTGTCAACTTGGCACCTATATATATCTCTTTAAACCATACTTCATTTCCAAAACACAGTAGCAAGGTCATAGTTCCACCTAACATGATACAGCTATCCTGCATACAACCGAAAATGTTCTAACCTCTTTCCCAGGAGAAAAAATGAAGTCCTTGAGTGATATTTACTCTTCTCTTTGATATCCCATAACTTAAATATACTGTGATATGAAGTCAATACGTCTTATGTTCTATGGTTAGGGAATAAGAGGGAAAAAAAATTATTTGCTCTTTCCTCTCTCCCTCCTTCTCCCTCCTACCATCCCTCCCTACACACACACACACACACACACACACACACACACACACACACTAATATATTCATAACAAAATAAGTAGGAAATGCTCATGACAATTAAAGTTTTTGTTTCTATACCTTGTAATGTGGTCATGGCTGCCTTCTGCCCACTGTCTGTTCCCCTTTGCCTTCAACAAGGACCTCACCTGGTCTTGGTTCACGGTGGAATGACTCATAACTTCATTCCTGAAGGATCTTTACCACTAGTAGTCCTGCCTGGGTTGGGTTGACATAGTTTTACATTGACCTTAATCACAGGAGATGGTAATACTAAGAGTTGCCATAAGGGATCTCCTATATTTCAGACATACTCTTCCTTATCTCTATTGTAGAGTAGTAGTCCAGTCTCTCTCTGGTAGTCAGGATCAGTCACTCCAGCCAGTACCCTAATTCCCTTCTTTGCCTATTGATTCAGAAGCATGAGGAGCCCAAAGTAGTTGGGTCATCACCTTAACTTCCAGTGGGATCATTGTTGTGTCTCTGGTGGGAGCTCTTTCTGGAACTAAGACCTTTAGGTCAGCAAAGCATAAAGTTGCCAGAAGCAAAAATTTTGCTAGCAGGTCACTAGAGGTAATATAGTGAGTGATGCCACTCCCATTTCCACCCCTTGCAGATTTCTGGACTGTGGATCCTGGTCATGAGCTAAACAGCACCAAATATTGGATGCTGATTCAGAGCATATAGAGCCTTCTGGAGAATCTTGCCCCAGCCGTGCAAGATATTGCCACCTATCTGGTGCTATATATAACTCTTCAAAAGTCCATTCCATGTTCTATCATTCCATTGATCAAGAGTAACTCCCTGTAGGGGTGCCTGGGTGGCTCAGTTGTTGAGCATCTGCCTTCGGCTCGGGTCGTGGTCCCGGGGTCCTGGCATCAAGCCCTGCATCGGGCTCCCTGCTCAGCGGGAAGCCTGCTTCTCTCTCTCTCACTTCCCATGCTTGTGTTCCCTCTCTTGCTGTGTCTCTCTCTGTCAAATAAAAGTAATTCTGTGTAGAATACCATGACAGTAAATAAGGCATTCTATAAATCTACAGGTGGTAGTTTTGGCAGAAGCGCTACATGCAGGGAAGGCAAGTCTGTATCCAGAGGGTCTGTTCCAGTAAGAACAAAATGCTGCCCCTTCCATTATAAAAATGGTCCTGTGTAATCAACCTGCCCACAAGATAGCTGGCTGTTCACCCAGGGAGTGGTTCCGTATCAGGGACTCTGTGTTGGTCTCTACTGCTGGGAGATTGGGCACTCAGCGGTAGCCAGTAGCCACACTGGCCTTCATGAATAGAAGTCTCTGTCATTGAGTCCATGTACAACCTCCATCCCTGCCACCATGGACAGTTTGTTCATCAGCCCACTGAGCAACAAGGGTAGTTTGGGAAAGAGGCTGATATCCTCAGAGAAGGTACCTACAGAATGAGTCTTCCTATCCACTTGATTATTTAAATCTTCCTCTGCTGAGGTCATCCTTTGGTGCACATTCATGTGAGACATAAATATCCTCATGTTTTTTGCCCGTTTGGAGATGTCTATCCACATGCCTCTTTTCTAAACTTCCTTGTCCCCAGCTTTCTAATAATACTCTTCCTTCCGAGCACCTAACCATCTAGCCAAACCGTTGGCCACAGCCCATGAATCATTATAATACATAGTCACATATCTGGTCATTCCTTCTTCCAAACAAAGTGAACAGCCATGTGCACTGCTCAGAAGTTCTTCCTAGTAGAGGGATTTCCCTTCACCACTGTCCTTCAGGGATGTTCCAGATAGGAGCTATAGTAATGCAAATGTCCACTTTGGAACGGTCCTATATATTGTGCAGACCCATTTGTAAACCAGGCCGAAGTTTTCTTCTCCCCTGCCAGTTGATCATAGGGATGATCATAGGGAACTCCTCCATGAGGCCATAGGTACAGGCAGGAAGAGAGAAGGCAGTATAGCAGGAATGAGAACCATAGGCATTTGGGCCTACGTAACTTACTTGGGCCCTTAGGCCTGCTCTCACCCGGTCACATCTATACCACTTACATTTGATGATGACATGCTGCTGTGCATACCCAACTTTATATCTTGGGGGGGTCAGGTAACACCCAGTTCATCACGGGCAACTCAAATTGCATGGTAGTGTGGTGACCCATGGCTAGGCATTCAGTATCTACTAAGGCCCAGTAGCAGGCCAAGAGCTCTCTTTAAGAAGGAGAGTAGTTATCCACAGAGGATGGCAAGGCTTTGCTCCAAAATCCTAAGGGTTTGTACTGCATGCAGTCCACCTATGGGGTCCTGCCAAAGGCTCCAAGCAACATCCCTATCTGCCGCTGACACTTCAAGCACATTTGGATCTACTGGATCATCTGACCCATGGTGCAGAGCAGCTTGCCCAGCAGCCCGGATTTTGTGCACAGCCTTCTTCTGTTCTGGGCCCTACTCCAGCACAGGCAGCATCTCGGGTCACTCAGTAAATGATCCAGAGTAATACATCCAAAAAAAGAATTTGTTGCCTCTAAAATCCTAAGCCCACTAGGCATTGTGCCTCTCTTTTTGGTTATATATAGGAGAGGCGAGATGAAACAATTTATCCTTTACCTTAGAAGGGATATCTCAACATACCTCACACCACTAGGATCCTAGTAATTTCACTGAAGTAGAAGACCCCTGAATTTTTGTTGGATTTATTTCCCCACCCTCTGACACACACAAGTCTTATCAATAAGTCTAGAGTGGTTGCTACTTTTTGCTCACTAGGTACAGTCAGCATCGTGCCATCAATGTAATGAACCAGTGTGATAATCTTATTGAAGGAAGAGGTAATCAAGATCTTGCAAACTAAATTATAACATAGGGCTGCAGAGTTAATATACACCTGAGGTAGGGCAGTGTAGTGTACTGCTGGCCTTGCCTGCTGATAGCAAACTGCTTCTGGTAGGCCTTTGGCAGGGATGGAGAAAAGGCATCTGCCAGAAGGTACCAGGCAACCAGGGAATATATTAATTTGCTCAAGTAATACCTTATCTGGCAAAGCAGCTGCAGTTGAAGTCTCCACCTGGTTAAGCTTATGCTAATCCACTGTCATTCCCCAGGATCCATCTGTCTACTGCACAGGCCAAATAAGTAAATTGAATGAGAAGGTGGTATGAATTACCATCTCAGCATCCTTCAGGTCTTTGATGATAGCACTAATCTTGACAGCCCCTCCAGTAATGTAGTATTGCTTTCAATGTACTATTTTCCTGGGTAGAAGCATTTCTCATGGCTTCCACTTGGCCTTTCCCACTATAATAGCCCTCACTGTATGGATCAGAGAACCAATGTGAGGATTCTGTCAGCTGCCGAGTATATCTATTCCAAGTTTGCATTTTGGTACTAGGAAATAATCACAGGATGTATTTGGGGACCCACTGGACTCAGTGTGAAACAGACCAGAGTTATACCTCCATTGACCACCTGACCTCCAAACCCCACCCCTACTCTGACTTGTGGGCCACAGCAACCTTTAGGGTCTCCTGGAATTAGTGCCAGTTCAGAACCAGCATCTAATAATCCCTAAAAGGTCTGATCATTTCCTTTTCTCCAATGTACAGTTAACCTGATAAAAGACCATAGGTCCATTTGGGGAAGGTTAGGGAAAAAATTAACAGTATATTTTCCATAGAGTATGGGACTCCTTCCATGCTTAAGGAATCAAGAGGATTCCTCAGAGAATGAATGCTGTGGACAGAAAATGTGTGTGTTGCCAAAATTCATATGTTAAAGCCTAATCCCTAGGCTGTGATACTAGGAGGTGGGGCTTTTGGGGGATGATTAGGTCATGAGGGTGGAGCCCTTGTGAATCAGATTAATGCCCTTCTAAGAAGAGACACAAGAGAGATGATCTCTTTGTTCTCTGCCACATAAGGATATGACAAGAAGACTGTTATCTGCAAGCTAGGAAAAGAATCTTCACCAGAAGATGCTGGCACCTTGGTCTCAGATTTCTCAGCTTCCAGAGCTTTGAGAAATAAATTTGTGTTTAAGCCACCTAGTCTGTGGTATTTGTTACAGCAGCCCAAGCTAAGACAGAAATTGGTACCAAAAAGTAGCATGTGGCTAGTGTGGAAATGGCTTTGAAATTGGGTAATATGTAGAGACTGAAAGGGTTTTGATGTGCATACTAGAAAAAGCTGATATTTCAAGGGATATTGAAAGGCAGTTCTGGTGAGGGCTCAGAGAGAAAAGAAGAGAAAACTTGTCTTCTTAGAGAATACATATGTTCATGTACAGAATGTTGGTAGAAATACTGACAGTAAAGGCCATTCTGATGGGGTCTCAGAAGTGAGAAACATGCTATTGGACAACAGAAAAAGCAGTCTGTCACAAAGCGGCAAAGAACTGGCTGAATTGTGTTCTTGTTTTAGTGTTTTGTGAAAGGTAGAACTTCAAGCATGAAATTGGATATTTAGCTGAGGAGATTTCTAAATAAAGTGTTGAAGGAGCAATTTAGTTTTGTTTATATTCAAATACTGTCTCTCCATCAACCAGTGAATGGGTGAAAAGACTGATATATCTACACAGTTTCATAGTATTCCACATCATAAAGGAACAAACTATTGATACATACAACTTAGGTGAATAATAAAAGCATTATGTAGAGTGAAGGAAGCCTTACACAGAAGAGTACGTGTTCTGATTCCATTTATATGAAGTTCTAGGAGAGGCAAAATTAATCTGTATCGGAAAGACTCAGAAGAGTGATTGCAGGGGGTCAGGGATTGACTGGGAAGTAACGTGAGGGAACTTTCAAGGATGATGGTAATAGTCTCTATCGGTGGTTCTAAAAGTTAAAGTTCCTGAGAGTACCTGCAACTTGTTAGATATACAAATTCTAAGGCTTTACCCCAGTAACTCTGAGAGTGGGTCCCCCCATTCTATATTTTATAGTCTCTCCAGATGATTCTGATATAAGCTAAAGATGTAGATCACTGTTCTGTATCTTGATAGGAGTTAGAGTTCTACTAGTGAATGCACTTAATGAAACTGAGGAAATGAACACTGAAGATTTGTACATTTGATTTTGTGTAAATTTTATCTCAAAGGGACAAAAAAGAGTATACTGCTTATAGTTTACTTTGAAATACATCAAAAATAAGATGGATAAAGATATGTGTGTATGTATACGTATGTATACATATGTACATGCACTTATGCATATATAAGCATAAGGCTGGTTTAACATCAGTGTGTGTATGATTTAACACTAAAGAAGAAGAGATAAGTAATCATTCCAGGGTAAACAGGAAAAATTTTTGATAAAATTTAATAACTTTGATAACTTCTAATAAAGTAGGAATAAAATCTGGCAGAAAATAACTATAAACCTAAAGTGAAAATCATGCAAAATGGGAATATATTCAGAGATCTCATGAAAATAAAAAATAGTCATCAAGGGGCACCTGGCTGGCTCAATTGGTAGAGCATGTACTTTTTGATCTCAGGGTCTTGAGTTCAAGCTTCATGCTGGGTGTGGAGCCTGCTTAAAAATAAAAAAAAAAATTTTTTTTAAAGAACAAAAGAAAAAAAACTAGTCATCAGATATGTTGAGGTGATTGTAAAATGTATGTGGAAAAGCAGAGAACTAAAAATAATTGTCATTTCTGAAAATGCAGGAGAACTGACTTGCCTAACCAAATATAAGGACTTATTTTAAATATGCAGTAGTTAAGATAGTGTGCTATTAAATAGACCAATAGAACAAGATGGAGAGCCCAAAAATAAGCCATCCCGTATTTAGGATATACTTATAAAATAGAAGTGGTACTGCAGCTAATGGGGAAAGAATGGAGTTTTCAGTAAATGGGGCTGGGACAATTGGCTATCCATAAGGAATTTTTCTTTCTTTCTTTTTTTTTTTAAAGAATTGCTTCCTACTTCTGGGGCCCCTTAGTGGCTCAGCTGGCTAGGTGTCTGACTCTTGGTTTCTGCTGAAGTCTTGATCCCAGGGTAATGAGATTGAGCCCCACGTCAGGCTCTGTGGTCAGTGGGGAGCCTGCTTGAGATTCTCTCTCCCTCTCCCTCTGCCCTCCCACCACCCCAGCACCCGCGTGCGTGCTCTCTCTTTCTCTCTCTCAAATAAATAAGTAAATCTTTAAAAAAAAGATTCCTACTTCAACTCAATAATCACTTCCATATAAAGGAAATCTTTAAAACCGTTAGAAGATAATATATGTGAATATATTTTTGGCCTTTCTGTAGGGAAAGATTTCTTAAACAAGTTCCAAAACCATTAACCTTAAAAGATTGATAAATTTCACTGTTGAAAGAAAGTACATTTTTTAATCAGAAGATATCTTAAAGCAAAAACACAGGTCACAAACTGGGAAGTAATATTTGACACACATGTAACGTGGAAAAAAGGATCATTATTAAGAATATGTGAAGAACTCCTCTAATATAAAGCAACATAAGGCAAGAGTCCCAGTCGGAAAATAAGTAAAAGGCACGAATAGGCATTTCATACAAGAAATAGCGCATATGGCCTATACAGTGTTCAGCTTCATTAATAATATGGAAATTACAAATCAAGACTATGTTTTACATTCATTTGATTGGCAGAAATTGAGAAGTAAGATGATAACATGATGGAAAAGAGATGGATTAAACAGTCTCTCTTAAACTAGTAATTGAGAAAATACTACAACCGATTTGAAAAAATATAGCATTATCATAAAGTTGAACAATTATGTAACCTGTGACCTAACAGTTCCACTTCAAGGTATATACCCAAGAAAATCTTGCATATGTGTGCCGGGAGACAAAAGAATTCGCATTATGCCATTAAAAATGTAATTAACCTATCTTCAGAATATCTAAATTAATTGCAGTATTAACATAGTAGCCTGTTGCCTATCAGTTAAAATAAAGTACAGTCATTTGCAACAACCTGGATTACAGTTAGGGACATAATACTAAGTGAACAAGGCAAGTCCCAGAAGCCAGCATCTAGCATGATACCTTTTAGAAAGTTGAAAATCAGGCAAAACTATAAACAGTATATAGCTTACACGATTTTTTTAAGCAGAGAAATTATAAAATTCCTGATAGTGGTTACCTTGAAGTGACACAGAAGATGGAATAAGGGAAGGAGCACATTGGGAAAATAAAAGTCCATGGAAATATTCTTGTTCTTGAGTTGGGTTCACAGTACAATATTTTTATAAATAAACAAAAGGGCACATAGCAATGTCGATGGTGGGTCATGAACCAAAATCTAGGATTTATACTTTTGTGTATACTTGATCTCTTGGAGAGGAAAAAGGGAAAATAAGGAAGAGAGAATTGTTTTCTGCTCGTTCCTGGAAAAGACATGCGATTTTAGTAGCTGATTAAAGAATTGAGTTATGGGGACGCCTGGGTGGCTCAGTCGGTTAAGCGGCTGCCTTCGGCTTGGGTCATGATCCCAGGGTCCTGGGATCGAGTCCCGCATTGGGCTCCTTGCTCAGCGGGGAGCCTGCTTCTCTCTCTGCCTCTGCCTCCTCTCTCTCTCTCTGACACATAAGTAAATAAAATCTTAAAAAAAAAAAAAGAATTGAGTTGTGGAGCAGGACAAGTAGAATTTGCTGTACAGAGTTGAAACTGAAAATTGAAATTTTCTTTGATTTATTTCTTTAAATTGAAGAGGATGTGGGCAACATACGTGTTATGTTATACTGATTGCTGTCAATTGTTTTAATCACTCATGCATCTTGTAGTGAAAGTTTAAACTTGAACTATCCAAAACTAGCCACATGTGTTTTTTTAACTTAATTTGAATTTCTGTTTTTATTTGATTTTAATTCTTCAGTCATACTAGCAACATTTTACATGTTTAGTAGCTGCATGTGTCTTGTGGCAACCATATTGGACAGCACAGATAAAGAACATTTCCATCATTGCAGGAAGTTATATTGGATAGCACTGGAACTCTTCATGAAAATCAAATACACATTTCAACTTCTTTAATACCTCCAGAGTTGTATTAGCTAGTCTGTATTAACAAAAATATACCTAAGATGACTTTACAATTGACCTATGATTATAAAAGTTTGAATTGATATAGTTAGACTGATCTTTTCTTCTCATTTCATCATTCCTAACACTTTTCTTACATTGTTTATTAATAATTTGGCAAAGGATAATACAAAAAAGAAACCTAGCCTTATGTTTTATAATTTAAAAAATTGAAGGTGCAATTCAGATGAAGTTATAATTATATAAAAACTGTAATTAACATACTTTTTTGAGCTATCAAAGGACTTGAAATAAGGAAGAATAGAGATTCTTTAAAATAATCCAACTAGCACTGAGCATTAAGGAAGGTCACCTTTCTCATTTCTCTCATATCCTACCTCAGGTCCTACACACAGCAGTTAAAATACTTCATCCTAACATTGTTTGAGTATTTATAAATTACTGGTTTATAAGATATTTTAAAACATTTGCTATATATTTTTTATTTATTTGCATTTTCCATATTAATTGTTAATGACAAACTGAAAAGCTTTTTATGGACACATTTAATGCATTTATTATTATAATTGCCTAATGAATAATTATACTGGGATTTTTTTTTTTTTATATATATACATATATAGTTGTTGAAGTCTGAAGAGGATTCCTCATATAAACCTGTGAAGAAAGCTTGTACTCAACTTGTTGATAACCTAGTTGAGCACATTCTTAAATATGAGGAATCTCTAGCTGGTAAGACATTTTATATATTGGTCATTAAGTTGATTTTATAAGATATTTTAAAATATTTTGGGCACATTTCTCAATTTTGCTTCTGGTTCTACTTAGCCTAATAATTAATGACACTTTTAAAATGAAGGGGTTTTTTTGTTTGATGTTGCATCCTAGATTATATTGTTTAGATTGACTAAGATTATCTAGAGCAGTATAATAAAAGCATAGGTCTCATCTCTTCTACATCTTTCAGTAGTGTATAACTTTAAATGTTATGTTGAACAGACATAAAAGTCCAGGTGCTAATATGTATTTAGCTAGTTGCACTCATCCAAAAACTGGTATCTTTTAAATGATACAAAGTTTTCTCTCAAAATGAAATTGTTTTAACTATGATAAAAATGTTTTTAAAAGATTTGTAGTACATTCCTAATATTATTTATAATTGCTATATAAAGTGTGTTTAATCTTAGATAAAAGTTAATATTTGTTAAGTTGACAAGTTCCTTAAGTACTTAATATTTTATATTATCTATTATATTATTTACCAATCACAAATTTGTTTATAAATAATTATATAAAACTGTAAAAGTAATAATTGATAATTTATTGCTTAAAGTACCCAAGACTAACATTACTTCCCATATCCTAATGTACATTGGTGACGAACAATAGTCAGCCTTGGTCATTCTCCAGAATTGGGAGCCTTAAAGAGGTACCATTATGGCACCTAAGGAAATTGTTGATATCCTTTATATTTTATATGCAGTTTCTTTTCTTTAATTTTTTTTTCATTTTCCATGTGTACCTCTTTTTCTTTTTATCTCCTAATTTAGTTTCCCCTATTTTTGCCTATCCTAGATTTTTAAGGGTGATACTGTTGTCAATTTTGAAAAATTGCTAATCTCTTCTAAAAACTAATTTGCCTCCTAAGAACCACTGTATCTCCTAACCAGCAGCATTTTCCTCCCACTGGAGCATAGTTTGTTTACTTTTCTGAGGTAGCACTGGTCCAGCTTCTAAATTTGTCACGCCAGTCTTTTAACATTCTTCTACCATGGTAGCATCTCTTTTTTCTCAGTACCCTCAAACACAGTATCACCTCAACTATTTGTTTTTGTCCCCCTTTGCTAACTTTCCCTTACTTCTATCCTTTTTAGATACAAGCAACACCATGTTTATTCCCAAAAGCCCATCCCTAAACTTAGCTTCCATTCTACTTATTAACTTCAGTCCTCCACCCCTTAGTGTAAAATTTGCCTTCCATAGCACAGACTGTCTTTTATGCTTAATATATGTAATATGTATAATAAAAGAAAAAAATGTAGGAAGTCTAGTATCATGAGCAATGCTAATCTTTTATTGAAGTATATACTAAATCAGTTCAGGGGGTGATATTGAGTAACTTAAATAATTGCATAATTTCCACTGCCTTGTCATATTTTAGTATCTTATTTCTGTTTTTCCAGACTCTGACAATAAAGGTGTGAATTCTGGAAGATTGGTAGCTTGCATAACCACTTTGTTCTTATTCAGCAAGATAAGACCTCAGCTCATGGTTAAACACGCCATGACTATGCAGCCATACCTTACCACTAAATGTAGTGTAAGTATAGAACTGTCCTACTTTTCTGTCTTACCATGTAGTAAGTATTTTCAATTTAGAATTCACATGATGTCATCCATACTTTCACTGACCAACTGTGTCTTGTACTCAAATATATGTTCTAATATTTGTGGCAAGTTATCTACAGACATTTTTCTGATGTATTATAAATGAAGTTCAGGCTTCATTTCCTCCATAAACTCCTCAGTTCAAACCCTCAGTAAATGCTTACTAAATGTTGTAACTACTGCTAAGACCTCAAAGGTAAATGAGGCAGAGTTCCTCTCATTAAGAGATTTATTGTCTTTTGGATTCTAAATTTGTTTTTCATTTGTCATTTCAGTATATTTTCTTATGAGTGTATCGTATTTATTTTCTAATATATCAATATGTCGAATATGGAAAATCTAGTCTATCAGAGATATTAGGTGGTTTTTTTAAGTTAATATTGCATATACTCTGTTTTTCTAAGGTTAAATGTAAAAATCAAATAAAACATTGCTTATGTAAAATAATCCATCAATTTGTACAACAGCATGGGAGTTAAGTGGCTTATTACAAACACTGCATTTTAAAATAGTCTAAAAACTTTAAAATATAGTTTTTTAACTTGCTATGTTCCCAGTGTTCCTAAGGAACTAATTTTAACTGTTTTCTCTACTAGATTTGCTTTGCTGCTATGGTCTCGTTTTTTGGTGATCTATAATTAACAAGTTCTAGATGAAAAACCTGAGAAATTTTAACTGCAGAAAGTACTAGAAGATAAATACATAAAAACAACATATAATACTTCTGAGATCCTAATTCTATCTTTAGGGCTTGTATTAGATCCAGAAATAAATTGATTAATAGTAATCTATGGCCAGTAATAATAGCTAATATTTATTGAGCACAGTGCCAAGTACTACGAAGAATTTTACATGCATTATCTCATTTACCTTGTGAAGTAGGTATCGTTATTATCTCAGTTTTACAGATAAGAAACTAAAGCCTTGAGAATATAAATAACTTGCCCAGTGTCACATAGCTGACCAGTCCCAAAGCTAGAATTCAACCCCATGTCTGCCTACTTCTAAGACCTGGTCTAAAAAAAAAAAAAAGAATTGGTCTATAATTTAACTTGCATGAATAGGCCATGTTTGAACCAATATTACTTTGAAGCAAGATTACTTTGAAAACATTCTGTGTAGTTTTTGTGTGTGTGTGTGTATGTGTATATACACATATGTGCACATATATATATATTTATTAATCGTGTCAGATGGTAAATGTGCCAAAGTTATAACAAGGTTTAAGGGAGGTACATGTTCCACAAGAGTGTGAACACCTTCTCATCATGCTTATGAACTACAAAAGGATCTATAAATATATTTTTTATTTAATCCTGTGGGTATGCTTATAGGAAGGATGAATGTTGGAAAGTTTTATACACATACACACACAGTTTTATATAAATAAGGCCATCTCCTATATGTTAGACACATTTAAATTTTTTGTTTTCTTTATCCTGCCTCCCTCCATCTTTAACCTTCTTCATCTCAGGATGAACAACCTGGAGTATCCTTACATACTGTATCCATGCTTCTGTAATTGTGCACAATTTGCTAAATATCCTGTGGGGACAGACTCACCCCTTCAATTGAGAACTACTAGGTTAACTTACACAGTTTGAAAAATACTAATCTTAAAAACAGTATCAGTCTTAGTAAAATATTCAGTTAATATTTAAATACCTTCGTTCAGAATTGACTTGTGTTGGATTTTAGGGGAAAAAAGAATAACTGTAGCATTGTGATTAAGTGATCCAAAGGTTACATGATAAGTTAGTGGCAGAGCTAGAATCCAGGTTCCTGACACTGTCTGATGTTCTTCCTAACATATCTTAAAAAAGCTCTTTTCTAATAGTCTTTTTTTTCAACTGAAACTTTACATATGTAATACCTCAACCCCTAAATACATAAAGGTACATACAGTTTCTTGTTAGATTTTGATATTCATAAAGCACTGATTTTATCATTGTAGACACAAAATGATTTCATGGTTATCTGCAATGTTGCAAAAATCCTGGAGCTGGTTGTACCACTGATGGAACATCCAAGCGAAACTTTCCTTGCCACTATTGAAGAAGATCTAATGAAGCTCATCATCAAATATGGCATGACTGTAAGCATTCAGTTCACCATCTCTGCATCGATTAGTATAAAATTCATAAATGCTAACTAAATCATGTTTTTACCTTTGTCTTCAACTTTTATCTAAACTGTAACATTTTCTGTATCTTTTAGGTGGTGCAACATTGTGTGAGCTGTCTTGGGGCAGTTGTAAATAAAGTGACACAAAATTTTAAATTTGTGTGGGCCTGTTTCAATAGATATTATGGTAAGTTCAATGCCTGGGCTTTAAAATCATCCTTCTACATCCTGTAGTATGTCTAGCTCCTTCTTAAAAACACATCTGGAGGCACCTGAGTGGCTCAGTGGGTTAAAGCCTCTGCCTTCAGCTCAGGTCATGATCTCAGGGTCCTGGGATCAAGCCCCACATTGGGCTTTCTGCTCAGCAGGGAGCCTGCTTCCCCCTCTCTCTCTGCCTGCCTCTCTGCCTGCTTGTGATCTCTCTCTCTCTCTGCCAAATAAATAAATAAAATCTTTAAAAAAAAAAAAAAACATCTGATAGGGGCGCCTGGGTGGCTCATTCATTAAGTGTCTGCCTTCAGTTCAGATCGTGCTGCTCAACGAGAAGCCTGCTTCTCCCTCTCCCACTCCTCCTGCTTGTGTTCCCTCTCTCCCTGTCTCTCTCTGTCAAGTAAATAAATAAAATATTAAACACACACACACACACACACACACACACACACACACATCTCTGATAAAGACAGCATTGAGGGAATTTTAAGAGGTGTGATTGTCCTCTGGTCCATTCTTAGAAGCAATATTTTCTAGTATCTTTTGTATTTCCCTAAGAATTCAATATAATTACTTCAGAAATTTACCTCATATTAAATGTTGGTAAGTTTTTTGCCCTCTATGTAAAATAAAATTTAAATATCTTTTTTTCTTATATTAATTCATTTAGGCTGTAAAGTATGCGCTCATAATTCTAGATATGTTTGATACTTAGAACCATTAGTAAAATTTAATTGTAACAACTTAGCAGTAATTATTTAAAGATAATAATTCAAGGATAAAATGTTTCTTGTAAATAAATATATCTTATCTTAATAGGTGCCATTTCAAAATTAAAAAGTCAGCACCAGGAAGACCCAAATAACACCTCACTTCTAACAAACAAACCAGCACTTCTCAGATCCCTTTTCACTGTTGGAGCACTATGTCGGCATTTTGATTTTGATCTAGAGGATTTTAAAGGCAACAGTAAGGTAAAGATTCTAATATTAATTACTTAGTATGCTATAAAAAATAGGACTGTGTGACCCTGTGAACTGAAAATTACTAATGACCCAGGATAAAAGCAGCATTAGAGTAGTCTGGTTTAATGAGAATTCTGAAGCAGTGCTACCCAAAAAATGGTTCTCAGACTAGCCTCTGACCTACACACTGTTTGTTACTGGTTTATAATAAGAAGCTTACATGCTCTATGAGCTCGTAACAGAAGACACACTGGGTAAGCAGCTGACTTTATTTATTTTTTTTTTAATTTTCTCAGTGAAGGAACAGTATATTAATTTGTATTCTTACACAAACTTCTTTGTCACAGACTTTTATTTTGAATGTCACTGTTCTAAAATCTATGGATTTATAAATTTATTGGTGATTTATTCTTTAGTAAAGTTCACATGTGGAAATTCTCACTGTTTGCTTTTAGGTTTTTTCTTTTATACTTGAAAGCTGATCGAAGTTACTCTTCTTCATATACTTGAATGTGGTTTTTTCCCCTTAGGTTAATATAAAGGATAAAGTACTTGAACTACTGATGTATTTCACAAAACATTCAGATGAAGAAGTACAAACAAAAGCCATCATTGGTCTAGGTAAGTTAAGTCTAAGTTTCTTTATCGTTTTGGTTGTTTGAGAGGTTGAACAAATTTTACAATAATGTGACTCTAAACTATCGTTTTATTTAAATATGTTTCTATTCACAGTAGGATTTGGTGTATAGAATATAGGACTGGGGGTTAAGACACCTGGGTTCCATTCTTGGCTCAACCAGTGACTTTCTGGATGACCTTGAGCAAGTCACGTAACCTCTCTATTCATCAGAGAAACTTTCTTTTGGTAACATTAACAAGTTTTATAATTTAATATGCATGAGCAATTGTTTATATTAGTCTTTTGAACAAAAATGAGTAATAAATTTTTATTCACCCAAAGCTCACTAAATATTTACTGATTTCTTTAAATAAATTTAAATCTTAGTATCTTATTCCTCCTTCATCCCCTTCAGAAAATTACATATAGCAAATCTACTAAAAATTCAGATATCGCTTACTTTAGGGACTTAAATTAGTACAGTGTTATCTTCAAGCCAAATGTGTACCTTTTAATATTCAGTCTGGATGTAAGTTATATGAAGTGGCAAAACTTAAAGGGTTAATTCGGAGAACAAATTTGAAAAAGTAGGACTTTGTAGAAAATAGTGCCTTTAGACCAGTTAATAAATGACGTCTTATTTGGGCCATAATTATATTATACTGTGTGACCTTGGATTAGTTATCTGATCACTCTATGCTTTGAGTTTAGTTTGTTATTTGGCATCCGTAATACTTGCTGTCATTAAGGATCTTCATCTTATCTTACATAAATAAGTGTTTTGTATAAATAAACGTGAATAGTATTATTTTGCTACTTATTAACTTATGGTTATAGGATTCAGCATTGTGGCTTCATTATAATGCCATAAAAAATAAAAGGAAGATATTGTTAGCTCTAGTTTATTCTAGAATTATTCTGTTTCATCAAATGGATAAATAAATATTAGTTTTTAATAATGCCAATGTAGTACCTTCTGCTAGGAATCCAAAAAATGTTTGCAGACTTTACCTCTTAAATCCTGAAAACATCCCTTTGAGGTAGGTGGGTGGTAAATATTATTGTCCCCATTTTACAGATGGAGAATTGAGGCACAGAGAGATTATGTGACTCACTCAAGGTCACACTACAAGTCAGTGGTGGACCAGGAATAGAACCCAAGACACCTGACTCCTAATCCACTCCCCTAGCCACTAGGCCCTGCTCCCTCCTCAAGGTTTCCTCTTGTGTGAAATTCTCCTTTGAAATGCAATTTCTTGTTTTTAATTCATGGGGAAAGAAGTACCTGCTCTAATACTTCTCTGGGTAAGGCCACTAGCATATATATTCTTCCAGTCATTTTAAGTTTTAATTTTTGAAATAAGGAGCTCTTTATATAATTTATCAATATTTTCATTAAGTATTATATTTAATTTTAATATGAATATATCAAGATATTTTTTTCTCTCTTCAGGATTTGCCTTTATTCAGCATCCAAGTCTAATGTTTGAGCAAGAGGTGAAAAATCTATATAATAACATTTTATCTGATAAGAACTCTTCAGTAAATTTAAAAATACAAGTGTTAAAAAATCTCCAGACCTACCTACAGGAAGAGGATACAAGGATGCAACAAGCAGATAGAGACTGTAAGTAAAAATTTATTTTTAAATTTCACGGTGTGGCTACAGTTAGAATACTCTCTGTTTTTTAATCCAGACACCTGAATTTCCTTATCTATTAAATGAAGAAATTCTGTTAAAGAAGAGTCCTTAAGTCCATAGCTAGGCTTTAGGGTATTTATAAACTCCCTAAAATAGTTTTTAAAATTTAGTGTATGTACAGACATTAACATTTTGCAGGAGGATAGAAATTATAGTTCTCCTCAGGTTCTCAAAGATGTCTCTGACAGAGATATACACACCCAAAAGATTAACAGCCACTGAGTTAGAGCGCTAGCTATAGTTTTTGTGCTTTTGGTTGTGGCCTAATTTGGTGTATTTCGTAAAGTTAATACACATGTCCTTAATATGTTTACTTTTGTAGGGAAGAAAGTTGCAAAACAAGAAGATCTAAAAGAAATGGGTGATGTATCCTCAGGGATGAGTAGTTCCATCATGCAGCTTTACCTCAAACAGGTGCTTGAAGCATTTTTTCACACCCAGTCAAGTGTACGCCACTTTGCCCTGAATGTCATTGCATTGACCTTAAACCAAGGTCTCATTCATCCAGTTCAGGTGAGAATGTTTTACAGTGGAGCACTTACTAAAAGAGCCAAATTTGTTATCATTTGATGACATTGTGATTAAAGGATAGTAGTTCTTTATTTATCTTACTTGTTAAGTTTTTTGTCCTAAATGCTTAAGAATCCATCTCCTAGGTCGTCATTACTGTAAAATACCCTTCTATTCATAATTTTGTCTCTTGAACAAATTTCCAGTTTATATTGGTAGAATACGAACTTGGAATCAATTTTCTAAGTAGGGATGATTTGTTTTAATCCATATTGACCCTTATCCCTAAGAACTAATAGCCTATAATGTCAGGAGAGTTAACTGGGGGTAAAAGTATTCTCTAACTGTTAAGCAGGGTGGGTTTTAGTCCATAGAAAAGTAAATTATATTACCTAAGTTCAGGTCCTTCATCTGTAAATGAGAGTAGTACCAACTACCTAATACCTCAAAGCATTGATGTGAGGACTAACTGACATAATAAAGACATGTCAGCGTCAATAAGGATTGGCAGCTAATGCTGATGTAGTAGTGTATACACCATCCATCTGACATGTTCAGGACAGTACCATAGGCTCAGAAGGGAATTTATTAAATAACCAAAAGCCTGTATCCTTTAAAATTTTTATTTTGGCTATTTGTTATAGAACTTTTCCTAAAATATACTATATGTGAATATATTTAGTTCTTCCCTATGTCCTGAAATAAAACACACTAATGAATATTTAGCCGGTTCCTGACTCAGGGTCATCATCATCAAGATCACATACTAAAATGTATGGTAGTATGCTGAGACTCTTGAATTTTTGAGATACTTAGGACTCTTTGCTGGTATTCTGAATGGCCTTAGTTGGTTATGCTTTTTATTATTATATTTGCTTTTTTAAACTTTTGTTTTAAATTTCACACTTAAACAAAATATTGTAAGAGTGTACGGCGGACTCCGTTATATTCTCTTCACCTGTATTCATTCAGTATTAACATTTTGCTATATTTCCTTTATCTCTCTCTTCATGCACACCCTTCTTTCTGAATCATTTGACAGTAATATTGAGATATCACAATAGCTGTTTACCTCTGAACACTTCAGTATGTATATTATTTTCTAAGAACAGGGACGTTCTCTTACAAAATCATAATGCAGTCATCAAATTCAGATTTAACATTGATGCGATCTTATCTAATATATAGTCCCATTTTCAGATTTTACCAGTAAAACCAGTAATATTCTTTTATTTTTTTTAATATTTTATTTTATTTTTTATTTATTTGAGAGGAGGAGAGAGTGCAAGCCAGGGCAGGAGCAGAGGGGGAGGGAGAAGGAGAGGGAAAGAATCTGAAGCAGACTCATCACTGAGCATGGAGTTCATGTAGGGCTCGATCTCATGACCCTAATAAGATCATGACCTGAGCTGAAACCGAAAGTCAGATGTCTAACTTTAACTGAGCCACCCAGGTGCCCCAAGCCAGTAATATTCTTTATGGACTTTCTCCCCTGATTCAGGATTTAATCCATGATCATCCTTTTCAGTTAGTGCTGTGCTTTTATTTATTTATTTTTAAGCTGGCTGTTTGTTTTCAGGTCTCACCACTGGTTCAGATTCTTTTAACATAGTATGGGTATTTTTTGACTTTGGAAATCCAGTGGATATGGCTATTAACAAAATAGTAGCTATCAGACTGTCTGATCATTTAAGCCCTATCTAAAATCAGTACTGTGGAGGAATTTATATTTTCCTAGTTTTGAATATGGAAGACAACTTACTTTGTGTCCTATGTTATCTTTACATAGCAAATTTAGTCAAGCTTGAAAAATTACGGGATTATATATTTGTCTTATATGTCATAATCTTAAATGGATAATCTTAGTGTAGGAGTTCTTTATGTTTGAAGAAACATTACTTCACACTGAAATTGTTTCAGTTTCACCACATCAGTATTTTTGCTGGTGCTTCATTGCTTTTTTTATTTGTGTTAAGATAAATCTAAGGGAAGGGGCACGTGGGTGGCTCAGTGGGTTAAAGCCTCTGCCTTCGGCTCATGTCATGATCTCAGGGTCCTGGGATCGAGCCCTGCATCAGGCTCTCTGCTCAGCAGGGAGCCTGCTTCCCCCTCCTTCTCTCTGCCTGCCTCTCTGCCTGCTTGTGATCTCTCTCCTCTCTGTCAAATAAATATATAAAATCTTTAAAAAAAAAAAAAAAAGATAAATCTAAGGGAAGATTAATCATTTTTAAAGGAACACTAAGATATGACATTTATAGGAAGGCCTATAAAGCTAAATACATATATCCCAGTATACAGAGATTTTTAACATACTGTCATGATCATATAGAGCTTTTACTACTGTGATGTCTTACAAATCCTTTCGTTTATTTATTTATTTATTTATTTGCACTGAAATAATACCTTTATTTTTATTTTAGTGTGTACCATATTTAATTGCTATGGGAACAGACCCGGAACCAGCTATGAGGAACAAGGCTGATCAGCAACTTGTGGAAATAGACAAAAAATATGCTGGATTCATTCATGTATGTGTTTTTAAATTGTATCCTCTAAATTTAAACATCTTTCTTGATAAATGTCCTGCCCATATTCATATTAGAATAAAAACCTTTTGCTTAGTGTTTACTTCTACTTTTAGAATAAACACTTTTAGAATAAAACACTTTTGCTTAGTGTTTACTTCTAAACATGCAACTAAGTTTGTCACCCAAGGTGTTTGTTTAAGACTAACTCTTAAGATTGAGCTAAAGGTGACAGTCCAGCAAGCATGCTGAACTAAAAATAAGGATGCATGGGTTCTAGTCCCTACTGTGTGAGGTTGGCAGTAATGGCTCTTCTGGTTCTTGATTTTTTCTTACATAAAACAAGGGGGTTGCAATAGATGATGTCTGATATTCTTTCCAGTACTTGAGTTCCATGATTTTATTATTTTAGATAAGAAAGCCAAACAGTGGAGTTAACTTCTGGCTATAATGCTCAAAGTATATTTTTAATTTGACTCTTAATTAATTTCCGTGTCAAAAATGAGGCTTTTATTGATTTCAGATGAAAGCAGTGGCTGGTATGAAGATGTCTTACCAGGTACAACAGGCAATCAACACGTGCCTAAAAGATCCTGTAAGGGGTTTCAGACAAGATGAGTCCTCTAGTGCTTTGTGTTCACACCTTTACTCCATGATCCGTGGAAACCGCCAACACAGACGGGCCTTTCTAATTTCTTTACTCAACCTCTTTGATGACACAGCTGTAAGCATAAAAACTTATTATTTTAAGAAAATAAATGTTCTATAAATGTTATGCCTAGTCACCATTTTGAAAATATCACCATTTTAGTAAATAATAATGACCATATTAAATATGTGTTTCTTTACGTCTTCTGTAGTAATTATATAGTCAAATTTGGAGGGGAAATTGTGCATGAGTATGAATACAGTGAGGGATAAAATGTAATTGTGTCTCTTGTTTAAGCATAACTTTAAATAAGGTATATCACTGCACTGTCACTTGGTGGGGGGATAGGTTGCTTCAATAAATAAGGTGAAATTTCACTTATTTCTGTCACACTCAAATATTGTTAGAATACTGTTGTAGGTTATTGGCTGCTGAGATCCTTATTTGTTCAACTTGACTTCCTTAATGAAGAGTCCACTTTTGTGTAATTACAATTTTGATCCTTTGGGTTATTACACAAGTTGCATTGGCCAGGTCCATAAGCCAAGAAAATAGAACAACCTGTTCTTTAAGCTTACCTCTTAATTTATTCACTCATTTTACATAAATATTTATTCAGCACCTGCCATGTGTGGTAGTCATTGTGCTAAGAGATGAAGATAAAATAGTAGGTAGAACAGATGTAGTATCTGCCCACATAGAGCTTACCAGGTAGCCTATGTGTGTGTAAAGTTTTGAAAAGAACAAAAGAAGGGTGGTGGGTTTTTTTGTATTTTAATCACTTAAAAGTTGACTTTGTTATTATCCCAAAACTAGAATTTTTTTAAATAAAACAAAATTTAAATTGCCAGAATGTAGATACCCTACTAGACCTCTTCTTTTTAAGTGCTACATGGAATTTTTTTGTATGTGATCTAGCAAATAAATATAACAAGCATCTATTTCAGAAATACTTGAAATATAATTTAATCATCATCGCCACCACCGCCACCACCATCATCATCATAATCATCATCAGTATTAAGTTTTCACTGTGTAGAGGGCATCACGCTAGGAGTGGAAATGGTATGATATAGTAGTCTTGCCCTCACTGATCTTACCTCCCTCCAGTTGTGGTGATAGAATGCAATATAAAGGAAGTAAATATGGTTAAAGTTAGCATATTCTGTGTGCCAGTGTTTGTACTGTTGATACTGCTCTAGTCCTCATGTCGTCTCCTGAGCTTCATTCCTGTGTGGTTTCGTTGCCCTGCTGTCTGTCATTAGCTCAGTATTCTGTCACCCCAGCATGTGCAGTGCTAAGCTGATAATTCAGCTGTCATAATGCTGTCTCTTGACTATTCCCAACAAAGGATGTCAGAGGAGGAACAAATCACTGAAGGCCTAGGAGGTTAAATGAGATAGATCTACTGCTTAAGCCAGGGGCAAAAACATAATAAAGGTTCAAAGATAAGAATGTGGAAAATAACAAATAGATTATTATTTGACTGGAGCAGAAAGGTCATAATAAGGCATGGTTTATGGAGGATCTTGTAGACAGTGAAAAACCAAAAAAAAGCATTTGAATAAAGTGAAGAGGACAGGTGCCAAAGAGCATTTTAGGAACATGGATTTTTTTTAGCATTGTGTTCACACTGGAGGTAACAAGGGATTGATCTATTATGATGACAGTAGGAAAGGAAAGAAGTGTTGTGAAGAAGTAATAAATGAGACTGTGTGAGAATCGTCAAAGGATAACTGGAATATTTTTGTCCTGAGCACCTGAGAAAATAATAGGATTGTTGAAAAGGAGTTGAGAAGGACATAGAGGATTAGTCAAAAAGATAGGAAGAGAAAACTAAGGAAGAAGAAAATTTCAGGAAGGCAAGGGTGGAGAATAATGTCTGGTACTACTCAGAAGTCAAGGAGAATAAGGTATTTAAAAAAAAGAAATGGGGTGAGATTAGATGGCAGCCGTCAAGCAGTGAGGGACACAAGCTTGATTGTGATTGAAGAGTGGTGAGGAAGACATGGGAGGAGCAGCTCTAGAGTATTCTTTTAAGAAATTTGATTTTTGAAAGGAAAGAGCAATATAGAACTTTTTTATGACCAAAGTTGAAGAATTTCAGAGTTTTAAAAAGGTTTATTCAGAGTAGTCCTCAGCGTTTTCAGTTTTAGGAGAAAAAAATACATACATAAATTAGTATTAAAACTACTAGACGAGGTGGAGTTCTATGTCTGCATTTCCCCAATTTTAACACATAGGTGTTGATACATATTTAAAAATAAAAAATAAAGTGTTAGCAAGTGTATTGCATTTGTCCTTTGGGATTTTGTTGTTGCTGATGCCGCTATTGGGTTTTCGCATGGTAGGATAGGTGAGACGGCAGGAGGGAGTATGTTTTGACTGCTGTATTTTCTCTTTCCTTTTTTTTTTTTCCCCCTAAGCTGTGATTTAAAGGAATTTAAATATTAATGTGCCTGTTTATATTTATTCTGTATGATTATGAAATACTGAAAGTCTCTGTTACTTCTTTTTAAAGCAAACAACTAGTAGTAACCATAACTTTTGCCTTAAGTTTTGCCTCCCTCAGAGTTTTTATCTTCTGAGACTATGGTATGGCCCTGTCAGAACGACTGATACTGGATATGTAGGAAATGGACAAATGTTTTTGAATACATGAACTTTGATTTTTTTTAACCCACATGTTAGTACTATGATTACTGCTTATTTTTGAGGGCAGAATAGTAACTGTGTGTAACTGATCTCCATATGGGTTAAACTCTTAGACGCACAATGACAAATCATTATGAATTCATATGTATACTTTCTAATGTGGTATGGATTTATCATAAAGATTCCATATACTCTATAAACTTTAGGGAATTCCACTTGAGTGCACAGAAAAATTTCACCTCTTCCCTTCTTGAGGTCCATGGTATAAGTCATTATGAAATCTCTTTAAATGGGTATAAGATTATTTTATAAAATCCATTTCTGTGCCCCCTCATCCCTTTTTCTTACCTCGCTCCCCTGCTCTCTCCCTCCCTCCCCTACCCTTCTCTTTCTGAAACATTGACTGAGGTGAAAGTGCCCTCTAATATTTTTTCTAAAAAGGCTTTTTGGATGGATTTCTAGATTATCCACTAAACATGTGTACCTTTTTTTAAAATTTACAGAAAACAGAAGTGAATATGCTCTTGTATATAGCAGACAATCTAGCCTGTTTTCCATACCAGACACAGGAAGAGCCGTTGTTTATAATGCATCATATAGACATTACACTCTCAGTTTCTGGTAGTAACCTACTGCAGTCATTCAAGGAGGTAAGTTACACACATTACTATTCTTAATGCATCTGTCAAAGTGCAGGCATGCTATTCTCACTGTTTTGTTTCCATTGTTCTTTTTTTTCTTTTCACAGGTAAAGTCTTTCTAAATGAATTTATTAAAATCTGGGCAGTGCTTGAATTGGGGAGAAGAAGTGGGTTGCCATTTCATTTCTATTAAGAAAGACCTAAAACCATTCCATTCCAGATCATTTAAGTGGAAATAAATACATACATATATATATATTTATATATGGATTGTTCTTTTGATAAGCCATCCCACTTCTTTTTTTCTCTTACTTTAAGCACTGATATTAAGTGTTCGGTGTCCATTCATATATTCATTTAAACCCCATTGTAAAGCACCTCGCTATTCTAGAAATCTGGTAATGCTGTAGATCACAGTAGTATGCTTGAAGAGATATAAATAGATACCTTACTTATAAGGGACAACAAAATTTATAATACTATTGATTTCCTATCCCTGAACACCAGCATCATAATGGAGCTGGCATATTGTGTGCCCAAAATCTTTACCGAGTTTATTATAAATCTTCTGTCTTCTCTTACGGTTTTTAGGAGGAAATGTAATTGGTTTCATTGTAATAGCACCTGGTATAGCACTTGAACACCTAGTAGGCACTCAGTAAATTATTTAAAAATTAATTGGAATATTTTTATATGCCCGATGATACAAGTAGATCTCATTTTACAAAAAAAACTTTAGTCATCGTGTTCTTATTTTACTTCACTTACTGTTGTGGATATACTTGTAAATGTTTCTCCAGTTTTATTTCTTCTTTAACAGTAATAACTGCTTTGTAATCTGATTTTTTCCCCTCTTTTAAATCCAGCTGACTTTATTTCTTTTTAAGAGCTAACAGTTTCATAAAGTACAAAAAAAAAACAAAACCCACAGAATTTAACTAATTTCAGAAAAGTTGCATATTGCTGAGAAGTTCTTAAAAGGGAGAGTTTAATAGAAGTCAGGGTGTTCAAACCTATTATATTTCCTTCAGTTAAATTATATGTAGCACTACTTTTTTAAATAATGACTGTGCCCAATGTGGGGCTCAAACTCATGACCCTGAGATCAAGAGTCACATGCTCTACTGACTGAGCCAGTCAGGCGCTTAAATTAAGTGCCCTTACTTAAATTATAATTAGTGTTTTTCCTCTTTAGTGGTTTACCTATGTACCAAATCAATACTTTTATAACTAATTTATCTTTCATCATAACAAAATTGTTTCCCTTTGATATTTGAGAAGGGCTTTGGGGAGGAGGGCATCAGAGCAATGGATTATATAGATTATATATGATTTTGTTTAGTCTTAGAACCTAATTCTTTATGGAAAGTCAGAAGGTTTCAATATATAAAATATTAATTTAGAGATGCTTTTTGAAGCTTGTGAATAGAGCATAATTATTTATTAGTGGTATTTTGTTACTATTTTTCCTTTTTTTTCCCCAGTCAATGGTAAAAGACAAAAGGAAAGAGAGAAAATCATCGCCTAGTAAGGAAAATGAGTCAAGTGAGAGTGAAGAAGAAGTTTCCAGGCCTCGGAAGTCACGAAAACGTGTAGATTCAGATTCAGATTCAGATTCAGAAGATGATATAAATTCAGTGATGAAGTGTTTGCCAGAAAATTCAGCGCCTTTAATTGAATTTGCAAATGTCTCCCAGGGTATTTTATTGCTTCTGATGTTAAAACAACATTTGAAGAATCTCTGTGGATTTTCTGATAGGTAAGGTTAAACAGTGAGAGAAAAAACTTTACCCTGTTCAAATTAAAAAGAAATATGAAACCCAGTTGTTTGTGTGTGTGTGTGTGTGTGTGTGTGTGTGTGTAATTTTTTTTCTCACCATAGCACATACCCTCCCCAATGTCCATCACCCAGCCATCCCATCCCTCCCACTCCCTCCCCTCCAGCAATGAAACCCAGTTTTGATTGCATGTTTACTTTAATATTTAAAATGTCCTTTTTACCTAATCTTTTTTAAGATTTTATTTATTTATTAGAGAGAGAGTGAGAGAGAGAGAGCATGAGAGGGGAGAGCCGAAGGCAGTTGCTCAACCAACTGAGCCACCCAGGTGCTCCTAAAATGTCCCTTTAAAAGAAGGAGTTTGTTCCTTATTGTTGCTATATAATATTTTGTTGTGTAATATACCACAATTTGCTCTTTTATTTAAGAGAGGAAAAACATTCACTAATTGCATTATAAGTGAAAGGACTTACTTTGTTGATTTCCTTAAATAGATCTTATTAGAAAATTAGGCTAATCTTAAAATAGGTTGCAAATTTAAGTTTTTGAAAGAGCTATGAATAAAGAATAGATGCAGACCAACTAGGCTGAGCTCCAATAGAACCCAAATGGTCTTTAATGTACTCTATAAAGTAAGAGATATGAAAGTACTGATTGTTATGAATACCCTATAATTTTACCCATGATTAGTCACTATAGGTATCTTTCTTCTGCCTATACCCAGGAAACTTTGGTCATTTTTCATATTCATGAAAACCTTACACTAGGAATCACAAAGTCAAATGTTCTTAGGGGACAGATCATGAAACAGAGTAAAGTATATTTGGTAGAAATTCACTGGCAAACTGGAAAGAGAATGCTTTATTTAAAGGGCTCAGATATTACTCAGACATCATCAGTTTGTTACCATGGAAGAGGGTGGGCATGATGTAGCAGGAGCTTCCACTTTTTAAAGAGAAGCTAGATAATCTAGGTTTTTATGAGAAATACCTTGATGTTAAATGTTGGCAACTAGTTCAAAATAATGTAAAACCCTGTAAGGTCTTGGAGCAGTGCTAGGGAGTTGAGAAGATTTTTGAGCCAGAGTTGTTAATAATATGAAACAGGTGATTTTTTTTTAAAAGATTTTATTTTATTTAATTGACAGAGAGAGAGAGAGATCACAAGTAGGCAGAGAGAGAGAGTGGGAAGCAGGCTTCCTGCTGAGCCGAAGGCAGAGGCTTTAACCCACTGAGCCACTCAGGCGCCCCCTTTTTTTTTTTTTAAGATTTTATTTATTTGACAGAGAGAGAGATCACAAGTAGGCAGAGAATGAAACAGGTTTGTAAACATTCTGGCTGCTGTGTAGAGGATGAATAGTTGGAGGGCAAGAAAGTAGGAGGTAAACCTGTATTTATATTGCAACTGTTCTACATTCATGATCATGGTATTCAAAAACAGAAGAGAAATTACTTACATTTAAATGATGCCTTTATTCAAGAAAAATACTGATGGAGAGAAGAGCCTATTATTCTTTTTAATCTTTGCCTTTATGTCTTTACATCCCCTTTTAAAATTATTTTTATTTTTGTGTAGAAGTTCACTGGTTGAAATGTCTGTGACAAAAAGTTTAATTATTAGTAAATGATGTTTAACTACAATCACTTTAAATATAAATGCCCGAAAAAATTTTAAAGTTAATGACTTTGTTTTCCCAAAACAGTAAAATTCAGAAGTACTCTCCATCTGAATCTGCGAAAGTATATGATAAAGCGATAAACCGAAAAACAGGAGTTCATTTTCATCCCAAACAAACACTGGACTTCCTGCGGAGTGACATGGCTAATTCCAAAATCACTGAAGATGTGAAGAGGAGTATAGTAAAACAGTATCTAGACGTGAGTAGTAAAACCAAAATATATTCCCTTCTAATAATACTTTGTTGAAAATTAAATTCTTTTGGTGGAGATAGCTCCCTCCCTTACATGGGAACTTCATGAACTATCAGGATTATTTTTCTCTATGTGGTTTTAACGAGTTACTTGAAGCCCGCCTTTCCCATTTCACTCATTGCATCATATTTTGTCTTAGAAAATGCCGATCCACTACTCGTGTTATTTTAGTGAGAATGAGATGCTATAGGCAAGTTTCAGGGAAAAGCCATGCCCACATATGTATTTTTTTTTAATTCAGTAGATTACATGGTTTATAGTTTATAAAAGCAAAAATCAGGAAAAGTCATCCTCCTGCCCTCCTCAGCCATTCTGTTGCTCTCCTTCCTGGCAACCAGTGTTACTGCCTTTTCATGTGTTCTTACAGAAGTATAATACAGGCTTATATACTTGTATACCTCTTACATAAATACTCAGTTAACAGGTATGTGGGAGTATGTGTGTGTAAAGTGTGCTTTTTATTTTTTTTATTTTTTTTTTTTTTTTTTAAAGATTTATTTATTTATTTGACAGAGAGAGAGATCGCAAGTAGGCAGAGAGGCAGGCAGAGAGAGGGGGAAGCAGGCTCCCTGCTGAGCAGAAAGCCTGATGCGGGGCTCGATCCCAGGACCCTGAGATCATGACCCGAGCCGAAGGCAGAGGCTTTAACCCACTGAGCCACCCAGGCGCCCCTAAAGTGTGCTTTTTAAATGTCTTGAAGAATAGGCAAATTCATAGAGACAGAAAATGGAAAAGGTTACCAGGGGCTGGGGGGATGAAAAAATGGGGAGCTGTTGTTTTAATAGGTGCAGAATGAGTTTCTGTTTGAGATGAAAAAAGTTTTGGAAATGATGGTGATGATGATTATACAACATTGTGAATATACTTAATGTCAATGAATTGAACACTTTAAAACCACTAGAATGGTAAGTTTTATGTATATTTTACCACAGGAAAGTTTTATGTTTAAAAACATGGGGGGGTTGAGATTGTCCCTAAAAAATAAAATTTTTTTTTTATTTTAATCTCCTTAAAGCAATGAGCTGAACATAGCTAATAATACTTTCTTTTTAAAGATTTTATTTTATTTTATTTGACAGATCACAAGCAGGCAGAGAGGCAGGCAGAGAGAGAGGGGGAAGCAGGCTCCCCGCCAAGCAGAGAGCCCGATGTGGGGCTCGATCCCAGGACCCTGAGATCATGACCTGAGCTGGTCAGAGGCTTAACCCACTGAGCCACCCAGGCGCCCCATAGCTAATAATATTTTTGACCAGGAATGAAAGCTACACAAGGGCAGCTGGGTGGCTTAGTCAGTTAAGTGTCCAATTCGGTTACAGCTCAGGCCATGATCTCCCTATCAGGAGATGGAGCCCCACTTTGGCATTCTGCTCCCTGCTCAGCAGGAGTCTGCTTCCCCTCTTCCCTCCTATCCCCTGCTCACACACTGTCTGTCTCTCCCTCCCTCCCTTTCTTCTTGCTCTCTAAAAATAATTTTTTTTAAATAATGAAACCTACACAGGGTTTTACATGTTATTCATTGACTGCAAACCTTATACTCTAAAGCTGAAAACTATTTTAGTTCTCTTTTTAAATTCCTTAACATCCATTTCTTCCTCTTGTATCTTCTTATTTTACCAGAGGGCAAAGGGGGTAGAGAACTTGGAAGATATCTGTCAGTAATTATTAATCATCTGGTTATTTGATGACTAGGACCAGGGTCAGCAAACTCCAACTTATGGGCCAAATCTGGCCCCTGCTGCCTGTTTTGTTTTATTTTTTTCCCACTGCCCATTTAAATAAAGTTTTATTGAAACAGCCATGCCCGTTCATTTATGTATTGTCTCTAGTTGCTTTCACACTACAATGGTAGAGTTATATAGTTATGACAGAGACCATATGGCCTGCAAAGCCAAAAATATTTACTCTCTGGCTCTTTATAGAAAATATTTTAGGGGCGCCTAGATGGCTCAGTGGGTTAAAGCCTCTGCCTTCGGCTCAGGTCATGATCTCAGGGTCCTGGGATCTAGCCCTGTGTCGGGCTCTGTGCTTAGCAGGGAGCCTGCTTCCCCCTCTCTCTCTGCCTGCCTCTCTACTTACTTGTGATCTCTCTCTCTCTCTCTGTTAAATAAATGAATAAAATCTTAAAAAAAAGAAAAAAGAAAATATTTGCCAGGCCCTGTCTTGGACAATAGCTAAAATCTATTTAGCTACTAAACTAGTACCCACACGCAACTACTGTCTAGAAAACATTTAGGAAAAAATTAAACAGGAAACCTTTAGGGATTTAACAATGTTCTTTAAGATTATTTACTTACCTCTAAATTCATATCTAATTTTTGTAGTTCAAACTTCTCATGGAACATCTGGACCCTGATGAAGAGGAGGAAGAAGGGGAGGTGTCAGCTAGTACAAATGCTCGGAACAAAGCAATTACCTCGCTGCTTGGAGGAGGCAGCCCTAAAAATAATGCAGCAGCAGAGACAGAAGATGATGAAAGTGATGGGGAGGATAGAGGAGGAGGCACTTCAGGGGTGAGGCGGAGGAGGAGTCAACGTATTTCGCAGCGTATTACGTAAAATGATTTTTATGTGCTTATATATGTCAGTCTATTAAATGTACACCAAGTAATGTAATACTTATGAGAGAAAACATTTTGTAGATAGAGATTCTCTACTTAACCATTTATACATCATTTTGTAGAAAGTTTAACATAAAAGACAATAAAAAAGAAAAAAACAAAAATGAAACTTATCCAGCGTAAAGGGTTATTAATTTTTCTTTGGATTGTATTAATGTGTGTTATCCTTTTTTATTGTTGCTAAGTTTTATGTAGCTTTATGGTTCATATGTATATATAATTTTATATATCAATAAGAGTAAAGACACGGGTACAAATTAAGAGTTATATGGTTTTACAAGTATATGTTAACCCCTTGGCGCTGGCGGTCACGGTGCGTCTCATTGCCGGCAATGGAAGTGTGCTGGGAAATCCCAACTCCCGGCGTCAAGGGATTAAAAGCAATAAAAACAAAAATTTCACTAAAATTCTTTTGTGTAACACTTCGTCTTTTTTCCCCCCCCCAATGTTTTAGTCATTGAGAAGGTCAAAACGAAATTCAGACTCTACGGAGTTGGCAGCACAGATGAATGAAAGTGTTGACGTCATGGATGTCATCGCTATTTGCTGTCCAAAGTACAAAGATCGACCACAAATTGCAAGAGTAGTACAGAAAACCAGCAATGGCTTCAGTGTTCAGTGGATGGCAGGCTCCTACAGTGGCTCCTGGACTGAGGCTAAGCGCCGTGATGGCCGCAAACTGGTGCCTTGGGTAGACACTATTAAAGAGTCAGACATTATTTACAAAAAAATTGCTCTAACGAGTGCTAATAAGCTGACTAATAAAGTTGTTCAGACTTTACGATCCCTGTATGCCGCCAAGGATGGGACTTCCAGCTAATGAATTTGTACATGCAGCCAAATTTACAGGAATTTTTTTAAAAGGCAGAAAAACTTGAAATATCAACATTCTGGCAAAAAAAAAAAAATCAGTTTTATGAAGAGTAAGAATGGAACCTGGGATGCAGGAACAAAAGAAGGAAATGTTGGGCAAACATTTTTGTGGGAGCTCCCTTCGCTGTTGTGCAGCAGAAACAGATTCTCAGTTCATTTTTACTCCCACTGTATTATAGTTTAACAAAAATTGTTTATATCTTGGAAAAAAAACCTTTCTGTTAAAAAATAAACAAGTGAATGTTGGAAATTAGTCTGTTAATGTTCTTAATAAAGTGTTCTTGGAGTTTAACCTAGCAGCGGATGGCTTTCTTTAGCTTAGCCCAGTTTCCAGGGAAGCATTGTTTTTTCCAGGCTGTAAAATGGCAGAATCTCCTGGATATATAATTTATTCTGTTGAAAAAAAAAAAAAAGCATGCAGTATCTATGACCTATCTGCAGAAGGAGTTTTTGTAAATGTAGATTTTGATGTATTAGGTCACCCTGAAAACAATACAAGAAAAGGGATCCCCAGACAATCTGGTGGAGCGAATACTGCAATAAATTTTTTTACTTCTCTTTGTTACTTGTCTGTTTCCATTTGAATTTCTTATTGTAAAGATCTGTTTAAATCCATTTATATTATTTTGCAGTCTTTTATGTAAAATTTATTATATCACTGGTTTTCAAAGCAAAACATAAAGTATTGTTTATACAGTTTGTATAGGCTGACTTCTGAATAATTGGTATCTATTATTTTCATTCCCATAAGAGGGTGTAAACAATTAACTCCAGGGTTTTATTGTATCCTGCAATATTTAGTATTAACTATATATGATTTAGCACTGTGCCAAACACATTTTCAAGAGTACATTTTGATATAAAAAGAAACTATAGTTTATTCCTTGTATGCTTCAATTTCTTTCTAGTGATGTCATGATGGTAATATTTATTTTTTAAACCTCGGGAAAAGGTAACAATCATGCTATTTTGGGAAACTAGCATTTCTCTTAGTTAAAATTATGCGGTGTGTTATTTTAGAGATAGAGTTGAGTATGACACTTCGTAATTACATTACATTTTTCACAAGTTATTTTTTAATGCAGAAAAAGGAGTAATTTTACTAGTTGAGATGTATTCGTTTTCTATTCTAAACATTTTATACCTCTTTGGGGAGTGGTTGTTTGTTACTACAAATGGGGAGAGTTGGGTATTTAATCATTTGATCTGTTTAGTTGGTGCTCAGAAATAGTAACGCCTAAAATTACAGGGGAGAAGGTCTGTTTGAAATTTAAGTCTTTAAACAATGTGTACTTATTTTTAAGTTCGTTTTTAAAAGTTGACCTCTTTAGAATGTTAAGTTTTATGAAATTGGCCAATAAATGAAAATACTCATTTTGTGAGGAAGAGTGACATTGCCACAAAATACCTTTTTGTGAACACCTAATAGGTGTTTAATAAACCACAATGAAAATAACTTTTCAGGATCTATTTCCTATGTGGAATTCTTTCAGAACATTTTCTTGAAGGAAATGTTTTCCCACTCTTCTTTTTTCCACTTAGTTGCCTGTTTCCGCTTCCTTTTTACTGTGAACTCTGTAGAACAAAACTAGATTGAGTTTTTTCCCCCTTTGGAGTATGCTTAATTAGCAAAGGACTTGAGGTAGCTTATGTAAACAACAGTGATTGATCAAAAAGAGTAAAAGACTAATAATTTGAAAAAATATAAAAATATAAAGTCCAGGCTATAGAATACTAAAGAATAAAGATGTGGTTAAAAAAAAAAAAGCCAATTTTGAATGCTATGAGCCTGACAATCAATCATGCGTGCTATTATTTAGTTCTTAGAAAAACTCTGCTAATATATGTTATCCCCATTTTGTAGACAAGGAAAACTGAGTCTCAGATTTAGCCATTTCTTTATAAATATATAATAGGGATTTTAATTTGAAGTTGGAATAATTGTCTCACTATTCTAGCTAATTGAACATCAAGCATTAAAGGAAATGATCCTTATTGAAAGTAAACCCAGGGGTAGGTACACAGTAGTTAAGACTTTTGTTGCCTCATGAATTGCCGTGTTTAGGAATTTCCCATATATTCTAAGCTCCAGTATTTTAGCTATCAATATAAGCCAAACGTTGGTGTAACTTGTAAGCCTTAACCAAAATACACAAACCAAAGTTTTCAAAAACATTTCTCAGATACGAATTTTTTAGGTCTTAACAGTAAAATAAGTTAAGGCCTTGACAGTCAAATCTACAAAACCAAACTTTTCAAATATATTAAGGATTTGCAAAGTTCAAGCTTAATCTATAGTTCATTGATACTGTAATATGCCAAATCACATTTTATTGACTTGTATTGGAAAGATGTTATATTGATAAAAAAAAAAAACTGCCAAGTACCTCTTCACTTTTTAATATATTAATTTGAAATTTTGGTATTTTCTTATTTAAATTATTTTTCACTATTTTGACAAAGAATGGGTAATTTTTAAAAATCCATACCAAAATACATATGCAGAAAGCAATTTAGTAATCTCTAGTAGAAGAAACTCTGAACTTAAAAAAAAAAGTAGTATGTAGCTTACTTTGTTGATATGTTGAATATTTGAATTGTTAGCAGGTAACTGAAGCACACAGGCAATTACGGACGACTGTAATCTATCCATGAAGAGAGGTAAGTCTAGCTTTTCTGTCCAATGTAGATTTCATGAGCAGTGAGCAAAGTTATCATACAGTCATTTAGAAAGTGAATTTAACCAGGGAGGAGTATGGTTTTCTCCCTGCACACACCACTTTTGGTTGCACAAAGAGCTCATCCTGGTCACTAGAGCAGCGCCCAGGTGGTCTGCATCTCCAAAATACTGATAAAAACTGGAATACGGTTACTTTTGCAAATATAAAACCCATCCGATCATTCACTTGAAATGATCATGTAATTTCAAACACTTGATAGGAGATTTTTGCTCTATAAAAATCCTACTTGTTTAAACCTTTTGCTGTTTGCCTTGCTCATTTTAAAACTCTTAGGTTTGTTTAACCCCTTGGCTAATTTTTGCCACTGGAAGCATATTATTCATTACACAAGTTGGCGTAATTGCTTTTATTTGGAGATTTTCCTAAGTGCACTCCTTGCTTGTCCTACTGGTCCTAAGAAACAGTTGAATGTAAATTTGGTATGATAGGTCACTGACCAACAAATTCCAGTTTGCATAGTTTATTGAGCAAGTGGTCATAAAATCCCTGTGTGTTTTGTGTGATAATTGAGTAAATACCACCGACCCACCCTTCTTTTGTGAGACTCCACTTGTGTATGGTGTTGTTCACAGTGATGTAGTATGTACATAATTTTTTTCTCATCAGTATTTTTTAATGATTTTAATTTTTTTATTAGAGAATCACCACATACCCGTCACTTAGTTTCAGTCATTCTGAATTTCTAAGCTTATGTCAGCTATCCTCCATATACTCTCCTTCATATTTTTCTGAAACTTCCCAGATACATCATTTCATCTATAAACACATCATCTTTAAATATTAATACTCATTGACATAAAATATCCAGTAAGTGTTCAAATTTTCAATCTGCTCAAAAAGTCTTTTTTAGTTTTAGGTCTTAATCTATAGATTTCTTCATCTGACTTTTATTCTTTACAAATTTTTTATGAAGAGACTGAGTCATTTGTCCTTGGGTTCTTAAAAGAAAGAGTTGATTCTAAATAGAGGAATGACAGTTATTTTCTGGTTCGTAATCCTTTTTCTTACCTGAATTTATTACAGGTTTGAGAGACATTGTCTCTTCCAAACTCAAATGTATTGATTGTTAAGCCTGCATAACTCCAACAGGGGTGCCATAATAGGATGAAGTAAGGGGGTAGGTCCAGTTTTAAGAAAGATGATGATAAGCCTTTAATCCTTTGAATTTCAGTTGGCAAACGCCAAGAGACAATTACAGATGAACTGAAGGAAAAAGAAGCTTAAATAACAGAAGATGCCCTATGATTCAAGTTCCCATGTTAGTCAGAAATATTGCTGTCTACTGCTTGAAATAAGTGGACAATAGGTTGTGATTTTTTTATTATATAGTTTATAGGCATTGCAGTTTTTGCTGAATGTAATTTTGGCTCTATGTATTTGTGGCTTTTTTCAGTTCTTAATCTCAGTCATTTAGAACCTTAGAAATTAAAAGTTACTTTGTGCTACTTTGTCATCCTAGTTCTACTGTCTTTTTCTCCAATAAATGGCAGTGTAAATTCGTCTTCATAACTTGCCTAGAATTGTAATTTAGGCCCAACCTTACTAGATTTACAGCATAGAACAACAGGAAAAAGTAATTATAACCTAAGTTTGTCATAAAACCTAAATCGATAATAGATATCTACATTCTGTAGTTTTAAAAAACATACAATATGAAGGATCTGAGAAATCATTTAATCCAGATGTCCTTCATCACTTTGGATTTCACGAATCTCTTTAAGTATCTAATGAAAGCTGTGAAATCTCTACTTAGAAAATTGAAAGAACTATGCATACAATTTTGAGGGATTCATGGTCACTCCCATCTCAGTAACGTGTGATCTGCCTTGGAAATCCATGAACTATAGGTTAAGAGAAATTGAGGCTCAAATAGGTGAACTGATATCGACAAGCTACAGTTGATCTTTGAACACACAGGGTTTGAACTGCACAATTCTCTTAATATGCAGATACTGAACTGTATGGTCCTTGTGATCTTAATATTTTTCTCTCTAGCTTCATTGTAAGAATACAGTATAAAACACATATAACATAAAAACATGCTAATTGAACATTAATGTTATCAGTAATAGGTTTCTGGTCAACTCTAGGCTATTAGTAGCTAAGTTTTTTAATCAAAAGTTGCACACAACTGGGTGGGGGGTGGGGGGGAGGTCAGTGTCCCAAACTCTGCATTGTGCAAGGGGTCACCTGTACATACCTACTTAGAACCAAGAGCCAAGAGCAATCCTCGGGGCTCTTACCTCCCAGATGAGTTCTTCTTACAAGGTAGATTCATCTGGAAAGCCCTCATTCAGTCACCTGTAAGAGCTGAACGTAGACAACTTAATGACTAAATGTGGATTTTTTTTTTGTATGTTTTCAAAATATCCTCTTTAGAGTCTCAGATTTTGAGATGCCTACCATCCTATTAGATAAGTGGAGGAGATAAAATGTGACATTTTATATGTTCGTTTTTTACTTTAGTTATCTCTATTACCTGGGCTGATGTAGAAGACTTAAACTTGGATTGGCAAAAAGAGTATTAACTTTGAATTCAGAACACAGTCTGAAGCCATGTGTTACTGAAATAAGTGTAATATTAAGTTTGGTAAATCACTTAACATGTTATATGGGAGCTTATTTAAAGAAATCCATAATTGGGGCACTTGGCTGGCTCAGTCAGAAGTTAGAGCATGTGGACTCCTGATCTCAGGGTCATGAGTTTGAGCCTCATGTTGAGAAGAGATTGCTTTTTTAAAAATCCATAATTATCTTTTGTGCATATTTGCATCATCAGAATGTTTGGTATAGTAGGGACATAGGGGATGGAATTCTGAAAGTGTAGATAGCACTGTGGATGTGAGGAGTAAAGCATCAAAAGATGAAGCTATAGAAAGTAAGCTAAGTATACCCTTTCCGGACTTAAATTTTAATGTGTAGGCATTGGAAGTACTTCAAGCAAGCGATTAGTAAAAGCTCACTCTGGCTGCTACATAGACGGCTAGATTTGTGGGTGTCAAGAAGAGAATACTAATGCAATTGTCTCAAAGATGGTGAGACCCTGAATGAGGATGATGATAGTAGTAAGGGTTAGAAGATCAGAGAGACTGCAGATGTATTTAGGAAATAAAAATAGCAGGACTTGACTGTTGACTGAATGAGGTCAAGGAAGACAGAGGCAGCAAGGACAGCTATCAGGTTTCTCTACTTTTGATAACTAGGTTTAATCATGTTGGAAGTGAGTATCTCTGGGATGTTAGGGGGATGTCCAGAAGGTGGGAACATGACACCTTCGGTGGGAAACTTAGGGCTGAGGCCACATTCAGGACTCCTCAGCACGTAAGCTATTGAGTGAGCAGCATAGAGCCAAAGGAAGGACCTTGGACACTACCAACATTTAAGGTGCAACAGGACAGTGAGTTTGTGGAGGAGACAGAAGAAATATTTAGAGGATGGGAAGAATCCAGGAACCAGCGGTTAGAGAGGTTCAAGAAGGATGAAGAGAGCAACTTGTGAAATGCAGCGGTAAGATCAAGACTGAAAAGTTATTGATCCTGCTTTTCAGAATGTAAAGGGTAACCTTGAGGGAGAGTAGTTTCAGAAAGAATGAGAGCAAAGCCAATTACTATGAGAGATGAATGAATGAGAATGAGAAGTGAATGGGAATCTTATCAGGGAGAATGCCAGGCAGGAAAGAGACAACAAGAGCACTGAAATGCTGAGTAGTGAAGCCGGATAATAAAGGGCATGACAGATAATAAGGGGCCTGACAAGCCACATTTAAGAGTTTGGTTGGGCTTTAACTAGGTATAATATACTGGGGTTTGTGGTTCAGAAATATCCCTCACTGGCTACATTGTGGGAAACTGACGATGCCAAAATGCATGATTGTGTTATTTCTCTCCAGTAGGGCCAGCTGCACAACAAAGAAGGTGATTTTGTCTCCAAGTCAGGATTGGGAATTGGGGGGGGGGGGTGTATAATTGAGCTAGATTAAAAGAAAAGGGAAGGATCAAGGTTCAGAGGCCTCCATGAAGTGGGAAAGCAAGTGTGATGGGAGTGGCAGAAATGGAATAATGGGGGGATAAAGTCAGAGGAAGGAACGTGTGAGGTTTCTGAGGTAGAGTGGTTCTGGAAATGAGGTGTAAGAGTGCGACCATAGGAATGAAGTAGTCAAGTGAAGAGGTGATGTTTGGCATTGGAGCGATCAAGAAATCACAGCTACATTCTGCACTCCTTTCCTGAGCTTAAAACATTGGATCCTGGCGCCTGGGTGACTCAGTCAGTTAAGTAGCTGCCTTTGGCTCAGGTCGTGATTCCAGGGTGTTGGGATCCAGTCCCACGTTGGGCTCCTTGTTCAGCAGGGACCCTGCTTCTCCGACCTGCCACTCCCCCTGCTTATTCTCTCTCTCTCTCTCTCTGACAAATAAGTAAAATCTTAAAAACCAAAAACCAAAAAAAACCATCGAATCTTTCTTCTTTTCTGTCATACTAACAATTTGTCTTGGGGATCACTTGATACTGACACTGGTTGTTATTAGTTTCTGCAAATGTAATCACTTGACAAGTATTTGCTGAGTGCTCACTGTAAGCAATGAACTGTGCTGGACCAGTGGCAATAAGTCTGTGTTCCAGTGAGAGAGATGGGAAATGAACCACAGAGTATACAATTATACAGTTATTAAGTAACAATTGAAATGAGTGCTTGAGAGGAAAAGTAACAAAATCCATGAGGGTGTGTAGCACTGAAGTATTCTGGAGGGTTGGGGGAGATGAGAAAGGCTTCCTTTTCTGAGTGAAACTTATCAGTCCTCAGATAAAGCCTGACATGTAATAGCTATAATAGATACCAACTAATGTTGCTTGAACCATTAAGAAATGGGAAATGATTTTTAATTTCTCCCGGCAGTTCATTCCTTTAGGGACATGATGGTTGAGGTCTGAACTCAAAGCGGGGAAAAGTAGATGGAGGAAGGGATGCAAGGAGAATCCCAAATTGATGGCACAGCCTATGAAGCTTCATGGTTCCCAGGGATGGCAGAGAACAAGACAGCAGAATGAAGCTGAGGACGTAGATGGGCCAAATCATGCTTTTGTTGACCAAACCACGTTAAGGATGTCCTGAGAGCAAATGGAAGCCATTAAAGAAATTAAGCCATTAAAGAAATGAAGATGGGTGGGAGTAGAATAGGGATTTGCATTTGTGCAGAGTTGCATTTTTAAAAGCTTACTGTCTACAATGTATACAGTGGTTGGAGGAGGACATAAGGTCCATGTGAAAGATGGTGATAACTCGAGTAGGGGTGGTGGAGGAGAGAAGTGGCCTCATTTGTAAAACTTTAAGTGATTACATTGGTCACATAGCTTTGGTTGGATATTGTTTAAATTGTGATAAGGAGAGAACGGGTGTGAATTTCCTTAGTAAGACGCAGTGAGACGAGCCTTCCTGGGTTGGTACCACACAGAAGAGAACATGACTTATACTGGATTCATCTGGAGGACAGCCCATGAGGAATAATCATGATTTGAAGTGAGGAAAGGAATCAGAAGATGTGACATCATCCAAAAAGGAGAAAAGAAGTGTTGGTAGATTTCTGCATAGCTTGTAACTGTCAGTTGAATCTTTAAAATCCTGCCTTTTATACAAAGTAATCCCAAGATAAAAATTTTATAAAGAGGCAGACTTTTAATGCAATAATATAGTTTCTATTATTTACTGGTTTAATTTTTCTAATTAAATTTGAAGAAAGAATCCCTTGTTCATAAAGGCAATCACTTTGAACTCTTTTAGCTCTTTCTTTGCATAGTTATATTTCTAAAGAATGTACTATTACAATTTATTAATTCTGGACTATGTATTATCTTATGACCTGTTAACTTTTTTATGAAAGTTGAGGACTTAGTTCTTATGCTTTTCCCCTCTCCTCCCAATGTGGCTATCACTATATTTAAAGAGCATTTATGTAATAGAAAACCATGTAAATATTGTTCTGTCAGAGCAAGCATTTAGTGTACTAGATGAATGTTTCCTTTCTTGTATACTCATTTCCCTTTAGTGAAATTGCTTTGCTTCTCACTCACAGAAGTGAAATAGTAATCTGTAGTAACAGATTAGTCACTCACAGAAGTTACATAGTAATCTGTAATTCTGTGCATGCTCTGTTGTATCATTCATTTGTGTCTCCTCCCCAGTCCGCTTCCCACTCCCCAGCCCTGTTCCTCCATCAGGAAAGAACTTCCTCCAGCTATCCTGATGTTTTGCATCAGTATGGACAAATTTTCCAGGACTGCTGCAAAGGTATTGTACCAGACTCTTCCTACCCCTCTTTTGGTTGGATTCAGAATCTGTGTCTGGAATCCATGCCTTCTTCCTTTTTGCCTAAAAATGTTCTATCTGCTTGAACATAGCCTGCCATAGCTTCCTAAGAATGGACACAAAGGGACAAACTTGCTGGGTCATTAGGTGTCTGAAAATGTCTTTGTTCTCACCTTGTAATTGATTGATAGCTGGGTCTAGAATTCTGAATTGAAAATTTTCCCTCTGAAATCCTTTTCATCCTGAGGGTTGCTGGGGGGCGAGGGGGTAGGGATAGGGTGGCTGGGTTATGGACATTGGGGAGGGTATGTGCTATGGTGAGTGCTATGAAATGTGTAAGCCTGATGATTCACAGACCTGTACCCCTGGGGCAAATAATACATTATATGTTAATTAAAAAAATAATATAAAGAGAATATCAAACATAAATCCTTTTCATCATCTAGCCTGTGCTGTTGCTGTTAAGACGGCTGATACCATACTATTGTTCCTTTGTATACAACCTGTGTTGTCCCTCTCTAGAAGCTTTAAGAATATTTTATGTATTTTCCATATTTTGAAATTTCACTGTGATGTCCCTTAATGGATCTCTTTAAAATTTATTTTGTGGGGTACATACAGACTTTTAATCATTTAATCTGTGTCCTTAGCTATGGAGAATTTTTATAATTTCTTCCTCTTTAGATTTTCTTTTCTTTTCTTTTCTTTTTTTTAAGCAGGCTGGATGCCCAACGTGGAGCTTGAACATAAGACCCTAAGATCAAGAGATCAAGAGATCAAGACTCACATGCTCTACCCACTGAGCCAGCCAGGCGCCCCTCCCTGCCCCCTTTAGTTTCTTTTGTCTCTCTGCAGTTTCTGTTAGTCAGGTAATCTTCCTGGACTGATCTTCTCAGTTGTTGTTGTTGATGTTAAGATTTTATTTTATTTATTTATTTATTTAAGAGTGAGAGCAGGGGGAGGGGCAAAGGGAGAGGGAGAGAAAAAATCTCAGATTCCTTACAGAGCCTGATGCGGGGCTCCATCTCACAACCCTGAGATCAGGACCCAAGCAGACATCAAGAGTTGGTGGCCTCACCAACTACGTCAATCAGGCACCCTTCTCAGTTGTTTTTTGCCCACCCGTGAGTGGGCGGGAGGTGTCTTTTGGTTCTGTCTTTGAGAGTTTTTCAGCTTTAACTCTCCCGTAACATTTTTTATTTCAGCTGTATTTTAAATTTCAAAGTTTCTTCTTGTTCTCTGATTGTTCCTCTTGTACAGTAACTTGTTCTTACTTTATGAATGCAATATCTCCTTATATCTGTCAGATTAAAGAGTAGATTTCTCACTCGGCATTTGGAGGCCTGAGCTCAAGTCACAGCCAAGGCATCAAATGTTCAGATTTAAGGAGGCTGATGAATCACCTTCCTCACTCCTTCAAGTTCTGATTAGAATTATGAACTGGACTCTGAAAGATGGAGGTAAAATTAACAGCTGTATCGTCAGTAGAGCCAGAGTAGAGAACATTCTGTAGCCCGGATCTGCAGCCACAGTCAGGCTTGCCGCCGTCTGTCTCAAATCTAGACCTTGAGGTCCATCTGCCTCATGGGATTTTACAAGATAAATACCCAATCTGCTCAGCCTACTGAAGGAGACATTGCTGTCTGTCACCCAAAAGCTCTAAGAACAGGGACAGAGAGAATGAAGTCACAAAGACACCTGCTGGGTTTTTGTTTTGTTTTGTTTTGGTAATCTCTACACCTAACATGGGTCTCAAACTCATGACCCCGAGATCAATAGCCTCATGCTCTTCTGACGAGGCAGCCAGTTGTCCCACAAATACACTCGTTTTGTTTTTGTTTTTTTAAAAGATTTTATTTGAGAGAGCCCAAGCAGGGGGAGAGGCAGAGGGAGAAGCAGGCTTCCCACTGAGCAAGGAGCCTGATGTGGGACTGGATCTCAGGACTCTGGGATCGTGACCTGAGCTGAAGGCAGATGCTTAATGGCTGATCCACCCAGGTGTCCCAAGGTTTTATTTTTTTAAGTAATCTCTATACCCAAGGTGGGGCTTAAACTGAGAACCCCAAAGATCAAGAGTCACACACTCTATTGACTAAGCCAGCCAAGTGGCCCTTCATTTGGTTTTTAACTCCTGGATTGCCCTCGTTTTAAACATGGGAATCGATGTTGAACTCTTGACATTCACCAATCAGAAAAATCCTCTTTATTAACAGAAACAACCTCACGGAAATGTAAGAATAGAGTTTCCTCTGTCATGGAGTTTTCCGACTTGTTTTAAAAAAACATTTCTTTGAGGGGTGCCTAGCTGGCTCAGTCTATAAAGCCCCACATTAGGTGTAGAGATTACATAAAAATAAATAAGCCACATCTATTTCCCACATGATCTGTTCTATTATTTTGTCCATTTAACTTGTATTCTCCCCGTCATGATGAAGTCTTTCTCCATGTGTCTGGTGATACCTAAGTGTCCATTCAGGTTTTAGAGCAAAGTACTAAAAAGTTTATTGAAGTTCTGAGTGTATAGGTGGATTTCACCTGCTGGAACTTTTTCTCTAAAAGGCCAGAAAATAAGTATTTTAGTCTTTGAAAATCGTATAGTCCACATAGCAACTATTCAATTCTGCCACTGACTCAGTGTAAGTTGTGTTTCAGTAAAACTCTATTTCAGGGTGCCTGAAATAGGTGGCTCAGTTGGTTAAGCGTCAGACTCCAACTCAGCTCAGGTGTTGATCTCAAGGTCACAAGTTCAAGTCCCGCATTGGGATCCACTCTGGGTGTGGAGCCTGCTTAGGAAACAAACACCTTTATTTCCAGGAGCAGAGAGTAGAGCAGATTTGCTGGCCTCTGCTCGAAGGTAATCAGCTAGAAAGCTGGACTCCTGCCTGGGATCATTGTTTTTTAAACCCTATAGAGAAATCTTCCCTTCAGCTAGGCAACTTTTGTCACAGATCTTGGCCCCCATCCCACACATATAGGAAAAGTCTAGGCCATTCATTCCCAACTTATAAACCAGCTTTACCTAACAAGGACTTTTTCCTCTCACTTATTCCCCAGATTCAATATTTGTATGGAAACTAAAGCGTCAGTTTCCACCAGGGTCTCCTTAATGGCAAAGGGCCATAGTCCAGATGCTGAACACGAATGGTCAGGGGTATACGCAATGCTTAAAGGAAAGTGGAGTTCTGGAGGGCTACCCAGTGTGACTTCTGAGCAATTATCAAGTACATTTTCCTTTTTCTCATATTGCCTCAACAAGGCTCAAGGTTTGATTTCCTAGAGAAAAGCTAAGCAAGACACAAAGCATGTACCTAATAATTATTTGAATTGTTGACAAATGGAAAATTGTACAAGTAATGATGGCTTGTCATTAGTCCATCTACTTATCGAGTATGGACTCTGGCTGGAAACAGTGGGGAAGTGAGAAAGCACACAAGTCTGAAGTCAGTGTTTTATTTATTTTTTTAAAGATTTTTATTTGAGAGAGACAGAGCCCAAGACAAATGCCTAACTGACTGAGCCACCCAGGGGCCCCAAGTCAGTGTTTTAAATCCAGGTTCATGTATATAGCTTCTTGGCAGAAGCTTTGTTTGAGCTTCCTTTGCTGGTGGATTCCAAGCTCAGCCAGAATACTTTGGTTTAGTGATATATCATGCTAAATGCTGTATTACCTTTTCTAATAAAAATGTAAGCAAAGTAAGATTCAGTTTTGAGAAATTGGGCAACACTTTTGATAACAAGAGGTATTTCCCAAGCATGCTGTTTAAAATCTATATATGGAAACTGCTTCCCTTTAGTCCATGTATGGAGGGCATGAAGTCTAGACCCTTCCTTAGAAGGAGCTAAAATGCTCATTTGGATGATTCCTCTGTGTTCAGATACACTAAGCAAAATGATCATATTGCAATTTTTTGAAGACTGAGGACGTACTCAGGCTACGGGTTGAGACTCCCTAGGATTACCTATCCTCTGCTGATAGTCTCTGCCCTTGTTCCTTCCTCGTTGTCAGGTTTACTATATGGATGTTCCCCAAGAGAAGACTTCCACCTGTGACAGAGGAGCCGCTACCTGACTAGCCTGCCTGTCTCAACCATAAAGCCGGCAGACGTCGGACAACGTGCAGCACAAAACAGTGATCCTGGACAGAAGGGAAACTCTGAGTAAGTCTTGTGAATGCCTTGCCGCCTGCTTCAGGATAGTATTCTGATGGCTGCGACGTAATGAGCCAGAGTCCAAGCACGCCACCGCGGTCCTGCTCCGCTTCAGAGGCAGAGCGCAGAGTCCGGGGTCATCAGTGGCTGGAATCTGCAGGGCAGGGCCACAGAGGGAAGGAAGCTGCACAGAGAGGATCCCCAGAAGCTGCTCGTGCTAGTCCGAGGACCGGAGGCGTACCGGGGAGTACTGACTGCAAGGTCGAGAGCCCACAGACCTGCCAGAGGCAGAGCCCGGCTGGGGGGCTGAGGGAGGCCGGGCTGTGAATTTTAGGCAGGGTGGAGAGACCTTGCTAGCACCTCGGTAATACTCCAGGCATCCAGTCTAGACACCAGAAAGGCCCACCTTAGAAGAAAAGATCTGACCCTAGAATAAGAGCTACAAAAAAACACCCTTCAATAATGAGGGTAAAACCTATAGTCTGTCAACGAAACCTGAAAGAACTGCCAGAAGATCTGTACTGTAAGAAATGCTAATGATCTTCAGGCTGAAGGGAACTACTAGCTAGAAATTTGGATCTACAGGAAGAAAGGAAAAAGCACTGGAAATGATAATTGCCTTAAAAGAAAGACAATTGAATGTTTAAATCAGAGCAGGAGCAGCCAGGTAAAAGGGATTATACTATTGTAAAACTCCTTTATTTCTGAAGTGGTGTGAAATGTCGAGTTGGTAAGTTAAGGGTTCACATTGTTAGCCCTAAAGCATCAGTTCTCAAACTCTTTATACTCATAAAAATTGAGGGTCCTAAAGAGCTTTTGTTTATGTTGGTATGTCTGAGAATATTTATCATGCTAGAAATTAAAACTGAGAAGTGTGTTTAAATATTTTTAATTACAGTGATCCATTCAATATTTTTTAGGGAGAGAGAGAACGCGTGTGCGCGTGCGCACACACACATGCAGAGGGCAGAGGGAGAATCTTAAGCAGACTGACTCCATGTCCAGCAGGGAGCCCAACACAGGGCTGGATCTCACAACCCTGAGATCATGATCTGAGTCAAAATCAAGAGTTGGACCCTTAACCAACTGAGCCACTCAGGCACCGCCCATTCAATGTTTATAACACATATTTACAAAGCTAAGTATTTTCCAAAACAAAACTTAGAAGAGTGGCACTGTTTTATAGTTTTACAAATCTCTTGAATGTCTGGCTTTAATGGAAGACGGTGGCATTCTCATTCGTGCTTCTGTGCTCAGCCTGTTGCGGGATGTTGTTCTGGCTGAAGGACATGAAAACATCTGGCCACACACAGGTAAGTAGTTGGAAAAGGAGGCATATTTAATCACTTTTTCAGACAATAGTATTCTTTGATATTACACCAAAAGTTGACAAACGAGTGAAGGTTTTTAGTTTTTTCTCATTAAAATTATCTCCTAAATTACGACATTATTTGGGGGCAACATTAGAAACTGCCCAGGTCTCCACACCATGGTCTTTACAAAGTTCACACGAGCCTTCTGGAGTCAGGAGTCCTATTTCCCGCTCAAAGTGTTCTTCCCTGGTTCTTTTTCCAAGGCTTTGCAGGCTGGAGGGCACAGGACAGGTGGAAGGTGGTTGGTTTCTTTTCACTCCAGGGCCAGGCCTGCCCAGGTGAATTTTATTTTATTTATTTTTTATGATTTTATTTATTTATTTGACACAGAGAGAGATCACAAGTAGGCAGAGAGGCAGGCAGAGAGAGAGGGGGAAGCAGGCTCCCTGCTGAGCAGAGAGCCCGATGCGGGGCTCGATCCCAGGACTGAGAACATGACCCGAGCCGAAGGCAGAGGCTTTAACCCACTGAGCCACCCAGGCGCCCCTGCCCAGGTGAATTTTAGGCCGTGTTCTAAAATGGAGTTCGTTATCAAGTCTCAGGGTGAGATTGTGACTTTCTTCTTCCCCTCAATGAAAGATTTCTTTTTCCATCAGATTTATCCATATAAGGTTGTTTCTCAAAACTCAGGGGCTAGTAAAGAAGGAGACAAAAGAGATTTTTTATTGAAAGTAACTTAAATATTATGTAAACTTGAAAGGTACTTTTCATTTTCTCATCATTTAAAAAATTGTGTCTAAAGATAGGTTAAATGCAAAAGCATGTAATAGATCTATAAGCCATCCTTTACCCACGAAACCGAAATTATTGAGAAGTGTTTATTTTCCCTCTTGAAATGGCTAATCTGGCTAATAATGGCTAATATTGTTGCAGGTGGCATATACACATTGCTTCCTTCACTGCTTCTCTCTTTCAAACACACAAATCTTCAGAACGACTATCACTGAGGTGCAGGGCTTTGCTTGGCAACAGATACTCGTGTCTTACGGGTCCCAGGCCCAGTGGACAGACAGGCTCTTGTCCTCCACACTGGCCACCATGTCTTCAATGGCCTTCCAGTCAAG
>CM052895.1:108443578-108551696 GCA_028534135.1 Potos flavus | reverse complement strand
AGGTCTGAAGAATGGACACAATGGATTTTTATACTCGTAATACAATTATCTGTTTTTACTTTTTGTTATTCTGTAGTTGAAAGGAAAATACAAATTCAAGGAAAATTCTGAAAGATAAATGCTAGAGTACTAAGCCGAAAGTGTAGATGCTTTGAATGACTGCTTCAATCTTGCAGGATCGCCACATCCCACAGAAAACAATAAGCAACAACAACTGGAGAACACAGAGAAATCTCAGAGCAGACTGAAATCCGGAACAACGCTTACTTGTAGAAGGGAACTGTGACTCTCGTGAAGAAGTGTACGGATGTGTGAAGGTACCATCCAAGGACTCACCATGGTCTCCTCTCTCTCGTACTCTATACACACCTGCTTTGATTGAGGTGAAAGCTCAGCAGTAATGTGATTTTTTGTACACTGCAGACGACATGGAGCCCCAGAACCTTTCAAGGGAAAAGGACAAAGCTACATGGCACTGCTTCATTTAGAAATTGGCTTGTTTATTCTGACTTTTATCAACAAATACAAGGCAGTCACATTTTATCTAATATTTAGAGTTTTTTTATGATTTATTTTTAAGAAATCTCTGCACTCAACATGGGGCTCAAACTCACAATCAGGAGTTGCACGCTCCACGAGTTGAGCCACCTGGGTGCCCCTTCCCTGATAACTGAATCAGAAGGTCTGTATATGGTTTTAACAATTTCTGCCCTGTCAGTGTGATAGAAGGAAACTGAATTTTGGCCATCTCTTCATTTTAAAAATAACAGTAACCTCTAGGACAAGAGAGTCCAGGGAGGAGAGGCCGCAGATATAATGGAACTGTGGAGAAGTTCCAACTGCAAAGTTGTGTGAACAAACACTGTGGCAAAAAAGAAAACAGCCAGTAAAACAGAACAACTTGAGACCGAAGGATAATAAAGCGAGAAAACACCAAGTGGTTAAGCAGTATGATAACCACGAGGGTAGGCTGTCTCCAAAGCAGACGGAAACACACGGAGACAGGGCGCTGTGAAAGACCAGCAAAGGCTGTGGCCACCAGCCAATCCCACCCTCGCTTCTGCTACAACTAATGTGGTAACTAGACTTCGATACTCATCAAATGAACATAATTATTGCCATCAAAAAGAATGACAAAATCATCACCAAAATTAAGAAATTAAGGTTAACAGTCCTGGACTTTAGGATAAACCTTTACCTTCAGGGAATCTACACATCTTGAGAAGCCGTCACTGGCTTTCTCTCACCTTGCTTTTTGCAGGGATGGCTTTGTAATTTCCTTCTCTTCAGATCAGAGTGCACTTCTTTAGGATTTGTTCGGGATAGCCAATCTTAAAATAAAATATGAAAACAATGCTGTGAAACTGAGCATGTGCAAAGCTTTTCAAGTTTGAGTGTTCGTGCCCCAGTGTGGACAGTGGATGTGTTCTAAGGTAAAAGGTCAGTGATACATCAGAAGGAAAGCCCACCATGGAAACTAGGCCAGCAAGTGCAGCAGCTTCCCTCAAAGAAGTGCGCTCTCGGAAGGACAGTGACCACCACCACCACCCAGTTTCTTTATGAAACATACTGCCAAACAACGTCTATGGAGTCTAGCCTGAGGGATCTGAAACTGAACAGCAAAACTGAATCCATTCCCTGTACCGCCCCCAGAAGAAAACCCTGTCCCTCCTCTTGCCGATCCTGAGCCATAGTCTAGACACACAGCCAAACTAGAAACTTGGAGTCATACTCAATTTCATCCTGTCACAGGCAGGGCTACCCCTGGACAATGAAAGGAATACTTCTGTTTGCCTTTCTATGGGCAAGGCCTCATGCTAGATCACAATTCACTTCACAAAACCCTGGATCTCTGGAGCTTTCATAAATATAATATCAGTGTATATATAATTTCAGATTTTTTAAAGAAAAGAATAAAATAGCTTTGGGGTACTCTAAACTAGAAAACATTTTACAGAAGATTAAGATGATAGACTTTGAAATAAAAAAAAAATCTGGGATTATACAATTAATAGCACAGGAAACGATGCTTCTAGCACTCAAACTGATCTTAGTAATTACAGCCTTGGGTTTTAAGGCATTCAGTGATGAAAACTATGGAAAAAGAACCAATGAGAATTTCTAGGAAATAGAGCCATCGACAGTAAAACGAACATGACAGGGTAAAGAGCAGACGTAGCTGAAGAGAGAGGCAGTGAACTGGAAGATGGCGGCACTGGAGAGAGGCCTAAAGGCAGGAACAGACTCGTTCATGTTTCTCATCATTTTTATACTACATGTATTTTTATACTACATATAATCAGTGTTTGCATTGTTGTCTCTACCAAATGTAGTTATTTCTACATTTGGTTATCTAGTTACTAGCTGATTATAGCAAATATATATATAACATATATATATTTAATATATGTAATACTCTATATTAATGTTATTAATAAATTATATGATTATATTAATTATAATATAAATACATATTCATATATTTATATTAGGAATATAAATATAATATAAAATTATTTTATATTTTTATAATATAAATATAATTTTATATTTATATTTTAACTATATTTTAATTATATATTATTATATATTATATATATTATAAAAATATATAACATCTAGTTATTTCCTGATTATAAATCAGGATAATGCCATAGAGCTCACTCAGTTAATGTGAAGATTAAGTGAGATCACGCACAGGCAGTGTCAGTACAATGCTTGGTTGGCATCAGGCATCACTTCCCTAAGCCTCCTTGGCTTCAGCGGTAAGATGGGGATAACAGTTGCCCTATCTCCAGGGCCATTACGGAGAGCTCAAAGGAGAATAATGTGACTGTACTTTTTAAATGGTGAAGAGTAACAAGGGGCGAGGGCTGCGCCAGGGCCAGATCTTAATTCTTAGGCATTAAGATCATGACCATTTCCCTCTCTAGTTGATCAGAGCACAGCTAATTTAGAATCCCCAAACTTACCATGACTCTATGACAATGGTCCCCTCCCTCCTGAATACTTGTTTTTATGTCCAGTACTCTGCTAAGCCCGTAATATATGTTCTCGCTCTAATAATCAGGATTTTGCAGGTGAGAAAGTTGAGGCTTACACAAATGGGTTAGAAATTTGCCCAAAGGCTAAAGAGTAAGTGGTGAACTAGGATTCCAAAGAGAGCTAACTCTGCAGCCTGTTCCCAAACTACTGTACCACACTGCCACACTTGCATTCTGAAATCTGTATTTGAAATTTCTAAGAGTGTCTTACGACTTAAGTTGAAGAACTTTATTCTTTATTTATTCCTTACCTTTTTGGAAGGTGACTGGAGATGCCACAGCCTTCCTTGCCGCCACTTTCCCTAGTCTACCACCTTTGCTGTGTATGGTACAAGTGGCAGTTCCTAGAAAAACAGGCAAACTCCTTGAACCTTCTGTATGCTGCCATGGTGCTTCACATACCATACTGTACATTCTTTTAGGACAGAAACTTCTAATTAAGAGGGGGCCCAAAACTGGTGATTGATTTGAACCAAGAAAGCAAAATAAAAGTGAAGATGAAGGAAGGGAAAACTCTACTTTGATACTCGGTATCCCCCTAGCATGACCACCACCCTTTCTCAAATTGGCAAATGTGCCTTGACAACCTCTCTGGCAACTGGAAAAGACAGCCACAAAAGCCTATTAGCAGTAAACACCTTAACAGAATACCAAGTTAGATTTTATCAAAAGAATGATTAACCAAGGTTTCTTAAATTCCAGGATTCATAACCACTGTTTATTATTTATGTTATGCAAAATGTTTTACCTATTACCTTCAACGCCCCTATGAGGTAGGTTTTAAATAACATATCTGAGGCACCAAGTGAGCAGCAGAGCTGGGATATGAATGAAGGTCTGGGTGATTCCAAAGACTAGAACTTTTTTATGCTTTGGATGCCTCTCAGTTACTTATCATATAGCCTTTATATTGTTTCTGAAAGAACTAAACATAACATAAGCAAAAAAAAAAAAAAAAAAAGAAAAGAAAAAAAAAAAAAGGCAGGGATGTCTCTAAATATAACAGCTTGCAATCTGGGCTAGAGATATTTGCCAGAAACAACACACTGCTTTACCAGACAGATAGCAACATATAATCAGACTCACAAGCATCTTCAGAAGCTCTTCTTTTACAAACTAGCTGGACTGAACTTAAAAATCGTGAGGAGTCCTCACTTCCCCGTCTGCACTGTCGGAACTGCCTCATGTCCGGGCATCTGTGTCACTGACAGGGGAGGGCCTGGGACCCGTGTTTCTCCCAGTGCCGCACAACACGGGGGCACCTAAAGCCTCCGAACGTAGCCAGGGCAAACGGCTGGGTTCTGGGCGTGGCAGAGGCCACACCTAGGTGCAACCGGGATAGAAGCCAGCATGTTCACCAGCCCTTCCAGTTGCCTTTGTCTCTCCTCTTCTGGGGAAGCTAAGGGACAGGTTAGGTGGGATGATGGCGAGTTACATGGTGGTCTTCTCTGACCTAGTAGAAATACAACAATACCTACCCACTAATATTCCTGAACAGTAGTTTATAAATAGCTGTTTTTAGGCAGGAAAGCTAAACAGCCATTTTTTTCATGTATCCAAGTATTCAATAATCTCATTTGTCCAGTGTGAATGGTAGTAAAAGATAAAGAAGACAGTGTTGCTACCTTCAAAAGATTTAGTCTAGCATGACACGGAAGTTTACAAGTGACTACATGAGACCTGCTGAAGCAATACCTCAGGGTCACAAACATGTGACTGGGGGGCCAGAAGACAAAAAATAAATGGTAGCAATGGCAGCTGAGACACTTGTCGCTGGTACTCACAACCAGCAGGCAAGTTAAGTCTTAGCCCCAATTTAAAATTCATTACATCAGTTTAAGAACTGAAGAATTCAGATGAGGGATGGCTTCCAAGACACAGAGGTGAGGCAGTCAAGGTAAGGGAGGCTCTCGAGGAAAGAGTGAGGCATTGAGCACAGCACGTGGCCAGAAAGCAAGCCGGCCCGCAGCACCTATAAGATGGGGAAAGCAGGCTAAGAAGGGGGGCAGGTGTTGCCTTGAAGGCCAGGGACAAGCTCTGGACGGATCCATGTGGGGTGGGGGTCCCCGCATGCAGGGGCGCCTCTTCAAGGACAGTCCAGCAAGGGTGGGGGAGCTGAGCAAAGAAGGGCCAAGGCCTCAGCCCAGGCAAGTGCAACATAATCATACAGGCCTGACACTGGACAGATCCAAGACACACATTTCCACAGAATCCAAGACTTTTCCATCTGATATTAAGAAACCATAGATTCAAGTTTAAAATCCTTGCCAATTTTTGGTATTTATTTTATTTAACTTTGGTAAATATATCAGGTTTAAAATAAAAATTAAAAAAACATGGTTACTACTTTGAAATTTTAGTTTAAAAAGAGCACTCTTGTTTTAATTTGTTAATTAAGAGCAAGAGTTTCAATTTTCTAACTTGAGGCAGCATAATGAAGCATAGATTCTAAGAGTGTAGGCTCTAAACCCAGACTGGGTTTAAATCCCAGCTGTGCTACTTCCTAGCTGTCTGATCTAAGGCAGTTATTTCAACTTTCTCTGCCTGGGTTTTTTCACCTGTAAAATGGGAATATAACAGTACCTGTCTCACGGGGTTGTAGTTAAAGAGCTTAAGTAGAACCTGGCACATTAGTTTATTATACAGCTAAAAGCTGTATGCATTTATACTTCATATTAACTAGGATTATATATTTTTTAAGATGTTCTTTATTTTTAGACAGAGAGAGTGCGAGCCAGGGAGAGGAACAGAGAGAGAGGGAGAACCCCAAGCAGACTACACGCTGAGTGCGGAGCCTGACGTGAGGCTCAATCAATCTTACGGCCCTGAGATCATGACCTGAGCCAAAAATAAAAAGAGCCAGACACTCCAGATTCTCAGGGCACCTGGGTGGCTCACCTGGTTAAGTGTCTGCCTTCGGCTCAGGTCATGATCCCAGGGTCCTGGGATCGAGCCCCACAGCAGGCTCCTGCTCAGTGGGGAGTCTGCTTCTCCCTCCTACTCTCCCTCTGTGCTCCCTCTCTCTAATAAATAAATAAAATCTTAAAAGAGCCATACACTCAACTGACTGAGCCATCCAGGAGCCCCTATGATTATACATTTTTAATGTGTAATCATTTCACAAAATAAATACATTTTACCTAGTAATCAAAACCCAAATATGGCAAAAATTAACTAAAGGAAGGCTAGCAATAAATAAAAGATATATCTTCAAATGTGGAAAAGGATGTTCAAAAGGTAAAAACATGATATTTCAATATGAGCCTCTTCGTATTCCTCTTCTGTGATATTCATTCATTCATTCATTCATTTATTTGACAGCGAGAGAGAGAGATCACAAACAGGCAGAGAGGCAGGCAGAGAGAGGGGGAAGCAGGCTCCCTGCTGAGCAGAGAGCCCGATGCGGGGCTCGATCCCAGGACCCTGAGATCGTGACCTGAGCCGAAGGCAGAGGCTTTAACCCACTGAGCCACCCAGGCACCCCTCTTCTGTGATATTCTGATATCTAGTCCATCCTGACGTCTATAAGAACTTGACTTGTAAAAATGCCTACCTCTTCAGCCAGACACACAAAAGAAACATAGTCCCAAATAAGTCTTATCTAAATATTGACTCTTCAAATTCTATTATAAAAAGGCCATTCATTTAAGGAGATTTCTGGGGTCTCCCTATTTCTAAGCAGTAGAACAAACAAAATCCCAGCACAGGTGAATCTTTATCAATCCTGCAACTTGCATTCTGCTGAAATGAGAACTGCTTTTCACTAAGATCTCATTTTATTAATGAAAACCAACTCTGGAGACAAGGAGGTCCAAATTATACAAAAAAAAAAGCTTAAAGTCTTACCACATGGCCAAAGAGGGCCTTGAGGTTTCCCCTTTCGGATGTAACTTGGTCTGGATATATATCTGAATTTTCCAGGTTGATTTATTGGACTATTATGACCATGTTGATTCTCTCTAAAGTAGAAATCACATAATTATATACTTAGAATCTCAAATCAGTAATGAGCTATATTTCAAAAGGCCCAAATTCTAGCATGATTAATACAGTCACTTGACATTGTTTATTCTGTACCTCAGGGGTACATTTTGTGTTATAACAATTCTCAACAAATTATTATTCATTTAAACTTAAACTTCATTTGTTTTTTTCAAAGAAATTGTTTTTGGTTATCTGCCCATTTCAAATTATCTATGTATTTGGCAGTTACTTATGTATTTAATACCCTGCTTTATTTTAGAAAAGATTCAAGGGAGTCTGGTATTTTGAGTAGGCCCCAAATTATACACACACAAGTGATCTGACTACATGTGGGTTTGTGTTGGGAAGAGAGAGCAGAGAAGGAGTGATAAGCTGGTGAGGACTGTTTCTGCAAGCGTGGAGCCAAGTGGAGGAACAGGGAGAACACTTCGGTGGCAGATTACAGAAAAGGAGGAAACAGAACTGAACGGATAGCAAAATTGTGTTAGGTATGCTGACGCGCTTTGTCGTCTCTTAGAGATACAATGACATTGTTGTCTTTCCTTGGTGATTCTATAAACTTATAAAGACCTCGTAATTATGGGACCATGTTTTTCTTTACTTGATTTTCATATTTTGAGCAGGGTAGATACAAATACACTGAACTTGGGTGACAAAAGCACCACATTCTTCTTACCAGGCCTGACATAATCTCGCCGAACGATATGCCAAAATTTGTCTCACCTTCTTGGCGAAAGAGAGTGTTGCCCTTGGGAAACGTGAGCAGTTCTGGGTTTGTTAGGCAAGGCTTTCTGTGCAGTTGTTGGTAGTTGTACTGATTCCGATAACAGTTCATTCATCAGACTGTACGCTTGTGAGATCCGCCGACTATAGTGGTCAGAGAGTAGCAATCTTCAGACAAAGAATTAAACAACATTTAATGAAAGAGCCATTTTCAGTTCATACCTCTAGAGGGAACGTAATGTTTGAAAGATCACCTAGCATTTTTTCAATGCTTTTCAAATGCAAATTCATATTTCAGATTTCTGAAAAACATTAGGTGGAAATTAGTAAAGGTACCTATAGTTATGGCCCCTTAGGTATTTTCAAAATGCACATACGTATCTGGATTGGGAGAGGGAGGGCCAGAGCAGAAATAAAAGTCATGAAAATTCAATGGAATAAATGATATTTGAAAGCAAATTCCTAAAAAGTCAGGTAGAGTCTATTTTCCTTGCAGTTATCTCCCATAATTTTCTGTTTATGGACAAAAAGGGGCTACTGTGAAGATGAGAGTTCCTCAGGCATTGTCTGCACCTCGGGTGCACAAACTGGAGAGGACGCTGGGGGTACAGCTACCGTGCTCACCTGTCCTTTTCGTTCTTCATCTTCTGTCTCAGCCTGATTTCCCTTGAAGTCATGTAAAACTGCACGAGAAATACCCAGTTAGTCCGTTATTGTTCAGTTCAAATAATTAAGCCCTTGTGATCCACGAAAAACATGAAAATGCCACTAATTTTAATAGGAGGTTAAAACATATTTTTGCTATTCAGGAAACAGTGCAAAACACTGTCAGACTTGATGAAGCTTCCTATCCCAAACACAAAACATGAAAATGTTAATGTATCATGTAATTAAAATCTAGTTTAATAAGTGGAATGCAAAATCTACTTTAGTAGCTAAATTCATGTATTTTCAAAGGAGAGAATCTTATCAGCTGCATTTATTTTTTTAATTTAAATTCAATTAATTAACATACAGTGTCAGCTGCATTTAAAATGGGAAACAATAACATTTTAAGGATGAAGACACATACTCTTCATACTCAGTCTTGTGATTAATCTAACAGCGTGCTTGATAAAGCAGAAAGGAGTCAGACCTTTAAAACTACCATTTTGATGTTTTAAAATGTCCACCAGTAACCTACTGTAGTATGTTCACTGTGACTTGTAAACTTTTCAAAACTTACGCACCAGGAGGCAAACTAGCGAGTGTCTTATTCCAGAACACTGAGAGTAACTATTGAGTTACTAATAAAGCCAAGTCCTTTTACACACAATTGTGTATATAAAAATGTGCACACAGAAGTGCATTCACTCTCTATAGGTCCTACACGGAAGTGGTCAGTAACAAATTAAAGGTCTTATTAATTTCTGATATAAATTCAAATGAAATTTTTAATTACATTAACTCCTCACTAATCCCAATACCTTCACCTAAATAGAAGCTAAAAATAAACAGGTGTTTGCAGTTGTGAAGAAGCGGTCACAGAGTCGATGAGCCAAGCAATGCCAGTGACCTCGGAGTTAATTTGTTCTAAATCTAGACACAATTCTAACTATTTTGGGTGTTTGGTTGACAGATAGGGTGATATCAGGACCCACCCCCCGTGAGGTGGAAGAACACACCCATAAACACATGCACTTGAGAATTCTAGTCAGGTACCTCAGCAGCCTTGAAGGTTATTAGCCAGGTCCTTAACACTATCCACAAAATGTTCTATTAATTAACATCGGGCCACCTGGGTGGCTCAGTTGGTTAAGTATGTGACTCTTGATTTTGGCTCAGGTCATGATCTCAGGGTCGTGAGATCAAGCCCCATGTCAGGAGATTCTCTCTCCCTCTCCCTCTGCCCCTCCCTCCAGGTCGTGTGTGCATGCATGTACTCTCTTTAAAAAAAAAGTTATATTAATACCAGCATGCTTTCTCCAGACCCAAGTAAAGTATGCAATTTACTTAACAGTTCACCTACTTTGCACCATTTGGTGCTTAAATGTGACAGCCTTATCTGGAAAATTCACTTTTATAGAACATGTTCCTCTAATGATGCTGAAAAAAATGATGTACTATATATTTTATTTCAAATTACAAAGTAAAAGATAAGCTGTAAGTATAATTCAAATGTAATTTTCATAGTAATGTGATTATCAAAGTAACATTGCTTTATTTTACCTTCTGAAGAAAACTACTTCTGACCTAGCCATGGTGATGTCCACAGTCAGAAAATAAATGTTGACAGTTTAAAGGGCAGCTGACACGCATGCACATGCACACATGCCACTGTACCCTTGGTACCTGACTGGACCATACTCTACTTTTTGTAGATAACTTATGGATACAAAATTGATTTTTTAAATGGCTTTACTACACACACAGTTGTTCAACTGCCATTGACTCTCACTGAAAATTAAGGGAACAGCTCCAATTGGCCACCAGTTAAGCTCTTCACTTGGTTAAAATTAGCGAGAGCCATAGTTAGCTTGGGGAAGAAAAAGTATTTAAGATCGTTCAACGGAGGGGTGCCTGAGTGGCTCAGTTGTTAAGCGTCTGCCTTCGGTTCTGGTCATGATCCCGGGGTCCTGGGATCGAGCCCCGCATCGGGCTCGCTGCTCCGCGGGAAGCCTGCTTCTCCCTCTCCCACTCCCCCTTCTTGTGTTCCCTCTCTTGCTGTCACTCTCCAAAGAAATAAATAAAAATCTTTAAAAAAAAAAACTCAACAGACATGGTTTATAGAATACCTTGCTCCATTTTGTTAAGTAATTTAACATTTTCTGACAAGTAAAATGGTGACATTTGTCTAATAAAAAATGTATCCAAAGTATGTTAATCCTTTTCTTGAATATTTGCCATGGAAAAACTATATATTCGCTGCTAATCCCATTGCCCCTGATAGTGCACACTTACCGGATTGCTCCTTGGGCAGAAAGGGTCATGTTCTTGCCCTCTCTTCTCTGCCAACTGGCTTAAGTACTCTGCCATTCTTTCCTTGCGTTTTCTTTTCATCCACACCTGAATTTCTCTCCTTTCCTTCTCGGTTCTTTGCATTCGTCTACCAGAAGAATGCCGAATTCTGAGAAATTTAACAGGCAGGGCATCACTTGATTTTTACATTTTTTATGGATCTAAGTAGTATCACAACTAAATACTGTTTATTTGGAGTTTCTTTAAAGATTTTTTTAAAGTAATTTCTACACCCAACATGGGGCTTGAATTCACAACTCTGACATCAAGAGTCACACGTGCCACTGACTGAGCCAGCCAGGCGCATTTTCCCTGTTCTCAAAAAGTAGTACACATTCATGCCTCTATCAACTTGCTCCAACCTGTTCCCTGAAATCCACTGAAAATGGTCTCAGAAAGCTCAACACCACCACCAACAAAAAGGCTCACCAATAGCCTCTGCATCCCACTGGACTTCTCTAGAACATTTAATAAAACTGGCTCTTCTTTTATTTGTTTAACTCTAACATGGGTCATATTCTAACTCTGAAAACACTGTGCAGCCTCCTACGTTGGCTCCTTTCGTCTCTGCTCACCACTTCAGTATCGATGTCTTGGACTTCTTCACCAATCATCTACTCCTGGACTATCTCAATCACTTCTAAAATTTATACCACAGAGATGACTTCTAAACAGCTGCCCTTGTGGATCTAGCCTCACATTCATGCCCACACCATACTTCCCATGGGCTGGCCTGAGCTAATGACTGGGCATGGCTGGCCCATTCCTGCAACACACAGGACTCCTCTGACGGGCAATGCTGATGGATGTCTCACCAATGACCCAGCTGAAACTTCCCTAGAATACCATATTCCAACATTGCACTTACTTAACCTTCTCCCCTCCTCCTTCTCTCTCCTTCACAGGGTGGGATAACACTTACATTATGGTCTCATGCTTCCCCCCACTTCTGTGTTCCCCCACTTTCCCCTCACAGGCCTTTTTCCCGATAAATGTCTCGCACGTGGCTTCTGCTTCTCAGATGACATGAACAGACACAAGTAGTACTGAAGAATGGTCCAAGAAGACAGGTGGTGTGACGCAGGGATTTGAGACAGACTCATTACCCAGCACGAGGGGAGAACATCATCCTGAATGGAAGGTCACCAGTACAAACAATGTGGTTTACACTGAAAACCTGCTTTTCCTTCTGGAAATCTGGATTTGGTATGTGCCAGGAAGAGGCTGCCTACTCAATCAGCCCCCAAGAAAAACTCTGGGCACTGAGTCTCTAAATGAGCCTCTGTGGTGGACATTATTTCACGTGTGCTGTCACAACCTGCTGCTGCAGGAATTGTGTCCTGTTGGGACCACACTGGGAGAGGATTCTTAGGAACCTGTGCCTGGTTTCCCTCAGAATTCACTGCATGCACTTATTCGCCTTGCTAGTTTTCTTTGAATTCTCTTGTAATAAATTGTGAGTATGACTCTGTGAGTTCTGTAAGTCCTCCCAGTCAATCTGTGAACTTAAGGTGATCCTGGGGACCCCTAACACAGGATCAAATCCACACTGGGACTGTAGTCTGACAGCTGTCCCCACTTCCTCTGGCTCATGCCCTTGTCTCCCTCATAGGTGTTTCTCCAAATAAATCTCTAGCTCACCTAAATCTCCTTTTGGCATTTGCTTCTGGGATGACCTAAATCTAATGTGCCAATGAATATTACAATGAATATTCTCCTAGCACCTTATAACATATCTGAAACTACATTCTCTATCTTGCCAAAGAAATCCCCATCAACTCGTCACCCAAATAGAAAATCGTCTCACTTCCTCCTGACAGCCTCCAGGTTTACTCATGATTATTACCCTACACACTCCATTCTGAGCCCCTTCATCTTTAGACTACTGAAGTAAGACCTCCAGTTGGCTCCCATTTCTAGTTTAAAACCCTTTGCTGACCCCCTTACTACTTGCAGATAAGGAATGGGTGCCCTAGGTCCCGAATCTACAGCCGGCACACCCAACCAGACCCTCTCTCTCCTTCTAAGGCATAAACTCCAGTCACATCTAATTCCCGGCCCACATCTGATCATCGCTCCTTCGCATTTTATATTCTTGCTGTCTTGACTACCCTTTCTATTATTTATAAGCAACACGAATTTCTATTGGTCCTTTGAAATACAGCTCAAACACAATAACTAGCGAAGCTGCTGCCTTTGACGGACTCTCCCCACAAGCTCCCATAGCACACTGATATACTTTGGCCTTAGGTCACACTGTTTTTATAGTTCTATCTCCATTCAAAAACACAAACCATGTTTTTATTCTAAACCTTGATACTTAATACATTATTGATGAAATATTCATAACATTCATAAGGTTGACTCTCTTATATAAACAAGCCAAGAGGTATATGTATCCCAATGAAGCATTAGTAGAAGGGCCAGACTTTATTCTATCAGGAACCAGTTCTTGGATCAGGACATGTTGCAAAGAAAAACATTTTAACCTAATATTCCAAGAAAAGGCTATTAAATATGTATTCTAAGGATTAATATTTAGGGCAAAGTATTATGGATGAAGTATTTAATTGGGGTTCCCGGGTGGCTCATTTGGTTAAGTGGCTGACTCTTGATTTTGGCTCAGTTCGTGATCTCAGGGTCATGAGATTGAGCCCCGCATTAGTCTCCATGCTCAGCTCAGAGTCTGCTTGTCCCTCTCCCTCACACTCCATCCCTCCCCCCACTTGCACGCATGTGCACACACACACATTCTCTCTCTCTAAAAATGAATGTTTTTGTTTTGTTAAAATGTTTTTAAAAATCTTTAATTACTTCTAAAAAGAAAGGATTAAATTTATGTTGTACTTAAAGTGATAAAAGCTTCCAGGGAAGACGGCAGAGCAGGAGAACCCTAAGCCCATCTCATCCCATGGATACAACTACATAACACTTGTATCAGTGTAAATAACCCAGAAAATGATCAACAACTGGAAGAACAAACTCCATCCACTGCTAAATGTAGAGAAGACGCCATATCAAAGAGGGCAGGAAGGGTGGAGACTCAGTCAGAGGCTAAATGGAACCACAGGACTGTCTGCTGGAGGGAGGGATGCTGCGGGCAAGGATCGGTGAGAGATGTAGACCCTCACTCTGAGAAGCCCACATAGGAAAGATAAAGCCCCACAACATTTAGCTCTGAAAACCACAGGGGTTCAATTCTGCAAGTTCTTATAATCAGAAGGACTTAAAACCTGGCACTTTAAAAATCAGCAGGCTCAGCACTGGGAGAGCCTGGAGGGAGAGAGGAAACTGAGTCCCTGCCTTTAAAAAGAGAGCACAAGAGACAGCCCTCTGGGATACAGCATAGAAGCAGCAGTTTGAAAATCGCATGCGGCATGGGGGAGCGAGGTTTGTTTACTAACCTCAAAGCATGTGTTGGAGGGGCAGGGATCTTTGGGAGACTTCCCCAAGAACAAAAGACCTGGCAGGCACCATTTCTGTCCCCTGCCCCCTAGCCTCGACACAGGGACACCTGCAGGAACACCACAACACTGACACTTTCTATCTAACTTGCTAACAGTACATCTGCTCCCATGTTTTCCTGCAGACCCATCGCTTCCAGTCAGGATTCTAACTCCCCTCCAATAGCAAACCTACTCAAATCATGATAACACCACACATCCCAGCCCAATGCTCTCCTGTGGACTTGCCTCCTCCAATACGGTTGTCCAGAGCCCATCCAAAGCCGTGCCACAAGCCTGGCACGTGCAAGCAGCTCCAATAGGAGCCAACAGCACTCTAAAGTGACTCCTGCCCCAGGGAGAGAGAACCATACACAGTGATCAGACCACAGCCTCAGTGGTGGGGTGGAGGCAGACAGCTCATCTCACTACAGGCCCTGCCCACCAACAAAAGCTTCACAGGGGCCAACACAGAGAAAGTGCCCTGCACTTCGGTGCTCCTGCATCTCTGGCAAATACTTGGTCTGACTCAACTCAAGCCCAAGGTGACCCCAGATTGGCCCACTACAACAAAGGGACCACACCCTGTCCCCAACAGGCAAAGAAAGCCATTATAGACAACTGGACTGAAGGAAAAAGTGGCTCAGCCACAACATCAGGGCACATGCAACACACACAGGAGACACCCCTGAAGTGCCAGGTGCTGGTGATCGGGGACACTGCACCACAGGGCACGACAGCACCTTGTCTTCAAAAGGCCACTACATGCAAGGCGGGAGATGTAGCTGACTTCCCTAACACAGAAAAACAGTTACAGAGAGTTAGATAAAATGAGGACACAGAGGAATATGTCCCAAATGAAAGAACAGGACAGAATCACAGGAAGAAATCTATGTGAAATGACTGAAAGAGAACTTAAAATAATGGTCATAAAGATGCTCCCTGAAAAAAGAGTGAAGGACATCAGTGAGACCATTAACAAAGAGATGAAAAACATAAAAAAGAACCAATCAGAGATGAATAACCCAATAAATGAAAATAAAATACAGTAGATGGAAACAATAGTAGACTAGAGGAAGTAGAAAAATGGATCAACAACCTGGAGGACAGAATAATGGAAAGCAGTCAAGCTGAACAGGTGAGAGAAAAAAAAAAAAAAAAACGAAATAAAAATAGTCTTAGGGCCTCAGCAACACCATCAAGTATAATAACATTTACATTATAAGGATCCCAGAAGGAGCAGACAGAAAAGAGAGAGCAGAAAATTTACTTCAAGAAAACAATATCTGAAAACTTCCCAATGCTGGAGAGGGAAACAGAAATTCAGATCCAGTAGGCACAGAAATCCCCCAACAAAATCATCTCAAGGAGGTCCACACCAAGACACACAGTAATTAAAATGGCAAAAAGTATTGCTTCTCGGCCTTTTGGCTAAGATCAAGTGTAGTATCAAGTGTAAAACGGCAAAAAGTAGTGATAAAGAGAATTTTAAAAGCAGCAAAAGAAAACAGTTATATACAAGGGAAATATCATAAGGCAATCAGATGATTTTTCAGCAGAAACTGGGCAGGTCAGAAAGGAGTGGAATGATATATTCAAAGGGCTGAAAGGAAAAAAGCCTGCAGCCAAGAATACTCTATCCAACAAGGCCATCATTAAGAATAGGAGAGATAAAGAGTTTCCCAAACAAACAAAAGTTAAAAGAATTCATGACCACTAAACCAGCCTTATAAGAAATGTCAAAGGGGACTCTTCAGGCGGAAAGGAAAAATTATAAGTAAGACTAAGAAAAGTAGTGCAAAAATAATAAAAATAAGTATATGTATAAAAATCAGTCAAGGAACTCACAAAATAAAAGGATGTAAAGTATGACACCATACACCTAATACATGGGAGGTGGGGAGAAGAATAAAGAATGGGTTCAAAGTGAAGCACCCATCAACTTAATATAGACTGCTATTTGCATAAGATGTTATATACAAACTGAATGGTAACCACAAATCAAAAACCGATAATAGATATGCAAAAAATAAAGAGAAAGGAATCCAAGTATATCACTAAAGAAAGCCAGCAAACCATAAGAGAAGAGAGCAAAAGAAAGGAACAGAGAAGCAGCACAAAGACAACCATAAAACAAGTAACAGAATAGCAATAAGTACATACCTATTAATAATTACGTTGAATATAAATTGACAAAACACACCAATCAAAAGACACAGGGTAACACAATGAATAAAAAAGCAAGACCCATCTATATGCTACCTACAAGAGACTCATTCCAGACCTAAGAAACATGCAGATTGAAAGTTAAGGGATGGAAAAGCATTTATCATAAAAATGGAAGCAAAAAGAAAGCTGGGATAGTAATACTTACACAAAATAGACTTATTTTTTTCCTTTTTTCTAAGATTTTAATTATTTATTTGAGACAGAGAGATACAGAGAGAGAGAGAAAGAGCATGAGCAGGGGGAAAGGGAGAGGGAGAGGGAAAAGCAGACTCCCCACCAAGCTGGGAGCCCGACATGGGGCTTGATCCCAGGACCCAGAGATTATGACCTGAGCTGAAGACAGATGCTTACCATCTGAGCCGCCCAGGTGCCCCCAAAATAAACTTTAAAACAAAGACTATAACAAGATACAAAGAAGGACACCATATAATCATAAAGGGAAGAATCCAACAAGAAGATATACAACTGTAAATATTTATGCACCCAACATGGGAACACCCAAATACATAAAGGAGCTAATAACAAACACAAAGGAGGGGCGCCTGGGTGGCTCATTAGGTTGAAGCCTCTGCCTTCGGCTCAGGTCCTGATCTCAGGGTCCTGGGATTGAGTCCTGCTTCGGGCTCTCTGCTCGGCGGGGAGCCTGCTTCCCCCTCTCTCTGCCTGCCTCTCTGCCTACTTGTGATCTCTCTGTCAAATAAATAAATAAAATCTTTAAAAAAAACACACACACAAAGGAAGTAATCAATAGTAATACAGTAATAGTAGGGGACTTTACATCCCACTTACATCAGTGGATAGATCATCCAAACAGAAAATCAACAAGGAAACAGTGGCTCTGAATGACACATTGGACCAGATGGATCTAACAGATATATCCAGAACATTCCATCCTAACACAGCAAAATACACATTCTTTTCAAGTGCACACGGAAAATTTTCCAGAATAGATCACATATTAGGCCATGAAACAAGTCTTAACAAATTCAAAAAGACCAACGTCATACCATGCATCTTTTCTGATGACATCAATATGAAACTAGAAATCAACCAGAAGAAAAAATCTGGGAAGAGTATAAATACATGGTGGTTAAATAAAATGCTTCTGAGCATGAATGGGTCAACAAAGAAATCAAAGAAGAAATTAAAAAGTACATGGAGACATATGAAACTGAAAACACAATGGTCTCAAATCTTTGGGATGCAACAAAAGCTGTTCCAAGATGGAATTTTATAGTAATACAAGCCTAGCTCAAAAAGCAAGACAAATTTCAAATAAACTCCTAACCTTACACCTAAAGGAGCTAGAAAAAAAATAACAAAACCCAAAACCAGTAGAAGGAAGGAAATAACAAAGATTAGACCAGAAATAAATGAAACAGAAACTAAAAAACCAAGAGAATATATCAATGAAACCAGAAGCTGTTTTTGTTTGTTTGTTTTTACGATTTTATTTATTTATTTGAGAGAGCGAGTGAGAGAGAGCATGAGAGCATGAGAGCAGGGTGAGGGGCAGAGGGAGAAGCAAACTCCCTGCTGAGCAGGGAGCCTGATGTGGGGCTCGATCCCAGCACTCTGGGATCATAACCTGAGCAAAGGCAGACACTTAAAGTGGAGGTATCACAATACCAGATTTCAAGATATACCACAATGCCGTATTAATGAAAACAGTACGGTACTGACACAAAAACAGCCACATAGCTCAACAGAACAGAGAGCCAAGAAATAAACACACTATTATATGGTCAATTAATCATTGGCAAACAGGAAATATGCTATGGGAAAATAAAGTCACTTCAACAAATGGGTGTTGGGTAAACTGGACAGCAACATGCAAAAGAATGAAACTGGGCCACTTTCTTACACCAAACAGAAAAATAAATTCAAAATGGATTAAGGACCCAAATATGAGACCTGAAACCATAAAAATTCTAGAAGAGAGCACAGAGAGTAATTTCTCTGACATTGGTTGTAGCAACATTTTTCTACATGTCTTCTGAGGCAAGGGTAACAAAAGCAAAAATAAATGATTGGGACTACATCAAAATACCAAGCTTCTGCACAGCAAAGGAAACCATCAACAAAACTAAAAGTCAACCTACTGAATGGGAGAACATATTTGCAAATGGCATATCTGATAAAGGGTTAGTATCCAAAATATATAAAGAATTTACACAACTCAACACCAAAAAAACCAAATAATCCAATTTAAAAATGGGCAGAAGACATGAACAGACATTTCTTCAAAGAAGACATCCAAATAGACAACAGACATATGAAAAGATGCTCAACATCACTCATCATCAGGGAAATGCAAATCAATGAGATATCATCTCACACCTGTCAGAATGGCTAAAATAAAAAACACAAGAAACAACAAGTGTTGGTGAGGATGTGGAGAAAAAGGAATCCTTGTGCACTGTTGGTGGGAATGCAAACTGGTGCAGCCACTCTGGAAAACAGTATGAAGGTTCCTCAAAAAGTTAAAAATAAAACTACTCTATGATCCAGTAATTCCACTACTAGGTATTTTCCCAAAGAATACAGAAACACTAATTTGAAGGGATATAAGCACCCCAATGTATATTGAAGCATTATTTTCAATAGCTAAATTATGGAAGCAGCCCAGGTGTTCATTGATAGATGAATGGAAAAAGAAGTGGTATATATGTACCATGGAATATTACTCAGCCATAAAAATGAGAAATCTTGCCATTTGTGACATGGATGGAGCTAGAGAGTATAATACTAAGCAAAATAAGTCAGAGAAAGACAAATAAATACCATGATTTCACTCATATGTGGAATTTAAGAAACAAAACAAATGAACAATGAAAAAGAAAAGAGAAAAACCAAAAAACAAACTCTTAACTATAGAGAACAAACAGCTACCAGAGGGGATGCGTAAAATAGGTGAGGGGGATGAAGAGTGCACTTATGATGATGAGTACTGAGTAATGTATAGCACTGCTGAATTACTATATTGTATACCTGAAATTAATATAACACTATGTTAACTATACTGAAATTTTTTAAAATCTCTAAATAAATAAATAAATAAATAAATGTGTGTGTATATATATAATAATGACAACAAAAATAAAAATAAAGTAATGAGACCTTGGGAAAACTCCCAGGATATAGATGTGCTGCTGTATTAAATACACCCATCTGTCTACTGTTGGGGAAAGGGAGCAATGATACACAAACATCATATTAAAATATGGCAAAATTTGAATACTCTTGAACCATAAGCATTTTAAATGGGTTAAAAATGAATTTTTCGGGTGCCTGGGTGGCTCAGTGGGTTAAAGCCTCTACCTTCGGCTCAGGTCATGATTTCAGTGTCCTGGGTTTGAGCCCCACATCGGGCTCTCTGCTCAGCAGGGAGCCTGCTTCCCCCTCTCTCTCTGCCTGCCTCTCTGCCTACTTGTGATCTCTCTCTCTGTCAAAGAAATAAATAAAATCTTTAAAAAAAAAATGAATATTCAAAGATTACCTGGAGATACTCTTAGCTTGTTGTTCTGTTAAACCGAGCTCCTCCCTGGAAACTCCATCTTTTGTTATAAGGTCCTCAATGATGTCACCAATATCAGTTAATCCAGTCATCTGGAGTGGATCTACTGAAACGCTTCATTTTCAAATGCAATTTGAGAAATATAAGTTAGTATCTACACTTTAATTACATTAAGCAAAAATTAACATGGAAAGTTTAAAAAATGAACATGTAAAGCTATGTCCTCTAAGGGCATAAACGAACACAAAAATAATAAACACAGATCTAATGTTCCTTCTAGTTTCCAGTAATCCTCAGCAAAATCTAATCATCAGTAACTGATGACTTCTTACCTGCTCTTAAAAAAGTGAACCTAAGGCTCAGGAGATAACCTCTACCTGTCTTGCCTGCTGAATACACACGTAGTAAGAGATGTAGCAAACGCAGCCTACTGCGTTCTAATTACCTATGCTAAAACAGTAAAGGATATAATAAAGCAATCCTCAGCTTCTTAAAGCACCCCATTCCCAATGAGAATTACATTCTTTTCACTCCATGAAAAAGTATGTAGTGTAGAAGCTCACATACACACGAACAACAAAATTTCCAAAACACAGTTTATACCCAATCTTAAGTAAGCCTGTGAATTAATTCTTAAGATATTTACCTCTCAAATAACTCACCACTGTTATTCACACCTAAAAGAAAAGAAACATTATTAATAAAAATTTTGAGTCAATAATTTATTTCTACTTTTATCTATTAACCTCATTCAGAAATTATATAACCAGAAATTAAAATATTTTTAAACCTCCAAATAGGTTTAAAGATATATATGTTTAACTTATTTATCCTCCTCTTAAATGTGCTATTTGGTAGTGAATACTCTGCATTTTCAGATTATTACTTTTCTATCCAGAGTACTCTGAATACTTTGCTTAGTATACAGTGTGGGGTGCCTTGGTAGCTCAGTCCTTAAGCGTCTGCCTTTGGCTCAGGGTCCTGGGATCAAGCCCTGCATCCAGGCTCCCTGCTCAGCAGGAGGCCCGCTCCTCCCGCTCCCACTCCCCCCTGCTTGTGTTCCCTCTCTCGCTGTCTTCCTCTCTCTTTCTCTGTCAAATAAATAAAATAAAATCTTTAAAAATAAATAAATGAAATTAAATACTGAAGTACAATTTACTAAAACAACAACAAAACAAACAAAAAATGCTCTGATGATCTAAAAGTAATACATTTAGGAAAATATCTAAGTTAATTCCAAGAAGCCATTACTTGGAAGAACAGAACCCAAAAGAATAATTTTTAAACCTTGTTCAATTTTTGATATGTTTAATCCTCAAAGAGAATTGAGTTACTATGGGGGAAAGTGTTCTGACATCTCTTCTCAAAAACATTTCCTTGTTAAGATCTTCTTAGACGAGGGGCGCCTGGGTGGCTCAGTGGGTTAAAGCCTCTGCCTTTGGCTCAGGTCATGTTCTCAGGGTCCTGGGATCGAGCCTCGCATCGGGCTCTCTGCTCAGCGGAAAGCCTGCTTCCCCCTCTCTCTCTGCCTGCCTCTCTGCCTACTTGCGATCTCTCTGTCAAATAAATAAATAAAATCTTTAAAAAAAAAGGATCTTTTTAGACGAATCCACCCTGCCCCAAGACTTATATATCCACGTTTTTAATAGCAATTTTCCTTTCCTAGGCACATGTTATTTTGTTTATTAATCCTCAAATCAAGTATTTTACATTATCTTTGTGCTCAGAGTTGGGGCATTTGTGAGGTTTTAATAGCAATTAATTCAATTTAACTATTTTTTTAAAGATTTTTTTAATTTTTAAGTAATCTCCACACCCAGCGTGGAGCTCAATCCACAACCATGAGATCAAGAGTCACATGCTCTACCGATTGAGCCAGCCAGGCACCCCTTTAATTTAACTATTAAGAAAAGCCTCAATTACTAAAATTAAAAAAAAATGGTAATGATGTAGGTGTAGAGTGATCAGATATAAAAGGTCTGACTGCTGAGAAATGAAATTTCTTTTCTGATTCCTTTTATCAAAGGGCAGAAAAGTGTTCTATCCAAATAAATACCTTTAAGAGTAGTTACACAGGAAGACTGATCCTTACTTCATTTTCAAACCATTTTTGGAACTCTTCCTTTGGGACTGCCTTCACAATTTACTGAACACAATAGATCAATTTTATTCCTTGAAAATCACAATTCCTTTTTTTTTTAATTCCAAACAGTGACATTCAGCCTTTATTATCTACTCCACTTATCAGAAATGCCTCTGGAAATCTTGTGGCTCTTACCGAAAATTAAATCCATCCTCAGTGAATAAATTATTTGCCACTGTTAAGAACACTCACAAGAATGTGCTAAGAAATGGAAGTCAGTTTCAAAAGAGGAAATCTGAGCTGTTTCTGAGTTCTAGAAGTAAGGGAATGACTATCCATCTTCCTAAGATGCCAACTTTGGAAAAGGAAACACCCATTAGGTATTTAAATTCTGCACTCTAAAAAATAGTAATTTGGCTTCCTTTCTAATTTACATTAGACATTGAATGCTAGAGAAAAACATTTTAATTATCCATCTTTATATATGTTATGACATTTTTTCACATTTTCCCTTTCTTCTCTTGCATCCTAATTTAAGAAGCTATTACAATCCTGAATGAATACTGTCAATCTCACTTTTCGTACTCCGTTGTTTTCTTCTTTCTTTAAACATTAAAGTTTGTCTTTATCCTCATCTTGAAATGATCTTTGACTTCATTTCTCTTATTTTTCTACTTCCTTTTACCATCAGAATTGTTAAGTACTCTATACATACAACTTCTTGAGCCTATCTTTGTCCCCAACAGATTTCTACTCTGTATATTACCTGAAAGTCCCCAAAGTCCTTAATAAATTCAATCTTTATTCTTGACATTCTGGTAGCTTGTGCAACTGTGAGCCACTCACTTTTTCTTGAAACCCCTTTACCAGAGTCTGCTTGTTCATCTCCCTCATAGGGAGGCCCCTCGTACTCTCTCAAGGGTGTCATTTCACAGGCTGCTCTTTGGCATTTTCCTTTTTTCCATATTTCTTGCTGAAAACAGATGCATTAAGTCTAAACTATGTAATTAGGTAAACGGCTCTTACATCTGTTTTTCAACCATAAGCCTCTCATCAAGTTCCACTTGCTGTCAAAAACTGGGTCCTAAATATGGGCATTTATACACCCCGACATCACCTTACACTGTTTGGTCTTAAGGTACTCTAGAGTCTGACATAAGAGCTAGGATATCCTCGCTCCTACAGTCTGACAACACAAGACAGCCATTCAGTTTCTTCTTCTCCTCATCTTTTATCCACTTAGTCAATGAGTAACATCAGTTGCCTTCAGAATGTGTCCTGCTTTCCCACAACCCTGCCCAGGCCCTTATTATTCCACAGTCAGATTAATGTAACAGCTCACTAAACGACCTATGCCTCCATTCTTGTCTTCAAAACCTCCTCATTCCACATCTCTGCTCAGAATTCTCCAATGATTCCCTGATATAAAATGGAGTGTACACTTCTCAGAGTAGAGAGTCAGAACCCTCTACAACCTCTTTACCCTCATCTATCAGCTCTCCCCCGGAAGAGTCAAGACGAAAGCTACAGATGACTGAGAACCTACACGAATCAAACAGGTTCTCAGCCAGCTGCTTTATGTACCACACTCAATCCCCACAACTCTGTGAAGTGGAAATGATCAATCCCATAAGATGACAACCAAAATACAAGTGGAATCTAGGAAGAACTTAGAGAAAAAAATTACAAGACTTACAAAAAAATTACAAAGCTTCTTAATAGCTTTTCTTTTAATAACCACTATGCCATTTTAAAAAAGCATTTTTTACTGCTTATGGTACTTTAACAATGACAATAAAACATACTATAAACACTTAGTAAATTCATCATTTTTGACCATCAATAGCTGAGAGAGAAAAAATATTTCAAAGCCCCTGTCAGGAGCCCATGTGTTGTATTTAGTATGACCTATTATTCATATGACAAAATGTGTTTGTTAGGATTAAAAAGAGCATTTTTAATTGCCAACTCCAAATGAAATAGAATGAAAAGTGGCACTAAACTTGTCTAAGTCTCAATATTCTCAACTGTACAACGGAGATAATAATGGCATCCCCTTCGCAGGCTAGGCTCACATCAGGTTCAATGCATGTAAAGTAGCCTCATCGGGAATGTGGCAGTCTTCAGAAACTACAGCCGTTATTTTGTTTTCATAATTAAAACTCCAGGTTCTCAATATTGGCTGAGTCTGAATTTCTCAAGTTTTGTAAAAATCAGATAGTATAGTAAGTCCAGTTGCTATATATTTAACATTAATAAATAACTTGGAGATATCTAATAATATATCTTATGAGAGATACTGATACATGCTTGCAATAGATCTTAGGAAGATGATAAGACAACATAGTTCATCAAGTAAATGGCACAGTTTTTAACTTCCCTCCCTTGAAATTTATATATATTGCAAAATGGCTTCACAAATCCTTCACAACTGTGTTCCCAATAAAATACTCTTCAGTAACAGCATGCTGGAAAACAAGAGCGTAAATGAAAAAAGTGAAGAATAGTACCAGGAGAAGTCGTATTCTGGTCACTGAAAAGGCTGAGAGCCGAGTCAGCAGAAGGAAACACACAGGTTTTCTGACTAGAATGAGTTTCTGTTACTGAAAATTCAGCTTCTGAAGTCTCCTCTTTGTCACTTTGAGCATCCTTATTCATATGAGTCAGGAAATGTACTAATCCAAAGTAAAATGGTAGAGGAAGAAAAGCACATGGGAAAAAAAGATACAACAGTTAACACTTTCACATGGCAACAGATATATTTTACAATATTTTAGAAGTTTAAAATATATTTATTTTAGAAGTTTACAATATATTATTTTGATAACTTTCTACTGTATAATAAAATATAATTTAATATGATATTTAAAATTTAATCTCCCTCATAGTAAAAAAACTTTTAAATTTATTATCATTTCAGAAAATATGGTGGACTGAGTTAAAGTAGACAGGTTCATGCCGTTATAAAAACACAGAAGAAATGTTAAATTTAAAAAAATAGATTAATATGCAACTAAGCCCTGTAAATAAAGAAATCCCCCAGTGCCAGAAAAGAAAAAGGAATCAAAGCTGGGCAATATATGCACAATGATGCTGGGATAGTCCATACAAAAAGGAGATGTGGTTTCTGCTATCCGTAGTGGAGAGAACTGAGCTAACTTCATATGGCCTAGAGCACTGAAGGATAGCTCTGTCCATAAAATGAGGATAAGAAAAACCTTGGAGAAGTAGCAAAGAAGTTTTCTATCTGTCCGAATAGCAGATGGGAGAAAAATAAGTCAACTGAGAAATCAAAACCTCTGTCGTGCCACAAACAGGAATGGGATCTGAATTTATACTACCTATGTACTAACAGCAACTACAAGCCAAAAAATGTATATAAACTTGCCCCCAAAATTTTTCTACTTCAGTAGATCCCAAGAAGCAAATACAAAACCACTTCAAATGCAAATATATACAACCCAGCAGAACTCCCCTAAAGATAAGTTCATGATAAAAAAAAAAATCACAAATTGCACAAAGAAATCACCATAAAAGAGAGCTGTATGTAGATCTGACAATTGAGAATATACACACATGAAGTAAAACAATCTGAAAGAGCATAAAATATTACTAATATTAAACAGATAAAAGACAACATAGAAACCATAATAAAAGAACAAGACAGTACATCCAGCAAACAGATTTTAAAAAGAAATAAAACTTACATTTATATATTTTATAAAATTATACATTTTTATTGTAATATATTTTAAAATTTATATAATAATTTATAATTTATATATATTTTATATATTTAAAAAATTAAATATATTCTAAAAAATTAAATCCTATAGGAAAGATATAGCAGAAGAGAAAATTAGTAAACTAAAAGATCTGAGGACATCAGCCTAAATACATCACTGAGAGATAAAAAGGTGGCAATTAATAGTTAAGAGAAAGGGAATAAAGTGAGAAGGTCCAACATAGCTCTATTAAGTGTTTTAGAAAACAGAACAGAAAGAATGAGGAGGAAGCAATACTCCAAAAGAAAACAGATGAAAAATAACCAACATTAAACCTGCAAAGTAAATAATCATTCCTACTCTCATTTAGAATAAATTTTAAAAGTGTACACACTGAGGACATCTGGGTGGCTCAGTCAGTTGAGTGTTCGACTCTTGATTTCGGCTCAGGTCATGATTTCAGGGTTGTTAAATCAAGACCAGCATCGGGATTCTCTGTCTCCCTTTTCCTCTGCCCCAACCCCACCAAAGTTAAAAACAAAAAAGCTCTTAAAAAATAAATACATAAAAATAAAAATGTTTACACTGAGACAGAGATACACTTGTATCAAAAATATAAAATGAAATAAAGAGAGAACTTTAAAAGCAATCAAAGATAAAAGAATAACCGGACAGACAGCACATAGAATAAACTTGGCAATTAGAGATGTCAGTAAATAATGGAATATTATCCTTATAATGCTGAGGGAAAATGAGCATCAACTTAGAATTCTGTGCTCATCTGTAAGCCATCACTCACAAATTGTAATAAAATTAAAGATATTTTCAAAGACTAGGAGAATTTACTACTCACATGCTCTAGATGGAAGAACTACTGAAGGAAGGAAGAAGGAAGCAATCCTCAAGAAAGCAAATGCAAAAGGCAATTGTGAGCAACAATACTAGAGAACAGAAAATTTGCCAGAGAGCATCTCAGGCAATAAGAGTTAAGTATTATTTCATGAAACTTGTGTTTTGGTTTTATACATTTATGGGTTACATATTTACATCATTTGAGTTACAAATTTTTTAAAAGAACCAACTGAAGGCAAAGAAACTGGAAAACATGCTGATAAGTTCAAGTAAGTGTTGACTGAAAAGACATGGGAGACTAAATAGGAGGGTTAAAAACAAAGCAGATCTAAAATACTAGAAAACAATATCAGGGAAGATGGGGGGAGCAGATTAGTGTTAAAAGCTCTAAAGTCCCTCTACTGTTTAGGAGGTAAATATATTCGCCTTAAATTTTAATTCAACTACGAATATTGAACATTCGAGAATAATATGAGATTAAAAACAAGAGATTAAAAATAGAATGTGTAATTTCTGAACCGATAGAGAGGAAAAGAGAGAATACAGAAAACTCACTCCAACAAAAGGAAAGAAAGAAGCTCAAAAGTAAAGAAAAAAATACATAGTAAATAGGGCCAAAATAAGATTATAGAAATAAGCACAAATACATCAGTAATCACAGTATACATAACTACATTTGATGATTAAGACACACAAATTAACTATTTTTAAAATGAAATCTAGTTACATGCTGGACACAATTACAACATAAGCACTCAGCTTGAAAATAAAGGAATACCTAACTTGCAGAAAATACAGGAGAGAGAGAAATATGTTAAATGACCCCACAGAGACTCAATTAGTAAAATCTAGACTCCTAAAAACATTTCGTGACAAACATCTATGTTTCTTCAACAAATAAACTGCAAGGGGAAAAAGAGAGAGGAGGTACCAAGAAGTTAAAAGAGACTTATAAGCCATCAAACAACTGCCATGTATGGACCTCCCTCGGAATTCACTAGAATGAGAAAATAAGCTATTTTTACAAATGAGATAGCTGGGGTGCCTGGATGGCTCAGTCCTTAAGCATCTGCCTTCGGCTCAGGTCCTTGGATCCAGCCCCATATCGGGCTCCCTGCTCTGTGGGAAGCCTGTTTCTCCCTCTCCCACTCTCCTTGCTTGTGTTCCCTCTCTCGCTATCTCTTTCCTCTGTCGAATAAATAAATAAAATTTTAAAAACAAAAAACAAAAAAAACATGAGATAGCTGACAACACTGAAACACTGATTAGATGCATGACAATATTGTTTTTTAAAAGGAGCAATAATATTATTATGCCTGTTTTTTTAAAAAAAGAAACCTCATCTTTTAAACATATTTATAAAATATTTATAGGTAGATAATATGCTGTCTGGGATTTGCTTCAAAATCATCCAGGAAAAGATGGGAAGAGTAGGTGGGTGTATACATAAAAAAGGACTGGCCACGAGTTGATAATTGTTAAAGGTGGTTATAGGGTACATGAAGGTTAATTATACTATTCTGTCTTCTATTGAAATTTTCCATGATAAATTTTTAAAAAATTAAACGTATCAAAAAAGATATACCAGGGAAAACCAAGCAGGGAAATATTAATATTAGACAAAATTGACTGAGTCTAAAAACATTATTGGAGATAACAAAGGTCATTAATGAGAAAAGGGGCAAAATTCAACAAAAAATATATCAATCATGAACATAATCATTTTATAACATAGCCTCTACTATATAATGCAACATTTAACAGAATCACAAGGAGAAACTCCACAGTCACTGTGGGCAATTTTTAATGCACCCTTCTGGGCAATGAATAGATCAAGGAGACTAAAAAATCAGAAACATAGAAAATCTGACAATTTAAAAGCTTGATCAAACATATATATATGTATACATAGACAATTTAAAGCTTGACTTAACATACACATACATGCATGTGCACATACACATATGCATATGTGCGCACACACACACACACAGCCTATATAAATCAACAGAAAATTCATATTCTTTTCAAGTAAACATTTACAAAAACTGACTATACATCCCAGGCCACAGAGGAAATTTTTTTTTAAGATCTTATTTATTTCTTTGACAGATAAAGACACAGCGAGAGAGGGAACACAAGCAAGGGGAGTGGGAGAAGGAGAAGCAGTCTTCCTGCTGAGCAGCGAGCCCGATGCAGGTCTCAATCCCAGGACCCTGGGATCATGACCTGAGCCAAAGGCAGATGCTTAATGACTGAGCCACCAAGGCCCCCCCCACAAAGGAAATTTTAACAAATATCTAAGAATTGCTATTATCATACACTCATCTAATCATAATGCAATGAAAATGAGTGTAAGTTAAAAACATAGTCGAAACCCCATAATATTGAGAAGTTAAAACTCCCTTTCATAACTAAAGAAGACATCTTTTTTTTTTAAATTTATTTATTTGACAGAGAGAAAGAGATCACAAGTAGGCAGAGAGGCAGGCAGAGGGAGAAGGGGAAGCAGGCTCCCCGCTGAGCAGAGAGCCCGATGCAGGGCTGGATCCCAGGACCCTGAGATCAAGACCTGAGCCGAAGGAAGAGGTTTAAACCCCTGAGCCACCCAGGCACCCGAAGAAGACATCATAACACAAATTACAAACTATTTAGATCAGAACAACACCAAAACATGGTGCATATCAGCACTCTTGTCTGGGTTCTTGCAGGAACGTGTTCAGCTTCAAATACGTATATTAGAAAAAAAGAATGACGTTAGGAAAGATAACAGGTTAACTCCTCAGAAACCGATGAAATAATAGAGCTAAGGGGTAGAAATTTATGAAAAAGAAAATTAAACAACAGAATCAAACTGAAGTCTGTTTAAAAAAAAAGAAAAAAGAAAATCACATTAAGTTGCTGACAAGACTGAATAAAAGAGAATGTCGGGATAAACAACTATAGATACAGTAGAAATTTTTTTGTAACTACCCTAATTTCATTCTTTCAATAAGAAATGCAAACATACACTATTTCACCACTGCCTGGCCATTTAACCAGAGCCTCAAATTCCAGTTCTGTAGTTGACCAGGGACAAACAGCAACCTCAGCACCAAGCTCTGTGCAGCCCTCAGCAAGTGTGTGGTCGGCAGTGCCCCATTCTAGGAGACTATGGCATTGGCTTCTCTGGGGAGGGGGAGGGGGGAGGCAGTGGCCTGGGTGGGAGCCAATCACATAATCATAAGAATAATCCTAATCTAACAAGGGACTGCGGGCTTCAGCTCACAAATTAAAACTATTCCTAGTTCTGTAGCTCCCAAAGGCCAATGCTTATTTTTTCAAAGCAAGGTTTCAGTTCCCCCTAGCAACCCCTCCACCACACACACACACACACACACACACACACACACACACACACACACACACACACACCTTCAGAAACGCCAATGGCTCTTGAAGCCAATGTTTTTTCAGATTCTGGACTAGAAGACAATTCAATGTGATCTTCAGGTTCGACCTATAGAAAAACACACACAACAAAATAACTTAAAAATTCTGTAGTTTGATAATTTCACAATATTGTTAAATAATCTTTTGTACCTTTTAAATATTAGGGTAACAAGTGAAAGAAATGAGATTAAATCCAATAAGAGCTAAATGTGGGGATGGATGAAGAGAAGGAAATTTTAACTTATCTGTAGTGTAAATGATTTAACCTTTTTAGGCATCTTAAGGAAAACAACATCATATAATTTTAGATTGGAAAGGAACATTAGCTACCATTTAGACAAAACCTTTCATTTTAAAAGTGAGAGAACAGGGCCCAGAGAAACTCAGTGACTTTCTTAGTGGCAGGACATGGATTTGAACTGAGATCTTCAAAGCCCCTAGTCAGTGCTTGTCCACAAGTATCCCTCTGTCTCTTCCAGGCTTAAAGTCTGTTCTCTTAATTAAAATAAACAAGTCAAAATCTTTGTATTTATGTGTGCATTATAATAGGATGAGAACATTTTAAAACAATATCCCAAAATCTTTCATTTAAATCAGTGTTAGTTCCTTCAAAGTAGTCACCTTAGCAGACTAAATACTTAGAGTTTGATCAACCTTCCTTTGAGAACTCTTCTTTTGAAATTGTCTCCCAGGCATGCACTACCATTATTAGTAACTGTTTGGGTGATAAGTCTTTATTATAGAAATGTGATTTTATTACTCTCAGAATCTAAAACCGAGAGAGCAAAGATAACCATTAGATAAACGTGAATTGAAAGCCTGCCATGTTACCAAGAAAAGGCATAGTCCCTATCCTCCAATATTAAAAGACTTGGGCTGAGAGGGGAGCTGTAACAGAACGTTTAGGAATTTTTTCAAAATACATGTGTGTAATCTACACTTTCCCTGCTGCCAAGCCACCTGCCCCTCCTCTGTCCCAAGCCTACCGCCCCAGATTCAGTAGGGCTGGCATGTATACTTTTGAAAAAGATCATAACATGCACAGCTGTCCTTTTATCTAATGGATACAGAAGTGTGGAAATTCCTTTTTTTTTATTGCGTTATGTTAGTCACCATACAGTACATCATTAGTTTTTGATGTAGTGTTCCATTATTCATTGTTTGCATATAACACCCAGTGCTCCATGCAATACATGCCCCTCCTTAATACCCATCTCCGGGCTCACCCATCCCACCAGCCCCCTCCCCTCTAAAACGCTCACTTTGTTTCTTGGAGTCCATAGTCTCTCATGGTTCGTGTCCCCCTCTGATTATCCCCCCTTCATTTTTCCCTTCCTTCTCCTAATGTCCTCCATGCTATTCCTTATGTTCTACAAATAAGTGAAACCCTATGATAACACCATATGATATGATAATTGACTTTCTCTGCTTGATTTATTTCACTTAGCATATTCTCTCCTCCAGTCCCATCCACGTTGGTGCAAAAGTAAGGTATTCATCCTTTCTGATGGCTGAGTAATATTCCATTGTATATATGGACCACATCTTCTTTATCCATTCATCTGTTGAAGGGCATCTTGGAACTTTCCACGGTTTGGCTATTGTGGACATTGCTGCTATGAACACTGGGCTGCATATGGCCCTTCTTTTCAATACATCTGTATCTTTGGGGTAAATACCCAGTAGTGCAATTGCTGGGTCATAGGGTAGCTCTATTTTTAATTTTATGAGGAAGCTGCACACAGTTTTCCAAAGTGGCTGTACCAATGTGTGTTCCCACCAACAGTGTAAGAGGGTTCCCCTTTCTCCACAGCCTCTCCCAACATTTGCTGTTTCTTACTTTGTCAATTTTTGCCATTCTAACTTGTATAAGGTGGTATCTCAATGTGGTTTGGATTTGAATTTCCCTGATGGCTAACGATGATGAACATTTTTTCATGTGTCTGTTAGCCATTTGTATGTCTTCTTTGGAGAAGTGTCTGTTCATGTCTTCTGTCCATATTTTGACTTGATTATGTGTTTTTTGAGTGTTGAGTTTGCGAAGTTCTATATAGATCTTGGATATCAGCCCTTTGTCTGGAGTGTCATTTGCAAATATCTTCTTCCATTCTGTGGGTTGCCTCTTTGTTTTGTTGACTGTTTCCTTTGCTGTGCAGAAGCTTCTTATCTGGATGGAGTCCCAAAAGTTCGTTTTTACTTTTGCTTCCCTTGCCTTTGGAGATGTGTCTTGAAAGAAGTTGCTGTGGCCGATGTCGAAGAGGTTACTGCCTGTGCTCTCCTCCAGGATTCTGATGGATTTCTATCTCATATTGAGGTCTTTCATCCATTTTGAGTTTATCTTTGTGGATGGTGTTAGAGAATGGTCGAGTTTCATTCTTCTGTATATAGCTGTCCAATTTTCCCAGCACTATTTATTGACGAGACTTTTTTTCATTGGATAATTTTTCCTGCTTTGTCAAAGATTAGTTGACCATAGAGTTGAGGGTCCATATCTGCGCTCTCTATTCTGTTCCATTGATCTATGTGTCTGTTTTTGTGCCAGTACCATGCTGTCTTGGTAATCGCAGCTTTGTAATACAGCTTGAAATCAGGCAATGTGATGCTCCCAGCTTTGTTTTTCTTTTTCAACATTTCCTTCACGATTTGGGGTCTTTTCTGGTTTCAAACAAATTTTAGGATTATTTGTTCCAACACTTTGAAAAATGCTATTGGTATTTTGATCAGGATGGCATTGAAAGTATACAGCAATCTATATTAGGGCATTCTAACAATAGACTTTTTTTTTTAATTTAGACATTTTAACAATGTTTATTCTTCCGATCCATGAGCATGGAATGTTTCTCCATCTTTTCATGTCTTCAATTTCTTTCATGAGTGTTCTGTAGTTCCTAGAGTATAGATCATTTACCTCTTTGGTTTTTTATTCCAAGGTATCTTATGGTTTTTGGTGCTATTGTAAATGGAATCAATTCTCTCATTTCTTTCTACAGTTATATTGTTAATGGATAAGAAAGCAACCGATTTCTGCATTGATTTTGTATCCTGCCACAGTACTGAATTGCTGTATGAATTCTGATAATTTGGGGGTGGAGTCTTTTGGGTTTTCCACATAAAGTATCACGTCATCTGTGAAGAAAGAGAATTTGACTTCTTCTTTGCCAATTTGAATACCTTTTATTTCTTTTTGTTGTCTGATTTCTGTTGCTAGGACTTCTAGTACTATGTTGAACAACAGTGGCGAGAGTGGGCATCCTTGTCGTGTTCCTGATCTTAAGGGAAAGGCTCTCAGCTTTTCCATTGAGAATGATATTTGCTGTGGGTTTTTCATAGATGGATTTTACAAAATTGAGGAATATCCCCTCTATCCTTATACTCTGAAGAGTTTTAATCAGGAAAGGATGCTGTATTTTGTCAAATGCTTTTTCTGCATCAATTGAGAGGACCATATGGTTTTTCTCTCTCCTCTTATTAATGTGTTCTATCACATTGATTGATTTGCGAATGTTAAATCACCCTTGCATCCCAGGGATAAATCCCACCTGGTCGTGGTAGATAACCCTTTTAATGTAGTGTTGGATCCTATTAGCTAGGATCTTCTTGAGAATTCTGGCATCCATATTCATCAGGGATGTTGGTCTGAAATACTCCTTTTTGATGGGGTCTTTGCCTGGTTTTGGGATCAAGGTAATGCTGGCCTCATAGAAAGAGTCTGGAAGTTTTCCTCTGTTTCTATTTTTTGAAACAGCTTCAGGAGAACAGGTATTATTTCTTCTTTGAATGTTTGGTAGAATTCTCCAGCGAATCCATCAGGTCCTGGACTCTTGTTTTTTGGGAGGGTTTAGATCACTGCTTCAGTCTCGTTACTGGTTATTGGTCTATTCAGGTTATCAATTTCTTTCTGTTTCACTCTTCGTAGTTTATAGGTTTCCAGGAATGCATCCATTTCTTCCAAGTTACTTAATTTATTGGCATATAGCTGTTGCAAATAATTTCTGATAATTGTTTCTATTTCCTTGGTGTTAGCCATGATCTCTCCCCATTCATTCATAATTTTATTAATTTGGGTCCTTTCTCGATTCTTTTGGATAAGTCTGGCCAGAGGGTTATTGATCTTATTAATTCTTTCAAAGAACCAGCTTCTAGTTTCATTGATGTGTTGGTTCTACTGTATTTCTGGTTTTTAATTCATTGATTTTTGCTCTAATCTTGATTATTTCCCTTCTTGTGTGGGGGTTAGACTTAATTTGTTGTTGATTCTCCAGTTCTTTAAGGTGTAAAGATAATTTGTGTATTCTGGATTTTTCTATTTTTTTGAGTGAGTTTTGGATGGCTATGTATTTCCCCCTTAGGACCGCCTTTGCCGAATCCCATAGGTTTTGGACCAATGTATTTTCCTTCTCATTGGTTTCCATGAATTGTTTAGTTCTTCTTTGATTTCCTGGTTGACCCAAACATTCTTGAGCAGGATGGTCTTCAGCTTCCAGATGTTTGAATTTCTTCCAAACTTTTTCTTGTGATTGAGTTCCAATTTCAAAGCACTGTGGTCTGAGAATATGCAGGGAATAATCTCAATCTTTTGGTATCAGTTGAGACCTGATTTGTAATCCAGTATGTGTTGTCTTCTGGAGAAAATTCCATTTGCACTTGAGAAGAATGAGTATTCTGTTGTTTTAGGGTGGAATGTTCTGTATGTATCTATGAGGTCCACCTGGTCCAATGTGTCATTCAAAGCTCTTGTTCCTTTGTTGATTTTCTGCTTAGATGATCTGTTGCTGAGAGTGGAGTATTGTGGTCGCCTACATATTATCAATATGTCTCTTTATTTTGATTAACAGTTGGCTTATGTAGTTGGCTACTCCCATGTTGGAGGCATAGATATTTACAATTATGAGTCTTCTTGTTGGATAGATCCCTTAAGAATGATATAGTGCCCTTCTGTATTTCTAACTACAGTCATTAACTTAAAATCTAATTTGTCTAATATGAGAATTGCTACCCCAGCTTTCTTTTGAGGTCCATTGGCATGAAAAATGGTTTTCCATCCCTTCACATTCAGTCTGGATGCATCTTTAGGTTCAAAATGAGTCTCTTGTAGACAGCATATGGATGGCTCTGTCTTTGTATCCAATCTGCAACCCTGTGCTGTTTTATGGAAGCATTTAGGCTGTTCACATTGAGAGTGATTATTGAAAGATATGATTTTATTGTCATCATTTGCCTGTGAAGTCCTTGTTTCTATACATTGTGTTCTATATCACTCTTGGGGTCTTTCTCCTATAGAACCCCCCTTAATATTTCTTACAGGGCTAGCTTAGTGGTCACATATTCTTTTAGTTTCTGCCAGTCCTGGAAGCTCTTTATCTCTCCATCCATTCTGAATGACAGCCTTGCCGGATAAAGAATTCTTTGCTGCAGATTCTTCTCATTTAGTACCCTGAATATGTCCTGCCAGCTCTTCTGGCTTGCCAGGTCTCTGTGGACAGGCCTGACGCTATTCTGATGTTCCTCCCTCAGTACATAAGGAATCTCTTGCCCCTAACTGCCCTTAAGATGGTTTCCTTGGTTCTAAGATTTGCGCGTTTTACTATTACATGCTGTGGCAATGGTCTGTTCTCTTTGATCTTGGGCGGGGTCCTTTCTGCCTCTAGGACGTGAATGCTTGTTTCCTTCCCCAAATTAGGGAAGTTCTCAGCTATGATTTGCTCAAATATATCTTCTGGTCCTCTCTCTCTCTCTCCACCCCCTCGGGGATCCCAATAATCCTGACATTGGAACATTTCATGGCATAATTTCTCTAATTCTGTTTTCATGGATTTGAAGCTTTTTGTTCCAGGACTCCTCCTGTTCCTTCTTTTTTACCAATTTGTCTTCTAGATCACTAATTCATTCTTCTGCCTCATTTACCCTAGCTTTAGAGTATCTAGATTAGATTGGATCTCAATGATAGCATTTTTAAGTTCTGACAGATCAGCTCTCATTTCTGCTCTTAGAGAATCTATGTTGCCATTAATGGTTTTCTCCATTAATGGTTTTCTCCATTTCTGCCATTAATGGCTATTGTCTATAACTGTTATCCTGAAGTCTACTTCTGACAACTTGCTTATATCCATATCCATTAGTTCTGTGGCAGATGTCAGAGTCTCTGAATTTTTCCTGTGTTGGGGGTTCCTCCTCTTAGTAACTCTGTTGAGGTGTGATTGAGGGGATGTACAGAGTCCAAATGATTGACCGCAACCCAAGCAGGATGCACCTGTTTTAGAGGGACCTTAGGGTTGTTGGCCTCTTGTTCTTCCAGCCTGTCTTCTGGGGGAGGGGCCTGCCCTGCTGTTACTCAGGCAACTCTGTTTGGGCAGAGTTGCCCTGCCTCCTGTGGGGGGGGGGAAATGGGCTCAGTGAAAACCGGCATCTTGGGGCTTTTGTTCTCTGGCAGCTTTACCTAGCCGTTTTCCACATCTCTTCCGAAAGTCAGAGTAGAAGTGACCATATCCATACCTCTACCTCAGAACACAGAGATCACAGTCTGTTCTTCAGTGATTTCTCCAGGCCACACTGTCTCCATTTTTGTCTGTGCTCCTAAAAACCACAGCATTCTGGGTTGTGCAACCCACAGCAGCTCTCCTAGCCCTTGCTTCCAGGTCCGCACACGTCTCCGCCATTTGTGCTTCTAAAACCGCCAGCCGCCCCCAGTTTGCACGTGTGTCCCTGCAGCTCTAGGTTTCAGTCTGGAGGGCTGTCCTAACGTCTTTTCACCACTGCTACTAGTCTGTGAGTCTGTGCCCGGTCCCCAGTGCGAGAGGCTTTTGTGCTCCAGCAGCACAGGATCCCGGAGGCTACCTCTCCCTTCCGTTTATCTTTCGATATCTGTCTGCAGAATCACGGCTCCCCGCCTGAGATATTCTGTTTGTAGAGATCCAGATATATCTTCTCACATCAAAGGCTGATTTCATGGGTGTTTAGAATGGTCTGGTTGATATCCAGCTCGATTCAGAGGACCGGATGAAATAGGGTCCCCTACTCCTCCACCATCTTTGCTTGTCTCCCCTGTGAAAATTCCCTGAGACTCTTTCTTTGCTTTGCTTTCTCCTGAGTCTCTCAACTACTTCAGAATGCTCCTTCTCAAGCTTTGTTGTTGAGTCATCTTTAAAAGTTCATGCACCCACAGAATTCTGTCCTTTACCCTCTTTTTCTCCTCATTCAGTGTATTCTCCTTGGGTGAGTGCCTTGTTATGATTTGAACTTCCTCCTAAGGACTCTAAAATCTGAACCATCAACCCAAATCTAGCTCCTAAGCTTCAGAAGCATATATCCAACTGCCTACTAATCTTACACCTCAATTTTAAGATGTTCCTGACTGAAATCATTGTGCCTCTCTTCCCCCAAAACACACAGACTTCTTCTTCCCTAGTTTGGAAAATGACTGCACCATTCACCCAGGCTTGAAATCTAGATACCACTGTGAAACTATTCTTTTTCACATTTTCAGAGCCGATCACCCTCTGAGTCCTGATACATCCTTCTCCATCCCCAGTGCTAAAGTTCAGGTTATCATTACTTCTTAGCTTGGTATTCAGTGGGTCCCAAACATCAATCAGTAAACCCAATATACAGCTAGCTGCATAAGAATCATTCATGAAGCATATTAATTACAAATTCCTGGGTCCCACCCCAGAATTACTTAAAATCAGAATCTCAGGGTATGGGCCCACAAGTCTGCATTTCTAACAAGTTCCTAAGATGACTCTAATGAGCAGCCAGTTTAGAACCACTGTGACCCAACTGATCTCCTGGTTCTCAGCCTTATCCTCTCCAATCTGCCCTCCACACTGCTGCCAGAGTGTCTGATTACATCATTTCACGGCCTAAAATTCTTTAGTGGTTCCCTCCTGCCTATTTATAGTATAAGACAAAATCCTAATCACTTCACATGGCAAACAATACTTTCCATCATTACTTATCTACCCTTACCTACCTTTACTGCCAGATGTCTTAAAGCCCAGTATCATCAGCCTCTACCTCACAATGTTTCATCAGCCTTTCCTTACCTAACTGGTGAATATCAATTCATTACCAACTCCAGAGTTACCTCTACAAAGTCATCTCTGATGGTACAGCTTCACTGTCCAGCCACAACCAGTCATGTGCACCTGTGGTGTTCTCACCACACCCTGTTCATATGTATTTACTGGTGCATACATCTATCTTCTTTTGTTAGATTCCAAGCTACTTGAACGTAGTGACTATCTATGTCTTATTTATCTTTCTATTCCCAGAACTTAGCGCAGAGCCCAGCATGTAGTAGAAGCTTAATAAATGTTTATTGATGAAAAAAATGATTCTTGGGACTCTGGAGCAAGCCACGATCAAGACTAGATTCAAGTGTACATAATATATTTGGCTCTAGATATGCTTAATATACTAGAGCATAAGGCTATTTTGAAAGTGATTCCTTGGAATAAGGAGTTCCAAAGATGACTCTAACACTTAACATCATTTTGAAGTGCTAGATCTAAATCTGGATTAAAAAACCAAGAAGGATACAACAAATAAACATCAAAATATCATTACTTAATAGTAGTCCTACCTCATGTTTTTTCATGTGATTTCACGTAAGTTTAATCTTAACTTTTTCATATGTGCTAAACGTTTGAATTAAAGAAATACTATAAACCTAATAAACACATCTTTTAAAATATCAGTCTGCTAGCAATCAAGAACATTTGTTAGGTAAGTCAATGATGGAATTTTTATCCTGCAGACCAATTTTCATTTCCCAATGCAAGGCTTTAACACATTCAAAATATTTTTACTATTTGTTCCTTAATCTTTATTTTATGTAAATTTTACTTCCTAAAGAAATAGGTTTGTGCAAAATAATTAATTCATGTTTGAGACTTCCTATTTGTCTAACTACTATGATATACCAATACACATAAATAATCTCTTATACGTATATTTTAAAGATACAGAAAACGTCTAAAGACTATTATTCTTGTTGTATAAAATATTTAAAAGAAACTGAGAATTCCAAATATACAGACAATGGTATTTTTATAAAGTTAAAAAAAATCCTGCTGAAGAAAATGATAATTATGAGCAGGGTTCATTTAAAACCACATTCTTAAAAAAATAAATAAATAAAATAAAATAAAACCACATTCTTGTTTTCTAATTCATGTATTTCTTTTCCTGGTAGGAAGCACTGGTTCACTTCTTAGAAGTTTAAGGCAGTGGTTGTCAACTGGGTGCGATTTTGCTCCCCAGAGAACATTTGGCCATGCGTGAAGACATTTTTTTATTATTACAGCAAAGCTAGCAGGTAAAGATTAGGGATGCTATGAAATATCCTACAATGCACATGACAAGTCTTCCAAGACAAAGAAATAATCATCTGGTCCAAATATCAATAATGCTGAGGTTGAGAAACTGTAAGCTTAAAAAAAAAGAAATTCCCATTATTTTGAAAAATCAAATGTCTGAAATCACATCAAATTCCAAATCTAATAACTCAGTAACAAACATATAGGTAAAATAAAGGCAGTCTACCTTATCACAATGTCGATCTAGCAGTTTGTACGTGGGGCAATCCTGCTCTATGATTTCAGCAATGTTCTGTATTGCTAACAGCTGTTCATCAATTTCCTGAAGCTTAGAGGTGAGACGCCCTAGGTGGCGAGCTGCAGAGCTCTGCGCAGGACGAGCTGCAGACACATCCTGCAGGAGCTCCCACAGCGGGGCATCTTCTGCGGCAGCTGACTTTGAGCTCTGTGTTTTGACATGAAAATCTGGCTTCAGCATATCTAAATATTAATAAAGATAACCAACATCAGAATTGATTAGAATTAAGGGAGAAGTAAATGCTGATGATCTAATTTTTTTGAAGACCTCATTTTAAGTCAACGTAACATTCCCTTCCAAATCTGTTTCAATACACTCGGAAATAACACTTCAGCTTCTCGACTTCAGAGAGTTGTCTATTGTGAGATAAGAATACATAACAGTGTTGCTATTACCACAAAACTCCACAACAAGGCAGTTTGAATGGTACTTTTACCCTCTGCTATAAAAACATATTTCATCAAAAAGCAACTTTATTTTTTTGATTATTTATTTTAAAGATTTGCTTATTTATTTTGAGAGAGCGAGCGAGCATGAGTAGAGGGGCAGAGGGAAAGAATCTCATGCAGACTTCCCACTGAGCACAGAGCCCAGTGCAGGGCTTGATCTCAGGACCTTGAGATCATGACCCAGGGCTGAAATCAAGAGTCAGACACTTGGGGTGCCTGGGTGGCTCAGTGGGTTAAAGCCTCTGCTTTCAGCTCAGGTCATGATCTCAGGGTCATGAAATCGAGCCCCGCATCTCTGCTCGGCGGGGAGCCTGCTTCCCCTTCTCTCTCTGCCTGCCTCTCTGCCTACTTGTGATCTCTCTCTCTCTGTAATTTAAAAAAAAAAGAGTCAGACACTTAACTGACTGAGCCACCCAGGTGCCCCTATTTTTGACTTTTTAAAACTCTACTTGAAAACCACCAGTGTCACACAGTAAAAGCTAGGCCCACTGTGGGCCACTTCCAACTCTATGTGGGATCTCAGGCTATCATTAAACCTCCCAAGACCAACATCAAACCCGATGACTCTCCCCACTCTTAACTCAATTGATTCTTGTCCCAAATTTGAAACTTTTTTTTTTTTTTTTTTTAAGATTTTATATATTTATTTGACAGAGAGACAGTGAGAGAAGGAACACAAGCCAGGGGAGAGGGACAGGGAGAAGCAGGCTTCCCGCTGAGCAGGGAGCCTGATGTGGGGCTCGATCCCAGGACCCGGGGATCATGACCTGAGTCAAAAGCAGATGCCCAACGACTGAGCCTCCCAGGTGCCCCTTGAAACACTTTTCTAAATGTGTTCTTCTTCTGGCTGCTGGGTCTTCTCCTCCATCTATTGCTCTTCCTTCTTCGTTCTCTTCTGCCCCCAGCCCTCTGACCCATCAGCACTTCCAGGGTGCCAGTCTCAGCTCACTTCTCACTCACATATTCTCCCTGTGACACCAGTGGTGTCACTGATTCACAGGTGACTCTCAAATTCACATGGCATCTTCATGAGCTCTAGCCCTTAAATCCACCTATGTCCTGGGTATCTCATTTAGGTTGTTCCAAAAGCCTATCAACTGAAACTCATCACTCTGTCCCTCCAACTTGCTCCCTTGCCCTGATTCCCCTGTTCAGTGAGTAGCTCTATCATTCACCATGTTCCTAAGCCAGAGGCCTGAGAGTCACTCAAGGTTCTTCTCTTTCCTTCAGATCCAGAGTAACACCAAATATTGATGATTACCAACCAAAATCTCCATTCCTATTACCACTGCTTAGCTGAAGCTTTCACAATAGCTGGACCCCAAATAGCCATCTCTATCTCTAATTTATTTTACCCCTATTTAGTCTACCTTCCACATAGATCTTTAAAACATAAATCTGATTTTGTTCCTTTCTTACCTCAAATTCTTCAGTATTTCTCTAATACCTTATCTTAAAAGTCCAAATGCCTCCGTATGAGGACAATGCCATTCAGTCTTTCCTCTGTCTCCCTCTTCAGCTCATCTATTGCTATGTCTTAAACAAACAAACAAAACCACTCCATTGCCTCCAAGCAAACTTTAATTCTCTCAACCTCTGCAGGCTCCATCAAACCTCCAAGTCACTGCACAATCTAGTCTCTCAGTTTGTGTGACCTTTCTCTAAGTCCTACTTCCCTTTAAGATTCCACTGAGGTGTCTCTCCTAAATATCCCCATCCTCCCTAGAGATGGAGCAGATGCTCCATTTCCCAAGAATCTCATCCATACCACCTTGACAGTACTTCCCATGCTGTATCGTAATCCTCTGCTTCTCTGCCTTCCTTTCTTCCCCTAGGTGAGCGCCCAGGCAGAGAGCCCGATATTACGCTCCTCTTGAGCCCTGACATCTGGTCCTTAATTTAGTGTTTATTTTAATTTAGTGTTTATTGACTAGTTGGTCAAATGAGGATTATGATGCCTGATCTACCTAACTTAGAGAAGTTTTGTGAAGACTGAATTATGCAATAAAATACTCTGAAAAATGTGAATCACTAAACAAATGTAAGTAGTGCTTCTTACCTTTGAGTCCCAGTCTAGTGTGAGGCTTCCCATGACAGGATAATGGCAAATTGCAATGCAGGCAATGGCGATTGTATCACTTCCCACTACCTGTTTTGGCCTTACATTTTTTTTTTTTTTTTAAGTAATCTCTACACCAAGGGGCTCAAACTCATGACCCCATGATCAAGAGTCACATGCTCTACTGACCATGCCTGTCAAGCACGCCTAGCCTTACATTTTTCAGCTTGACTCTCACAGTACTTTACCATCTAGCTTTCCTGTTTTTGGCAGCCTGAAGTGTCTCCCTTTAGTCACTCTCAGGAAAGAATTTTGTATACAAACTTCAAGTAGAAAATTCAGCAAAAGAGCTGGACATGCTCAAAATCCAGAATGGTCTACATACATAATGAAAATAGCTTCCCTTTCTTTGGAGAATCTGCTCCATTCTCACTGACTGATAGAAAAAAATCACCTAGAGGGTTAAATACTGAGCTCCATTGACCCTGAAAAATTCTCCCTCTGGCCAGCAAAGCTCTGCTTGCTATTAATAGCTGAAAGCATTCCTATTGGAGATAGTTTCTAAAATGGGAAACTACTGTCATTCAAAATGGTGAGCAAGTATCACTAAAAGTAGGAATTTATTATTTGTTTTGCTTTTGTTTTAAATACCTGGGGAACCTGTCCCTCCTTCTCCCAGCCTTTTCCTATAATACAAATCCCATTCAACTCTATTATGTAACTAGATTCTGAATCTTTAAGGTATATTATGTAAATACTATGATGGAATTTATTTTCAAAATATAAAACACATCCTTTTAAATTGACATTTAAAGTTGATCTCTTTAATAAGAGTAGAAGGGTCCGCTGACATATTTTTGTAACCAGTCTCCCCGGAGAACGATCATCCAAAAGGTTGAATAGACTTGATCTGACTGATGAAAGAAATTAACCTGTAGCTAGCTTGTGGTCACTTAAAATGCTGGCCAAAGATATTCAGAGGTCACAGAGAGATGGAGCTGGTTCCAGTTTGGCAGAATTTCAAAAGCTGACTGGTGTGAAAATGAAGGAAAACTAGCCCACAGGCATTTTTTAAAAAGATTTATTTATTTTAGAGAGAGGGAGAGAACAAGAGAGAGAGAGCTTTGGGGGCAGGGACAGAAGGAGAGGGAAAGAGTCTTAAGCAGACTCTGCTGAGTGTAGAGCCCCACGCAGGGCTCAATCCCATGACCCTGAGATCATGACCTGAGAGGAAATCAAGAGTCAGATGCTCAATTGACTGCACTGCCCAGGTAGCCCAAAGGCATTTGGCTAGATGTAACCCACATGACAACCCTATGAGGTTGTGTCCCACAGAGATATAAGTAAGGATCAGATAAAGTTAATATACTTGCAAAACGTATCCAACCTAAGAAGTGATAGAGCTGGGACCAAAAACCAGGTCTGTTCTACATTAATCTAGAAGTCAAGCTCTTTTCATTTCCCCACACACTTCCCCAGCCTAAAAGACTGTTAGTTTCATACATTCTCCCTTCAATACCCATGCACTGAACAGCCCCCACGACAGGAGAGAGAATGGGCCAAGGCTTCAAAATCTGAAATGCTGGCACTTACTGGTATACGCAGCTGTAACAGATATGCCCTAACACATCCTAAGGTGAGGTTTCCCTGCTACCCATCCCTTCCCTACTCCCTCACGTCTCCTGAGTGCCCACTGTTGATATACAATTAGCAGACAGGGCTGGACTCTGTCCCCAAGCATCTGACAACCCTGGGTGTACTCCTCCCAGCAGCTGTGGAACCCAGAAAACAGACTGCCTTTCAGTTGGAGGAAGTCTAATTGCATATTAAGCTAAATCTAATCGGGGCACCTGGGTGGCTCAGTTGGTTGGCCATTTGCCTTTGCCTCAGGTCATGATCTCCAGATCCTGGGATCAAGCCCCATGTTGGGCTCCCGGCTCAGTGAGGAATCTGCTTCTCCCTCTCCCCCTGCCTCTTCTCCTGCTCTCTCCTTGTATCTCTCTGTATTAAATGAATAAATAAAATCTTTTTAAAAAAAGAAGATTAATCTAATCATTCATAGGATGTAATAACTTTAGGTTTTGGAAAAATATTCTTCTAAACCTGCAAATATTTTACAATAATACAACCTAATTTATAACTACAAACCTGAGTATTTTACTTATAATATTTTACTGTTGGCTAAATATCTGTGTATTTTCTACATGCTATTCTAGAATCTCCCACTTTTTTAAATATGAGAATTCCTTTTTAACACCAACGCATGTTTATTTCTAGTCTCCTTAATTAAGAAAAGATGTATGTACAAACACATCTGTCTCCTTGCAGAATACCCATGGGTCCCAGCTTTGGAATCATGATGCTACCTCATTTACCTATCTGATCCCACACTCCTTAGCAAGGGAATAAACTTTTCCTGGTTTCTTTTGCAATTACCAAGTTTTAGAACCCATTTCTATATATCAGTAATTTAGGGAAGGGGGAGGGAGAGTCATGTTATACATTTAGGTCATTCACCTTTGTCCTGCTGTGATTCCGATGCTCTAGGTGAGGTGATCCCAGGCTCCTTCACCTCTGTACTGCCTGCTCTCCAGCTTCTTTCATCCAGACAGGATGGAGACACTTTTGCAGGTTTAAAAAATAAATCCATAGTGGCATTGGCTGACTCTATCAAGAATATGAAAAGCATACAAAGATTGATTCTAACCTTCTAAACAAGGTAGTTAGAAGATTAATAGAACATTTCTAGGGGCACCCAGGTAGCTCATTGGGTTAAGCCTCTAACTCTTGATTTTGGCTCACGTCAGGATCTCAGGGTCGTGAGATTCAGCCCCATATTAGGCTCTACACTGGGCATGGAGTCTGCTTGAGATTCTCTCTCCCATCCCCTCTACCCTCCCCTACCAAAAGAACATTTCTAAATGTGAATATAAACAATCCAAAGGTACAGTGGGTTTGCAGGAAAAGAGCTAAGAGACTTAAGAAGGGGTAACGATGCTACATTAAAGAATTTTTCAAAATGTTTGTAATCAACTTAAAAAGTAGGAAAAAATTATCACCTTCACTCTTAAAACTGTGCAAGGGAACAGCATTTGTAACTGAAGCTGCCATATAATGTAACTCCGCAGAAGATGGGGCCTCCAGGTGATCACTTGGCTGTTTGATAATAGTATCATTTGAAGGCTCTTCTTTGACAGGCAATTCCTGTAGATCATCAGCTTTAATGTCAATCACATTTATGTAAGTGTGTTGAACCTGAAACAAAACACATAAAATCAAAGAGGGTTACATTCTTTTTACTCTGTATAGCCGGTCTGCACCATTCACCTCTGTAGGAAAAAAAAAAAAAAAAAAGATTTAATTTTAAAGGCAAAAAGAGTTTATATGACCTTATGTATTTCCCTAACTTACGGAAAACTGCAGGAAGTATGTGTTATAGTCTTAGTTTACGATACTTTGGGGCAAAATATTTAAATCTTAATTTTTTTATCTTTCCAACAAAGCTACATAGCTGCCATTTTAGCTTCATTTCATCTATACAGTTAAATAATGCAGATGGCCATAATATATTTTAGCAAATGTATTATTATAACCTCTGAATAGCAATACCAAATTTAGTACCAGATCCGATGGTGAAGGTGACAAAGGTTCCTCTGATATTTCAGTGGGAAGTTTGAGATTTAGACATATATCGGGAGCCAACATTTGAGGAACACTCAAAGGTTCATGTTCTGAAAATTAAGAAAAAAAAATCAGGAATATAAAAAAAAATCTGTAAATAGCTCCAAGTCATTAGCATTATAACAAGTTAGCAACAAACATAAATTTTTTTTTGTTAAAAATCTAAGTAGGAGGCGCCTAGCTAGCTCAGTCAGTGGAGTGTGTGGCTCTCGATCTCGGGGTTCTGAGTTTGGGTCCCACTTTGGGTGAAGAGATTACTTAAAAATAAAATCTTTTAAAAAAATCTAAGAAGTTTCACAGGTATAAATAAATTCTATTCTATTCTAAAGGCAATTTAAAGTAATTCATAGTTGAATAGAGACTGATTATTGCTTTTTTCATATGAATGATTCACAGGGATAATAAAGTATCTAAGTCATGTCAAGAAAATGCTGTAATTTCCTAGGTGGCTCAGTCAGTTAAGCGTTCGACTCTCGATTTCAGCTCAGGTCTTAGTCTCAGGGTTGTGAGCTCAAGCCCCATGTTGGGCTCCACGCTGGGCATGGAGAAGAAAGAAGGAAAGAAAGAAAGAAGGAAAATGCTGTACTTTCCTATTTCCATTTCAGATATATTAAGTCATGTTTGTTTAGGAGATTTCAAGAAAACCTGCTTAGGAAATTAATCTATACCTAATTTGTTTTTTACTGTCAACACTTTTTCTTGTTATTCATTTGTTTTAACAGCTTTATTGAGATACAATTTAGATCCTTTAAAAGGGCACAATTCAGGAATGCCTGGGTGGCTCAGTAGGTTGAGCATCTGACTTTTGATTTCCACTCAGGTTATGATCTCTGGGTCATGAGATTGAGCCCCAAGTCAGGCTCCGTGCCCAGATTCTCTCTCTCCCCCTCCCTCTGCCCCTCCCTATGCCCCTGCTAGGGTGTGCGCTCTTAAAATAAAATGAAATGAAATAAAATGAAATAAAATAAAATAAAAAATAAAATGAAATGAAATAAAATAAAATAAAATAAAAACAGAACAAAATGGCACAACTCAGTATTCAGTAGTTTCCAGTATATTCACAGAGCCCATGGCTTAATTCAACTTAAAAAATGTTTAACATTTAAATTTTATAAAAGTCATTAGCTTCTTATTCAAAAGTACAATAAAGAAGCCTGTCACAATAGGTCAGCAAATGGTCTAACTCTGTCCCTTTTGTCCTAGTGATGAGGCAACGGAGGGCAAGCTGAGGACAAAGCAGAAGCTGATACCCCTCAACTCCCCACCCCCATGGGATATAAGTGACATTCCTCCTGCACTCCTGCCCGCCCTAAAGCTAAAGAAAGGAAAAACAAATAGTTAACTTGTAGACATCACAATCCTACAAGACCTGAGTCTCCCTCAGTTTATAAATGTCTTAGCAATTTACAAGAACAAAGCATTTCTATCAATGGCCTAGCTTCCAGAAGGAAATGTAGATACAATATCTTCATAATCTGCAGCCTGTTGACAGATACTAGAAGAGGGCAGAGTGTAATGATCCTCCAGGAAGTTCCCAACTATCTTCATGTTAATGCCTTGCTAGAGGGAAAACAACTTTAACTTGACAATGGCAAGACCTCCTGCAACCTGTGAATTTTAACATACGAGAAAGACTTCTGTTTTTCCTTACCTCCCACAACCCCAAAGTATATAATCAGCTGCCTCTCACAACCCTGAGGCAGCAGCTCTTTCTGCCCACCAGTCCTGTCCTCATGCTTTAACAAACCACCATTTTGCACCAATGATATCTCAAGAATTCTTTCTTGGTCAACGGCTCCAAACTTCGCCCCACTGAACTTCACCTATATTCCAAAACCCCATCACTAGGACTCTAGTTTTACTTCCTAGCATTTTATTTTTAATAAGACGTTACTTTCAAATTTCATATGCAAAATATAATTTCTTGTTATATTGAATACTGGAAACTTGGTACCAAGGCTTGAATTTAAACCATGTAACATCCCAAAAACTAGAAAAAAGGAAAGTGAAAATACTTAAATTATCATTCTATCTCTATTGAATCAATTGATGGGTTTTATTGCTTTTTTATGGATGGTGGTAACTCTTGTTTAGTCATCACAAAAACAGTCTTTAATTAGTAATGCTATTCTCAGAAAAAAAAGAAAAAAAGCACACCTGATACGGAAGAAATGATTTGTTGATTTTTACATTCAGAAACAGCTTCTTGAGAAGTAGCTTTTTTATCTTGTAGTCAGTTTGAAGATTTGAGGCAAAAAAAGAAAACGAAAAAGAATTTCACAAACAGAAAAAATTAAATATATGAATGCAGATTTTTAGATATTGTTTATTAAAGGTAGTAAAGTAGATTGACAGTTTAAGAATTTAATTTTTAAAAATTAATGATAATTTCTGATTTTATTATTGTTCACCCTGGGCCTGATTACCTGGATGATAACAGACTTCTAGCAAACCAGCTGCCAATTCTAGAAGAGTATCTAGCAGTAAAGTACCTCCAAGGCTTTCTGAAAGGTTTTTTCTTTTAAGAATGTTTCTCAAATGCATATGCAGCATTTGCATCAAAAAACATCTTCCACAGGCTCAACCTCATTCAGATAGAAACAAAAACTAAATAGTGAGATGCCTTTCTATGACCTATTAGATGGGTAAAGATAAAAGAATTAGCTAAATCACAGTGATGACCAAAACAAAGGCTCATATGTGAGAAGATACTCACTGAAACTTTATTTATAGGAGAAAAATACTGGAAACCACCTAATGTACTCAACACTAAAGAATTAGGTAAATATTTTATGGCACAGCTGAAAGATGGAATATGCTTACAAAGTACTTTTTGATGACACAGGGAAATAAGCAGAAATCAAACTGAAAAGCAAAGGATACAAAATATAGATAAATTCTGTTTTCCAAATCCAATCCATTTTTTTTTTTTTTTTTTTTTTTAAAGATTTTATTTATTTATTTGACAGAGAGAGGTCACAAGTAGGCAGAGAGGCAGGCAGAGAGAGAGGGGGAAGCAGGCTCCCCGCTGAGCAGAGAGCCCGATGTGGGGCTCGATCCCAGGACCCTGAGATCATGACCTGAGCCGAAGGCAGAGGCTTAACCCACTGAGCCACCCAGGCGCCCCTAAATCCAATCCATTCTTAAAAATGTGCTGCACAGATACCAAGAGACTTTTTAAAAGGAGGAAAAAAGGTGTCCCAGACCAGCCCATCCAATATTCCCAAACATTAAACAAGTCTTAAACATCTGAAAACTATGCAACAAGGATTATTAAATATAAAGCATTTTAAACATCACTTCTTAATTAACATTCATCTAACCAATTAATTTGTGTGCATATGCAATAATATTGACCATATCAGGTAGAATATTGATACTCTATTGCAAACATATATTATAATGTAAGTAAATACATAGTATAATATAAATACTATACTATAATGTAAGTATGTACTACAATGTATATGCTATATACACACATATATACTATATATGTATAAACTATACTGCGTAAATAAATAATGAAATAATATGTTAAAGAGTCTAACTAGAGAGGATCCAAAGACTGCCAGGCAAAAACACTGGGACCCATGAAGGGTTAAATTCTCAGGGAAGATAGCAATACTATTTGGAAGACTAAAGTTCAGATAGTGAGGTAGGACACCTGTGCTATATACTGAGATCATAACCCGAGCCGAAGGCAGAGACTTTAACCCACTGAGCCGCCCAGGCGCCCTGCCTGTGCTATATACTATACTGAACTATGTAAAATGTGCAAGAGAAGACTGAAAGAAAAATCATCAAAATGCTACTTCTAGGGGTGTCTGGTGGCACTGCTGGTTAAGCATCTGACTCTCGGTTTTGGCTTGGGTTATGATCTTGGGGTCAAAGGATCAAGCCGCACACTGGGCTCCACACTCAGCACAGGGTCTGCTTGAGTTCCTCTCCCTCTGCTCCACCCTCTAAAATCTTATAAAGAAATATTAATTCTAAGTGATATGATAACAGTTAATTTCATCTTCTTCATAGCTTTGCTACATTATCCAAATATTCTATAAGGATATTATTTTGAAACCATATCAATAAATACTATTTTTAAATAATATATAATTAGAGATTTAAAAAAGCACTTGAAGGTTCTGAACACAGTTAAAAGCAACTGTTTCCTAAATATCATAGAAAAGAATTTCTACAACACAAAGGTCAGAGCACTTACATGAATAAGTCTGTCAGGCAAAATTCCAAATAATAGTTCCTTAAAATTTTATTTCCTCTGTTCTTGGACACAGTTACATATGCCCTTCCCACACCAACCCAATCTAGCCCTCTTCCTAAATCAACTTCACCAGCCATAGCTCCAGGCTTCTCGGTCTTAGGCATGAAACCCCAGTGAAGGCAATTAATGGCATAGAGAACCCAAATTCAAAACATGGAATGTAGTTCATGGTATTTTGAACAAAAATTTCTATTATGTTTTAGTTAAATTCTCATAAATTCAATTTAAAATTCAATTTTAAGTTTAAAATTTTTGAAGTACATACCAAGGTTGAGGATAAGAACGTAGGATGAGTAACTACTATCACTTATTTAAAATTCATGTTAAATCATTGTTTTGAAGAAAAAGTTTCAATATATTAAATGTTGCAAAAATGTATGAATTTTTAAAATAAAGGTAAAATAGCATTTTACCTGGGTCTGTATTTGTACTTGCATCCTGACATTCTACAGCTTTCTTTCTCACAGAGGCCATGAAGTGCAATCCAGCTGAAGTATTAATATTTTCTTGTAGCATTTCTTAAATATAACAACAAAACATTGAAAGCAATCATTGAGAAGCCAACATACTACCTGGAGTCCAAAAGCAGAGTACCTAACTCAAGGGAGGTAAGGTATGGGGTACCAAGATGTTACCAAAATGGACTTTCTGAATGAGGTGCTTGCCTGCGTTAACTCTTAAAGGCAGCTCAGTGAAATCAAAACCAAAATTGTGGAGGATTCTGTATGTCCAACCCAGAAACCTAGATGTTCTTCTGGCTGATGAAGATCCAGTAGAAAATGTTAAACAAGAAAATGAAATAGATTGATGTTCTAGAAAAACCACCCCAGTCAGTATATGGAAAGCAGATTCAAGTGGCTTCAGACAGATGAGGCTGCTGTAACAGTTCAGATCAGTACCTCCAGTAATAGTGAAAAATGGAGAAGAGATGATAAATTTATAAATTACAATGGAAGTAAAATAGACAAGACCTGGTTACTGTCTAGATGAGAAGGAGGGAGAAGGCAGAATTCAGATAACCTATGTTTTGGTGTTCAGTTGGTGGTGACACCAGTGGGGATGGAGAATGAGGAGAACAAACTAGCTGCTGGGGAAGCGACAACAAATTCAGACTGCACATGCTGCACTTGTAATTTCACCTACGTGGAAAAGTTTAGCAGCAAGTAGAATCCAAGTCCAAAGTCTATTATGGGAGTTTGGGTTTAGCCATGGATTTTCCTGGGAGATCATCCAGGACAACTAAGTAGCATAAGAGATTATCATTTGTGGCACATTATAGTATAATAAAAAAATATATGTATTTGATCTTTATCTTGGTTCTAAGTACAGAGTTCCTTAAATCTTTGCAATTTCCTCAGTAAATTCCTGTCATTATTCATGATGTGACCCTTTCGATCATATCTGAATCTATGCTAATGAGGTGACTCTTGACAGGCCCCTAGATAGCTTCAGGATAGGTGCTGGTCACCAGAGGAACAAACCACATGGTCAAAGGGTTAGAACTGTCATCAGCCTCACCCCATCCCCTACCTCTGGGGAATAGATAGCAGCTGGAGATGTAGTTCAATCATCAAAGGCTAATGACGTAATCAATCATGCCTATATAATGAAATGTCAATAAAAATCCTGAAACAATGAGTCTAAGGGGGCTTCTGGGTTGATAAGCAAGGGGATGTGCTGGGTGTGGAGAGAGGGTGTGGAAACTCTGGGCCCAACTCTTATACCTTCCTTTATGCATCTCTTCCATTTGGCTATTCCTGAATTGTATCCCTTATAATAAAACTATAATCATAAGTAAAGCACTTCTCTGAGTTCTGGAATCACTGTAGCAAATTAGTGAACCTGGAAGGTGAGTCATGGGAATTCCTGAATGTGTAGTTGACTAGGATATGTGCAGGTGTATGGGGACCACATTTGTAGCTGATATCTGAAGTGGTCTTTTGGGACTGAGCCATTAATCTGTGGGATCTGCGTTAACTCTAGGTTACTGTCAGAATTGAACTGGTGTCAGAGAATTGGAGAATTATTGTTGTTTGAAATGACACAATATACGTCCACTGGAGTACCATGTAGTCATTAAAAATGACATTGTAGAATATCTAGTGATATGGGGAGATATTTACCTTAACACTAGTATGTGAAAACAAGTAAGTTATAAACAAATAGAGGAGATATTCTTTGTAAATATATATAACAAATAAAATAAAAATAGAAATTTATATTACATATATACTAATATATAATTATTATATATTTAATATTTAATTTAATATCAAATATATAACATTACATTATATTAAATAAATAATAAAACATTAATTTATATAAGCATATATAAATACATATATATGTATTTACAGATATATATGAGTGGAGATATTTAAAAAATAAACCTTGGAAGAATATTAACACTGGCTATCTCTAGACAGAAAAATTATGGGAGATTTTTTTGGCGGGGAAGAGTTTAATATTCTTCCTATTCCTGATTTGTATTTTCTCCAGTGAACACATATTACCTCCAGAAAGCAAAAACACAAAACAAAACATTGTTAAGAATGAAAGAGAAAGTGGTTTTAAGACAAATGAGTGGGAAAGAATACCAGATGGGTTAGGAAGCTAAGAGGTAGAAGCTAAGCATGTCAGTTAGGGAAAAAAACTGCTTGGTTTAGGCATACAGAGGCTTGAGGCAGGGCAGTGGTATGAAGAAAGGGAGGGAGGGGGATGCCTGGGTGGCTCAGTCGGTTACGTGTCTGCCTTCGGTTCAGGTCATGATCCCAGGGTCCTGGGATCGAGACCCTTGACAGCTCCCTGCTCAGCGGGGAACCTGCTTCTCCCTCTCCCTCTGCCCCTCTGGCCCCCCACTTCCCCATTGCTCATGCTCGCTCCCTCTCTCTCAAATAAATAAAACCTTTAAAAAAAAATAAAATTAAAATTTGGACATGCTAAATCTAAGATGAAAGTAGGAAAGAATGATGAGAGAGGGTAGATGTGTATTTGAGTGTCATCAAAAAAATTTAAGAGCTGAAGTCATGAATGTTTGTGTATACATGTATGAAAATTACTGAGAAGAAAGTCTTGGGGAACACATACATTTGGTGGCAAGAAATCAACTGACCCACTAGAGAAAGAAAAGAATTTTCTATCTTTTAAAGAAGTACTCTTTCCTGAACTGATTCCTTACTTTAATGTGAATGTATTTTCTATGAAGAATTCAACAGGCATGTTCTTCCATAATTTCCTTTTAGGCCTTATATACCAGTATCTTATTTGAGATTCTAATTAATTGTGCTGTTCTACTATAGGGATCAGCAAATTTTTTCTGTAAAGGGCCAGACAACAAAGATTTTAGGCTTTGCAGATTGTATGGTTCCTTTTGCAACAAGTGAACCCTGCTGCAGTGCAAAATCTGTCAGCAACTTATGTGTAAATAAATGGGCATAGCTCTGTTTCAATAAAACTTGATTTACCAAGGGGCGCCTGCATAGTCATTGAGCCTCTGACGTGTGGTTTCAGCTCAGGTCGTGGTCTCAGGGGTCATGAGATCAAGTACCGTGTCAGGCTTCACGCTCAGAGGGCAGTTGGCTTGAGATTCTCCCTCCTTCTCCCTCTGCCCCTCCCCCACTCATGCATGCGCTCTCTCTTAAATAAATAAATCCTTAAAAAAAATTTGATTTACAAAAACAGGCATGGTCTGGATCTGGCCTGTGGGCCATAGTTTCAACTACTGCTCTACCAGATAACACATCAAAACACACACACACATACACACACTCCATTTTGTTAAAGATAAAATAATTTAGCCTCCTTTTTACATACATAATTCTAGAAAACTGATTTTAACTTTGAACTGAGACACTACATTAATCATGCTTATACATACCAAAAGGAATATCGAAGTCATCCAAAGGCTGGGAACCAGGATGTTCTTGCTCCTAAATGAATCCCCAAATGATCAATCTAGGATTGTAACTCAAAGATATTCATTACTTTGAAAAAAAAATTCAATAGCTAAGAGGATTATTGAATGTTTATGTATAGGCTTGAATCCATTCAAGAAATATTTATGTACTCTATCAAAGTAACTTCACAAAGTTCACAAAACTCACAAACCAAGCAATAAAAAGGAACATTACTAACTTAATGTAGTTACTAAATTACACTGTGTACTTCTCCACTGCAGAGCAGCTTTAACACTCAAATAGTCCCCCCACCATATCAAAACTGCTCAGGGACTCAACAATGGTACTAAATGGGTACTAAATGCCTCCAGGCATGCCCTTGAGGTTCACTGAAGTGTGCTTTTAAAAAATCCTTGTGAACAAAACTGTTAGTGTTTATTTGTTGCAAAAATAGGTAAATAGTCACCAAACTTAGAAGTAATGTTTGAAAAGATCTTATTTCAATACATAAGTTACTTAATAAACCTGTGTGTGGGAAATGCTGGAGGCATCTACAAGGGGTCAAACTATAATAGGAGCAACCCAAAGAACATATATGATATGCATTAAGATGTCACAGAAAAAAGCAAGGGGTAATTTCAAATATAAAAAAGTCACACAGGCAGGTAAATCAAAAACTTGCTTTTCACATTTGCAACTATATGTTGCAACTATATGTCCACTATTCCATGGAGGAATGCAGCTTACATGGAGGGCTTACGTACTTAATGATGTGAAGATTCTCCTGGTCATTATCAGAAGCTTCCAGCAATCAGAAGACTAGATAAACCACAAAGACATTCCCAACTCTATGTACATGCAGATCAGGGAGGCATGTATAATAGTGTTTCTGTACCTTGGGTTTCATAACTATTTCTGAATCAAAGGAACCCTCTGGTTGGAAAGCCACACTTGGTTTTCTCTTTAGTTTCTCTGATCTTTTTTCTTGCAGCTCTTTCTCAGCTCGTCGTCTTTGTCTGTTAAAAAGAATAAAACATGTTACTATTTTAGGAAGATCAGTTTTTCACTTATATCATGCTATATAGGGAGATGGTTATCAAAATTATGCCAATAAATTATTTTCTATGGCGTATAATTAAATTAGCAAGATCCTTTGGTAGTATTCAAGCAAATAGAAGCAAATGTCAGGGACACGTGAAAGTTATTTTTAGTTCCTCTACTACTGACCTGACTTTTCTGTTTTAGTCACTAGAATCTCAGGTCAGAGTCACACCTGTTAGGTACTTTTCAAACTCTCTTTTCTGAAGACTCTGAGCTGACCCCAGAAGTCCTATGGGATGCCTCCAAACACCCTTTTGAAGAAGTTAAGCATACTTAAGTCACCTCAGCAAAATCCCAGCAAGGAGGAAAGAGGGCCCAAAAAGTTAAGGAGAAGACTTATTTTGACAAGGGAATACCTGAAAAAGATGGAAGGAAGGAACCACTTCTGGAAAGAGAACACTGGTAGTAGACTTTAGGTCTGGTAAATGTGAAATTCTTTTTTTTTTTTTAAGATTTTATTTATTTGAGAGAGAGAAAGGGAAAGAGAACATGAGCGGGGGGGGGGGGAGGGGCAGAGGGAGAAGCAGACCCCCTGCTAAGCAGGAAGCCTGACCCTATCCCCCCACACTCCTCGGGGCAGGGGCAAGGGTCAATCCCAGGATCCTGGGATCATAACCTGAGCTGAAGGCAGACGCCCAACTGACTGAGCCACCCACGTGCCCCTAAATGTGAAATTCTTATAGTATTTTCTAGACTCAGTAGTAATCTACCAGTCAATACATTTTTGAATACTCATTATGAGTAAAACACTATAAATGCTCTTCATCAGAAGTCACAGCCTTGCTTTTTACATGCGTGTTTTTTAGTGTCCTGAAGCAATTTACATTATTTACTCTCCTGCTTCTTATGGAAGAATCTAGAGGATATGGTAAGATGAATAACAATATTCAGTGCATTAGACAGTACATGAATTATTTAGTGTATGAGATACCAAATATTTGTCCTACAAAAAGAAAACGGCTCATGTTACAGAAAAATGTAAAAGGATCTTCCAGCCTATGAATTCCAGTAAAGAATTCCTTAATAAAATGAAAAAAATAATATTTCTCCCTCACAATACAGGAACATTCCTCATCAGAAGATGCATTTAAATGCATGATGCTTGATAAGAAAATTGAATATGCAATTGTGGATAGGCTGGGAGGCTGAACCAGATAACTTTCACCTTTATAAGTATGATATTTTAACTAATAATACATTTGCAGGTAAGTGATATTCTCAAATAAAATTTCACTTAAAACTTGCCTTTTTTTACTGTCCTTTCCTTGTCTCACTTCAGATGGTTCTATTTTGACATTTAGTAGCCGAAGGTGTCCAGAATCACCTTGTTCAAATAAATTATGTGTTAGTTTCTCTTGGCTTTGTTTGAATGCAATGAGGTTTTCAAGAGGAATAAGTTGTGGGTTTTTGTACTATAAGAAATAAAGCATAATAATTTAAAATTACAAACCTCAATGATATAATATGGTAATAAAAATTGAGAAAAACGTTTAAATTAAATTAAAATGTGCAAGAGATAGAACATGTCAAGATAACAAATTAATTTGGCCTGGTAAGATGAATATCCAAAGCTTAAAGAATAAATGATTTTAGGGACATCTGGGTGGCTCAGTGGGTTAAAGCCTCTGCCTTCAGCTTGGGTCATGATCTCCGGTTCCTGGGATCAGGCCCCGAGCCTGGCAACATAGTGCTCTCTGCTCAGCAGGGAGCCTGCTTCCCCCTCTCTCTCTCTGCCTGCCTCTCTGCCTACTTGTGATCTCTCACTGTCAAATAAATAAATAAAATCTTAAAAAAAAAAAAGAATAAATGATTTTAGAGGGCTAGAAATGCCACCTGGGTCATCTTATTTCAGAAACTAAGCTAGAAGTCCTAATCTTTTTCTTTTCTATATTAAAAATCTTCCTTATAATTATAAATAAAATACATAATGTCTGCCATTTGACTTAAAATTCTTTCAAACAGGGAGGATACAGAGAAGTGGAGATTATGCATGGAACAGATTAGCAGTATGTTAATAAGTACTGATGTTGGGTGATGTAACTTAGGGGTTCATTATACTGTCCTAATAAGAAAATTTCTTTTAATCCCTCTCAAAATGTCTACTTTTCCACACCTTTAATCTTTTCTGTTCATAGTATGTTCAGAATAAAAGAAGGCATAAGTACTTCCTCTCAAGAATGACCATTTTTTTCCCAATACCATGTCCAAATCTTAAAATTAAAAATGCACCACAGCATGAATTATTCAATTACCTTCCTAAGATGGTATTACTGACTTACAAAATTAGAGCCTAAATAATACGAATTTCATGAATCAAAGCTTACAACTTTAAAGAGGACTCCGAGGGTTTATTAAGATTCAATCTTTTTAAGTACTTTAAAAATACACCATTGTTTCAATATGAACAACTATTTATAGATCTGGGGTCTATTTAACAGTTTTTTTTTTTTAAAGATTTTATTTATTTAGTTGACAGAGAGAAAGAGATCACAAGTAGGCAGAGAGGCAGGCAGAGGGAGAGAGGGAAGCAGGCTCCCCGCTGAGCAGAGAGCCCGATTCGGGGCTCGATCCCAGGACTCTGAGACCGTGACCTGAGCTGAAGGCAGAGGCTTTAACCCACTGAGCCACCCAGGAGCCCCTTTTTAACAGTTTTAAACTATAACAGATTTGAAGGCAATCATATCACAATTACTAGGAACATTAAATTATGCAGTGTGCACACTTACACAAGGGCGCTCCCTTTCTCTCAACACACACACACACACACACACACACGCACACGCACACTGACCCACATGAACAAGAATACTGGTCATTTTGTTTTACTTCTTAATTCTTCTCTGAGCATAAGAAATACCTATGAAAAAGTCTCACAAATTCTAGTATTGCCATACAAGACAGACCTAAAAGCTGTAAAATACCTAATTACCATTTTAAACTGGAATTTTATATGTTATTTCCAATAACAGAAGCATTATTTTAATTTATTTTTAATTTTTTTAGAAGCATTATTGTTTAAAAAGAAATGTGTAAGAGCTTTTCATTTCATGTATAGTATTTATGGTATGAAAAATGCAGGACTGCTTTTGCATCACTCTGCAAAAATCATTACCGTGTTTTCTGGGGATAGGCATGAATGAAGTAATGACAGTCTCGAGTATCTTCTTTCTTCTCCTACAGTTCTGGTAGGTATTGAGGGAATTGTTCCTGATGCTCTTGAGGCAGAGGAAAATATATAAGGAGGTTTAAGTTGAAGGTGCAATAATGGAAGTCCAAAGGAATTCTGAGGAGATATCTCAAGGGGCCCTGGCTTAATATCAAGTAGTTTTTCTGGTTTTATAAATACTGAAGAGTCCTGTCGAGGTGTCACGTTTTCTTGACCAACACACTGATCCAAGTTCACATGCTTAGGGATTTCTGTAATTACAGTTTCTGCCCATTTCTTCTGCTCGACTGCTTTTTTTATGGCTTCAGTATTATAGTGGCTCAAATTCAAATGGGACACTGAAGTGGTGTGCATTGTTCTCTGTGGCAAAGGAGGCTGGAAGGAATCAGATAATCCCCATGCCTCTCTTGGCTGTGGCAGGAGCCTGAAGGGAACTTGTGGAACTCTTCCTGTATGGAAGGAAAGGGATTTAAATTCATGCTTAGGGTGAAACTGAAGCAAAGGAAAACCATCACCAGGTTTGAAAGTTTTTGCAGCTGGGATAAGTCTAGGTGTCTTCGGAATGGCAGAAGATGGAGACAGAAGGTAAAAGGGAGTATTTCCAGCAGGAGCTGGAGATAGCACAGTTGTTGGTAAGATTTGAGATGCTGGAGTTAATCCTGTACTCGGAGGCAGGTCTTCTAACTGACATAAAGGAACACTCCCATGTGGTACATTCTGGAAGAGAAAAAAAAAAGCTATTACATAAGTTTTTTGTGTTTTTTTTTTAAGATTTTATTTATTTATTTAACAGAGAGAAAGATCACAAGTAGGCAGAGAGGCAGAAAGAGAGAGGGGGGGAAGCAGGCTATCCGCTGAGCAGAGAGCCCAACACGGGGCTTGATCCCGGGACCCCAAGATCATGACCTAAGCCGAAGGCAGACGCTCAATCAACTGAACCACCCAGGCGCCCCAAAAGTTTAAAATATATTACAAACTTCTTATTTTGTACATGATGTTCAATATGTTTTGGAGGTGGTGCAACATAGTAACTGCCAAAAAATTATTTGCTGAAATAACAAAAAGCCAACAACTGAACTACTAGAATAACTTTAATGGTATCTATAAATGTATTACCTGTAAATTTCCATTACTATCTTGATCAGACTGCACAATTCCTTTATGGCAATGTGGACTTTTCTTGCCAGGCTCTGTGGTGGACTCTCCCATGGACTGTGGTTTAATAAAAGATCTCTCCTTAAAATTTCTACTGGTGTCATCAACATCACTACTCCCTCTTGTAGGGTTTGATACTTGACTTCCCACCAAAGGCGCAGGCTGAGGCTGCTGTAGAAGCTGATGTAAATCTGGGAGGTTAGTAAAGGGCGATCCTACTATTTGCATTAGGCTCATGAAGTTGATCTGTTGCAGCTAGAATAAAATAAAAATTAAACATTTTAAAATATAGTGAAAAAAATCTAAAGGATCCAACAACAATCATCTGAGTATTCCAGCAACAGTCATACTTTCGTCTTAATATCTGTCAGACTCATGAATGCTGAGCAGGAAGCAGAGCTGGGAGAGATTTCTTTGAAAAGGAAAAAATACCTTCCTGTTTTCAAGGAGGTGTCAAGTGGAAATATAAACTCATAATGAGACTTGGGACTATAAAGCAGTTTACATAAACATCCCAGAGATCATAAAGGAGTGATCTGATGGAATATAATGAGGACAATTAAAGAAGTCCTAAAATGAGTGTGTTATGATCAGGTTTTCAGGAAAGAAAAAAGGAAAGATTAGCAAACAGGTGAAGACTGAGGAATTCCCCTGGTAAGGCTGATGAGGTGAAAGGGAAAGGCATGCACCAGTGGTTGACAAACTGGGGCACACTGGAATCACCTGAGAAGCATTTAAAAATCCCCATGGCAAGAGCACACCCAGACCAATAAAATCAGAATATCTGGGGATGGAAGCCAGGATTCGTATTTTTTTTTTAAGATGACAAGGTGTTTTAGTGGGTGGAAGAGCATGGGAGCCACTAGCATAAACACTGGCTTAGATGGAACAGGAAATTAATACAGCTATAATGAGAGGACAGGCAAGTGCAGGAGTTCCCAAACTTGAGCATGTGATCAGAATCACCTGGAGGACTCGTGAAAGCACTCTTTGCTGAACCCTATCCCCAGAGTTTCTGATTTCAATAGGTCTGGGATGGGGCCTGAGAACTTATATTTCTAACATCTAAGTGATGCTGATGCTACTGATCCAGGGACCACACTTTGAGAACCATTGGACTTGTGACAGTACAATGGGAAAAGAGGGAATGTAAAAGCTGGTGGTGGGTCTTTCAAACCCAACAGAAGAATCTGCACTTAATGAAACATACCAGTGGGGAAACACTACAGGTTAAAAAATATAAGTTCCGGGGTGCCTGGGTGGCTCAGTGGGTTAAAGCCTCTGCCCTCAGCTCAGGTCATGATCTCAAGGTCCTGGGATCAAGCTCCGAGTCAGGCTCTCTGCTCAGCAGGGAGCCTGCTTTCGCCTCTCTCTCTGCCTGCCTCTCTACCTACTTGTGATCTCTCTGTCAAATAAATAAATAAAATCTTTTAAAAAAAAAAAGTTCCCTTCAATTATTAAAAAAAAATACATGCTTATTACAGAAAAAAAACAAAGAAACACAAAAAAAGAATATAAAAATCACTCATCTTATCTTCAAAGATAACTAGTACTGAGATTTTTAGTGTATTTCCTATTACTCTGTAGTTTTAAAACAAGACTAATTTCATATTATACAAATTGATACCTGAAATTTACTGAGTATTTTAAAAAAGGAAAGTAACAGTATTAAAAGAGAATCTGAAGAAGAATGTCTTAGGAAATGCATCTATAAGACAATGGAAGTATAAAGTTCTGAGTCTAAAGCTGGCTATAGCTACAGAAATAGCAAGTGCTGTACTGACAAACAGTGTGGGCATTAGAATCAGGAAGGTACAGAAGAACACTGGGCAGAGTGAAAAAAAGGGCAAAGATGTCTCTCTAAGTGATTCTTAATTCTTTGTGTGCATCAGAATTATTTGAAGAATTTGTTAAATATACAGGGCAGCTACCAGCAAAGTCCCTTAGTAATTAAAAAAAAAATTTCAGAAATGCTTCCAAAATTTCAAGCTGGTAGAATAGTTAATGCTACTAAATGGAAAAGGGAAAGAAGGGACTGGGAAAAATCAAGATAAAGTCAGTTTCAGTAAGTTTGATGAGACAGTGAGACATGCTGAAAAAGTATTCTCAAGGCACTTAGTTCAAAGAGAAAATTAGTGCCAAGCATCAGTATAAAAACAATACATTACACCACATAAAAGGATATGGAAGTGAGTGTAGAATACATGAATAGAGGATTAAATTTGAGGGAAATTAACGTTTAAGAAATAAAATAGAAAAGGGAAATAACTTAAAATTGTTGGTAAAGGATAACCAATTGAGAAAAAGATGACAAAATTCAAAGTGAACAGTACTTTAAAATGCAGCTGACAGTTTCAAACCAAGCCAAAGTTCAGTTTGAAGATAAGAAATATGATGTGACAGATTGTGTTAAAAAGAAAAACTATGGCTACCTCTGAGCTAGAGTCCACTGACCGGTTTGACTGTCACCCACCTGACCTTTGTGAGCAGCTCTGCATCCCAAAGAGCTCAGGTGTAAGAAGTCATGGTGAGAAGTAGGTAGCTCAGCCTGGACCCTAGGCCCTTGAGTTAGGAACCTCTGAATAACAAAGGAAGAGTGCCCAAAGCAGAGAAACCAACCCTACAATTTCATTTCAACTTGGCCATTTCTAAAAGTTTGTTCGTATTTAAAATCCTTGCATATATATCATACATGTAGATTTACTTGTTTATAGGGAGATGTGCTTACCTGAACTAATTTAAACATTTCATCTTGGAGCATCTGCCTAACAGAATCCGAAGAATCTGGCAATTGCACCCTGGGTTCATTTCTCTGGGTCTGCTGAAGTGTTGGTACAGGTGTTTGTGAAGCAACACTGACTCCATTTGATACGAAAGGTGGAACCGAGGAAGATTTATCTTTAAGTACAGAGATCTGTGCACTAGGTGGAAGCATATATATATAAAACACACTTAATCAAGAAAAAACCAAATCAGATGTCTACAATTTGAATATTTTGATCTCACCTTTTTCTTCTAAAGGCTTTCTGGATGTTTTCAGGAAATTTAAACCCTAAAGCCTATCGCTCTGCACTCCTTAGCCACCAGACATATTTGTCATCAGCACAGTGCTCATGTGAATGCGGTCTTATTAAAGGAGATGTAATGTCTAGTCAGCCATAGTCCCCTCCCTGCGGCGTTACAACCCAGAACAGTTCACACGTTTGTTTGACTTGCCTGGTCCCTGCAAGCACCTGAGTTTGAGATCTATGACAATATTCTCATGAGTTATAGTGGGAATATTTTTTTTACTAAATTTAATGATCCAGAATGGAGTTAAGAAAACTAGAGAAAGTATGGGTTAAAAAAAAGTTTAACTCTAAGATGGGTAGCTGAAATCCTGTTGATCGTCATTAAATGTGAAACAATAGTATTATGAACATTTCATTTCCAAACTAATCACAAAGTTTATATCTTTAATTAAACCCTAACTAAAAATGCCTACATAGAATAAAAATTAAAGATCAAAATAAGTTTTTGGTCTTTTTAAATAAGATGATTATTTGGGGATGACACAGCAGGTACTCAAAATATTTTCTAAGCAAACTGATTTCACAAAGTAAATAAGGGAGCAGGCATTACTATATCCAAATAAATTGATCATTGTCTCTAAAAAGAAAAGGATATATTAAATCGGATTTAGATTATTTGGGTTTACATTCATTCCGTTTCAGCAATATTTGCTTTCTATCAAGCATCTAATACTAACAAGCTCAGTAACAAAACTTTATTTGGCAAATCCATGAAAAACAGGCATTACAACTGACTTGCCTATTTTTTTTTTTTTAAAAGATTTTATTTATTTGAGAGAGAGAGAGAGTGAGTGAGTGCAAAAGCAAGGGGAAGGGCAGAGAGGGGGGGAGAAACAGACTCCCTGCTGTGCAGGGAGTCCAGCGTGGGCTTGATCCCAGGACCCTGAGATCATGACCTGAGCCAAAGGCAGTTGCTTAAACTACTGAGCCACTGAGGCACTCTCCCCCACCCCGACTTGCCTATTTTAAGACAACTTTATTGGCCTTTGTTTCCAACAAGTAGCAATGAGATAAATTCCAATAATGGAGAATTCTTCTAAAGTAAGGCTATGCTATGTTATCCTATTTCAGCAAGATTTCTAAATACTATACACACTGTTAATCTCTGTTGAAGAAGTTCAACAGACAGAACTGGATGAATCTGTTCTATAAGAGAATTAAAAGCATTTCATACACTATTAGAAATCTGTTGGAGGCTTAAAATAAGCAACCTTCTAATATATCCACTACAGTTGACCCTTGAAAAACAAGGGGGTTGGGGGCTTAATCCTCATGCAATTAAAAATCCACATATAACCTGACTCCTCAAAAACTTAATTACTCATAGCTTACTGATGACCAGAAACCCTACTATAACATAAACAGTCGATTAACATAATTTGTATGTTATATGTGTTGCATTCTATATTCTTACAATAAAGTAAGCTAGAGAAAAGAAAATGTTATTAAGAAAGTCGTAAGGGGAAAAAAATACATTTACAGTACCAAACTGTTGTTATCAAAAAAAATTTTGCATGTAAGGGGAGCCAAGTGGCTCAAACCCATATTGTCCAAGGGTCAATTATACTTTTTTTCAGAAAAGTCTATTCTAGACTAGTTTCTGTATATCTAAAGCACAGCTGCTATAGGAAAATCTTCCAATAATAAAGGTGTCAGAAATGTGTGCCAACATTCCTCTTTCAATGCTTCGTATTGCTTTCATTTTGCTCTTAGTTTTTAGTCAAAACATTTAGAATTATTTCAAAATGATACAGTAGACATCATTTCATTCTCTTATCTACTTATAAAATATGATTATATCAAAATGGTAGATACGTACACAAAAATTCTTACCTAGAAATTTCGGAACTTGAATCTACACAAAATGAATAAGGAACAGTGTGTTCAGGATTTGAAAAGGCCTCGATCATACTATAATTAAAGATTAATAACAATTAGGAAGATATTCTTCACATTTCCTAATGTACAGGTGATCTAATGCTCAGCCACCTAAGAGTCTAAACATTCTCTAATCCTCTATAATGCTTAGATCATAATTACAATCTGTTTATATTTGTCTCCATAGCAATTAGTAACAGATTTAAACAAAAAGCAAAGAATATGTCTGGATGACTGAACATATAACTTGAACACTGTTGACTGCCCAGCAGAAATAAAATAATCTAAAATGGGGACGTGAGGTTAGCTGGAACCTCAAATTCCACCTATGGCAGAAGCAGACACTTTGCTCGGAAACACTATAGAGCCCTTATTACATTGAAAACTGTAAAGGCTATCGCTTCTCGGCCTTTTGGCTAAGATCAAGTGAAAACTGTAAAGGCTAGTTTTTTATTAATAGAAATATCTATTTGTAAAGGCGTATTACATTTAAAATAGATCTGTCCACAGAAATGAACAAAATCTGTGTATTAAGAAGAGAAAGAAAATCTAATTATGGTGCCTCTCTTACCCAAGTTAGTTCTAAAATTCTAAAACTTCAAAAATTCTAAAAGTTAAGAAATCATGTCCCACCTGCAACAGATTAAAACTGCTTTTGGATCTCCTTGAAGCAGTCATATGCTAGCCAGCAGAACAGCCCTATAATATGCAGTAATCACACCGTAACAGTGAATAATTATACATACAATCGTGATTCATAATGGTTCTTTATTTGATCCAAGAAAAATGTAATCAGTTTGACAAGATATTTCCCTAATCAGCAGCTGAATAAACTCTGGTCTATTTACAGCTATATTTTACTTTGATAAGGCTGATAGTGATGGGAGAACAAAAGGCATTTGAGATATTATTTCTTTTGCTCTACCAAGATTTAGACGTCTATAACATTTACTAAAGATTATCATTTACCATTGCTATAAAGTTAAATTTCACTAGGAACACAATAGCACCATAAAATGTATGTTGTAAATTATAAGACAAATAACCTCTTCATCAAATGAATCCCAGATGGCAGTAACAATCACTTCCTTACTTTTTTGCCCCTTACCATTTCTGTTCAGTTGATTTTTTCTCCATACATGTCTTCAGTGGTTCTTCCCTTGGACACTGAACCTCTTCTGTGGAATGCTGTTAAAAGTAATAGTACCCAAAAAGAAAAGGGGTCATATAAATAGGTATTATTGCTTTAGGTGTTCTGAGTTTCACATTAACCACTCACCTGGAGTAATAACAGTCTAAAAGCAAGTGAAAAGCCAAGCATTAAATGAATTCCCAGTGCTGCTCTGATCAGATTTTTAACTGTGAATTGCCTTTGGCCTGTCACCCTGAGCCACTGAGCATATAAAAATACAAAGACAAACGATGTCAGTGGAAATTATTTACACTATATTCAAAAATATCCTGTAAATTACATATACCCATCACTACATTATTAATAAGTACATTCTGAAAACAACTATAAACAGGAAAAACTAATCCCTTTTGAAGGAATTTTTTCAATAATTAGAAATGTCCATGTTCCAACTGAAAATGCAGTGCAGTTTTGAGAAAACAAATAGTGCATAAAAGTGATATATGTGCAAAAACTGTATACTACAGCTACACTATACATTTTGCATATAGAACACTTCTAATACTTTTGATTAATTTGATTAATTTACTACAGCAGTTTATGAAATAAAAATTTCATTGCCTGAAATTATTAGACATCTTACTAATGATAGAATTTCAGTGAAAGAAAAATGCTGCATGGCCTGGATATTCTCTACAACCCATAGCACACTTTTAAAAAGATAACAGCCTTGGCTGGATGAGTAAATAAAAACACTTAAGTATAATTTAAGTAACATTATCCACTATTTATTGACTTACTTCTTCTAAGTGCTGTGGTAAAGTCTGCACGTTAATGACAATATTGGAACTTTTAAGACTTCCAACAGGCTCTTTGGTACCTTCTATAGGGAAACAAGGGGAAAGAGAAAAGTGACCATTTGAAAAATATCAGTGTAGGGGCACCTGGGTGGCTCAGTTGGTTAAGCATCTGCCATCAGCTCAGGTCATGATCCCAAGATCCTGGCATCGAGTCCATCATCAGGCTCCTTGCAAAGGGGTGAGTCTGTTTCTCCCTCTCTCTTTCTCCCTCTCTCCCTGCTATTCATGCTCTCTCTCTCTAGTTCTCTCTTTCTCAAATAAAAAAAATCTTAAAAAAAAAAAAGAAAGGAAAAATCAGTTTACTCTTTAGAAGGTTGAGGAATATCACAGGAAACAAGTATAATGGCAGAAATATTTTCTATCCTCCTTATAAAAAGTTTTTTACATTAAATTCAATTAATTAACATATAGTGTGTTATTAGTTTCAGAGGTAGAGGTCAGTGATTCATCAGTCATTTTTTTTTTTTAAGATTTTATTTGTTTATTTGACAGAGACACAGAGAGAGAGGGAACACAAGTAGGAGGAGTGGGAGAGGGGAAGCACGCTTCCTGCTGAGCAGGGAGCCTGATGCAGGGCTCGATTCCAGAACCCCGGGATCATGACCTGAGCCGAAGGCAGAGACTTGACGACTGAGCCACCCAGGCGCCCCTCATCAATCTTATATAACACCCCATGCTCATTATATCACATGCCCTCCTTAAAGTCCATCACCCAGTTACTGCTCTCCCACCACCTCCCCTCCAGAAACCCTGTTTGTTTCCTATGATTGAGAGTCTCTTATGGTTTGTCTCCCTCTCTATTTCATCTTGTTTTATTTTTCCCTCCTTTCCCCCATGATCCTCTTTTTGTTTCTTAAATTCCACGTATGAGTGAGACCATATGGTAACTGTCTTTCTCTGATTGACTTATTTCACTCAGCACAATACCCTTCAGTTCCATCCACATCGATGTAAATGGTTAAGTATTCATCCTTCCTGATGGCTGAGTAATATTCCATTGTATATATATATGCCATATCTTCTTTATCCATTCATCTGTTGATAGACATCTGGGCTCTTTCCACAGTTTGGTTATTGTGGACATTGCTGCTATAAACATTGGAGTGCAGGTGCCCCTTCGGATCGCTACAATTGTATCTGAGGGGTAAATACCTAGTAGTGCAATTGCTGGGTCAAAGGTAGCTCTATTTTCAACTTTTTGAGGACCTTCCATACTCTTTTCCAGAGTGGCTGCATAACAGTCTGCATTCCTACCAACAGTATAAGGGGGTTCCCCTTTCTCCGCATCCTCACCAACACTTTCACTTCCTGACTTGTTAATTTTAGCCATTCTGACCAGTGTGAGGTATTATCTCATTGTGGTTTTGATTTGTATTTCCCTGATGCCAAGTGATGTTGAGCACCGACAAAATGGGAGAAGACATTGCAAATGTCTTAACAGATAAAGGGGTAGTATCCAAAATCTATGAAGAACTTATCAAACTCAACACCCAAAGAACAAATAATCCAATCAAGAAATGGCAGAAGACATGAAGAGACATTTCTCCAAAGAAGACATACAAATGGTCAACAGACATAAAAAAATGTGGGTTTTTTTTAGAGATTTTATTTATTTATTTGACAGAGAGAGGGAGATCACAAGTAGGCAGAGAGGCAGGCAGAGAGAGAAGGGGAAGCAGACTCCCCGCCAAGCAGAGACCCCGACGTGGGGCCCGATCCCAGGACCCTGAGATCATGACCTGAGCCGAAGGCAGAGGCTTTAACCCACTGAACCACCCAGGCGCCCCTATAAAAATGTTTTTTAAAAACACCTGGAGACAACCCCTCTTCATCAAGTGAATCTCAGATGAGACTTGAGAGACCTCATACCGGTGTGTTTAATTCCAATCAAAGCTCTAAAAGTTTCTGTTTTATCAAAGACTGCCAAGGAAAGTTTCACAGAATTGGTTCACAAAAATGAAGAGGCCCATGATAGTTACATAACCAAGGCAAAAAGCCAAAGAATTGTAATTTCAGATTATGAGTTAATGCATTCAACATTTCATAAATATTATACTTCTTTTTTAAGATTTTTTTTTTTAAGATTTATTTATTTTAGTCGGGGAGGGGCAGAGGAAAAGGGACAGAGAGAATCTCAAGCAGACTGCCCATCGAGCATAGAGCCTGCCGTGGGGCTCAAACCCATGGCCCTGAGGTCACAAACTGAGCCAAAACCAAGAGTTGGATGCTTAACCAACTGAGCCACACAGGCATCCCATGCTTTCTTTTAACTTTTGGTTTTAGGCAACTGTAAACATACTAGTTTAAATATAAGACTAAATAAATTGTCTCAGATAATCATTCACCAACTTAAAATTAATAAAAGCCAAATAAAAAGATGAGCCAAATGAACTGACCTTCATAGTCTGATAGGTGTATTTCCATTTCCTCTTGGTTAAATGTTTTTACTTCTAAAAGATCCTCATCAATATCTATAAGTTGTTTTTCAGTATCATCAGTAACAGAAATAATCTCATCTTTGGTTTCTTTTATTTCAGGATTGTATGCTTCAGTTGGCATTCTACTGACAAAAATAAAGCAGCTAGAATTATAAGTCGTTCTTAGGAAAAAAAGCTTACTTTCAATTGATTCCGTTTACTGAAAAGGAACATTAGGTTTCATATTTATAGTGTTCTGTTTTTTAACCATGTCTGGTACATAGTGGAAGCTCAATAAAAGGTTGTTCAATGAATGACTAAACATCCCCATTTACTCAAATAACAGGAATAATTTCAATCGCTGAAATCCGCCATTCTCACAAAGGAATCTCCCTATTAAAGGCTCAACCTTGTTATTCATAGATATATTGCTTCAAATGTAAAAATGGATGAAATGATTAGCTCAACTTCCTCTGACACAGGAAATTAATTAATATAATAAGAGAGGATCGCTCAGATTGAGAATTAGCTCCTCTCTCAGAAGATACAAGCTAAACCAACACAGGGAAGAAAAATATTTTGCAATGAATTGTTAAAGCACTTCAGAAAGTACCCACTTCCTCCTCCTCCACAGCTCAAAGAAATGCTCATTTCTTTACCTTTCAAGGGTTCGATTCTGGCCGTTAAGCCCAAATACCATCAAATGGATATCATCCACTGAAAAGGAATGTATAATCAAAAACTTACTTCAAGGTACTTTGACAAGATTCATTTTGATCATTTCTTTCCTCAGTCCGACCTTGAGTGGGTACTGCGACAGAACAGCCAGCATCTGTTTTGCAATTGCTCTCAATGTTGGGTCCATTCTGAGACTGAGAGTAATGATTCTCTAGCACCTAAAAACAAACCATTTACATTAGTTAGCATTCACAATCAAATCCCCTACTTTTCATTATATTTTTAGATTATTAATATTTTCTACAGACCTACTCCTGATTAAATTTTTCATTCATTTATCAAGTATTTACTGCATTTCCACAACTCAATACTTGATGCTGAGGCAATGATCAAGACTTTATTTCACCTGGAAAAAAACAAACCTGACTACCTAAATAGTATTGGAAAGAAATCAGCCTTACAAATTTGAAAGGGGAATGCCTGGGTGGCTCAGGCTTGGTTAAGCATCTGACTTGATTTTGGCTCATGTCATGTGTGATCTCAGGGTCCTGGGATTAAGCCCTGCATTGGGCTCTGTGCTCAGCATGGAATATGACTGTCCTTCTCCCTCAGCTCTTCCCCCCGTGCACACTCCCTCTCTTAAATAAAAAATAATAAAATCTTTAAAAAATATAAAAATAAATTTAAAAATTTGTAAGGTATGTCACAAAACAATAACAATAAAAATGTAAAGTTGCTTTTCCTCAACTCTTCTGGCTGTCAATAGATGAATGGATCAATAAAATGTGGTGTACATATGCACAATGGAATATTATTCAGCCTTTAAAATGGAAGGAAATCCCATTCCTTGCATTAACAAGGATAAACCTGGAGGGCAATATGCTAAGTGTAATAAGCCAGACAGAGAAAGACAAATACTGCATGGCACTACTTACATGTGGAATCTAAAAATCAAACTCATTTAACAGAGAATAGAAAAGTGGTTGCTAGGAGCTGGGGAGTGGGGGAAATAGGGAGAGGTTAGTGAAAGAGTACAAGTATACCTGATAGATATTGCGGATTCAGTTCCAGACCACCATAATATAGTGAATCCTACAATTAAGCGAGGCAACGAAATTTCTGGTTTCCCAGTGTAGTGCATATAAAAGTTATGTTTACACTATACTGTAGTCTATTAAGTGTACAATACCATATATCTTCAAAACCAATGTACATACCTTAACTAACAAATGTTATATTGCTTTAAAAATGCTAACCATCATCTGAGTTTCAGGGAGTCATAATCTTGTTGGTGGAGGGTCCTGTCTCAGTGTTGATGGCTGCTGACTGGTCAGGATGGTGGTTGTTCAAGGATGGGGTGGCTATGGCAATTTCTTAAAATAAGACAAATATAGTCTGCCATATTCATTGACTCTTCCTTCCACAAATAATTTCTCTTGATAGCATTTTACCCACAGAACTTCTTTCAAAATCAGAGTTAATCCTCTCAAGCCCTGCTGCTGCTTTATCAACTAAGTTCCTGTAATATTTTAAGTGCCTTGTCAGCATTTCAACAATCTTCACAGCATCTTCACTAGGAGTAGATTCCATCCCTAGAAACCACTTTCTTTGCTCATCTAAGATGCAACTCCTCATTTGTTAAATTTCTGCCATGAGATTATAGCAATTCAATCACATCTTCAGGCTCTACTTCTAATTCTAGTTCTCTTGCTATTTCTATCACATTAGCAGTTATCCACTCCCCTGAAACCTTGAACCCCTCAAAGTCATCCATAAGGGTTAAAATCAATTTCTTCCCTACTCCTGTTAATACTGATATTTTGACCTCTTCCCATGAATCCTGAATGTTCTTAATGACAACTAGATGGTGAATCCTTTCCAAGAGGTTTTCAACTTACTTTGCCCAGGCCCATGAGAGTAATCACTATCTATTGCAGGTACAGACTTATGAAATGTAAGACTTTCTTCAATATAAGACTTGAAAGTCAAAAATACTCCTGATCCATGGGCTACAAGATGGATGTAGTTGTTAGCAGGCATGAAAACATTAATTTCACAGTACCTCTCCATCAGAGGTTTTGGATGACCAGGTGAGCAGTTTTGTCAGTGAGCAGTTATCCCTTAAAAGGAACTTTTTTTTTTTTCTTCTGAGTAAGAGGTCTCAACAGTGGGCTTAAAATATTCAGAAAAATATGTTGTAAACAGATGGGCTGACATCCAGGCTTTGTTGTTTCATTTATGGAGTATAAGCACAGTAGATTTAGCATAATTCTTAAGGGCCTTAGGATTTTCAGAATGGTAAATTCGCACTGATCTCAATTTAAAGATACTGGCGGCATTAGCCACTAACAAGAGAGTCAGCCTGTTCTTTTTTCTTCTATTTTATTTTTTTAAATATTTTGATTGATTGATTGATAGTGTGAGTCGGGGGAGTGGCAAGGGGGAGAGAGAGAGAGAATATCTGCAAGACTCCACACAGAGAGCGGAGCCCACATGGGGCTTGATCCCATGACCCTGAGCTCATGACCTGAGCCGAAATCAAGAGTCAGACATTCAACTGACTGAGCCACCCAGGTGCCCCTATTTTTTTTTGATTAATCATGTCTTTTTTAAAAGTTTTTATTTAAATTCTAGTTAGTTAACATACAGTGTAAATATTGGTTTCAGGAGTAGAATTTAGTGATTCATCACCTACATACAACACCCAGTGCTCATCACAAGTGCCTTCCTTAATACTCATCATGCATTTAGCTCATCCCCTGTCCACCTCCCCTCCAACAACTCACAGGTTGTTCTCTATAGTTAAGAGTGTCTTACGGTTTGCCTCCCTCTCTTTTCTTCCCCCTTCCCTATATCCATCTGTTTTGTTTCTTAAATTCCACATGAGTTAAATCACATGGTATTCGTCTTTCTCTAACTGACTTACCTTACTTAGCATAATACACTCTAGCTCTGATCCATGTCATTGCAAATTCAAGATTTCATTCTTTTTGATGGCTGAGTACTATCCCATTGTATATATATCCCACGTCTTCTTTATCCAGTCATCAGTCAATGAACATTTGGGCTCTTTCCATAATTTGGCTATTGTTGATAATGGTGCTATAAACATCAGGGTGCATGTGACCCTTTGAATCAGTATATTTGTATCCTTTGGACAAATATCTAGTAGTACAATTGCTGGGTTGTAGGACAGCTTTATTTTTAACTTTTTGACAAACCTCCCTACTGTTTTCCAGAGTGCTGCACCAGCTTGCATTCACATGAACAGTGTAAGAGGGTTCCCTTCTCTGCATCCTTGCCAACATGTTGTATCCTGTGTTAATTTTAGCCATTCTGACAGGTATGAGGTAGTATTTCATCATGGTTTTCACTTGTATTTCCCCAATGGTGACTGATGTTGAACATCTTTTCACATGTCTGTTAGCCATCTAGATGTCTTCTTTGGAAAATGTCTGTTCAGGTCTTCTGCCCATTTCTTGATTGGATTATTTGTTCTTTGAGTGTTGACTTTGATAAGTTCTTTATACATTTTGGATACTAACCCTTCATGAGATATGTCATTTGCATATATGTTCTCCCATTCAGCAGGTTGCCTTTTAGTTATGTTGGTTGTTTCCTTTGCTGTGCAGAAGCTTTTTATCTTTTTTTTTTTTAAGATTTATTTATTTATTTATTTGACAGAGAGAGAGAAAGAGAGGGAGAGAGATCACAAGTAGGCAGAGGGGCAGGCAGAGAGAGAGGGGGAAGCAGGCTCCCCGCTGAGCAGAGAGCCTGACACGGGGCTCGATCCCAGGACCCCAGGATCATGACCTGAGCTGAATGCAGAGGCTTTAACCCACTGAGACACCCAGGCGCCCCAGAAGCTTTTTACCTTGATGAAGTCCCAATAGTTCATTTTTGCCTTTGTTTCGCTTGCTTATGTGTCTAGTAGAAATGTGTCTAGTAGAAGCTGCTGCAGCTGAGGTCAAAGAGGGTGCTGCCTGTGTTCTCCTCTAGGATTTTGATGGATTCCTGTCTCACATTTTGGTCTTTCATCCATTTTGAATTTTTTTTTTTTTTGTATGGTGTAAGAAAGTGGTCCAGTTTCATTCATCTGCATGTAGCTGTCCAGTTTTCCCAACTATTTGTTGAAGAGACTATCTTTTCTCCCATTGGATATTCTTTCCTTCTTTGTTGAAGATTAGTTGACCATAAAATTGCAGGTCCATTTCTGGGCTTTCTATTCTGTTCCATCGATATGCATCTGTTTTTCTGTCAGTACCATGCTGTCTTGATTACAGCTTTGTAATATAGCTTGAAGTCTGCAATTGTGGTGACTCCAGCTTTCAAGACTGGTTGGGGCTACTCAGGGTCTTTTGTGGTTCCATACAAATTTTAGAATTCTTTGTTCTAGCTCCGTGGAAAAGTGTTGTTGGTATTTTAATAGGGATTGTATTAAATGTGTAGATTACTAAGGGTAGTACAGACATTTTAACGTTTGTTCTTCCAATCCATGAGTATGGAATGTTTTTCCATTTCTTTGTGTCACCTTCAATTTCTTTCATAAGTGTTCTATGGTCTTCAGAGTACAGATCTCTTACCTCTTTGGTTAGGTTTCTTCCTGGATAGCTTATGGTTTTTGGTGCAATTGTAAATGGGATCGATTCCTTCATTTCTCTTTCTGATGCTTCATTATTGTTGTATAGAAATGCAACAGACTTCTGCACATTGATTCAATACCCGGCAACTTTGCTGAATTCCTATATCAGTTCTAGCAATTTTTTGGTGGAGTCTTTTGGGTTTTCTACACAGAGTATCATGTTATATGTGAATAGCGAAACTTTGACTTCTTCCTTACCAATTTGGATGCCTTTTATTTCTTTTTGTTGTCTGATTACTGAGGCTAGGACTTCCAGTTTTATGTCGAACAATAATGGTGAGAGTGGACATCCCTGTCTTGTTCCTGACCATAGTAGAAAAGCTGTTTTTTTCCCCATTGAGGATGATGGTAGCTGTGGGTCTTTCATATATGTCCTTATGATATTGAGGTGTGTTCCCTCTATCTCTACTTTGTTGAGGGTTTTTATCAAGAATGGGTGCTGTACTTGGACACCTTGGTGGCCCAGTTGGTTGAGCATCCAACTCTTGATTTTGGCTCAGGTCATGATCTCAGGATTATGGGATCAAGCCCCTCATTGGGCTCTATGCTGATTAGGAAGTCTGCTTGAGATTCTCTCCGTCTCTGCTCCTCCCCCCACTGGTGCTGTCTCTCTAAAATAAATAAATCTTTTAAAAACTTTTCTAAGAAAAAAAGAATAGGTGCTATATTTTGTCAAATGCTTTTTCTGCATCTACTGAGAGGATCATATGGTTCTTATTCTTTCTTTTATTAATGTGGTGTATCATGTTGATTGATTTGTGAATACTGAACCACCCCAGGAGCCCAGGAATAAATCCCATTTGATTATGGAGAATAATTCTTTTAATGTGCTATTGAATTTGATTTGCTAGTATCTTGTTGAGAATTTCTGCATTGATGTTCATCAGGGACATTGGCCCGTAATTCTCCCTTTTTAGTGAGGTCTTTGGTTTTGGAATCAAAGTAATTTTGGTCTTATAAAATGACTGGAAGTTTTCCTTCAATTTCTGTTTTTTGGAACACTTTGAGAAGAATAGGCATTAACTCTTCTTTAAAAGTTTGGTAGAATTCCCCTGGGAAGCAATCTGGCTCTGCAGTTTTGTTTGTTGGGAGACTTTTTAAAAATATGTATTTTTTTATGTATGTATGTATTTATTTAAGAGGGAGGAGGAGCAGAGGGAAAGGGTGGGAGAGAATTTTAAGCAGGCTCCACACTCAGTGCAGAGCCCAATGCTGGTTCAATTTCACGACACTGAGATCATAACCTGAGCTGAAATCAAGAGTCTGACATTTAACTGACTGAGCCACCCATGTGCCCCTGTTGGGAGATTTTTGATTACTGATCCAATTTATTTGCTGGTTATGGGTCTGTTCAAATTTTCTATTTATTCCTGTCTCAGTTTTTGTAGTTTATATGTTTCTAGGAATGTATCCATTTCTTCCAAATTGCTTAATTTGTTGGCATATAATTAATTGCTCATAATATTCATTTATAATTGTAATTCTGTGGTGCTGGTTGTGATCTCTCATTCATTATTCCATTTATTTGGGTCTTTTCTCTTTTCTTTTTGATAAGTCTGGCTAGGGGCTTATCAATTTTGTTAATTCTTCAAATAACCAGCTCCTAGTTTCATTGATCTGCTCTGTTTTTTTGTTTGTTTGTATGCTTCTCTATCATTTATTTTTGCTTTGAGCTTTATTATTACCCTTTTTCTGCTGGCTTTAGGCTTCATTTGCTGTTTCTTTTCTAGCTCCCTTAGGTGAAAGGTTAGGTTGTTTATTTGAGACTTTTCCTGATTGTTGAGGTAGGCCTGTACTACTAGTATTTCCCTCTTATGACTGTTTTTGGTGCATCCCAAAGGTTTTGGACCATGATGTTTTCATTTTCATTTGCTTCCATGTATGTTTTTGTATTTCTTCTTTCATTTTCTGGTTAACTCATTCTTCAATAGGATGTTTTTTAACCTCCATGAATTTATGGTCTTTCCAATTTTTTTTCTTGTGATTGACTTCAAGTTTCATAGTATTGTGGTCTGAAAATATGCATGGTATGATTTCACTCTTTTTGTACTTTTTGAGGCCTGATTTGTGACCTGGTATGTGATCTATCCTGGAGAATCTTCCATGTGCACTTGAAAAGAATCTGTATTCTGCTGCTTTAGGATGTGGTGTTCCAAATAGATCTTTTAAGTCCATCTGGTCCAGGGTGTCATTCAAAGCCCTTGTTTCCTTCTTGATTTTCTATGCAGAATATACGTCCATTGCTGTAAGTAGGGTCTTAAAGTCCACTACTATTACTGTATCGTTATCAATGTTATTTATGTTGTTATTACTGATTTATATATTTGGGTGTTCCCAAGTTGGGGGCATATATATTTACAATTGTTAGATCTTCTTGTTGGATAGACCCCTTAATTGTGATATAGTGCCCATTTTCATCTCTTGTTACAGTCTTGTTTAAAATATAGTTTGGGGGCGCCTGGGTGGCTCAGCGGGTTAAAGCCTCTGCCTTCGGCTCGGGTCATGATCTCAGGGTCCTGGGATCGAGTCCCACGTCGGGCTCTCTGCTCAGCAGGGAGCCTGCTTCCCCCTCTCTCTCTGCCGGCCTCTGCCTACTTGTGATCTCTCTCTCTCTCTCTGTCAAATAAATAAAATCCTAAAAAATAAATAAATAAATAAATAAATAAATAAATAAATAAAATATAGTTTGTCTAGGAGCACCTGGGTGGCTCAGTGGGTTGAGCCTCTGCCTTCAGCTCGAGTCATGATCTCAGGGTCCTGGGATCGAGCCCCGCATTGGGCTCTCTGCTCAGCAGGGAGCCTGCTTCCTCCTCTCTCTGCCTGCCTCTCTGCCTACTTGTGATCTCTCTCTGTCAAATAAATAAAATCTTTAAAAATATATATATATATATAGTTTGTCTGATGGGCATTAAGGAGGGCATGTGACATCCATTAGCATGATAAATGGTTCTCTATCCCCTCACTTCCAATCTGCAGGTGTCTTTAGGTCTAAAATGAGTCTCTTGTAGGTAGCATATAGATGGGTCTTGTTTTTGTTTTTGTTTTTATCCATTCTGATACCCTATGTCTTTTGATTGGAGCATTTAGTCTATTTACATTCAGAGTGATTATTGATAGATATGAATTTAGTGCCACTGTATTACCCATAAAATCACTGTTCCTGTAGAATGTCTCTGTTCCTTTCCAGTCTTTGTTACCTTTGGTCTTTCCCACTCAAAGCGTCCCCTTTAATATTTCTTGCAGGGCTGGTTAAGTGATCACAAACTCCTTTAGTTTTTGTTTGTCTGGAGAACTCTTTATCTCTCCTTCTATTCTGAATGACAGCCTTGCAGATAGAGTATTCTTGGCTGTATATTTTCCCCATTCAGCATGTTGAATATATCATGCCACTCCCTTCTGGCCTGCCAGGTTTCAGTGGAGAGACCTGCTAACCTCATTTGTCTTCCCTTGTACGTCAGGGTTTTCTTTTTCCTTGCTGCTTTCAAGATTCTTTCCTTATCTCTTTTGCAAATTTTACTATGATATGTCTTGGTGTTGGCCTGCTTTTGTTGATTTTGATGGGAGTTCTCTGTGTCTCCTGGATTTGGACGTCTGTTTCCTTCCCCAGATTAGGGAAGTTTTCACCTATAATTTGCTCAAACTTTCTGCCCCTTTTTCTCTCTTCTTCTTCTGGGACTCCTATGATACAGATATTATTACATTTTATGGAATTGCTGAGTTCCCTAAGTCTACATTCATGATCCAATTTTTCTTTCCCTCTTCTTTTCACCTTCATTATGTTCCATAATTTTATCTTCTACGTCACTTATTTATTCCTCTGCTTCTGCCAGCCTTGTAGTCATTACATTCAGTCAGTTTTGCATCTTGGTTGTATCATTTTTATTTTGACCAGACTAGTTTTTATGTTTTTTATCTCTGCAGTAAAGGACTCCCTGATGTCTTCTATGCTTTTCTCAAGCATATCTAGTATTCTTATGATTATTGTTTTAAGTTCTAGTTCAGGTATATTACTTCTTTCTGTTTTGATTAGATCCCTGGCAGTGACCTCTTCTTGTTTCTTTTGGGATGAATTTCTCCATCTTGGCATTTTGTCTAGGTCTCTGTCTTCTGTGTGTTACGAAAGCAAGTTATGCTCCCTGCTCCTGAGAGTAATGGCTATATTAAGAAGAGGTTCTATACCATCCAAGGCCTGGTGCTTCATGAAGTGTTTCTGGTATATGCTCTGTGCATTCTGCTGCTATGTTTTGGCTGCTCTTTCCCTCAGGTCAGTCCTCTGCAGAGTTTCTCCTTTCTTGCAGTGGGGAGTATTTGGACTTTGTCCAGTGTGTGGCAAGTTTTAAGTAGGTGTGTTTTGGTCTGCTTAAAAGAGGCTAGGTCCAGGGCGCCTGGGTGGCTCAGTCAGTTAAGCATCTGACTCAGATTTTGGCTAGGGTCATGATCTCAGGATTAGAAGACTGAGCCCCATGTTAGGCTCCACATTGAGCACAGAGTGTTTGTGACTCTCTCTTCCTCCCCTCGGACCCTCCCTGCATGTGCTCTCTCAGAAGGAAGGAAGGAAGGAAGGAAGGAAAGAAAGAAAGAAAGAGGCTAGACCCTATTTCCCCTAGAGCTTAAGCTTTGCAGCACTCTATGGTCAATAGGCTTGATGCATGCAGGGGGTCTGTGTGATCTTCTGCAGGGGTGGGGGGGTGGGGGGAGACTGCTGCTGCTCTCTCAGGCACACTTACCATAGTTCAGAAGCACCTGCAGAGTGCAGAGGGCTGGGGCTTGGTGTAAGTGTCTCAAGCCCCCACTGTGGGGTGCCATGCTGCTCATTGAAGTCCATCTGTGCTGATGCGGGGGGAGGAAGAAATGACATCAGCTTGGTCTCTTGTCCCCAGAGAGGGGAGTTCATGCCCACTGCTGTATAGGAAGCCCTCAGAGAAGAGCAAACAATCTCCCCTCCTGTGTCCCAGGCTTCTGTCAGATCCTTGCCTTCACCCTGTCTGTGTCTGAGCTGTCTGTCCACCTGGTGGTCCTATTTTATCTCAGACATGCCAGTTGGGTTTCAAAACTCCAAATTTTAGGGACCTGGCATGGCATGGACCCATGCTGATGCTCTGTGGGAGGGTCTTGCTGCACTGTGGCTGGTGCCACTTTATCCCTGAAGGGCAGTTGTACAAATGCTCAGGGACTTGGAGCTTATGGTAAAGCTCAGCAAAAAGCTGGGGTCCAGTTAGATGCCCTCAGCAGCTACCTCTGCTCGTATGCTAATGAACAGGGCAGCTCAATGGCACCTGTGGGAGAGTCAGCCTTTTCTTTGAATCCAGGCATTGACTTTTCTTCTCTATTAAAGTCCTAGACGGCATCTTCTTCCAGTATAAGGTTATCTCGTCTACAATGAAAATCTGTTGTTTAGTGTAACCACCTTCATTAACTATTCTAGCTAGATCTTTTGGATAACTTGTAGGATCTTCTACATCAGCACTTGCTACTTCATCTTGCACTTTTATTTATTTATTTATTTATTTATTTAATTTAAAGATTTATTTATTTAAAGATTTATTTATTTATTTGACAGAGAGGAGAGAGATCATAAGTAGGCAGAGAGGCAGGCAGAGAGCAAGGGTGAAGCAGGCTCCCCGCCGAGCAGAGAGCCCGATGCGGGGCTCAATCCCAGGACCCCGAGATCATGACCTGAGCTGAAGGCAGAGGCTTTAATCCACTGAGCCACCCAGGCGCCCCTCGTCTTGCACTTTTAGTTACGAAGATGGCTTCTTTCTTTAAACATCATGAATCAACCTCAGCTTAGCTTCAGACTTTTCTTCTGCAGCTTCCTCACCTCTCCCAGCCTTCATAGAATTGAAGAGTCAGGTCCTTGCTCTGGACTAGGCTTAAGGGAATGTTGTAGCTGCTCTGATCTTCCACCCAGACCACTAAAACTTTCTTCATATCAGCAATAAGGCTGTTTCATGTTCTTATCATTCATGTGTTCACTGGACTAGCACTTTTAATTTCCTTTAACAACTTTTCCTTTGCATTCACAACTTGGCTAACTGTTTGTTGTAAGAAGTCTAGCTTTTGGCCTAGCTCAGCTTTCAACGTGCCTTCTTCATTAAGCTTAATCATTTCTAGCTTTTGCCTTAAAGTGAGAGACAAGTGACTCTTTCTTTCACTTGAACACTAAGGGGCCACTGTGGGATTATTAATTGGCCTAATTTCAATACTGTTGTGTCTCAGGGAAAATGGAAGCCTGAGGAGAGGGCAGGAGATGGGGTCAGAGCCAGTTAGTGGTAGAGTCAAAAGACACACATTTATTGATGAAGTTCATCATCTAATATGGGCATAGTCTGTGGTGCCCCAAAACAATTAGAATAATAACATCAGATTACTGGTCATAAATTAACATAACAAATATATGGATAATGAAAAAGTTTAAGATATTGCAAGAATTGTCAAAATGTGACAGAGACATGAGGCAAGCAAATGCTATTAGAAAATGGTACAGATTTGCTCAATGCAGGGTTGTCATAAGTCTTCAATTTGTATAAAATGCAGGATCTGCAACATACAATAAAGCAAAGTGCAATAAAACTAGGTATGCCTATACAAACTTTCAGTTATAAAGTAAATAAGGACTGAGGAGCTAATGTAATATGGTAACTATAGCTGACAACACTGCATTACAGACTGAAATTTGCTAAGAGAGTAGAACTTGTACGTCTCACCAAAATAAAAAGGTATGTGAGGTGTTGAATGTGTTAACTAGATGAAGGGAATCCTTTCACTATATATATGTCTATTAATTCATCATACTGAATATTTTATATCTTACAATTTTTCAATTATACCTTAATAAAGCTGAGGGGGAAAAAAACAGAAAAAATTAGGAACTATTGGAGTTCTCCAAATATTAAAAAAAGTCCATTTCCCAACTACTTTACCATACATAAATTGGTTTTCCAAAAAAGTTCATCTCCATAGTTTTTTTTCCAGTGCAACAGCCACTACCCAATTAAAAGATATTTATGTAAAAATATTTATTCTTTAAAACAGGTTAAAAGAGCAGTCTGCTCGTTGCCACTGGGTAAAGAAAAGAAAAAATAGCTAGTAAGCACTAACTTCTCTACTGATACCCATCTGCCTTTCTAGGTATGGTTCTCTAAATTCTAGTCAAGATTATAAGAAAAATGATCCTCTAATGCAAATGATGAGACACCAGTAATAAAAACTCTGTAGAGGCCTAGTCTTTCATCTGAACCAACCTAACACTTGAAAGAGAAAGAATATAAATGTACTACCACTCGTAGTATCACTTAAAATTATCTTTTTCCTCCTTTATCTTTTTTATAAACACACATAAAACCACAAAACCTCAAAGCCTCTATGAAAACACTTTTACCCTAATTATTTCTGAGAATTAAAGGAATCACTTGAAGAAAAAAATAATTATGCAGATTATAATCAACACTGTCATTAACTTTGTTACTTAGTGACTCTTTAATAGATGGAGAAATATAAAAATAGTTTCGATCTACAATGAGAATTCTCATTTGTATACAATAAAGAATTCAAGTACTTACCTTAAAAATGGCATTTTTTGCCTTATATGGAGCAAAATATGGTTGTTCCAAAAGCCACAGTGATGTAAGAATGGCAGCTGTAGAGGTCTTTACACGAATGACGGGACTATCTTCACAGGATAACTCAGTGAAAGTAGGATCGCAGAGCAGTCTTTTATTAGACCACCTTATCATCCATTCCAGCAGCCTTCTTATACTTCCAAATGTGTTATTTAGTGCTAGAGGAAGATCCACTTGAGGGTTAATATCATTGCACTGAATTGCTTTAAAAATACATCTTCTAGTTTTGTTGGACTTAGGAGTCCAAAAAATATGGTTTGACAATTTCTGGATTATAGGTTTCTCTGAATTGTCATCTTGTATTCTGTAAACTGACTTTTGTTTTAAGCCAAACAATCCACTTGTCCCATCCTTTTTATCGACTTCATTCAAAGGGTCCTCTAAAAATGGCCTGATTCCTTGATTAACCGGTACTGAAGTTGAAAGTTCTTGGTTTTCTGATTTTTCAGACTCATATGATTCAGAAGCAACAAAGCAGGAGCCAGCTCTAAACACATTCTGGCTTTTGGTTTTTCCTTGACGTCGTTTTAATGTTGTATGTACATCAAAAAGTAAAGAATTAAGTTCGTGTTCTCTAAGATGTCCAGAAAAACTGGATAGAAATGGAATGCCAGGATCCTTGGAATCAAGTAGGTCTCTTTCAAGAACATAACTCAAGAAGAGATCAAGAAACTTAATATATTCATCATCATCACGTTCAAATTCCCAAACACCTATTATAGGAAGTGCATTTTGTAATAACTTTTCATGATCTTTTCTTTCAAGATTTTCTTTCTGATTACATAGCTTCTTTTTTTCATTGGACTCATCAGTCAATGTAAATTCCATGTGATTTGGGGCATTTCTAGCAAAACAAAGTTGAAAAAGACAAAATTAAAGATCTAATAACTAAAACAGATGTTAGAATTAACAACAAAAATTCTCTCCACTAATTGAATCATATATCTTTTTTTTAATGCCTCAATGCCTCTCAAATGAGGGGGTTAGACTAAATGATCTCTAAGTGTTTGCTAGAGCTGAACATTCTGATTCAAAAAATGTAACACATTAATACCAAAAGGGGGAAATTTGTGTTAAAGAAAGACTGAAATGGGGGCATGTGGGTGGCTCAGTTGGTCAAGTGAGACTTTGGTTCCGCTCATGATCCTAGGGTCCTAGGATCGAGTTCTGCATCAAGCTCCCTACTTGGCGGGGAAGCCTGCTTCTCCTTCTCCCTCTGCCTGCTGCTCCCCCTGCTTGTGCTTTCTCTCTCTGTCAAATAAATAAAATCTTTTATTTTAAAAAAAGACTGAAATGTGTTCACAGAAATTTCATTTTAAAAAACATGAATTTTTTTCTGGAAAAAAAAAGGTCCACTAATAGGTCAGAATTTAGGAATATAAAGTCAATAAAAATCATAAGCCACCAACAAACATCTTAATTTAAGGTTTGTTGTTTTTTGCATCTGCTCCTTTCATCTTTCCCTGTACAATGTGCAACAAGCAGGACTGCCCTCAAGATTCTACTACACAAAAGTTGGGAATTTTTTCTAAACTTTCTGCTGCTACTAAACCTGTTAGGCAAACCCTTTAACTGTCAGTCATAATTACTTTTAAATCTGTTTCCTTTCAACATGGTCCTTAGGGAAGAAGACAGATTCCTAGTTCCCTCAATAAAAGAAATAAAGGGTTTGTGTTAAGGCACCTGACTGAAGGCACCATGTCTCTCCTTATTAAGAAGGCACAATAAGCAGCCTCCAGTGTAACCAAAATTGTTTGGTGAAACAAGCTCACAATTTATAATATACTATTAGGTATGACTTAAGCAGATGTTTATGTTTGAAGTAGATAAAATTATTTCATTTAAACAAGATTATGGTTGATTATGTAGTCTTTCAGTCATGAAAAGGATAAACCGCATGGCAGATAACGGAATTATGGAATTATAAAGAAAAAAATTTAGCTAGAGTAAAAGAAGTTTAAATGATTAAAATTTCTCAACAATTTATAGACAAGTTTCAAAGATGAATGTGCAATTTCCTTTCCCTGGAAATCCTTAAAAATAATATAGCTAACCCAATAATCCTAAATTATTTAAATCTAAAGATTACTAAAAAAACTAAAATGGGGCACCTAGGTGGCTCAGGTGGTTAAGCGTCTGCCTTTGGCTCAAGTCATGGTCCCAGGATCCTGGGATTGAGTCCCACAGGGGGCTCCCTGCTCAGCTGGAAGCCTGCATCTCCCTGTCCCTCTGCCCCTCCCTCTCTGCTCATGTTCTATCTCTCTCTCTCAAATAACTAAATAAAATCTTTAAAAAAAAAAAAAAAAAAGAACTAAACTAAAAACTCCCCAGTGAACTCTAGAATTTCATCTACTTACCTGATTTTATACTATCAGGTAGCAAAATTATTTCGTATCTCAGTAATATTTTCAATGAATTTTTAAATGTACATTTTACACTCCTAACATCCTTGTGAGTCAGGGAGGGTAGCACTTATTGTTCATATTGTTAACAGTGCAATCAGTGAGGGACAAGAAGTCAGTTCCTCTGTTGCATGAACATACTGAAAATATTTTTTTCCAAAGGAAGTGAATGCTAGCTATTAAGAGATCTCCACTGTACCTTTGACAGACATGTATCCTACTTTTTTCTTCAACTGGCAATGCTTCTGAGAAGGTGTCTGCTGTATCTGCATCACTATGGACTAGAGAATTCCCCAGTTCGGTGAGTGTGCTCCTGCTCATACTAGTTCCTAGGGAAAACCTATCAAAACCTGGAACCTCAGCTGGTTTTTCTTCTTCAACTGGTTCCCAGATATTCATCTCAAAAGAACCTATATTTCTTTGCACACGTTTTAGGGCTTTCACTCTCACTTTATGAATAGAATGCATAATAACAGACATCATTTCCTCAGTTTGGGGACCTGTAAAAGAGAAAAAAAAAAGGCCTTAAATTAAAATGTTTCCACTCAAGACAAAGGGGGGCCCAATTTCAGTCCCTCGTGGGAACAAGAAATCCAACTGATGACTAAGATTTATTTCCGCATTCTTACAGAGCATGCTTTCTTCAGTATTTGTTAGAAAGCCATGGTCCACATTTTAAGGTAGAATTGCCAAAGTTAGAGAAGGTCCACTAAAGAACAATAAAAGGGACACAATCCAGACTCCATAAGAACGTATGCCCTGGAAAACAAAAACCTAAGAAATAATTTAACTATTTCGGGGCTCCTGGGTGGCTCGGTTGAGCATCTGGCTCTTGATTTTGGCTCAGGTCATGATCTTGGGGTCATGGGATGGAGCCCCATGTCAAGTTCCATGCTGGGCATGGAGCCTGCCTGAGATTCTCTCTTCCCCTCTTCCTCTGCTCCTCTCCCTGCACTCACTCTCCCTCTCTCAAATAAATAAATCTTAAAAAAAAAAGTAATTTAACTATTAAAAAAAGTCAGACAGATAATTACAAAAAGAATCGCTACAATTTTTCCATTCCTAAGAGTGGTAAATAAGAGAAAATGAGTATAATTTTAGCCAAAGAAACAAGAACACCTTTCTGACTTCAAATAACGGGAAACATTAGGAAGGGAAGTTTTTCAAGGCTGCCTACAGAAAAAATTTTAAACATTATTATACATAAACAGGAAAATTTAGAGAATGTCAAGAAAGTATTAAGAAAAATATAAACCAGAAATATATTAATGCAATAATGTTTAATCATAGGACATAACTAGACTTAAATACTATAGTTATAAAAGAGGGTAATTTGAATTCTTTAAAAATTTCCACAATGTGAGTACCCCTGGGGCAAATAATACATTATACGTTAAAAAAAAAATTTTCCGCAATGTGAATATGGTTAATGTCACCCAATTGTATACTTAAAAATGGTAAATTTTATATTATGTATATTTTAACCACAAGAAAAACTTCCACAAGGGCATCTTGAATGTATAGGATAAAATTAGAAATACAAATAACCATAAAGGAAGAGGAAGAACACTAGTTTTCTTTTTTTTTCTTTTCAAAGATTTATTTACTTATTTGACAGAGAGAGAGAGAGTTCACAAGTAGGCAGAGAGGCAGGCAGAGAGAGAGGGGGAAGTAGGTTCCCCGCCAAGCAGAGAGCCCGATGCGGGGCTCGATCCCAGGACCCTGAGATTATGACCTGAGACGAAGGCAGAGGCTTTAACCCACTGAGCCACCTAGGTGCCCCAGAACACTAGTTTTCAATAAACTATCTGCATTATGCAAAGCTCTATATGTTCATTTTATATATTTTATCTTTTTTTTTTTTTTTTGAGAAAGAGAGAGAGCGTGCAGAGGGAGTGGCAGAGGGAGAAAAAGAGAATCTTAAGCAGACTCCATGCCCAGCGAGGTGGGGCTCAATCTCATAACCCTAAGATCATGACCTGAGCCAAAATCAAGAGTTTGCCACTAACTGACTGAGTTACCCAGACATCCCTTCATCTTCTTTTAATACACATTCATAAAGTAGGTATTATTATACCCATTTTACAAATAAGGAAATGAGGGGCGCCTGCGTGACTCGGTTGTTAAGCAGCTGCCTTCGCCTCAGGTCATGATCCCAGCGTCCTGGGATCAAGCCCCACATTGGGCTCTCTGCTCGGCGGGAAGCCTGCTTCTTCCTCTCCCACTCTCCCTGCTTGTGTTCTCTCTCTCTCTCTCTGTCAAATAAATAAATAAAATCTTTAAAATATATATATATATTACAAATAAGGAAATGAGACCCATAGAGACTGAGCAACTTGCCTACAGTCACAGAGTTATTAACTGACAGAGCCATGACGTGAAGTCAGCTTTGTCTGGGTCCAAAGCAAAACTGGTGCTTCAGAAATGGAGGAGTGCTTATTTCTGCCTTCTCATACTATCTTCAAAGAAAGAAGACATGCATAAAAATATAAGCACTAGAAATTACATGCTTTCAAAAGAAAATGAGAATCTTCCATAATTCATCTATCAGTATCTAAGAAATGACAAATACTACCTTTTACAACACAGTGTCTGAGTCTCTGCTGAAGAGAGTGATATTTTTCTCTTAAAGGAACCCTTATGTCCTCAGGATTGGGAAATGCTTTCACAAAAATTTCTGCTACCTTCAGAAAAATTAAAAAAATGAGTTTTATGAGCAACATCATTCTTAATTAAAATAAAGCAAAAATCCTTTAAAATCTCTGATTTTTATTTAGCTTTTCACCTACATTCAGTTTACCTTTCTGATTGGTGGCAGTTCTCCAATAAGGCTCAAAATTAGATCCTGAATAAGTTCTTCGATATTAGAAAACCGAGAGAAGGGCAGCATTCTGTATGCCCACTCCACTGCACTGAGACAGTGCTCAACCATACAGGAATCAAACTCCACTTCGAGGTCCTAAAAGGATATTGAGAAATACATTTCCTTTTCAATTTAGATGGATAAATCAGGAGGAGTTCAAAAGAAAGACTGTTATAAACAGTAAAATCTTCTATCAAGCAATAACTTCCCAAGTAGTATTTGTTCATTTTCCTTATTCTTGTGCAAGTAAATACCTTTTTTCCCTCCACATTTTCTCTTGCTTTCTGATACTGCCTGCAACTATAAGATAACTTATCACGAATATGTAGCATCCAACACAAAGCACAAAGTTCTCTGAAGCAACCTAAATTGGGAATACAAATATGAAAAACTGGATGAGTATATACATTCATATAATAACAACTTCACCAATGCTTGGTTTCTTTCCAAAATAAATGTCTTTATTCTGTTGATTATAAAAGAAACATATGTTCATTGCCAATACCTTATATAAAAGTCATGAAAATCCTTTCAGAATTTTTATGTACATCATTCTAGAATATTTCATGCATGGGCAGTTGCATAAAAATATTGAAAACATTTTTAGAGTAAATAACTTATTCTATTTACTAGTAGTTTACTTGCTTTAAGCTTCATAGCATATTGTAGATAATGTTTAAAACCAATACACACAGCTCTACTTAATACTGAATGTTAATTTATTTGGCAAATCCCTTATGATAGGCAACTAAGTTTAAAATTTTTCAATACTAGAAACATACTTTCCACTATTAAACAATTTTTTAAATTAAAAGCAATAAAAGTACACAAAGACATATAAAATCATACTATGTATGCTGGGCTGAAACTAGGTCTTTTTTTCACTTAATGTATCCTGGATATCTTTCCATGGTGGTAACATACACATACTGTCTTTTCATTGCCAATATTATTCCATTGTATAGAAACTTCCCCAAATCAATTGTTTATATCATTATTAATATTTAGGCCTAATTTCTAAGCAAGCAGTTCACTTTGGACAAACCTATTGCTTTAATGGAAACTTCATCAAGCTTGTGGTCTCCAGCTGCTCCAGGTCGAAAGAATGCTACACCTCCTTTACAGTAATTAAGTAATGACTGAGGGAAAGGACTCAATGAAGGAAGGGACCCTTTCATTCGAATCTGAAAGAATGACAGAATACGGCAATTATCAGTCATCTAAATCCGTTTTTAAGGAAACTGTAATGGAACAAACAAGGCAGGTAAGATAAACCATATAGGATGGAAAACCCGGCATGGTTCCCATACTATGTAAGAAAATAACCCTGAAATGAGCTGTACTTTAGAAATTTAGCTCACAAATTTAATTCAAGAAATTCACTAGACTGCGGATGCCTGGGTGACACAGTTGGTTAAGCATCTGCCTTCGGCTCAGGTCATGATCCCAGAGTCCTGGGATTGAGTCCAGCATTGGGCTCCTTGCTCAGCAGATGCCTGCTTCTCCCTCTGACTGCCACTCCCCTTGCATGTGCACTCTCTCTGATAGATAAACAAATAAATAAAATCTTAAAAAAAAAAAAAAAAGGAAATTCACTAGGCTAGGTCACAAAAGAGAAAAGAAGGTTTCAAATTTTTTTCATCACTCAGTTCTTCCTGTATAGAAAGAATTTAATGCTATTTGTCCTGACTTTCCCCAAAGGCATAATAAAGAAAAAAAAGATATTTAAGTATCTCTCATCCAAAATAAAACTGTGTGCAGTACCTAAAAATAAGTATGACAAAAGTTCTATCTACCTACATAACTTTCAAAAAACTTAAGTGACAGAATTAAAGTCACCATTTGGCAACTCCTAATAAAGTAATGACTCCAGCAAGAATAAGCAATAAATGTTCAATTAGGTAAAAAGTTGCTGGCCTGATGGAGAATGTGAGTGGGTAAAACACAACCCGAACTCATGAATCCATCTCACCATCACTAAAAGTGAGATAAAAAGTCCTATGTGTCACATGATATAAAGTAACAGGTAAGTATACCATACCATTTATGAAGGACCCATTTCTAAGAAAATGTGAACCTGATCAAGCCTCTGTACCTCAATGAGTATAGAGTAATTACTAATTTACAGGGAAATAAAAGGAAAGAGGAACAAGTTCAATGACACTGAATGGATAAACTATCAAACACATGCAGAATATGGTACAAGACAAATTACCATGTTTCTCTACAAATCAAAGAGAGAAAAGAAATTAAAGGAAACTACTATAGAATAAAAGAAAAGGAATCTAAGAGACATAAACCTGAAAACGAAAGGATTAGCAGCAGGTTTGTAATCTACTTTCTCCCTCTTCTATTCACTTCCATAAAGACACGATTTCATCAAATCCCCTTGTAATCATGCTAATGACAGACATCTTGTCAAACAAATGCACAGTATTTACTAGATGTACAGAACCTAGCTAGGTTGGTTATTATAAATAAACTTAGGATGCATGGATTTATGGAGTATGGCTCACTGGAAATGTCACACAAACCCTATAACTAAAGAGATATAAAAAGGAGATGTTCAGTAACTGATGAACTCTCTTGTGTCATGATGTTAAACAGAGGCCAGATCACATTCTCCTACAGCAAGAAAAAACTTGGGAGCAACATATGCAATTGCAGGCTTCACCTATGTCTTTTAGTTATATCCTTGAAATCACTGGTATAAAGTTTGATCCTCGGTAAGTCTGTCAATTCTTATGACTCAGACTTGATAATATAGTCCTTCCTATAATCTCTTAACCAAATATGGGTGAACTTCAGTTGGATCTTGATTCTAAAAATCCTACTATAAAAAAGACATTTTCAAAATCAGGGAAATTTTATTATGGACCAGGTATTAGATATTAATAAGGAATTATTGTTAATTTTGGTATAATAGTATGATGGTTTTAAAATATGCTCACAAATTCTTTAAAACTCATCCCTTCAAAGGTAGAGCCTAATTTCCCTCACCTAGAGTGTAGATCATACTAAGTAACTGGTTTCTGATTAACAGAATACAAAGTGGTTGTACTGATTTCTGGGATTAAATCGCAAAGGCATTGTAGCTTCCACCTTGCTGTCTTTTGGATCACTTGCTCAGGGGAATCCTCCTGCTAACAACCAGCACAAACTTCTTAGCCATGTGCATGAGCTATCTTGTAATCCGAACTCTGTTCCCTGTCAAGCGTTCAGATTCCTGCAGCAACAGTCCATATTTTGGTATGCAACTTCATGAGAAATGTGATTTTTTTACTTTCATGAATAAAGACCTTATAATTTTGGTAGCAACAAGTGTTCCACCATTCCAACCAATTAGAAAACATCAATTTACTACAACCAAATTTGTAATTAAATTATATGCCCAATAAAGTCTGAATGAAGGAGGTAGAGAATACAGCAATACAGGGAATCACTTATAAATCGTACAAATTTCTGTAAGAATGGATCTCCACATTTTTGGTACCTCTCCCAAGATCAGTAAATTCATGGGCTAACAATAAAACTATCAGGTATATTTGAGGAATAGTGAATTAGAGGGAATTTATGGGTCACTTCCATATATAGACCACGGGTTGACAACAAGCCTTAAAGATAAGCTGCAAGTCACACAGAGCACTGGGCAATCAGAATAGCAATGACTACACACATAAAGGCTCTAGTCTACGGCCTATTAGTCCTAGGCGGCATGTCTTCAGCTATGTCACTAAAGTCTTAACACAGTCTTAACGCTAGCTAAGTTAATTAAAACTAGATTAAGTAAGATTACTGTCAGGATTTGTACATCAGATCAAACTTCTATGCAAATGTAATTTCCAACTTTATTGTAGAAAACTGTTTAAACAATTTTTAAAATGAAGTCTCCTATAACAAACAGGCTCAGGAGATCCTGAAACTATTAAAACCAATCTTTCAATAACATAGGAAAACTTCCTCCTTCTTAGTTAACGTGCTTTGAAAACAACTTTGGGATGACAAGATACAGAAAGGGTACAATTTCATGTTATATTTATATGGTAGCTGTAAGCAAATTTTACAAACCCTTCTTTTTAAAAAAAAAGTTTAATCTTCAAAAACAACTTGATAACTTCTGGAAGTCTCTCTAAAGGTTCCTACTAAAAAAAGTTGTAGATCCTTGTTTTAAATATAATCAAAGGCTGGGGCACCTGGGTGTTTCAGTCATTTAAGCATCCAACTCTTGATCTCAGCTCATGTCTTGATCTGAGGGTCATGAGTTCAAGCCCTATGTTGGCTCCACACTGGGCATAGAGTTGGATGCTTAAAAAAAAACACAAAAATTTAAATATAACCAAGGGCCAAATTAAAGATATTTGGCGCTAATAATATTTATTTCCACATTTCACAGAGACAGACAACAGGCCTACAAAGGGCTTGCAGCTGGATAAGGGACAAGTGAGCAGATGTCCTGTCTGGCTGCAGATCAGGTAAGGATGCAGCTATGGCTCAGTTGAAGTCAATGTTGAAGGGGATGACAGCCTTGCTTATTATAAACAAACCTGAAATCTATGCATTTATAGGGTGGGATTCCTTGGAAAATGTCATGATTATAGGTATTTGTAAATGTGAATAAATATTAGTAGATTTAAATAGTTTAACACAGCACATAAATGACTAAAACATTTCCAGACCTTCTGCATGACTTTTCTCGCCCATCTCAACTGCAAGATGTACCACTGTGCCACAGGAAAAGAACACCGAGCTGCCCGGAAAAGCAAGAGGACCCGTTGAAGAATTCCAGACACCTTTTGGCGGTTCTCTTTCTCAGCTTTTAAAAGAAGATCATCACCATCTTCCTGGAGAAAATAAAACAATTGATTTTAGTAGCTAGTAATATGAAAATTTAAGGGTTAAAGTGAAAATAAATACAGTGTTTCTCAAACTAAAATGTTCCTGGAGATTTGTAAGGCAAATTTTGAGGGATGGCCTCAGAGATTTCAACTATAGCTATTTCTAGTGTCAAGGAAATATTTCTCTCACCTCAAACAATGTAACGGGCTAAATTGACCTTAAACCCAAGACTTCCCCTACAACAGTTAAAGCCCACCACTCCTGACTCCAATGGTACTAATGGACTGCCAAACAGAACCTTGCATTCTTGCTAGCCAAGAGTGACTCTCAGTACCCTGAGGGACAGAAATAATGGGGGAGAAATACTTCTGTTTTTCTTTCGCCCCTTCTCTCTCCCTCTGGACGTGGACAAGGTATCCTTAGAAGCTGCTGGTGGCCACACTGCTCCCACAAAGGAAGCCAGCCTTACTTAAGCTGAAGCTAACACTTTAGAAAACAAACTAGAGAGGAAGAGCTCAAATCTATGTTAACATAACTGAGTCAGAAGGCTACCCTACTACTGGACTTCTTAATTATGCCAGCCAATTTGGACCAAGTTTTCTATTATTTCCAACCCAAAGAGCTCTAATTGATATAGAGTGATATTTAGGAGAAATCCTACCATTAAGGATTATTTTAATAAAAAGTAATAAAATGAATAATCAGTACTAAGGATCACAACCACTAGAACTAATATCAGTGTAGCATATTCCAAAAATACCTTAAATGCTATTCCTAATTTCTAAACTTACTGAATTATTTCTACTGAAGACTCAGATGTGACAGAAAAGATGAATTACTAAGAAATACAATGGACAATTTATTCCTTCCATGTATAACATATTACATTTGAAATATCAATAAATGAAATATTTTTAACCTATTGAAACATAACCTTAAATATAACAGATAAGAATAGAACAAAAACTCTTAAAAAAGAAAAGAAAAAAACAGATAGAGAAGTTCCTAATACTAAAACAGTAAGTAGTAAAGAAACAATACCAGAATCACTTCAAAATATTCAAAATAACTTCAAAATAAAATCAGATATTAAAATAATTTAAAAGTAAATAATTTGCATTAATACTTTAAATCTTAAAGCCAGCTAATTGTAATATCATGAAAGCAGAGAAAAAGTTCCTGAGAAGAATACTGTATTGCTATTTATGACAGAACTATCAATTGAATAGTGCAGGAGAAAAAAATGACCTATCAAATAAAAAAAAATAAAGTCTTTCAAAAGAGGCAAAACCAATGAGGTGAATAAAAGACTGAAACAATGTATGGCTTCTAAATTCTGACATTCATTGTTTGTTACCCTAAACAAATGTCTATTTTTTAAAAATCTGGATATAGAGAACTGTCTCTTGATTTTGTCTTATTATTGCAATAATTTTAACATTTATTGACTGCTTACTATGTGTCCTAGGCCCTAAAGTAAAAGCTTTTACAGGATTTCTCATTTAATCCTCACAATGATGCTATTACAGGTACAATCATCGTCTGCATTTTACAGATAAGGACACTTAAACAGTTTAGTACATTGCCGAAGATTATGGAATAAATAAACAGCAAAGTTGGGAATTGGAAGTTTGTCTTCATAGCTTGCATTCTTAACTTGATAATTATTATCAAGTTATTTTAAAATTTGGACAAAATCAATTTTAAATTAATTAAAAGATTAAGCACTAAGCTTACTTCACTAAGAATAGCTGGCTGAGGACAATATAATGGAGGAGCTGGAAGATACAAGCCGACCGGCACTAAGCCCCACAGTCTCCTACTGAAGTCCTTGGCAGAGTTTACCAGAAGCTGAAATGTCTCTGACAGAACATCTGCATCAGCCATAACTGCTGCTTTCAGTACTTCTTGCACTGAACCAAATAGCACATTTACATCTTCTTCTTCAATGGGATCTGCCAAATACAAAATTAGGTAAAAAAGTTAAAATTTATATTATGCTGATCCTATTTTCTAGTGTAAAATTTCCTATCTGAAAAAGCATATCATCAAAAGTGAACGTATTGGTTGACATGCAAAACAAGCCAACTTCCAGACAGAAATTTAATAACTATTCTACTACTTATTTACTTACTTATTTACTTATATATTTACTTATTTACTTACTTATTTATTTACATATACATACATACATACATAAACTCAGAGCAGAGCCCAATGCAGGGCTCGATCTCATGATCCTGAGATCATGACCTGAGCTGATCGACTGAGCTTAACCAACTGAGCCATCCAGGTGTCCCTACCACAGTATTTTTTAAATGAAAGTTAGTAAAAATGACTTATGTCATACAGCTAAAAAAAAAAAAAGCAAAAAGATACAAAACATTCCCACCAACAGTGTAAGAGGGTTCCCCTTTCTCCACATCCTCACCAACATTTGTTGTTTCCTGTCTTGTTAATTTTAGTCATTCCAACTGATGTGAGGTGGTATCTCATTGTGATTTTGATTTGTATTTCCCTGGCAAGTGATGTGGAACATTTTTTCATGTGTCTGTTGGCCATCTGTATGTCTTCTTTGGAGAAGTGTCTGTTCATGTCTTCTACTCATTTCTTGACTGGATTATTTGTTTTTTGGGTGTTGAGTTTGTAACAAACTGAGGGTTGCAGGAAGGGAAGTGGGTGGGGGATGGGGTAACTAGATGATGGGCATTAAGGAGGGCACATGATATGATGAGCACTGGGTGTTATATGCAACTAATGAATCACCAAACATTACATCAAAAACTAATGATGTGTTATATGTTGGTTAATTGAATTTAAATAAAAATTTTTTTAAAAAGACAAAAAAACAGTCCTACAATCTAGCTTCAACCATATAAATACCTGTATAAGTATGGATAAGTCCCAGAAGGTAAAATGCAAGGAGATGCAGGTGATAGAACTAGAGATTTACAGACTTTTATATTATATCATGTAATATTTAAAGCATGCTTTAACATATAGAATATGAAAACACTCATGTATTGACTTTTCATTCTTGTCTGATATTAACACTGTTGATATATTTAATTAATATTTTTAAAAAATAAAACATTACAGATAGAGCTGAAATTTCTGTACCAATCATATTCCACTCACTCTCTCCAGATATAGCTACCATCCACAATTTGGTATGGGTATAAAGGAACTCTTATTACACATAAGTTGTGTCCTACACACCTAGAGAGTTCAAATTCATTTTCCACTTCACTAACCATCTGCTAAGTTTGCTTTTAAATCAGTTTATAAGGTATAATTTACATATACTAAAATTCATCCTTTTTAAGTTTATATTTCAATGAATTTTCACAAATTTTACAGCCTTGTAAGAATAATGCCATCACCCCCAAAAAAGTTCTCTTACACCCTTCTGTTGGCAACCATTGATCTGTTTCCTGTCCTTATACTGTTACTTTTTTTTTTTTTAAGATTTATTTATTTGAGAGGGAGAGGGAGAGGGAGAGGGAGAGCGAGGATGGGGGAGGGGCAGAGGGAGAGAATTCCTCAAGCAGACTCCACGCTGAGCACTGAACTGACTTGGGTCTTGATCCCACAACCCATGAGATCATGACCTGAGCGGAAACCAAGAGTCAGACACTCAACTAGCTGAGCCACCGCGGTGCCCCCTTATAGTCTTACTTTTAATAAAATATCACATAAATGGAATCAAACAATATGTAATCTTTGTTTCTGACTTCTTTCATTCCTCACAATGGTTCTGCAATTCATCCATGTTGTTGCATGTTATCAGTAGTTTGCCCCTCTTCATTATTGATTATTCTATTGTACAAATACATTGAAATTTGATTATCCATTCACAAGTTGAAAGGCATTGGAGTTGTTTCAAGTTTTTGACTATTATGAAAACGCTGCTGTGAACATTTATATACAGGTCTTTGGGTGGTTCTATGTTTTTGTTATGCTTAGATAAATACTTAGGGGTGGAATCCACTGAGTTTCTATTCCCTCTTTGTTTCTGACTCCTGGAAATTTCCCCCATTTTCTCTATATATTAGCTGTAAAACGTGTATTTTTATATTTTATCTAGAAACACATTTTATCTATTTATTGTGGGAAAGTTTTGCAGATTATTTAAAACAACATTTTGCCAGAACTGTAAGTTCAGACTGGGACTTTTTTAGTCCTTTTTTTTTTTCAAAACCAACTTTCATGTAGTTACATTATCTTTGCATTTATTTAAAAAAATATTGAAAGGGGTGCCAGAGTGGCTCAGTCGGTTGAGTGTCTCTCTCCAGCTGAGGTCATGATCCCAGGGTCCTGAGATCAAACCCTGAGTTGATCCTTCAGAGAGATTTTCCTCTCTCTCCCTCTGCTGCTCTCTTGCTCTCTCTCGCTCTCAAATAAATAAAATCTTTAAAAATAAATGAATAAATATTTAAAAATTAAAAAGTAAATTAAAAAATACTGACAGAAAGGGGCGCCTGGGTGGCTCAGTGGGTTGAAGCCTCTGCTTTCGGCTCAGGTCATGATCTTAGGGTCCTGGGATCGAGCCCCGCATCAGGCTCTCTGCTCAGCAGGGAGCCTGCTTCCCCCTCCCTCTCTGCCTGCCTCTCTACCTACTTGTGATCTCTCTCTGTCAAATAAATAAACAAACAAACAAACAAACAAAAAAATACTGACAGAAAACTAGCAAAGTTTTTAGTCAGATTTCCAAGTATTAGGAGTTCTTTCTAGAAAGAGAAGTTATAATTAGTAAGTTCTAAGACTCTAGAGTTAGAAGTCTCAGTGCTTAATGGAGACATGCACTAATAAAACCAAAGGGTCCCACAGTAATCATTAAACATGTAACTTTAAATACCTGACTTCATTACTTTTCATCTAAATTTCTCCATTTATAAGACAGACAAATTTTATAAGGCTCCTGGATAAGTCTATGAAATATATATGATATTACATTATTTTTAATTTTGTCATGCCACTCTGAACTTTCCAAACTAAAAACAAAACCAACCCTGTGATTTATGCACTCAGCAAGAGTTGAACTAAATACTTTTATGTACTCGCCTGTGTGCGAGAGTCTATATGAGATTCTACAACTATGACTATGAGAGAAAATAATCCAAATGTAGCAAAATACACCTGGTAAAAAGGTATGTACCGAAAATCAGTTTCATTCAGTTACTGACCATCATTTTTTTAGCTGCCATAAGTTTTGAATGTTCCCATGATTAGGAATAAATAGTAAACTTTTATCTTTGATAAGCTTACCGCAAAGTTTAATATATTTGTAGATATTAAAAAGCTTTTTAAAATATCATAAGGTTTATATTAATTAAGCTGATACATTGTCAGACTACACATAGGTAACATACCTGTAAATTGTTTGTATTTTGAGCCCATTTCATTTTTTGCTTCGGAAGAGGCTGGCCGACCTAAAAAACACTGCAGTTTTTCCTGGAAAATCTGTGCTGGAGTCAAATTTATTGGTAAATTCAGACCTTTTTTGTTGGACCTGAAATCACATCGAGTCAAGAAAAATGAATCCAAATTTTGAAAAAAAGGAAATATTAACACACTAAGAACTAAACATGAAATTTTAAGAAACAATGGAATTCACTTTCTTTACTCATCCTCTATTTTAAAAAGAAATAATTAGGGGGAAAAAAGAAATAATTGAGGAAATATTGCACTAAGGAGATTTTTAAGGCTCTCCATGATTATGATACTAATATATCATCCCATCATTATTTCCCACTGCTACCCTACAGTCTACTCTATCCAAACGGCACCAAACTTGTCTTCAGCCATATGCCTTTGCTCATGTTTGGAATGTTCTCCTTCCCTACAACTACTTCATTTGTCAAGATCCTGTCTTCCCTTCAATGCCCATCTCAAATGATCTCTCCTACATAAAGTATGTCCTGTCCTATGCCCACTTCATATATTGCTCTCTCCACTGCACTACTGGCACTTTTCTTACCACACTATCTAAATTATAATAATGTTTTGTCCTAATTTCTCTATTAAACTATAAATGTTTTAAACATGGAGACTATGTGCCATTTAAATTTATATCTACTAAAATACCTGGCAGAGAGCTTGGTATAGAAAGGTTACTTAATAAAAAAATATACATTGAATTATTGAACTGAAAAATATCAAAGATACCACAATACCATAATATTCAAAAAAGTTAAAATACAGATATTAGATTGATTAGCTTAAAATTTAAATCCTACTTAAAATAGACAAACTCTCCCACTGACTAAAAGACTTTTGAGGGAATTAGTAACAAATGTGCTAAATAAAAGTTGGGTTTTTTTTTTTAAGCTTTAACACAAGAAAGCTGCTAAGCTGTCCAACATGGTAACCACTAGTTGCATATTTAGCTATTTAAATTTAGATTGAAAACTCAGTTCCTTGGTCTTACTAGCCACATTTCAAGTGCTCAATAGCTACATGTGATTAATAGCTATCATATTGGACTGCATACATAGAACATTTCCAACACTGAAAACAATTTTATTGGACACTGCTGGACTAAGGATTCCACAAAATGTGCAAATGCTAGCAATTAGAGAAATAAAAATAGTTAGATGATACATTTCTTAACCTAAGTTTGCCTAAATATACTTACCTTATGAAATTGCTATCATGTTTACAGAACAGTTGGAAGGCCACACCAATGGAAACAGATGTCTTCCAGTCTCCAAGAGTATGTGCCAACCACACAGCCTCTGGAACTAGACCACCAATAAGTAATAATTCAAAGGTATATTCAACTGTCCACACATCAGAGAGATTCTGATCTCTTACAACACTGGCCACCTTAGAGTGTTGTAGAGGAATAAGTCGAAGGGAATATTCTATGAGTAAATAAAAGAAAATGGACATTACAATTAATTTATCAGAACTCACTCCTCACATAGTTATATCGCTCTCTCTCTTTTTAAAGATTTTATTTATAAGTAATCTCTACAGTGAATGTGGGACTGAAACTTACAAACCCAAGATCAAGAGTCACATGCTTCACTGACTGAGCCAGCCAGAAGCCCCTATCTCTTTAATTAGTATTTTTTACACAAAATCACAAGAAAGATGGCTTAAGATAAGGGTCCTGGGGTGGCTCAGCCGGTTAAGCATCTGACTTTGGCTCAGGTCATGATTTCAGGGTGCTGGGATCAAGCCCCACGCTTCGGCAGGGAGTCTGCTTTCCCACCTCTCTCTCCCACTCCCCCTGCCTCTCTCCCTGCTCAAGCTCTCTTTTTCTCTCTCAAATAAATAAATAAAATCTTTTTTTCTTTTTTCTTTTTTTAAGATTTTATTTATTTATTTGACAGAGAGAGAGTGAGTGAGCACAAGCAAGGGGAGCAGCAGAGGGAAGGGGAGAAGCAGACTCCCCTCTGGAGCAGGAAGACCCACACGGGACCGATTCCAGGACCCCCAGATTATGACCTGAGTGGAAGGCAGCTGCTTAACTAACTGAGCCACCCAGGTGCCCCTAAATAAAATCTTTTCAAAAATGGTTTAAGGTATGCCTGGGTGGCTCAGTCATTAAGCCTCTGCCTTGGGCTCAGGTCATGATTTCCAGCGTCCTGGGATCGAGTGTTGCATCAGGCTCCCTCCTTGGCGGGAAGCCTGCTTCTTCCTCTCCCACTCCCCTTGCTTGTGTTCCCTCTCTCGCTGTCTCTCTCTCTCTGTTAAATAAATAAAAGATTTTTAAAAATGGTTTAAAATGGGGGCGCCTGAAAAACAGTAATGGAGATACCTCAAAAAGTTGAAAATAGAGCTACCCTATGACCCAGTAATCGCACTACTGGATATTTACCCTAAAGTTACAAATGTAGTGATCCAAAGGGCCACGTGCACCCAAATGTTTATAGCAGCAATGTCCACAATAGCCAAACTATGGAAAGAGCCTAGATGTCCATCAACAGATGAATGGATAAAGAAGAGTGGTATATATATACAATGGAATACTATGCAGCCATCAATAAAATGAAATCTTGCCATTTGCAACATTCGTGGATGGAACTAGAGGGTATTATGCTAAGTGAAATTATCACTTTTTTTTTAGACAATTATATGATCTCTCTGATAGGAGGAATTTTAGAGGTAGGGTGGTGGGTCATGGAGAGTAGGGAGGGAAAAAATGAAACAAGATGGGATCAGGAGGGAGACAAACCATAAGAGACTCTTAATCTCAGGAAACAAACTGAGGGTGGCTGGGGGCTAGGGGCGGGTAGGGATAGGGTGGCTGGGTTATGGACACTGGGGAGGGTACGTGCTATGGTGAGTGCTGTGAAATGTGTAAGCCTGATGATTCACAGACATGTACTCCTGTGGAAAATAATACATGATATGTTAATACAAAAATAAATAAATAAATCATAACTTAAGACAAAAAAAAATAAAAATAAAAAATAAAATGGGGACGCCTGGGTGGCAGAGTCAGCTGAGTGTCGGACTCTTAGTTTCTGCTCAGGTCATGATCTCAGGGTCAGGAAATCCGGCCCTACCTTGGGCTCTGCGCTTAGTGCAGAGTCAGCTTGGGATTCTGTCTTCCTCTCCCTCTGCCCCTCCCCCTGCTCATGCTCTCTCCCTCTCTCTAAATAAATAAATAAAATCTTTTTAAAAAATGGTTTAAAATAATACTTAACATACTTTAGGTTTTTTGTTTTTTTTTAACACTGAAGAAAATGCCTCATTAGTGGGTCATGAAGTAAATGCCAATATTATTAAAAAATGAAACAGAACAGAGTGGATACAGAAAGAAAAGAGACAGCATTGAGTACATGACATAAACAAATATAAATACAGTTTAATGAAAACTTTATGTCAGATAATATAAACATGCTTATACACACTAAAGTATACTGGGCCACAGTGTACAATTTATTACTGTGGGCTGACTGAAAAACATCTCTATTTCTCCTACTAGAAATCTGGAGAGCAGAGACACATTTTACATGAATTTCTATTCCTCGCAGTGTCATGCAAGAAAAAACTAATTTGAGGTAAAGTGCGAGCATTAAGTGTTCAATATATTAGTGTTTATAAGAAAGTAGAAAAGAGTGATTTTTCAATAATCCTGACTAAATAGACAAGATTTCAGTCTGGTCTGGGATTAAATACAAAGGGTGATATCCTTCTCTCTAGCCTTCCATACCTTTCCCTAATTAAAGTAACATGAATAAGCAACTTGGAAATACAATGACTGAACTGCTATTTTTAAAAAAATACATACTGCTAACATTCCCACTCACTTCCTCAAAATAAAACTGGAAAATGGTATACGTGGGTTTCTGCTCCTTGAAATGATTAGTTTCTCATGTGACCTAGTCTCTGCCCATACCAAACACTAACACTTTAGCTTTCTGACAAACACATCTGGATAGAAACACAAAAATTCATCATTCACGTGAATGTTTGATTCTGCACAGGCAAAGAGCCCCGAGACTGATGAAATTTTTCCTGTTTTTTTTATTTACTACGAGCAAGGTACCATACTACTAAAAGAACTTGAATGATTTAATTTGCTGAAAATTTTATTGCTTTCATACAGCAAACATCACACCAAATAAGCAACTCAAATCCTCAATACATTCTGCTATTAGTTCCGATTAAAACGATTAACAGAAAATCTATTCTAAGTCAAGACTGCGGATATCCTTTTTTAAGATACTGGAAATTAAAGAAACTAAAGGCTATATATAACACGTTTCAGGTATTTAAATTTTCAATAATCACAGTCTCAGGCTTAGGAAGAGATCACAAAACTTTCTTTTCTAGCCACTCCTCTCACTGGGAAGATACTTACACAAGAAATAAAAACGTGTGTCTTTGAGCTTTTATGAATGTTTATGAATATGTCCAAAAACAATTCAATAAATTCTACCACCTTTCTTCCTACAATGTGATAAAGATCAATCTTCCCTAGGTATGCAAAGTGATCTGAAAAGACAAAGATCATGGCAAACAGCTAAAGTCCTATAATGTAGGATCGGAAAGATAAGAAACTGAGACAAACTTTCTCTGTCAGGACCTGATCTTTTTTTTTTTTTTTTAAAGGTTTTTCAAAAAACCACAGGGAGTACTACCTTTCCTCTTTAGTAAAATAATGTGGATTAAGGACACAATTTGATGTCAGAAACATTACTACCAAAAATAGAAAACGCAGGTGTAAATACCTAGGGATGTAACAAAAAAGAGCTTAAGTATAAAACCACCACAACAATAAAAATGCAGTTGACCCTTGAACAACATGGGTTTGAACTGTGCAGGTCTACTCATACACAATTTCTTTGGATAAATACAGTACAGTAATATAAATGTATGTTCTCTTAGAATTTTCTTAACATTTTCTATTTCTAGCTTACTTTATTGTAAGAATACAGCATATAATACATATACAAAATACATATTAACTGCTTATCTTATGGGTAAGGCATGTGGTCAACAGTAGGTTATCGACAGTGTACTTTTGGGGGAGTCAAAAGTTATATGTGAATTTTTGACTGTGCAGGGGGCCAGCACGCCTAACTGTTGTGTTGTTCTTGGGTCAACTGTATTATCAAATGTACAAGGAAATAAGTAATATGTATCTGAGTAATATATGTCTTAGAGGAAGGGATGAAAGTGGAAGGAGCACATGCTGTTAGGGACAAAAGGCAGGGAGCACCAGCTGAATCTGAATTAGGACATGGCAAAAAAGGACAATGGTGGACAGGGACAGGAAAGCAGGCAGAGCCTGGTGGAAGCTGAGCACCTGTTTCCGTTAGTACCAGCTCCCTAAAACAAGCCATAATCAGGTCAGGAACAACTCTTCTTCCCAGGGAAGCAGGGACCTTCTTAGAAAAGAAACCATGAAACAAGTTCCCTTCTGATTCTACCTCACACACATGACTTTCTAGGGAGCAGAACCTCCTGAAGAACCCCAACACTACTGCTAAAGTGTTGTTCAAGTGGGTACAGACAGTCCTCTGCTCCTACCCACGTCCTGAGACAGTTATAGAAGACTCTGAACACATAGTTTGAAATCCACACTTTTGTGATTAAGTTTGCTGATCACTTGTTGCTACCTCTATTAAACTTTTTTTTCTTAATATTTATTCGAGAGAGAGAGAGAGAGAGAGCGCAGTGGGGAGAGGAAGAGGGAGAGGGAGAAGCAGGCTCCCCGCTGACCAGGGAGCCCGAAGCAGGGCTCCATCCCAGGACCCCTCGATTATGACCTGGGCAGAAGGCAGATGCTTAATGGACTGAGCCACCCAGGAGCCCCCCTCTATTAAACTTCTAATTACTTTACATCTTGTACTATTCTAACATATGTGTAGCAGTTCATGTTACTTCCTGCTGAAACCCCACTGTACTTAAAATAAAGTGCAGATTCCTTCCCCTGGCTCACAACAACTGGCCCCTATTTCTGCCTTCATGTTCTATCACTCTTCACCTCATCCTCTATGCTCCAGCCACACCAGCCTTTCAGTTTCTCAAACGCATCAAGTTTATTCTTGTTCTAGGGCTTTTGCACAAACTCAGATTAGAATGCTATTAAGTCCTGATACGTCCCTGTTGCTCTTGTCATTAAGAGTTCATCTTAGGGGGCACCTGGGTGGCTCAGTGGGTTAAAGCCTCTGCCTTTAGCTCAGGTCATGATCTAAGGGTCCTGGGATTGAGCCCCACATCGGGCTCTCTGCTCAGTAGGGGGCCTGCTTTCCCCTCTCTCTCTGCCTGCCTCTCTGCCTACTTGTGATCTCGCTCTCTCTGTGTCAAATAAATAAATAAAATCTTAAAAAAAAAAAAAGAGTTAATCTTAAATGTCCCCTCCCCCCCAGAGAGCATTTTCCCAAATTCACCATCTGAAATAGCCACTCTACTTGCATTACTCTACTTCAATTCTCTGCATGCCAATTATCACCACTTGCTATATCTTGTTTATGTATTCATTTATTTAATTTTCTGTTTCAAGCTATTAGATGGTATTTAATTAGATGTTAATTTAATTAGATGTTATATTTAAACTCCATAAAAGAACAGATATTTTACCTGCTTTGTTCATGGCAGTCAGAATGTCTATTTCATACATCAAAACAAAAAAATTACAAATATCTTCATATTATTAATCTCATATGGTGCAAATTAATATATTTCTAGCACTTACAACATGGCTTGGCACACAGCAGACACTTAACAAAATCAGTGGAATAAAATGAACATCATATATGAGGAATTTGAGAGGCAGGGTGGGGGGCCGTGTGGGGTAGGGAGGGAAAAAATGAAACAAGATGGGACTGGGGAGGGAGACAAACCATAACAGACTCTTAATCTCAGGAAACAAACTGAGGGTTCCTGGGGGTTGTGGGGGAGAGATAGGGTGGCTGGGTGATGGACACTGGGGAGGGTATGTGCTATGGTGAGTGCTATGAATTATGTAAGACTGATGATTCACAGACCTGTACTCCTGAAGCAAATAATACATTATATGTTAATTAAAAAAAAAAAATGAACATCATAGAAATCTGTGTTTCCCTCCATGAGGGCAGAGCACTTCTCTACACACTAATCTGTGGTACATTTTGACATTAATAAAATGATTAAATAGAGCAAAGTAAATGATCCAAAGAAAATTATAAAAGTAAATCATCCAAATAAAATTAAATTCTAAATTAGCACACTCAAAATTTGTTAAATTTTCACATTTTCATATAAATGACAGTCCTTTTACTTTAAAAATGGAAACTTTATAAAAAATACCAATTTGTCTAAAATTTGTAATTAAAAATCCATACTCAATAAAAACCCAAGCAATATCTTTCTCAGATTTTATTCATTTATAGTCACTGAGAATCTGTGTGTCACAAACTAAGCTAGAACAGTATTATTGCCATAGAATAATGATCACTATGTAAGTTGACTCTAAATACTATGTGAAAAAACAAAGTGAGAAAATTATTTGCTTACTGTATTACCTGTTTTAACATGAAGGGGAGGAAGAACATTCACTTTGTGAGGTGGCAATATGTAGAGCAGCTGATTGGCGAAATAGGCGGCCATGAAACGAGCCATGGACTGGATAACCCTCACTGCAGCGTCAGGATGAACATTTCTCGTCATTCCAAACTCACAGTGAGACTTCTTGGGAACTAAGGAATAAAGCAAATGACCAAAGGAGATTCTGATCAAACTATCAAAAAGTAATAATATTTAAGCTCACAACACTATACAAGAAGAAAATTACAATTAAAAAACGCTCATCTCATTTCTGAGATGAGCACCCATGACCTGTATGAGCTAATTTACAACAGTATCTATACTTCTTGAGGACAATAGAACAAAAATAATTAGCTCACAATTATGAGCACATGCACTTAGGAACTACTGATGACTTCAAGTTATCAGTTTTATTTTAAAACATGGAAGGAGAGGGGCGCCGGGGTGGCTCAGTGAGTTAAAGCCTCTGCCTTCGGCTCGGGTCATAATCTCGAGGTCCTGGGATCGAGCCCTGCATTGGGCTCTCTGCTCAGCAGGGGGCCTGCTTCCCTCTCTCTCTACCTGACTCTGACTGCTTGTCATCTCTCTCTGTCAAATAAATAAATAAAATCTTTAAAAAAAAAAAATGGAAGGAGAAATACAAAACTTAATCCAGCCATGATGGACTTGCAAGCTTATATTTCATTATTTTCCCTTTTCCTCCTCTTTCCAATGTTTTTTCTTTGATGAAAGAAGCCAGAGTTTACTACAAAAATAATCTGAAAAGCACTAGAACAGTGATTCTTTTTTTTTTTTTTTTAAGATTTTATTTATTTGAGAGAGTGAGAGAGAGAGAGAGCACAAGCGCAGAGAGGGGCAGAGGGAGAAGCAGAAGCAGACTCCCCTGCTGAGCAGGGAGCCAATGCTCTCTGCTCTATCCCACGATGCTGGGATCATGACCTGAGCCAAAGGCAGCCGCTTAACCAACTGAGCCACCCAGGTGCCTCTAGAACAGTGATTCTTAATGCTATTTTCTGTACCATTAGATCTGGGGATTAGGATACACTCCCATTAGTAAGCGTGGCTCACAATTGTAAGCTTCTTTTAGGAGGGTGGGACAAAAAGAAAATGTGGCGTGGAGGGAGAAAATGGGTGTAGGAGCAGGAGTTACATCAGGATTTCTGCGGTGATTCTGATATATAAACTAGCAGGAGCAAACATGTAGTCCCTATTTGAGAATCATAACTCAGTAATATAAACTGGCATTCAGAAATCTGAAAATAGTTAAGCTAGTAAATACAGAAAAATACTAAGTTAACATTAATTTTACATTAATTTTTATGAAATTTATGGCCCCAGGGCACCTGAGTGGCTCAGTTGGTTAAGCATCGGACTCTTGATTTCGGTGAAGGTTACCATCTCAGGGCTGTGAGATTGAGCCCGAAGTGGGCTTGCGCTGCATGTGGAGGCTGATTGGGATTCTTTCTCTCCCTCTCCTCCCCTCTCTCTCTCCCTGATTAATAAATAAATTAATAAAATTTATGGCCCCAACAAGAACAAAATATTTTTCTTTCCCAAAAGTCACTTGATAATATTCACAAGAATATTAAGCTCTATATATTCATTTGAACCACTACTATCTTGTCACCGTATACCTCAGTAGGTAACACTCTTCCTCTCACAGAGTAAGCATTCAAGATTATTATTAGTAAACTTTTTTTTAATAAAGGGAATCTTGAAAAAATATTATTAGCCTTCAAGTGGTATTCTTCATTTGGTTAGTTAAAGTCTGGAAAAACCATACTATTTCTTCACATTGAACTTAAATGACTCATGGGTATGAGTCATTTTCTCCTGCATTAAACTTACTGTAGGAATTATACTAAGGCAAGATTTCCAGTAATTTTAATCATACAAAACTCATTATTGGAAACTCAGAAATAAGCTCCTTAAATGGAGAGCAACCTAATTCTAAAAGATGGTCACAGAGTAAAACTGTATCAATTCAGAAGTAAAAAAATTTGAAACAGTAATTCTGTATGTGGCACCCTGATGATGTTAATAATGGCAACCTTACACAATAAAAATATGACTATATACAATGATTAATAAGGTAAGTGTGCAGGAAAGAGATAACAGAACAGGTCTGACCACTTGAAATGCTTGTGTATAATGTTGGCCCTTGAATGGCATCTGTGAACTTGGATTTGGGAAAGATTTCCACCACCTTAACTGATGAGAATAGCTTATGGACCCATTTGCACAAACAATGTCGTTTATGCTGAACACCTGTTTTTCTTCTGAGAGTGTAGAATTTTGGTATGGGCTAGGCAGAGCGGGTGACTAGCCAGCATCTAGTTAAAAACTCTGAATCTCTAAATGAGTTCCGTTGGGGCATCTGGGTGGCTCAGTCAGTTAAGCATCTGCCTTCGGCTCAGGTCATGATCCCAGGGCCCTGGGATCAAGACCTATATCAGGATCCCTGCTCAGGGGGGAGTCTGCTTCTCCCTCCCTCTGCCACTCTCCCTGCTCATTCTCTCTCTCTCTCTCTCAAATGAATAAATAATACCTTTAAAAAAATAAATGAGCTTCCTTGGTAAAGAACATTCACATGTGTTGACACAATCTATTGGCTAGAGGAATTAAATGTGTCCTGTGTGACTCCACTAGGAAAGGAGTCTTAGAAACTTATGCCTGGTTTCCTCTGGTCTTCATCCCAAGCACCTGTTGTCTTTGCTAATTTTGCTTTGTGTCCTTTCACTGTAATAGATCATAGCCTTGTGTATGACTATATGCTGAGTCCTGTGTATCCTCTCTGTGAATCACTGAATGTGGGGGGTAGTCCTGGGGACCTCCAACCCAGTAGGGATACACTTAATATATTCTAAACAATAGTCATTAAAAATTAAAACAAACATATTAATATAGTTCAACTTATTTAAAAAGTTAGTGACACCACTGAGAAACGATGAAGAATATCATCAGTTAAAAAGTCACACATAAAAGTTTTCCACTCATACACAGCTAGTAGACCTTTCTAGAGGGCAATTTGATACTAGTCTTAAAACCATTGATTCTCTTTGATCCAATAACCCCATTTGTAGAAATTTATCCTAAAGGGGCACCTGGGTGGCTCAGTGGGTTAAAGCCTCTGCCTTCGACTCAGGTCATGATCTCAGGGTCCGAGTTGGGCTTTCTGCTCGGCAGGGAGCCTGCTTCCCCCTCTCTCTCTGCCTGCCTCTCTGCCTACTTGTGATCTCTCTCTCTCTCTCTGTCAAATAAATAAATAGAATAAAAAAATTAAAAAACAAAAGA
>CM052895.1:108407783-108443478 GCA_028534135.1 Potos flavus | reverse complement strand
TGCCTGCCTCTCTGCCTACCTGTGATCTCTCGCTCTCTGTCAAATAAATAAAATCTTTAAAAATAAATAAATAAATAAATAAATAAATAAAATAGTAAATAGGTGGCAACAACTAAAATGGGCAACAATGGGGGAAAGGTTTAATAGGTTTTCAAAAAAGCATACTATTTACATCAGAAAATATTCATCAAAATGTTAAATTTTAAAAGATTATAAAAGGGGGGAATGAAACAAGATGAAACTAGAGAGGGAGACAAACCATAAGAAACTCTAAATCTCAGGAACAAACTGAGGGTTGCTGGAGGGGAGGAGAGTGGGAGGGATGGAGTGGCTGGGTTATGGACATTGGGGAGGGTATGTGCTATGGTGAGTGCTGTGAATTGTGTAAGACTGATGACCTGTACCCCTGAAACAAATAATACGTTATATGTTAATAAAAAAAGAAAAAGAAAAAGATTACAAAAGAGAATACACAGCTCTAATAATATATATACATATATACACACAAAAAAGTGATAGAATTATAAGTGATTTTTCTTTATACATTTCCATATTTTCGAAATTATCTAAAATGAACACATATTACTTCCATAATGAACACAAAAATTTTAAAAGATAAAAATACAAAAAGTAAGGAATCTATAAACGGTGGCTAAAACAATAAAAACCTAAGCTGGCATGGACTCCATTTAGAAAGTTCTGATACACTGGGCATTTCAGACACATTCATATGCATATTACACATTTAATGGTCTACTACCTTATAAACATTTTGGTATATATTCATATATATCTTTCACTCTGGTTTTTGCTTAATTTAAATACACCCCTTTTAAAAAGGGCAATCCAGATACTCTGCAGCCTCTTAAATGAATTTAAAAAGAGTTGGAATACCTCAGAAAGTGATTTTCATCACTTTACTAAACCACCTTAAGCAATAGTTAAAATATAAATATATTAAGGAAAAATACTTGGATACCTGATATTATATCTAAAAAATATGACTATGAGAAAATAATTCTGTCAGTTCAGCAGACAATTATTGCTAAGCCCTGAGTATCCAAAGATTTAAGAAAACAAACAATAAAACACAAGAACAAAACAAAAAACCCATGATCCTTGCTATAGAGAAGCTGATAGGTCAAAATCCACTATAACGTAATTTAGTCAGAGTAATCAACTTTTATGTATAAGCAATTTCATATCTAAACCTATGAATACAAATTAATGAAACATCTGATTGAAAAAAAAAAAACATACTGATTGTCAAAATACATACCTGAACAATACTCATTTTCTTTTACAGGTAGGTGGGACCACTTCAAAATTTCTCTTACTAGGTGATCACACAATCCTTGAGCATCATTTAAATTATAGCTATAGAGGTAGCAGTATAAAAGAGAAAGATAATAGCGTATCTGAAGAAAACATGTTCTTCTTCCTCCTTAAACAAGAAATAATTAAGCTTACATTAAAAACATGTTAGCAAGGTAATGTTTTTTTTTTTTTAAGTTTACTTACTTAAGTAATCTCTACACTGAACATGGGGCTCAAACTCATGACTCCAAAATCAAGAGTCACATGCTCTTCTGACTGAGCCAGCCAAGTACCCCAGCAAGGTAATGTTCTCAATCTGGGTGCAAGGTAGACAGGAATGTTCAGTTTATGAAAGCTGTACACTGAGGTTACGTGAATTTTTCTGTATTTGTTTTATACTCCAATAAAAGGTTTTTTTCTTAAAACAGGTCAGCAATACTTTGTTCTCTTTCATTTTAAGTTCTGAATGATTTTATTATCTTTCATCAGGCCCTAGGACACCTAAGATTGTATCCCAAGAGTGCCGCAAATCCTCAGCATCTCAGCACTGAAGTCCATTAACAACATCTATCTCTAGTACACATGGTATAAAACAGAAGGAAACATGCTAAAAAAGAAAACCCCAAGAAACCACACGCGTATCAAATAGTCAAAGAGACTTCCCAAAGGAGAAACACTATCCAACAAGATAGGCACCCCTGACCACTGCGCCCAAGTACTGAAGGGTGTTTAGAACTGATACCTTATCCATTCTTTCTAAGTAAAAGAATTCCAATTTTATCTGGGTTTAAAAATGAACCCAGGAGCGCCTGGCTAGCTCAGTCAGTGGAGCATGAGACTCTTAATCTCAGGGTTGTAGGTTCAAGGCCCACATTGGGTGTAGAGATTACTTAAAAATTTTTTAAAATCTTAAAAAAAAATCATGCACCCATATCCTAATTTCTCACTTAGATGTGGCCATGTGAGAAAAACAACTTAGTTCTGGACCAAGAGATAACACTATATAGAACTTCCAGAAAAGCTGCTCAAAGGGAGGTAACAGCTAGGAGGTACACCCTTTTTTGCCCTTCCTGCTCCCCTCCTCTCTGCTGCCTAGAGTATGGATGTTATGGCTGAAGTACCAGTACCCACCCATTTTAGCTCATGTTATGGCCTTAAGATTGGAACCAATGCACTAAGGATGACTGAGTAGAAAAACTAAAGGACATGTGTCCTTACTTAGATCACAGAAACACCAAATCAGCCCCAGACTGTCAACTTCTGGTCCCCTTTTGTAAGAAAGAGAAATAAATTTCTTTCCTATTGAAATCACTATTACTTTCAGTCTCCATTATTAGAAGCCATTCCTAGTAAATAGAGTTGGAAATGAAATTAAATGTAAAGGTCCATAATGGAATTCACTATGAAAACTTTTCTCCATCAGAACTTCTCATCTCCTTGAATGCCACACTTCTTCATCCAGTTGGACAATCCCCAAACGTGACTACATTAGACTTCTTTCTCCAGATCTACTCGGTCACAAGTACAACTGATCAAACATATTGTCTTTCAAGTGTAACCTCTGCTCTCCAGTACTCTTGACATTGCTTTGATTCAAGGCCTCCTCAATAGACTAATCTTCCTGCTTCCATGTGAAACCCACATATCTACACCACATTCCTACAAATGACCCTCCACATTGTATCAAATTAATCTTTCCAAAGGCCTATATTCATTTGAAAGATTCTCTTTCCTACATAAAGTATCTAACTGATCCCGATTTCTTCGGAATAAAATATTAATCCCTTGGCATTGCACACAGTATGTTCCTTATCATCTATTCCCTACATACCTCTCACCTTAGCTCTCACCATCCTACTCTCAACACTGCATACATATATCATATAATCTAGTCCTATCAAACAACTTGCAGTTTACCAAACTGCCATGGTTTATCACACCTTTTTGCTTTTATAATTGCTATCTCCTTTGTTAAATCATTAACACTATTTTAACTGGCTAATTTATACTCAATTTTAAATGTCAACTCCTCCAGGTTTTCCCCAGACTAATGCTTATACTCCAGCCTCAGAATGTGGGAAGTGCTCTTCTGTGCTTCCCCAGCATCAACCAAACAACATAACGAGAAAAGTGCTAGTTTTTTTTATGTACTCTCTCCTCCATATCATGGGCAACTTGTGGGTAAAGTTATTTATTTCAGTTATTCCTAGTGCCTAATACAGTACTAAGGACATAGCAGGCCCTCGATAAATATTGGTTAAAATAGGGGATTAATGAAATATGCAAAACAGTCAGAAAATAAACTTAATAATTGGCCAAATCTGACCATGTTGTAGTTACAGTGATTCCAAGGTCGCTAGCTGAGAACTTCTGTCATCCTACTTACACCCTCAATACCATAAAAGCTATCACCAGTTTCTAGAATCTACATTCCTCTAGTCTCATCAAAAATTCCATGAATCCCATACTTTTTTTTTTAAGATTTTTATTTATTTATTTGACAGAGAGAGAAAGAGAGAGAGAGCACAAGCAGGAGAGTGGCGCATGTGTAGGAAGAGGGAGAAGCATGCTCCCAACTGAGCAGGGAGCCCAATGCGAGGCTCGATCCCAGGACCACGGGACCATGACCTGAGCGAAAGGCAGACACTAAACTGAGCCATCCAGGCATCCCTATGAATCCCATACTTAACCCAACAATCAGTCTAACTCAAGGAAGTTCTTAAAGTCGAATCACTTAAGGGCGGAAAGCCTTAGCTCCATGTTTTTCTAAGTCTGTAAAAAGGTGATAAATGGCCAACAAAACATCACTTTATTTAGGATCTAAATCTCATTTTTCCCCATCAATAATCAATCACAGCTCCCATCACTAATCAAAAAAAGGACAGAAGAGAGACTTATCTGTAGATAACAGAAAAAATTCTGGGTGCTAAATATTCCAAGACTAAAAATAATTTTAAGTGAGTATTTCCGACAGTCAAGGTGCCTACCATTGTGTTTTCCATGTAAGCATTAAGAAATTGTGAGCACTCAGGAATCTGGAATTATTTTTAAGCTGTACAGCATGCCAAAATACATTCCCACCAATATTATGGCAACTATTATTTTTTAACACTCTCCTACCTTTCTCTTGAGTTTCTTGTAGAGCTTTCCTCCACAGCTGAACAGATTTTTCATATGATCCTAACAGGAAACACTCTTCACCTACGAAGTTTTTTAACCAACAGTCAATCATGGTTAATGACAGTACTTTATAAAAATTTACTTCATTTTAAAATTTAGTGGATACAGCTCAGTCAGAAACTATTTTGAAAAACAATTAACTGCAACCAATTAATAAAATCAAAGCCCAGTTAACCATGTTGCTTATTCACAGTTAGAAAATGTTTATAAACTACTGACCACTGATAGATTTAAGTTCTAAGGCTTGGTTCACATGAGCTCCAGCAGTCTGTAAGTTAGCCTGGATATGACATAACAGAGCCTTGACAGTAGATGCTTCCTGTGTCATCTTTTCAGTTAACTGTCTGTCACCTTCAGGAAGTCTTCGACTTAATTGTGTTTGATACCACAAAGTTTTTTTGTACAACACTCTCCAGAGAAAAATCAATCTGCACACAAAATTAAGTGATCATCAAAACCAAATTTCAGACTAGGAATAAAAATGAGTACAGCCTCCTGCTTAGCCTTATTATCTTTGCCTGGATTCTTCACTAATATAGTAATATAAATACAAACTGATCAGATTTAAATATACCACAAAATCCACTGATCAAAAAATGCATGATACATTTTTTTAAGTCTTCACAGTTATTTTTCTATAGTGCTCACCTAAACAAAAATCATTCAATACTTGGGCATGTATCAGGGCTGCCCAAGGCTAATAAAATGTGTGTTGAATAAAATTTAGCATAAATCCTAAAATATTTTAAAATAATAAAAAAAAATCCATTAATGCTAACAGGTAATGGATACAGGGTTTCTTTGGGCGATTTTAACATTCTGGAGGGGCCCCTGGGTGGCTCAGTCAGTTGGGCACCCAACTCTTGGTTTCTGCTCAGGTCGTGGTCTTTGGGTCATGGGATCAAGCCCTGCATTGGGCTCAGTGAGGAGTCTACTTGGGATTCTTTCCCATTTCCTCTTTCTCTCCCTCTGTTCCTTCCCCCTCCCTCTCAGATAAATGAATAAAATCTTTTTCAAAAAAAGCATTCTGGAATTGTACTAATAATTCTACAACCTTGGGGTGCCTGGGTGGCTCAGTGGGTTAAGCCTCTGGCTTTAGCTCAGGTCATGATCTCAGGGTCCTGGATCGAGCCCTGCATCAGGCTCTCTGCTCAGCAGGAAGCCTGCTTCCCTCTCTCTGCCTGCCTCTCTGCCTACTTGTGATCTCTCTCCTCTCTGTCAAATAAATAAATAAAATTTAAAAAAATAATAATAATTCTACAACCTTTTTTTAATACTTTAAAATGGTGAATTTTACAGTATGGGAATTATATCTCAATTTTTCAAAAAGGAAAACATCTATAATATTGATGGTATCCTAATATAAAGTAATTATACCTGCATCCTGGTTGTTGAGCAAGATTTACTACTTGAGGACGAATCTTGAAAGATGAGTTCCAAGACCAGTTTTCCTGAGAATCATTATCTCGAAACATTTGAAAAATGGGTACCACCAATTTGTCTTGATCTGCTGTTCTACTTCCATCAGTTGATGCTGAAATAACTTCAGGTTGAAGAATGTATATGCCATTTAAATTATCAGCTACCATTTTAAGTAAATGAAAACAAGCCAAAAGCTTCTCTGAAAATAACTGACCCTGTTGTTGCTGAGTCAGAAAAAGCTTTACAGTGTTTGAGGTCAGCTTTACCAAATGTCCCACATCTTGTTTGTATCTCATATCCCAATACTGGAATGATAAACACTGATAAAAAAGTTGAAAGATACATAGTACCCATGCATTTTGTCTTGTGCCCCTGCTTAAAAAAAGATCTAGTTTGGGGAAAGGACATTTTATAAATTGAAGAATGTAGAAAAAATGAGTGATACAAACTACTGTGTAATTTAACATTACATTTTTTTCCATCACATTTTTTGATATTCCTATAGCCCATGCTGCAAGGAGATTTTTCTGGACAGAATGCAGTTCTGTAATGGTTTTATCTGTCTCCTTGATATTGTCCTTTGCATGCATTGTATCAAACATAGACGCAAATTCCAATCTTCCCTCCTTGACACTACTGAACAATGAATCATTTTTTTGGTTCCAAAGTGAGAATAAGTTGTCTGGAAAGTGTTTGCCTTCATTAGTTTCTTCTGCTTCAAAATCCTAAAACATGAGTGAAAAAAAATTATACTTAATGCCATTTAATACCTTATATGTAAAATCACTAGGGTTCTCAAATTTCTCTCCCTTTAACAAGAGAAAAACAAAATACATTTCTTGGTATAAAGTCAATATGTACCTGTTTGAAGTAAATAAAACACTGCTACTAAGTACCTGGAAATCTGCTGTTTCTTCATTTAAGTTCATTGTTTCTTCTGCCTGTAAGAATCTGGGGACAGTAGTATCAGCTAAACTTTTATTTCCTTGGTGTTTTAACAGGCTACATCTCAGGGAATCCAGTGATCGCAAGTTCAGCCCTTTGCCTTTCGGCTGTAGAAGATAAAAGATTTCCAAGAGTAAAAGTTTATCTGTAATTATATCACAAGCAGTTAAAAATTCTATAGACAACTGTATATAATCCAAGGACATTACTGTCAGTATGGTTTTAAATCTGAGAAAACTAAGAAGCCATCTTTTACCCATGATACCAAAAAGCACTATACCTTAGACAATATCATACTTTGGTATGTTTTCTCAAGCCTCTGGGTTGAATCAAGTAGAAGGGATCTCATGAGCACTGATGGAGAGAGGTTATCAACAAATCGAAGGGTTGTGACCATGTATCCATCAGAAATAATGAGGTAGGGTAACCGCGAGTGTGCTTTTATAGAAAATCTCTGTCTCATAGGGTCATTATCAGAAGCTGATGAATCTACAGAATTATTTGAATCTTGAAATGTAAACTGCTGTGGTCTAGCAAACAAACACAAAATTAAAGAATTAGTAAGAGAAAAATCTTCAAGGAAACAATCATATTATTCTAAAGAAAAGCAAAACAACAATTAAAAGCTACAGAATGATAAAAAAGCCAGTTAAACACACTAACATTAAGTTGTATATATCTGTAAGGAAAACATAAATGGCTAAATAATATGTAGATCTATACATTTTTTGGGGCGCCTGGGTGGCTCAGTGGGTTAAAGCCTCTGCCTTCAGCTCAGGTCATGATCTCAGGGTCCTGGGATCGAGCCCCGCATCAGGCTCTCTGCTCGACAGGAAGCCTGCTTCCTCTCTCTCTGCCTGCCTCTCTGCCTACTTGTGATCTCCCTCTCTGTGTCAAATAAATAAATAAAAATCTTTAAAAAAAAAATGTAGGTCTATACGTTTTTTGAATATTTCCTGAATTGTGGCATTTACTCTATTTTGTTTTTAACTTAGTTTTATACAAACTATTTCAGAGAAGAATTAAGGCAGTTCATTTTTACTATTACAGAGTTAAATAGTTAACCTTCCTTCTTACCACATATTTAAACAAACTTATAAGAATATACTTATAAGATATGAATATACTTGTTATTAAGGAGGAGAAAGAAGGGAGGTCTGGGTGGCTCAGTTGGTTGAGCGTCTGAATCTTGGTTTCAGCTCAGGTCATGATCTCAGGGTTGTGGGATTGAGCCCTGAGTCAGGCTCAGTGCTGGGCGTGGAGCCTGCTTAAGATTCCCTTTCCCTCTCTCTCTCCCCCAACCCCTTAAAAAAAGGAGGAGAAAGAAAAAAAATGAGAAAGACATTTGGGAAAGATAGTAGTGAGTAAAATTTATCAGCTTAAGATTAAATTTGACTGAGTTTCCACATAAATGTACATATTTACTGTTATGGCGGAATACTTGCTTATGATTACTTAATATCACTGCTTAATAACTTTGGGGCTTTATAAAGAGAACAAATAATCAAAAATATATTATAATCTCTTTCTGGTTAGGAAACTATTCAAATATAGATTTACTATTCAAATATGGTCAACAACAGATTGGTTAATTATAGAATATCCACAGCACAAGGAAACTGTAGAACATAAGATGTATAATATAAACTGTTTAATCAAAAAAGCAAAACAGTAAACAGCATATATCACAGAACTTTTGTTTTAAAAAAGAAACTAATATTGTCATGATTATAAATGTCATTTTTTTTAAATTTAGAAGACAACACACTAAAATGTTAATAATTGTTATTTGGTAGGAACAGGATTACAAGAATGTTTCATTTTCTACACAATTTAGTTTTATAGCATTTGATTTTTTATTAGTTTATTTTTTTAATAATAAATATGTATTACTTATGTAACCAGAAAAAGTAATCCATTTTAAAAGGTCCTAAATTAATTTTAAAGAAGAATATGAGGAAATTCAAGTCAATTATGAAATAGACCATAAAAAATAAGGAAAAAATACTTCCACTGCAGGAAGTGACAAATTTTTCAACTAGGATTTTCTAATACTAAAAATTAAGCATCAGTTTTTGCTAAATATAATCAAGGACACACCCCTCCTCAATTACCTTTCTGTGAGGCAATGGCAATGGATTAATTTCAAAGGACTTCTCCAATTTTTTTGTATTGTAAATACCTGTGTATATATGTCAGGTCATATCTAATATCAACATCAATAACAACAAATATTTACTGAGCACTTACTTTACATCGGAACTGTACTAAGCAATTCATCACTATTATTTTACTCCAATAGAGTCATCTTCATTCCACAGTAAAAGAAACAGAGGCTTAAAGTATAACTTACCCAAAGTCACACAACTAATACACAGAAGAACCAAGATTTGAATTTTCATCTGACTCCAAAGCCAAACTGCTACCCCAACCCACAATTAAAAATTAAAATATGGCTAAATTCTAAGGTCTTCTATTTCCCACAACTTTTTCCTTTTTTCCCTTTGGGGGAAAAAAAAGATAAATCCATGTGCCAAGTTCAGTTTGAGTTACTATTTAAGTATTCTTTTAAAACAATAAAAGACATATCATACTTCTTTGAACTTTTACATAAAAAAAGATTAATGTTTTAGTGTTATTGAATATTTAAATAACTTATACTTACATAGCCACTATGTCAAATTTTCACCAGGATTAAGCAACAAAAAGAAATAGAAGAAAACTATAAATAAGAAACAGATATTGAGATGACAGACGCAAAGAAAGAATAAGACAACTTGAAAGACAAAATTATTTTTAAAAAAATACATAGTAAAGTAATACCGAAGAAGAAAACCTTCTGTAAACAAATTAAAATAATTCAAATGTCTCACCTATATGTTATTAGTGGGTGAAAAGGAATAAATTCTGCTGGCCCAAATTCTATGGAGCAACCAAATGTAATTAATGTTACCAATTCACCTTGACAGGTCAATAAAACCAGGGAGCCACGTTTTAACATACAAGCCAGAAAAAGACTATCATGAGTCCAGCTGATATCACCTACCCAGTAGGACCTAGAAAAAGCAAGACAGTATGTTTAGAAAGGACTCTCTATAATGTCTTTCGCAATTTAAAATGGCTAAGCAAGGGTGAAACACTCCAACAATAAGGGAAAAAGAATGAATAGTAGGCAACTACCATATACATTTGTGTATTTTACTTCCCAGAAAAAAGTAAAATGTTTGCTCATAAATAAGTATTCCTTACAACATAGCAATTAGAAATTCACAGATACATAAGCAAATAAGATGAAAATACTCCCTAAAAGAGTTAAGCTTTTCAGTTACTCACATTTTAATTAGAACAACTTTAATCATATTGGTGTCTACAACTAAAATCCACTGATAGATTTAAAGGTCAATACCCCGCCTGTCCTCTCTGCAGCTTGCCAGAGTTCCATGAGCAGCAGACTTTCTCCTCCCAAAGCCATCCTTACTACTCCTTAACTATCTGATAATATTAATCTTTCATGGAAACAAAAAATAGCTCCTCATGTAAATTATGACAGAAACTCTAAGTCAAGCAGAGCACTACAATGAGACTAGTAATACTTTATTTTATTAGAGTTGAGACATGATGTTATATTAATTTCAGGTGTAAGAATGAGTAATACCTCTTTAGAAAAGAACTTTTGGAGAGGGAAAGAAAATGAAGAGGCAAAGCTAGATAGACCTAAAAACTTTGGAAATTCAGAGAACAGCACAGAAAAGTGTTTAGAAAAGGAAATCTAGAAGTCCAAGAGAAAATCTGGTAGTGGCTCACATGCCATCCAAAATTAACCCATATGCAGAGCACACCAACTTTGTTTAAAAAGCTAATACCTCAGCCTCCCTGAGTATATAATGGTTTTCCCAGTCCAGATTATTTCATTTTGGTCTCTAATTAAGTTCAATTATTTCCCTACCCAGTTGTAATCCTACTCCTCCTGACACAACACAAGAAAAAAATGAAAGAGAAAAGAAAATATGTTCATGTATCTTCCACCCTACTGAGACCCTTTCTTAAAGTAGGATTTTCCTTACATTAAGCAATTTTTAGAATCTATCAAGCACAAATACTGAAAGTATATTACATTACCTATCTAAATACCTATTTAGATACCTTTACCTTTTGAATTTTCAGAGTCTTAAACTTATTAAACTATTGGAAAATAAAAACACTATGTAGAAACACAAGAGTTCTTACCTGATAAGTGTAGCTGGGACCACAGGGTTCTTATTACTACATCCTCTCAGGCTACCACAGAGAGTAACAAAATTCAATGTGTTTATAAACAATACCTGAGTTGCCTAGAAAGGAAAAAAAGACAACAAAGCCATTAAATTATTTCACTTTAATCATTACTTTTAATTCTAGAGACCTAGAGGCACTTGGGTGGCTCAGTTGGTTAAGCAACTGCTTTCAGCTCAAGTCATGATCCTGGAGTGCCAGGATCAAGTCCTGCATCGGGCTCCCTGCTGGGCGGGGAGTCTGCTTCTCCCTCTGCCTCTCCCCTCTCATGCTTTCTCTCTCTCAAATAAATAAATAAAATCTTTAAAAAATTCTAGAGACCTAGAGACTATTAACGTATAAATAAAGTATCTTGGAAGTCTTTCGCAACTGGAAAACAATACTGAAAACTAAAACTCCTCACTTTTTTATACTATATTTTAAGGCTATCAGTTACCACTTTGCCCTTTTTTCTTCCTTTTTGCTACCCTCTTTCCACTTCTGAAGGCCAAGTTTTGAAATTACAGCAGCTAGTTTAAATAACTTTACCAATCCACAACATTAAATTGGATCAGAAAATACCAACTTAAAAAACATAAAGTAGTATTAAAAAACAAGGAACTCCAAACTGGACTAAACTCTTTTATTGGTTACTTCCAAGACAGATTACATTTACTGACCTTTGGGTCTTTCTGATTAAGAGTTACTGCCAAGGAAACACCATCTCTTGAAAAGGCAGAAAGTAGAGCTCCTCTTGACTTTACTGATTCACATTTAGGAACCAGATTGCACAGAAGGCAGTTTTGTTGTGCCCAATGAACATGGTATGGCAATGATCTAAGAAAGCAATGAAATAATTGAAATAGGAAATATGGTAACTTTTAAATTAATATTTAGTTGATCACAAAAAACTTAAGAGTCCAACTAAATTCCTACGTGTGCACAAATATCAGGGGGCCTCTTAGCTACTGTTCAGAAGTTTCATCCATGGCACAAAAAGCAGTTGCTAGTTAAACAAATTCAATATTAGCATTTTGTTGGGGCGCCTGGGTGGCTCAGTGGGTTAAAGCCTCTGCCTTCGGCTCAGGTCATGATCCCAGGGTCCTGGGATCGAGCCCCGCATCAGGCTCTCTGCTCAGCAGGGAGCCTGCTTCCCCCTCTCTCTCTGCCTGCCTCTCTGCCTTCTTGTGATCTCTCCCTCTGTCAAACGAATAAATCAAATCTTTAAAAACAAATAAATAAATAAAAAATAAAAAAATATTAGCATTTTGTTAGTAAAGGCATGTTCCATAGTCAACCCCAAACACATCTATTTTGATGAAAGGTTTAGGTGATACATATTTCTACATTATTATAAACATTTATACAGAAATTAAATAGGTGGAGAAGAAAAGATTTTTAAAATAGTGGCAATGATTTTGCCACTGGGGTGCCTGTCTGGCTCAGTTGGTAGAGCCTGCGACTCTTGAGCTCAGGGTTTTAAGTTGAAGCTCCACCTTGGACTCCATGCTGGGTGTGAAGTTTTCGTACAAAAAATTAAAAATTAAATAAAAATTAAATAAAATAGGGGTGCTTGGGTGGCTCAGTGGTTAGGCACCTGCCTTCAGCTCGGGTCATGATCCCGGGGTCCTGGGGTCAAGCCACACATCGGGCTCCCCGCTCAGCAGGAAGCCTGCTTCTCCCTCTCCCACTCCCCCTGCTTGTGTTCCCTTTCTCGCTCTCTCTGTCAAATAAATAAATAAAATCTTTAAAAAAAAAATTAAAATAGTGGCAATGTTCTATATTTGATATGAGGATGGTTATACACATATTTATCAAAATGCATCTCATTATACACTTAAGATCTATTCTTTTTACTTTATATAAATTATACTTTAATAAAGTACTGTTAGCATATGAAAATGAAAATAAGCAAAAAAAAAATCATACTATTTTACTAAATCCTACTTAGGCATTCTATGCTTTTAATGCACTCTGTATATTACTGGGCTTTTTAGAATAAATAAAACTTTTTCTATCTATCTACCTATCTATCTATTTATTTAAGTAATCCCTATCCCCAGCGTGGGCTCAAACTAATGACCCCAAGATCAAGAGTGGCACGCTCTTGTGACTGAGTCAGCCAGGTACCCCTAAATAAAACCATTTTTTATATATATTTTTAATTCATTTATTTGAGAGAGAGAGAGAGAAAGCACATTAGTGGGGGGAGGGGCAGGGCAGAGGGAGAAGCAGACTCCCCACTGGGCAGGAATCCCCATGCAGGGCTCCTTCCTAGGACCTCAGGACCTCGGGATCATGACTTAAGCTGAAGGCAGATGCTTAACAAATTGAGCCATCCAGGCACCCCAATAAAACTATTTTTTAATTTAAAAAGTACTTGAACATTTAAAAGGTACAGTAAATTCAAGTTATGTCCCTTTAAAATTCAATTGAATTATTTTTCAAAATAACTATCTCTATACCACAGCCTTTCTTACCTTTTACATGTTCTCAATTCCAAGAAAGGAAACAAAACAAAAACAAGAAAAACCTTCTAGAGTAAACATTTAAAATGAAAACTAAAATAACAAAGTAGTATTTATGGGAAGAACAGCTTTGTAAAAATCTCAGAAGTTCAAATTCACATTTCATTTAACTAATCTATGTTTTTATGGGAGAAAAATACTGCTGTAAAAGGGATAAAAAACAAGGAAGAAGGAAATCTTTACCTTACCTTATAGGTGTAAATACATTTTCATGCCACCGAATTGCTAGAAATGTCAACTTCAGACATTCTCCAGAATAAAAAGTAAATGAACACAAGCAGCAATCTCCAAATAACTGTAGATAAATGTAATAAACTTAGTATATAACTCATCTGAAAGTAAATCAAGATATATAGAACATATATTTCTCATCATAAATAAAATAAAATATGGAAATCCTGCTTCTATTTTTATTCTTAACATTAGGCTAAAGAATAATTAAAAAAAAAAAAAAAAGTAATTTATTTCTGAGCCAGAGGCATGTCCTAAGCAAACACTGCCATTTACTGTGACTATTACTGGAAAGATTCTTATATATTCTTATGTACTTTTATCTTATCTTATAATTATATATTATTTAAGTTAGGGCATTACCTCTGGAGGTGGAGGAAGGTAGAGGAAAATAAAATTTCAAAATGTGATTTTTAACAATAGTGGATTGGGTAATGAAATGTTGGCCCATACATACAAAGAAGGCATGCAGCTATTTATAATGTTTTTTAGTTAATGAATATGTTCTTTCTTGGAAATTAAATGTCTTACTTAATATCACCAATTCTAGCTTTATAAATTATTAAACTAGTTATATTTTAAAACTAAGGAAAAGTACAGAATCAGACCTATAAATAGAGAACAAACTGCTGGTTGCCAGAGTGGATGGGCAAAATAGGTAAAGGGGAGTGGGAGGTACAGGCTTCTAGTTACGTAACAAGCAAGTCATGGGAATAAAAGGTAAAGCATAGGGTATATTATCAATGGTACTGTAATAGTTTTGCATAGTGACAGATGGTAACTATACTTGTGATCACAGCATAACAAAGAGTTGTTGAATCGCCATGTTGTGTACCTGTAACTAATGTAACACTGTGTCGACTATACTCAAATAAATAAATAAAATTTTAGGGGCACCTGGGTGGCTCAGTCGTTAAGAGTCTGCCTTCGGCTCAGATCATGATCGAGCCCACACTGGGAGGAAGCCTGCTTCTCCCTTTCCCACTTGCCCTGCTTGTGCTCTCTCGTTGTCTCTGTCAAATAAATGAAAGTCTTAAAAATAAATAATAATAAGCAAATAAAATTTTAAAACTAGGGAAAAGTGAAACTAGGGAAAGAAAAAGGAAGCTCTAACTTAAACCATTTTTTTATTTAAATATAGTTTACAGGGACGCCTGGGTGGCTCAGTTGGTTAAGCGGCTGCCTTCAGCTCAGGTCATGATCCCAGGGTCCTGGGATCGAGTCCCACATCGGGCTCCTTGCTCAGCGGGAAGCCTGCTTCTCCCTCTGCCTCTGCCTGCCTCTCTGCCTACTTGTGATGTCTCTCTCTCTCTGACAAATAAATAAATTCTTTAAAAATAAATAAATAAATAAATATAGTTTACAGCGTCATATTATTTTTGAGTGTACAATATAATGATTCAACAAATCTACACATTTCTCAGTGTTCATCAAGATAAGTGTGCTCTTAATACCCTTTATCTATTTCACCCATCCCTCAACCACCTCCCATCCGTTCCCCTCTGGTAACCACCAGTTGTTCTCTGTATTTAAGAATCGTTTTTGTTTGTTCATTTTGATTTTTAGATTCAACATGTAAGTGAAGTCCTGGTATTTGTCCTCGGACTGACTTATTTCACTTGGCATTATACCCTCTAGGTCCATCCATGTCATCACAAATGGCAAGATCTCATTCTTTTTTTTATCACTGAGTAATATTCCATTATATATATATATGCCACTTCTTTATCTACTCACCTATTGATAGACACTGGGTTGCTATCATAGTTTGGCTACTGTAAATAATGCTGCAATAAACATACAGGTACATATGTCTTTTTGAATTAGTGTTTTTGCTTTCTTTGGGTAAATACCCAGTTGTGGAATTAGTGGATCACATGGTATTTCTATTTTTAACTTTTCGAGGAAACTCCATTCTGTTTTCCACAGTGGCTGCAACAACAGTGCATGAGGGTTCTTTTCTCCACGTCCTTGTCAAACACGTGTTATTTCTTGTCTTTTTGATACTAGTTATCCTGACAGGTGTCAGTTGATATATCTCAGTGTAGTTTTGGTTTGCACTTCTCTTATGATTAGTGATGTTGAGCATCTTTTCATACAACTGAAGCCATCTGTATGTCTTCTGTAGAGAAATGTCGATTCAGGTCCTCCGCCCATTTTTTAATTGATTATTTGTGGGTTTTTGGTGTTGAGTTGTATAAGTTTTTTGTATACTTTGGATATTAACCCTTTAACAGAAATATTATTTGCAAATATCTTCTCCAGTTCAACAAACTCCCTTTTTGTTTTGTTGATGGCTTCCTCCTTCCCTGTGCAAAAACTTTATTTTTGTGTACCTCCAATAGTTGTTTCCTTTGCCAGAGGAGATATATCTAGGAAAATGTTTCTAAAGGTGATGTCAAAGAAATTACTGCTTATGCTTTCTTCTAGGAATTTTATGGTTGCAGGTCTCACATTTAGGTCTTTAATTTATTTTGAGTTTATTTTTTTGTGACGTAAGAAAATGGTCCAGTTTTCTCAACACCATTTGCTGAAGAGACTTTTTCCCCACTATATGTTTTTGCTTCCTTCCTCATAGACTAATTGACCATGTATGCATGGGTTTATTTCTGGGTTCTCTATTCTGTTTCATTGAGCTATGTGACTATTTTTGTGCCAGTACTGTGCTTTTTGATCACCTCCAGCTTTGTTCTTTTTCAAGATTGTTTTGGCTGTTCGGGATCTTTTGTGCTTCTGTACAAATTGTGGGGTTATTTGTTCTAGTTCTTTGAAAAATGTTGGTATTTTGATAGGGATTGCATTAAATCGGTAAACTGCTTTGGGTAGCATGAACATTTAACAATACTGGTTCTCCCAATTCATGAGCATGGAATATCTTTCCATTTGTTTGTGTCATCTTCAATTTCTTTAATCAGTGTTTCATAGTTTTCAGAGTACAGTTCTTTCACCTCTTTGGTTAAGTTTATTCCTAGGTATTTTATTCTTTTTGGTGCAATTATAAATGAAATTGTTTTCCTAATTTCTCTTTCTGCTACATCATTTCTAGTGTAGGGTAATGCAAGAGATTTCTATATATTCATCTTGTATTCTATGACTTTACTGAATTTGTCAGTTCTAGCAGTTTTTGGTGGAGTTTAAACCATTTTTAATTAACATTTTAAAAAATATGACCAAGAAATGTAGAAAGATTTTTTCTACAATAATTTCATAATTACTCTGACAATAATGACTAAAGCTATATAACAGTGCTTTACACACTCTGCTATATAGCTTCACAAATAGTGTCTGTTCTTAGAGTCTGAGATCTCAATTTCTATAACACCCTGTCTGATTTGGATTTTACCTCATTTTTTATAAAAACAGCATGCACTACAGCTTCTTTATCTTCATTGGAAGGCAAATGAACTGCTTCTTCAGGAATGATCTGGGACCACTGGCCTACCAATGAAGGGGTTTTAGAAGAGATGATATTCTTGAATTCCAAATATTCCCAAAGAAATATGCATCCAGAAGGAGTTATAAGCAGAACTCTTTTCCCATTTCCAGATACATACAAGTACAGTCTCAAGGAGCTCGCTTAAAAAAAAAAGAAAAAAAGTTAATTAAACCTCTGAAATCTGAATTCTTCCCAGATAGTACATAATTTATCTATTCTGATAATAAGAAACCTAAATGATACTTCCATTCAGGATAAAACTAAGGCACTACTAAAAAATTCAAAGTACAAATAATAGTTATATTTATCATATACTTGTTATGTGATATTAGGAACCCATTGTTGTTGTTTTTAAGATTGTATTTCTTTATTTGACAGAGAGACACAGCGAGAGAGGGAGTTGGAGAGGAAGCAGACTTCCCACTGAACAGGGAGCCTGAGCTGAGGCTCGATCTCAGGACCCGGCGATCATGACCTGAGTTGAAGGCAGATGCTTAACAACTGAGCCACCCAGGCACCCCAAGGAACCCATTGTTATCAGATATGTTAGGCCAGACTTTTCTTCGAGATTATATAAGAAAACGTACATATGTATATATCCTCTCTATATACAGATATATATATGCACACATACAGAGATGTATTTTTAAAATAGTAACAGGAAAAATGTTTCATCTTCTTTTCCTTCTATTTACCAAGTAAACCAACTTAAGCAAATAAAAAATTCCTACCTACTGCAGCTTGAATCATTTTCTTAGGCTCTTCAGTTGTCTGTATAGTTTTCAAGCAATCTCGATCCTTGTTCCAAAGAAAAAGCTCCCCTGTAGTGAGTACCCCAGCCAGCCAGGCATCTGTTTCCAAAAAGGAAATATAACACTTAAAATCTAATATTTCCCTTGATATTACCCCAAATTATGAACAAACACAATTAATCTAGCCTTTCGAAAATATCAGTACTACTTAACCATTACTGGATGTTGTTAGCACAATAACATCCCTCAGTAAAGGCTGCAGACAAGGAATTTTCTTCTTTGTTCTTCCTGATAGCAAATTAATTTCATTTATGAATTTATCATCCAAAAGAAAGACAGCTTCATTTTCCTAAGAGAAGAAACATGTGAGACTTAAGAGGTGCCAGAAGTTCATTCAACCTCTAACCTAAATAATCCCAGAAAGGAAAATCAGTGACATTCAAGAAAGATTACACACTTGTACCACAATAAGGCTGATTAGGTAACCTGGAGATTTTTTCATTCTGTCTTAAAATATTTCTTAATAGAATTATTAGGTAGAATAACCTAATGTTTACATCTAAATCTTTCTGACCTTTAAAATTATAGGAGTGTCTTCCAATTCTGCTAGCGAAAATTCAGTTATGTGTTGTTTAATTTCATCAACTTGAAAAGTAGCATGGGCAGTTTTTTAAATTATTTACCTAGATTAAAACAGATATGGCTTCTGAAATTTATAAACCCAAGGCTCTGATTATTTTTTATTATCTAGAAAAAGCATGCTGTTTTGAATGAACCTTGTTTTCATATATTTTAGGGCAGTGGTTTTCAAAGTACTACCTAACCAACACTATTAGCAACACCTGAGACCTTGTTAGACATGCACACTCTCCACCCAGACCTACTCAATCCGGAACTCCAGGAGTGGGGCCCAACACTTGTTTTAAAAAGATCACCAGCTAAAGGGGCACTTGGGTGGTTCAGTTGGTTAAGTATCTGACTCAATCTCAGCTCAGGTCTTGATCTCAGGGTTGTGAGTTCAAGCCCCGTGTTGGGTATCACCAGATGATTCTGAACCACTGCAAAGTTCAAGAGACATTGTTCTAGAGGAAGTTAACAATATAATTTCTCACAGGAAATGATTCTAAACACCAAATTTTTAAATTTTCATAATTATTACATATTTTAAGAGAATTTTATAGGTCTGCCAACTTTCCCTAAGGAAAATGTGAATGGTGTTCCTGGATTGCTGGTATATTCTGGCCCATCTTTATTCTAAGTTCTAAGGGACACTTTTATTGAATACTCATGAAAATCACAATGGGAGGAAACACTTCACTGACTGTTCCAGTAAGGAAAGGTTCAGAAGATTAAATATTCCCTTTTGGTTACAGAAAAATAAAAAGCTTTCGCACCATGTAAGAGGAAACCATCAATAAAACAAAAAAGCAATCTGCTGAATGGAAGAAGACATTTGCAAATGATAGATCTGGTAAGGGGTTAAAATCCAAAGTATACAAAGAAATTATACAACTGTACACCAGGGGCGCCTGGGTGGCTCAGTGGGTTAAAGCCTCTGCCTTCAGCTCAGGTCATGATCTCAGGGTCCTGGGATCGAGCCCCACATCGGGCTCTCTGCTCACTGGGGAGCCTGCTTCCCCCTTTCTCTCTGCCTGCCTCTCTGCCTACTTGTGATCTCTCTCTGTCAAATAAATAAAATCTTAAAAAAAAAAAAAGATACAACTGTACACCAAAAAAACGTAAATAATCCAATTAAAAAATGGGCAGAGGACCTGAATAGACATTTTAATACAAAAGACATACAGATAGCCAACAGATACATGAAAAGATGCTCAAAATCACTAATCATCAGGGAAGTGCAAATCAAAAAACCACACTGAGATATATCACTTAACACCTGTCAGAATGACTAGAATCAAAAAGACAAGAAGGGGGGCACCTGGATAGCTCAATTAAGCGTCTGACTCTTGGTTTCAGCTAGGTCATGATCTCAAGGTCCTGAATTCAAGCCCCACATCAGGCTCTGTGCTCAGCGAGGAGGCTGCTTGAGATTTTCTGGCTCTCCCTCTGCCCCTCTCCCTGCTGTTTTTCTCTCTTTAATAAATAACCAAAATCTTTAAAGAAAAAAAAAAAAGACAAAAGGGGCACCTGGCTGGCTCAGTCAGTGGAGCATGTGACTCTTGGTCTCAGGTTGTGAGTTTGAGCCCTACGTTGGGTGTAGAGATTACTTACAAATAAAATCTTTTAAAAAAAAACCACACAAACAAACCAGAAATAACAAGTGTTTGGCAAGGATGTGAAGAAAAATGGATTCTTGTGCACTGATGGTGGGAATATAAATTGGTGCAGCCACTGTGGAAAATAGTATGGAGTTTCCTCAAAAAATTAAAAATACAGGGGCGCCTGGGTGGCTCAGTGGGTTAAGCCTCTGCTTTCGGCTCAGGTCATGATCTCAGGGTCCTGGGATCGAGCCCTGCATCGGGTTGTCTGCTCGGCAGGGAGCCTGCTCCTTCCCCTCTCTCTGCCTACTTGTATCTCTCTCTCTCTCTGTCAAATAAATAAATAAAATCTTAAAAAAAAAAATTAAAAATACAAATACCATGTGATCCACTAATTCCACTACCGGATTTTATTTTTTTTAAGATTTTATTTATTTATTCATCAGAGAGAGAGGGCGAGAACAAGCAGGGGAGGCACCAGGCAGAGGGAGAAGCAAGCTCCTCACCAAGCAAGGTGTGACTGATGCGGGACTTGATCCCAGGATGCTGGGATCATGACCTGAGCTGAAGGCAGTCGCTTAACTGACTGAGCCACCCAGGTGTCCCTGGATTTTTTTTTTTTTTAAGATTTTATTTACTTATTTATTGTCAGAGAGAGAAAGAGAGACAGGGCACAAACTGGAGGTTGCCAGAGGCGAGATGAGTGGGGAGATGGGCAAAATCATTGAAGGAGATTAAGAGGTATGAGTTCCAGTCATAAAATAAATAAGTTACAGAGATGAAAAGTACAGCATAGGGTATATACTCAATACATTGTATACACTGTAATAGTGTTGTATGGTGACAGATGATTATACTTATTGTGAGGAGCACTGATTAACGCACAGAATTGTAGAATATGTTATACACCTGAAACTAATACATTGTTATGTTAATTATATTTAAATTAAAAATTTTTCATTAAAAACTCCCTTTGAGGGGCACCTAGGTGGCTTAGTCAGTTAAGTGTCAGACTTCAGCTTAGGTCATGATCCCGGGATCCTGGGATGGGGCCCCAAGTTGTGCTCCATGCTCAGCAAGGAGTGTGCTTCGTCCTCTCTCTCTCTCCCTCCCCCACTCATGTTCTCTCTCTCTTTCTCTCAAGTAAATAAAAATTTAAAAAATAAAAATAAAAAAAAACAACTCCCCTTGATATATACCATCTCAACCTTAAACGTAATAAGACAAAAAAATTTTTTTGAAAGTAAAATATTTCTTTTAGACAGACCATTTAACTTTCTGGAAAAGCTAACTTGCTCACCATACACACACACACACACACAATCCTGTTCTGTGAGCACATGATTCTTCTAAACATGGTGGTTTAAGACCACAGAACATTTATCTTAGAGGCAAAGTATACAATTAACACATTATTACTGCTGGTATTGTATGAAGAAAGAAAAACCTACCTGTCCTAACCAGGAGACTCGTGGCCAGGGCTTTTTCTGCTTGATACTTGTTGATGTCAAAACTTCTAATCTTATCTCCATGCTTGTCAAGGTAACAATGACTAATTAAGTAAACATTCCATAAGATGCTGTAAAAAAATTATAATAATAATAAATAGCCCATAAGATTTACTGAGGATAGTAATTTAGAATTTTCACATAGTAAATTACTTTTTCATCAGCTCAAATTAACTCTCTTTTTAAGATAAGATACTGTGAATGCATTCAGTACCTCGTATTTCGAACAGGCAAAATGTATTTGCTTTTTTCCACAAGTTTTTTCTCAGACTATAAAGATAAAAATAAACTAGGAAGAGATCTTGACAATAAAGTTTCTATGCAATATGCTTTTCTCAGCGTCATAGGTTGTATTTCCCAAAGTTGGCCACAACAGTATCTCCCATCCCACATGCTTTTTTTATACTGTGACTTTGACACTTCTCTCATTGAGAGCTATTTGAGATATGAGATACTAAATGCATTCTCAATATCTTATCTTAAAAAGAAGAAACCATGACTCTATATAATTATGAATAAGTAAATTAATTGAACATTTTTTAAATGGTATATTTACATTGTTTCAAACTATAAAAATACCCTATAAAGTATTCATTAATTGCAAAAAAGAAAAAAGTAACTTTATAATGAAGAAGCCGGGCAGACTCCATTTAATCCAGTGACCAAAATGAAAATTATCAGAAACGGGACAACTGGAGAATGTGTCACCTAATAGGTAAAATGAGAAAAATGTCTCTGTGACATATGTGCTAAAGATACATAACCTGAATCTAATCACAAGGATGTATTAGGCAAACCCAAATTGAGGGACATCCTACCAAATAACTGATCTGAAATCTTCAAAAGTTTCAAGGTTATGAAAGTTGGGAAAGAGATCAAGAAACTGGTCCAAATGGAAAACCTGATAACTAAATGAGTTGCAGTAAGTAATTGTACATTTTATCTTTTCATGATAAAGTAAAATATTGGCAACTGGAAACACTTGAAAGAGAAAATGAGGATGATACAGTTGTAATGTATGAATGTTAATTTTCTGATTTTGATGGGTATCTTCCATATATGTAGGTAATGTCCTTGTTTGCAGAAAATACACACTAAAATATTCAGAGGTAAGAGAACATCAGTTTGTCACTCACTCTCAAATGATTCATGAAAAATATTTCCTTGTACTATATATGCAATTTTCCTGTAAGTTTCTGACTGTTCCAAATTCATATTTTTTATTTTTAAAATAAAAAAATCATATGTAATTTGGCTATTGGCATGTATTCAATCATAGCCTTATTCTTTCCTTATTTGGTATGATTAATGTCATCTTTAAAAAGAAAGTAGCTGAATTTTTTTTGTAAAATAAGCTTTAAAAGAAAAACTATTCAAGTACAGCAAAGAGGACCTATTAAGATGCTAGCCATCCTCATATTTTATATTTTAACATTGTTTTTCAATTGCTTAGAACCCTAATAGTCTAAATGACCATGTCGAGATACTATTTTTATAAACTTTAAGTATAAATAAAATTATAAATGAAAATAAATAAAAGAAATTATTTAAAAAGAGCTAATCACGGGTGCCCGGGTGGCTCAGTCGCTTAAGTGTCTGACTTTTGATTTCGGCTCAGGTCATGATCTCGAGGTCATGGGACAGAGCCCTGATGTGGAGCTCTGCCCTCAGTGGGAAGCCTACTTTCGAGTCTCTTCCTCTCCCTGTACCCCTCCCCCACTTGTGCTCACACACTCTAAAATAAATAAATCTTTTTAAAGAAAAGCTAACCAAATGCAAGAGGAATGATTTCATCAGAAAAGGATCATTTGCAGTTCCTAATAAAATAATAGATCTAGTCAACAGTGTCAGTGGTTGCTAAAACTATTAGGTGAAAGTAGATGGGGAAATTTATTAGATGAACTGACACGGCCTACCAACTTAAAATTACTAACTATGAGACAAAGATATTATATTCCTCCTGATATGTTGCTATGTAGATGGGAAGTACACAAAACTATCTATGAAATATTCTTTTTTTTTTTTTAAGATTTATTTGAGAGAGAACGAGAATGAGCAGTGGGTGGGGGAGGGATAGAAAGATAGGGAGAAGCAGACTCCTCACTGAGCAGGGAGCCCAGCATAGGGCTCAATCCCAGGACCCCAAGATCATGACCTGAGCCAAAGGCAAGACAGTTAATCAACTGAGCTATCCAGGCACCACTGAAACATTCTTAAAAAGAAAAAAATTTAAAACTGAACCTTAATCTGTATCTGACTCTAAGCACCAATTGACAAGAAATAAAGAAAATAAAGGAACTATTAAATATACCAAGGAGAATAAAATCAACCAAATTCAGAGTGTAGAAAATGTTATAGGATAAATGATGCAGTTTCTTCAACAAATAGTATTTTAAAGGGAGAGGGGCACTTGGGTCGCTCAGTTCAGCATCTGACTCTTGATTTCAGCACTGGTGATGATCTCAGGGTTGTGAAATGGAGCCCCAAGTTGGGCTCCACACCCAGTGGAGAGCCTGCTTGAGATTCTTTCTCTCCCTCTCTTTCTGCCCCTCTCCCCATTCACACGTGTTCTCTCTAAAATAAATAAAATCTTTTTTAAAAAGGGGGAAGGAGGAGAAACTGATATATATGTATTATGTAGATATAGATATGCATATATATATATAAGGGGGGAGTGTTAAGAGACATAATAATCAAATGTAATACATGAAGATCTTTTTTGGACCTTAATTAAAATAAAGCAGTTAGAAATAGATATTCAGCAGCTGCCAAAAAGAATAAGAAGATCTCAAAAAAAAAAAAAAAGAATAAGGAAGATCTCTGTGAACTGTGATTTCTAAAATATATTGTTAATTGAAAAAAGTAAAGTGTAGGGATGCCTGGGTGGCTCAGTCGGTTAAAGTGTCTGCCTTTGGCTCAGATCATGATCTCAAGGTCCTAGGATGGAGTCCGACATCAGGCTCCCTGCTCAGCAGAAAGCCCGCTTCTCCCTTTCCCACTCCCCCTGCTTGTGTTCCCACTCTCACTGTGTCTCTCTTTGTCAAATAAATAAATAAAATCTTAAAAAAAAAAAAAAAAAGAAAGAAAGAAAAAAGAGTGTACCTAGTATGTACTTTGTATGTAAGGAGAAGAAAATAACATATGCATCATTTAATTTTGCAAAAATAAAACAAAAAAAATTTTTTTAAATAAAACAAAAATTAACAAAATAGGTTAACTACCATGGGGTGGGGGTGGCAAACAAAGTGAAAAGGCTAGGGAGAGAAGTATACTTAATACACCTTTTTGTATAGTCTTGACTTTTGGAATTACATTAATAAACAAGAATGGGGGGGACATAAAACTTAATACAAAGAGAAGCAAATCCAACTATATTTCAAATGAGTAAAATAACCACAATGAAAAGAAAAAGGATTAATTCAAGTAACTTTTAAATACAGTATTTTGACTATATGCTCTCAAACTGAAGATAAAAAGAACTACAAACAAACCTCAAATCCTTCTTAGTAGGTTTGTTTTTACTAGGGGTAGGAGCATAGAAATTATGAAGCTATTTTTTGTATATTGTAAGACTGAGCAAATTAATATATATATATTTGTATATATACACACACACACACATATGTATATATAAAATATATATTATTTTCAAGCCAGCATTTTCATTGTAGAAGAAATGGAAAACAAAGAATGGGGAAAGGTAAAGAAGAGCCCTAAAGGGCTGGATAAGAACTAGAGGTGTCAGTATAAAAACTCATGATTTCCAGCTCTGTCTTCTAAAAGGGCCTATAGAAGCAATGACACCCAGTAGCAATGAGCAAACCTAGCACCCAGATTTGGGGTTCTTTTCTTTCTTTTTTTTTTTTTTTAAGATCCTACCTACTCATTTGAGAGAGAGAGAAAGCACAAGTGGGGGGAGGGGCAGAGGGAAAGGGAGAAACAGATTCCCTACTGAGCACAAAGGCCCGACCTAATGAAGTGGGACTTGATCCCAGCACCCCAAGATCATGACCTGAGCCGAAGTCAGATGCTTAACTGACTAAGCCACCCAGACACCCCTAGATTTTGGTTTCTAAGTACCATTCCTCAGTAAGAGAAACTGGGTCTCCTTGAAAAATAGTGATTTCAGGGCAGAGATAGTGAAGGAAACAGATGGACCTGGAACATCCTATTTCAAAGTAAGGAAGCGAACATATAATGGGGGCATGTCAAAAAGAAACAGGACCAAGGGGTGCCTGGGTGGCTTAGTTAGTTAACCATCTGACTCTTGGTTTCAGCTCAGGTCACAGTCTCAGGGTTATGGGATCGGGCCACACCTAGGGCTCCATGCTGAGGAGAGTCTGCTTGGGATTCTTTTCCCCTCCCTCTCCCCACCCCACTCTTCCCCTGACCTTGTGCATACACGTTCTCTCTCTCTCTCTCTCTCAAATAAATAAATAAAATCTAGAAACTTCCTTTCTAGAAGGAAGGAAGGAAGGAAGGAAGGACCGACCAAGATTGATGGGCCAAATCCCATAGGTCAAATTTGAGACACTCTTAGCATCAAAATAAAGATGAGCAACAGGTTACAATCTATTAAATAAAGAATAAATGAGGACACACTGATTTGACGGTAGATGTGGAAAATCACCATTTTGCAACTATCATAGTTAAAACTGATTAGGGATGAACCATCAACAGATGCTAAACCAGGCAGAGGGAGAGGGAGGATTCTGATAAAGCACAGGATATTTACATAATCTGGAGGTATTGCCCCACAATTGCAGCTGACCCTTGAACAACACAGGTGTGAACTATGAGGACCCACTTATACAAAGATTTTTTTTAATAAATACAGTATAGTACTGTAAATGTGTTTTCTCTTAGGATTTTATTAATGCCATTACCTTTTCTCTAGCTTATATTATGATCCAGCATATAATACATACAACATACACAATATGTGTTAAATATTTATGTTAGCGGTAAGGCATGGCCAACTGTAGGCTATTAGTAGTTCAGTTTTTCCGTGGTCAGCAGATTTTCAACTGCACGGAGGTGGGTGTTGGCACCCTTAACCCCCACATGCTTTAAAGGTCAACTGTACTTAATTTGCAAAAAAGGGGAAGATAATAGTGAAAAGGACAAAAAATGATAGTGGAGAAAACAGATTAACATCTTAACCTCTAAGAGGGAGACATTATGCTCCTCTGATTGTGATAATTCGAAAAAGACATAACATTATTTATATAGTAGTCCAACCGAAAATTTCAAACCTAACTCTATTCATGAAGAAACTAATTCATATTGAAGACTTTGATATAAATGGGCTATTTAGTCCTTAAAAGTATCAATATCATGAGAAACAAAGGCTCAAGAACTATTTGAAGTTAAAGAAGATTAACAATAAAAGACAACTAAATGAAATGAAATATCCTGAACTGTATCTTGTACTAGAAAAGAAAATTAGCTGAAAAGGATATTATTGTGACACTTGACATAACTGGAAATACAGACTATAGCATAGATAAAAGTAACATATCAATGTTAAACTTGGGGAATTTGATAAATGTACTTGTTTACATAAAAGAGTATCATTGCTCCTAGGAAATACATATTATACTACTTGAGTAGTAAGGCAGAAAGAGGCATGATGCATGCAATCCACTCTCAAATAGTTCAGGAAAAACAATGTGTGTGCACATGCATAAACAGAAGGAAAAAGCATGCATAAAATATAAATAAGTGGGCAAACTGGGTAAAAGTATAGGAGTTCTTTAGTATTATTTTTGCAATTTTTCCATAAATCTGAATTTCAAATTCAAAAAAGAAGAAAACTGAAAATGATAGGGTATTAAATAACATTAAGGAATTAATGTTATTTTTGGTGGTATATTGTAATTCAATTATGGGTTTGGTTTTCGTTTTTTTTTAAGGGTGCTTACCTCTTCTAGCTATGAGAGATACAGTATATACTTAAGTATTTATGCCAGGAATTTCCTTTAAAAAACTTCAGAAGGGGGCGCCTGGGTGGCTCAATAGGAGGTCGGTCCTGGGACTGGCTCCCTGCTCAGTGGGGAGTCTGCTTCTCTCTCTCCTTCTGCACCTAACCCTACTCTTGCTATCTCTCTCTCAAATAAATAAAACCTTTAAAAAATAATAATAAATAGGGGCGCCTGGGTGGCTCAGTGGGTTAAAGCCTCTGCCTTCGGCTGGAGTCATGATCTCAGAGTCCTGGGATCGAGCCCGGCATCGGGCTCTCCGCTCAGCAGGGAGCCTGCTTCCCCCTCTCTCTCTGCCTGCCTCTCTGCCTGCTTGTGATCTCTCTCTCTCTGTCAAATAAATAAATCTTTAAAAAATAATAATAATAATAAATAAAATACGTCAGAAGTATGGTCATTTATCAGCCTTTCAACTAAAATGTAAAGGATAAAAAGATGGCTCAAGGTGTAAAGACAGAGTCCTAGAGGATTTGATGATGATGGATGGTCTTTCATCTTTTGAAACTCTAAAAGATGTTCTCACCTCGTTTCATGGCAAAGATTATTTCTGCTTCAGAGTGAACTGGCAGTCAAAACCTAATACTATATTATAATAATATTATACATTATAATAATAAACATCACGAAACAAATAAAATTAGTTAATGGAAGAAAGAAACAAAAAACTCAATTACACTCACAAGACAGGTTAGGAGGAAAAATATGCTGTCTTACCCCCAAGAAAGTACCTTTATTCGAAAGTCACTGGCGAATGCAATTTCCAGAGAATAATTCAACTTGTTTTTTTCCACCAGAGACGAGCCTAAGAAATCGCATCTATTCCTCAGTGCTCAATTTATACTAAAGAACGTCAAAGAAGTTTGCCCACGACCACCTCGCCAAAGTCACTGGGTCATCCCCAGGGACCCCTGCGGGGTTTTCTACCCGACTCCTTGGCGTAGGCTTGGTAGGGAGGGCGGCCCTCTGCCCGGTGGGGTACTCACCGCGGCGCCACCCGGACGGCCCGGGCCTGGCGCACACCGGGGGTCGTCCCACGCCGGCCGGAGGGCGACCCGGCCCCCGGAGCTCCCGAGCCTCGGTCAGCCCGAGGGTGCTGCGGCGGGAGGGCGACGCGGGGAGGGCCGAGCGTGAGGGAAGGACGAGGGGGCGGGGTGGGGCGGGAGGCGGGGGGTGAGGAGTGAGGGAGGTCGCGGACGGGCACGACGCGAGGGTGGAAGTAGAGACCGAGGAGCCAGCGCGCGGATGGCGGCGGTCGGGCGGTGCCGGGAGGGGACTGGGGTCGTGAGCGGCCGGAATCTGCGGCCAGTTACCTTCGCCGGGGCCCCGCCCGTCCGAGGCGAGGAAGGCGCGGCGAGGCGGAGGGCCAAACGGGCAGCGTGGCGAGGAGGCGGGAGGGCGACGGCCAACGCCCAGCCGGCCGCCCAGACGCGACACTGTGCCCTGGCGACGGCGGAGGGCGGGGAAGGAGACGCCGGCACCGCCAGGGCGCCTGCTCCAAGCGAGCCGGGAGCGCGGGCGGAAAGCTCGTGATGCTCCTCCCTCCCTCCTCCTCTTCACCCTGGCGCTCCGCGTTCCCGCCCCTCGTTTTCCCAGCGGCCCGGAGCTCCCGGCTCCCGGCTTCCGCCTCCCGCTGCGGGGCTCCCCGCGGTCTCCTCAGCTTCCGCCGCGGGTTCATCCCTTCGGGGCGCTTCAGACGCTCGCCTCTCGAGTGCCCAGGAGCTGGGCTGCGCTTTTCAGGGAACTGTTTAATAACCGACTGATGTGTAACTCCCGGCATGTCACCTCGCTAGTGGAGACCTCTCTGGACCCGTAAATCAAAGGGTCGTACACGGCTCTTCACAGATCAGGTGGGCAATCTACAGCACTAAGGACAGCGTCTGTACTCGCCGTCCTACTACTTGTTTAGAGACACTGTTGGCTTCCTTTGCACCAGTCCTGGTCCCGCCGACTGACTGGGGACCGGGGTCACCAACAAGTAGCTCTTGAGCTCTGTCTAGCCTGGAAAAGCATTTTTTCTGTAGTTTAAATTTTAATGCCTTAGGCAGTGGCATGCTCTGTCTCCCTCCTCGCCCTCCTCTTCACACGTTGATGTCTGGTTCGGGGGCTTTTGTTTTGTATTCTACAGTGTTTCTTTTTAGAGCATTTGCGTCATTCTCCATTTACACTATAATAACATTACTGAAACTATCATAAACATTTGTATACAATCTAGTTTTATTCTTTAATATCAGAAACAATGAGTCAATATATATTTTAAAGTTTTTGACTTAGTGTTTCTCAATTCTGGCTGCATATTAGAATTATTTGGAGAGCTTTTAAAAAATATTGGCACTCTGGGTCCACTACTGAAGATTCTGATTTGAATGATCCGAGATAGACCTCGCGTCTTGCGTTTAGAAGTTCCCCAGGTCTAGTAGTGCCTGGGTGGCTCAGTCCCTTGAGTGTGGACTCTTGGTTTGGCTCGGGTCTTGATCTCAGGATAGTGAGATGAGTCCCAGGTCAAGATGGCTGTGAACATGGAGCCTGCTTGAGATTTTCTCCCTCTCCGTCTGCCCCTCCCCCTGCTTGTGCTCTGTCTCTATCTCTTCCTCTCTCTCAAATAAATAAATAAGTAAAATCTCAAGAAGTTCCCAGGTCTTTATTGGAATTAAAATTTTAAAAAAAAAATAAAAAGAATCACACTTAAAAAATGAAATAGGGGCCCGTAGGTGGCTCAGTCGTTAAGCATCTGCCTTTGGCTCAGGTCATGATCCCAGGGTTCTGGGATGCAGCCCCACATCAGGCTAACTGCTCCTCGGAAAGCCTGCTTCTCCCTTTCCCACTCCCCCTGCTTGTGTTCCCTCTCTCCCATTCTGTGTCTCTGTCAAATAAGTAAGATAAAATATTTAATAATAATAATAATTCCCCAGGTGATTCAAATGTGAAGTCAAGGTAGAGCCTGATATGTATATTACAAAATTGACATTCTTAATCATAATACTAATTCACAGGCCTCTAGCATCATGAACATTGCATATTGTCCTCATTTGAATCTTTATCAAATAGGTGACAATGGTAACTCATCTCAATATGCATTTTTGATTTCTAGTGAGATTGAACATTTTTCAAATACTATCCATTTATAGTTCTCTTTTTATGAATTGTCTCTTTATATTCCCTGATCATTTGTTCAATTGCATTGTTCAAGTTTTTATTATTGTAAATAATTATTTATGAGGGGGCGCCTGGGTGGCTCAGTGGGTTAAAGCCTCTGCTTTCAGCTCAGGTCATGATCTCAGGGTCCTGGGATCGAGCCCTGCATCGGGCTCTCTGCTCAGCAGGGAGCCTGCTTCCCCCCCTCTCTGCCTGCCTCTCTGCCTTCTTGTGATCTCTCTCTCTCTCTGTCAAATAAATGAATAAAATCTTTAAATAATAATAATAATAATTACTTATGAGAATTATTCTGCCAAATAGAGCAAATCTGTCATTTACTTGTTAATTTTGTTCATGTAAGTTATATGAAAATATGAAATAACTAAACCTGTTTTTATAAGGTTTTTTATTATTCTCATTTAAACCAAATGTCAGCTGATGTCACTATACTTTTTTTCCTCACTAGAATATCAAAAATGCATATAAAGATTTGCTTATTTTAGAGAGAGAGCATACCCACATGCGGGTGCCAGGGGAAGGGACAGGGGAGAGGGAGAGAATCCCAAGGAGACTCTGCACTGAGAGTGGAGCCCTTCTCACCACCCCCAGATCATGACCTGAGCCAAAACCGAGAGTCAAAGGCTTAACCAACTAAGCCACCCATGGGCTCGAGAATACCAGTTCTTATAAGAATGTCAGAGGGGTGGAAAATAACCAAAAGAAAACCTAGGAAGGATGAATATAGGAAGGAGTAGCCAACCATGTGAAAATCCAAGTAAGGTCAAATAAGCCTCAGCATTCCCACAGCAACAGTTTTGGTATTTTGTAGTTATAGTTACAGGGCCATAAAATAACTAAAATCCTTTCAGTAGCAGATAATAAAATCAAATCTGACTAGCTTGAGCAAGAGAGGGAATTTATTATAGATTCTGATGTATCCCACAGAATCTAAGAGAGTGGTTTCAACAACGAGTCCTTGGGAGGCACTGGAACCGGGACAGATCATGAGCGTTCTCTGTAGAACAGTGCTCTCTAGTAGAAATTTCTGTAATGGTGAAAAGATTCTATGTCTGCTCTGCCCAAAATAGCAGCCATTAGCCTATTTAACTAACAATGAATAAGGAACATGTTGTAAGAATCCAAAAAAAAAAGAATGACTTAAAATGGTATTTCTCAAAGTTAAGGTACATATGAATCACTTTAGACTCTTATTAAAATGCAGATTTTGACTCAGTAGGTTTGGGGTGGGTGGAGCCTTGAGATCTGCTTTCCTAACAAGCTTCCAGTGATGCCAAAGTTCAGGTCCTTGGACTATACTTTGAGTAGCATGTAGTTGCAGATTCAACAGAGAAAATGGCAGTTGAGCTACATCTATGTGTTATGGTGATTAAAAGTCCAAGTTTGGTGGGTGCCTTGGTGGCGCACTTGGTGGCGCACTAGGTAGGACTCTTGGTTTTGTCTCAGGTTGTGATCTTGGTGTGATCTTGGAGTTGTGATCTTGGGGCTGTGAGATCAAGCCCCACGTCGCATCCCACGTCACACCCCACCCCACGCTCAGGGCAGAGTCTGCTTGAGACGGTTTCTTCCTCTCCCTCAGCCCCTCCCCCTCTCAAATAAATAAGTAAATCTTTTGAAAAGAAAAGAAAAGGGAGTCCAGATTTGGATGTTAGACATCCTATGTTTAATTCCAAACTCTATGATCTACCGGCTGCTTTAAATTGCTTATCTTTAAGCAAGACCTTTAAGATCTTCAATAACAGAGAACCTAAACTGGATTTAACAATTAAAGCCAAACAATAAATGATTGGCTCATTAATGTAGGGATTCAGCAGGTTTCTTGCAAGTTTTGATTAGGTGGGGCTTTGGTTCTATTTTTCTCTAATTCTCTTCACTTGCCCTTTGTCTTCAGGCTGGTTTCTTTTGTGGTAAAGAGAGAAGATGGCAAATCTACCATTTTACAAAGAAAATGTAGTTTATAATTTTTTCTGTAATTGATATTCTTCATGAGCCTCTACCTCAGTGTGTAGCAGGGAAAGTCTTTATCTTGACAATTAATAGTACTTCCATTTCTTCTTTGGTAAGAATTTCAAATAAATGCTATATCTTGTGGATTTTCTTCTTCTTATTCTAACAGGGTAGATTCATTGTGATAGTGGGAGGAGGGGTTACATGCCCTAAAGGCAATGGGAGAGAGAGTACTTGTGTTCAAACTTTGTTTTCTATATTGTTACCCACTGCTTCAGGGTGTTTGGTTTGCTCCTGATCTCTTGGGTTGGTATCTACTGTGGTACAGCCAGTAAGCTCTTTCTCCCTTGATGATGCTACACTGTCCACTAAGGCTCAGCCTTTGTCTTTACATTCTGTGTCTCTTCAGTGGGTCCCCTTGCTCTCATCTTCCCCAGTGTATGTGAGTTATATGCCTTAAACTTGACATAAGAGCTGAGAGCAGCTCAGTTCCTTTCCCTATCATATTACCATGTTTTATTCTGGTGGAATCACCCCCATATTGGGAGTGGGCATCCTAAAGGACAATTTTTTTCTAAGAGAAAAACTACTCGGCTTTCAACTTTTTTCTTAACCCTATCCTCATGAAATTTTATCTTGAAAAACATGCATCTCTGATTCCTTGTTTCCACTAAGCCAGAGGGGCTTCTTCTTCTTCTTGCTCACACAGTACTCCTCTTACACATATTCAGGGTCTTCTCTGGACTGCCCTTGCATTGTGGCTTATGGCAAAATGCCATATTCAGACTTCAATGTTTTGAATTTGATATTTAACAGGAAATTTGGGGAACCCTTTTCTCTGTAAATAAAGCTGAACTGCTTAGACAGCTGTCTTGTGAAAGAATCAATTTTATTTGGAGAGTCGAAACTGAAATGAAAACTTTGTTTTAGGTGGTATCTATCTTCTTTTTTTTTCTCATTAAACTTTTGTTTTAATGGGTCTCAAAATTCTGTGACAGGTTTTTGGTCAAGTTGTTTCCATTAAAAGATACAGATTTTAAAAAATAATAACTTAAAACTGCCCCCCCCCAAAAACAAATGGTCCACGAAACATTCTCCTTTCTTTCTGAAGGTTTTACAATGCATTGTTATCATTAACCAGTCTTTTACTATTAAACTTAAATGGTCAATTGACACAAACAGTTCTGAGATCATTCTTCCACCGCTCATTAAGACTGGGATGGTAGGTATTGGGGATAATATTCATTTAGTCTTCTGAGCTTTCTGGGCAGACTTGGTGACCTTGCCATCTCCAGCTGCCTTCTTGTCCACTGCTTTGATGGCACCCACAGCAACTGTCTGTCTCATGTCACACACAGCAAAATGACCCAGAGGAGGGTAGTCAGAGAGGCTCTCAACACACATAGGCTTGCCAGGAACCATATCAACAATGGCAGCATCACCAGATTTCAAGAACTTGGGACCATCTTCTATCTTTTTTCCAGAGCGACGATCTATCTTCTCCTTTAGCTCAGCAAACTTGCAAGCAATGTGAGCTGTGTGACAATCCAGCACAGGTGCATATCCAGCACTGATTTGGCCTAGATAGTTTAGGATAATCACCTCAGCCATGAAGCCAGCCGCTTCAATGGGTGGGTCATTTTTGCTGTCACCAGCCACATTGCCACAACAAATATGTTTGACAGATACGTTCTTGACACTGAAGTCCACATTGTCCCCCGGAAGAGCCTTATTCAAAGCTTCATGGTGCATTTCAACAGACTTAACTTAGTTGTAACATTGACTGGAGCAAAGGTGACCACCATGCCAGGTTGAAGAACACCAGTCTCCACTTGGCCCACAAATTCTGTAGACGTCCTGGAGAGGCAGACGCAAGGGCTTGTCAGTTGGATGAGTTGGTGACAGAATGCAATCCAGAGCTTCGGGCAGTGTGGTTCCACAGGCATCCCCATCTTTACGGGTGACTTTCCATCCCTTAAACCAAGGCATGTTAGCACTTGGCTCCAGCATGTTGTCACCATTCCAACCAGAAATTGGCACAAATGCTATTGTGTTGGGGTTGAAGCCAATTTTCTTAATGTAGGTGCTTCTTAACAATTAACTTATGTTAATCAGTTAATGATTAACTTCCTTAATGATTTCCTCATATCTCTCCTGGCTGTAGGGTGGCTCAGTGGAATCCATTTTGTTAACACCAACAGTTAGTTGTTTCACACCTGATGTGTAAGCCAGGAGAGCATGCTCATAGGTCTGCCCATTTGTGGAGATACCTGCTTCAAATGCGTCAACACCAGCAGCAACAATCAGGACAGCAGTCAGCCTGAGATATGCCTCTAATCACGTTTTTGAGAAAGTCTCTGTGTTCTGGGGCATCAGGACATAGCACTTGCTGGCCTCAAATTTCCACAGGGAGGTATCAATGGTGATACCACATTCATGTTCAGCTTTCAGTTTATCCAAGACCCAGGCATACTTGAAGGAGCCCTTTCCCATCTCAGCAGCCTCCTTCCCAAATGTTTTGATAGTTCTTTTGCTGATCCCACCACATCTGTAGATCAGACGACCAGTAGTGGTAGACTTGCCCGACTCTACAAGTCCCCGATGTTGATGTGAGACTTTTCCTTTCCCATTTTGGTTTAGGTTTAGCAGTGGTTTTCACAACACCTGTGTTGTGGCGACAAACCCATTGTGAAAAAACTAGGTGATATCTAACTTTTTTTTTTAAAGGTTTTATTTATTTATTTGACAGAGAGCATAAGCAAGGGGAGTGGCAGGCAGAGGGAAAGGGAGAAGCAGGCTCCCCGATGAGTAGAGAGACTGACATGGGG
>CM052895.1:108386532-108407283 GCA_028534135.1 Potos flavus | reverse complement strand
CCAGGCGTTCCAGTTCTCCTCTTGTTTAAAGAGAAATTGGAATTATTTCTACTTTCAGAAAAGTTATCAAAAGGAAAAAGACAACCCATGTAGAGGAAAAATAGTAGATCAAAAAGTAAGATCGGCCCAAATTCCTTGGCATCAAGACCAGACATAGGAAAGAATATACATGCTTTTAGGTAACGTTCTATATTTCGACCCAGTGGTAAACAAGTGAAAACTTATCCTATGATTTCTGTGCTATTCTGTATGTTATTTCAATTAAAATCAGGGTTGTTTTGTTTTGTTTGGGGGGAGGACATGCAGAGGGAGAGGTAGAGAGAGAATCCCAAGCAGGCTTCACACCTAGCCCAGAGCCTGACACAGGGCCTAATCTCATAGCCCTGAGATCATCATCACCTGAGCTGAAATTAAGAATCGGATGCTCAGTCGGATGCCACCCAGGTGCCTCAATATCAGTTTTTTAAAAATTGTATATTGGGGTGCCTGGGTGGTTCAATTGGTTGGGCAACTGCCTTCGGCTCAGGTCATGATCCTGGAGTCCCGGAATCGAGTCCCACATTGGGCTCCCTGATCAGCAGGGAGTCTGCTTCTCTCTCTGACCCTCCCCTTCTCGTGCTCTCTCTTGCTCTCTCTTTCTCTCTCAAATAAATAAAATCTTAAAAGAGATAAATAAAATAAATATCATATATTGGAAGCTACCTTTTATTTTTTGAAAACTACTGTTTATTTAGTTTCTAACAATATTTTATTTGTTTGAAAGAGAGAGGGCGTATGCACATGTGCACATGAAGGGGGGGCTGTAGAAGGAGAGGGAGAAGCAGGCTCCCCGCTGACCAGGTGGGGCTCAATCCCAGGACCCTGGGATCATGACCTGAGCCGAAGGCATTTAAAAAAAAAAAAAATCTGCTTGACTAAAATAAAAAAGAGATCTATCAGAGCCCAAAAAGATTCACCTTTAAAGGATGTAGGATTTTGATAGCAAAGTGGAGGAAGATCATGAATTCAGGTTTGGGGTTTTCTTTCTGTATTAATTTTTAAAGGGACTAGAGGACAAACTATTTGATGAATCTGAGGGTGAAAAGTATCATTTTCTCAGATGTTCTTATGAGGCTTCTCATATCCTTGAAAGGTTATCAGCTAATGCAAAAATGGCAACATGCGAAGCTGCCTGCATAGTGGTAGGAGTAGAAGGCTGCTGCTCCAGAGCAGTCTCTTTAAAATCTCCAGGTTCCCAGGTTTCGGCTCAACTTCCATCATATGGAATAAATGTAGGACTCATTCAGGAAATGTAAAGTGAGCTTCTTGAGGCAGATTGTAAGTATAAGGCATCCTATGGGTGCTGAGTTAGCAGACTCATTGAGAACTGGATCTCAGCAACCATATTAATAGTACATAAGTCTGTCCTCCCACATTGCCCTACCTCGGCTGGGAAATTTTCAGCTGCCTCTTGGTTGGCAGAAGCTGCTTCTATTATCTTGATTTTTTTTTTTTTTTAAAGTTTTATTTTCATTTAAGCAATCTGTACACTCAACATGAACTCACGACCCCAAGATCAAGAGTCTCATGCTCTTCTAACTGAGTCAGCCAGGCGCCCTTATCTTGATATTTTTTAGCCAAACCATTTTCTAAAATTATCAAACCATCTTTTGCTGGCATTAAATTTTCCAGCTTTAGATCCTTCATCTTCCTTTTTGCTCTAAGTTGTCATGTAATGACTTCACTTTTTCTTTAATCATGAGTCTACAGGTATGCCCCTATTTTTTAAAAAAGATTTTCATTCATTTGAGAGTGAGTGAGCAAGGGCACAAGCAGGGGGAAGGGCGGACGGAGAGAGAGAAGCAGGGAGCCCAAGGCAGGGCTTCATCCCAGGACCCCGAGATTACAACCAGAGCCAAAGGCAGATGTCTAATCAACTGAGCCACCCAGGTGCCCCTGGGTATGCCTTTCTTATAGCAAGCCTGCATGCACATAAAAAGCTGCATCTTCAGGGTGCCTGGGTGGCTCAGTTGGTTAAGCGTCTGTCTTCGGCTCAGGTCATGATCCCAGGTCCTGGGATCGAGCCCCACATCAGGATCCCTGCTTGGTGGGAAGCCTGCTTCTCCCCTTCCGATTCCCTCTGCTTGTGTTCCCTCTCTCGCTATGTTTCTCTCTGTCAAATAAATAAAATCTTTAAAAAAAAAAAAAGGAAACGCCACATCTTCAATACAAAACGTATTTTGCAAAAAGTGCAAGGTTTTCGTGCCTGCTGGTGTAGCTGCAGTGTCGGCTTCATGACTTTTTTTTTTTTACAATGGTCCTTACACTGGATTAATTTATCTTAAAATGGTGGGTAACCACAGTGGCAGACCTCACCCTATGATACATACCAAGCAATTCAACTTTTTCTTATAATAGGAATTTGCTTCTTGAGCATTCTTTCAGCATCACTAGTGGCACTTTGTACTGGTCCCCCAGTGTTATTCAAGGTTTACAGGACAGCACTAATAGGATGAGAAATGCACAAGAACCATGAGAGAGTTCTTTTTACTGCATTATACAATTTACTGGAGATAGTTACTTACACGATCATTAGAATCAGTAGGCATTTGAAGCAGATACAACACTTGAGCTGTAACAGAAACAGGAGGTGAGCTACTAAATTATTACAGTAGTGTAGTATGTACTGTAGTTAATTTTATGCAGTTATGGTTTAATACTGCATCTTTGTGTTTACATCTTGACTACAAATGGTGTCATGTACGTTTTGTAAGTATGTGTCAAAGTTTTGATAAGTTTTAACTTTTTTTTTTTTTTTTGGTAGTAATCCCTACACTGAACGTGGGACTCAAACTCATGACCCCAAGATCAAAAATCACACACATGGTCTTTCAACTGAACTAGCCAGGCGCCCCTCTTATTTTATGTTTTTTTTTTTTTAAATACCTTATTAAAATTTTTGATTGTTGCTAATATACAGAAATGTAATTAGTTTTGTAGGTCGACTACATTCTGTGATCTTGCTAAACTAACTTATTAGTTCTAGCAATGTTTCCTACTTAGTAGTGCTATTTTCTGTGTATTCTATCGGATTTTCTGCATAGGTAGATGTCCATGGATTAGCTCACATTTACTTCTGGTTTTCTAATTTATGTTTTAAATTTCTTTTGTTTGCCAAATCACAATGATCAGAACCTCCAACACAATGCTGAAAAGAAACATCCATATTTTGTTCCCAACTTTAAGGAGAAAGTGTTTAGTCTTCTACCATTAGATGTGATTTTAGATGTACATTTTTCATAAATATCTTTTATCAGGCTAAGGAAGTTCCCTTCTACTTTTTATTTGCTGAGCATTTGATTATGATGTGCTTTGGTGTGACTTTGTATCTGTCCTGCTCTGGGTTATGTTTCTTGGATCTGTGGGTTTATAGTTTTCATTAAAGCACAAGGAAGTGAGTGGTAAGCGAGGTAAGGGAACAGATATAGTGGACTGATGTGAAATGCTGTGTGCTTAGCATTCAGTTCTTAATAAAGCACTTCTTTCCAGTTCTATATAGTTTGGGTGATGATCCTATACCTCCACTTCCCAAGACTGAGTCCATGATTCAAGCTGAGTTCATCAGAACCCTTCTTAGGACTTCTCTGTTGACCATACCTCTGGGTTAGAGTGAACAAGATAAAGTAACCTGACACTGCCTGCATTCTCCCAGGAAGTATGGAGCAAACTGCCTGCAGACACAGAATAAACATGAAAAGAAAAGCCAAACTGATCTAGAGAAAGCCTTGAAGATATCTAGGCTCTGGGACTAGCCATGTGGAAGTAGCTCTATACTTGGACTTCTTAGTTTTGAAGGCTAATAAATTCTTCTTTTGCTTAAACTAACTTAAAGTCTTAAATTTTTATTTTTGTCAAATGCAATAAAGTTCTAATGCCACACCAGGAATTTGGAATTTCTTCCAGATTTTCCTGAGGGAAAAGGAACAAAGAAGGGGTCAAATTAGAGGCAGGAAAACCACTGTAACATTACTGCAGGCATCCAAGAAGTAGAATAACCTCATTAAACCCTAAAAACCTAAAATAGTGAGATAATTTAACAGATATGGTGGATATTAAGAAAACAGACTTGCTTAGAAATTTAGTGACTGATTGTATTTGGAAGGAGAGGGAAGAATTTAAAAATACCCATATTTTGGAGTTGAGATTTCAGATAATAAAGACTGAAGTAGAAAATAGAGGAGGAGGGGGACACCTGGCTGGTTCAGTTGGTAGAGCATGGAAATCCTGATCTCAGGGTCATGAGTTCAAGCCCCATGTTGTGTGTAAAGCCTACTTTAAAAAAAAAAAAAAGGAAAAGTAGTAGTAAAATAGAGGAAGAAGAAGAGGAGAAGAGGAGTAGGTGGATTGCAGGGAGAGAGAAATGAACGCAGATCTGGTCACATTTTGACCGAGGAGCTTTGGAGGTCTTCTAAGCAAAAATGTTCATTACATAGGCAGAAACTCAGGTATCGGCTGGAGATAGGATACTTCTAACTCCAGCACGGTAAATTGATTAATCTTAAAAAGAGTTAGTCTTCCTGCTGATAGGAGCTTCCTAAATACAAAAAGCATAACAGAGTTTTAAAATAAATCTTTGATTTCAAGCTGTCATAATGCAGTTTAGACATGATGTTTATTTGCAATGAAAAAAAGTAAAAATAATAGTATTGTTAAACTACTCTAATATTTGAAGTGTAGAACAAAACTGAATAAAAATAAATTACATTAGTTCTTATACATTTTTGGATTTAAAAGTCTTATCATTTAGGGGCGTCTGAGCGGCTCAGTGAGTTGAGTGTCTGCAGTTGGCTCAGGTCATGATCCTGGAGTTTCAGGATCAAGTCCCAAGTTGGGCTCTCTGCTCAGCAGGGAGTCTGCTTCTCCCTCTGACTCTCCCCTTCTTGTGCTTGCTTTCTCTCTCTCAAATAAATAAATAAAATCTTTAAAAAAAAAGTCACATCATTTAGCTTTAATCTTTTTATGAGGAAAATTTGTTGTTTTTTTAAGATTTTATTTATTTATTTGAGAGAGAGAATACAAGTAAAGTAGGGGGAGTTGCAAAGGAGAGGAAGAAGCAGACTCCTCGCTGAGCAGGGAGCTCGATGTGGGGGTCGATCCCAGGACTCTGGATCATGACCTGAGCCGAAGGCAGACACTTCACCGACTGAGCCACCCAAGCATCCCCAAAAATTTGTTTCTGAGGAAAATGAAAGTTTGAAGAGTTTAAATGATTAACTAGAAGACTCAAAAATATTCTGGAAAAAAAATTTTATTATTAAGAGAATTTAAATGAAGAAACTGATAGAAAATGAAAGAAAATTATGTGCCCTTTCAAGACCTTTACATTCAATATTCCAGTTCTTCATTTTCTTGATACAACTGTATCACTATCATAACTTTTCCTCTCATGAATAAGAGGAAAAATGAGGTGGGAAGTATCCTGAGGAAGAGAATGAGCAATCTGTGAATCCTGAGATTGAAATTAACTATATAACATAAATGTGGAGGAAATGCATGTGATTAGCAGAGAAGTGTTCAATGAAAAAGTCACTAGTAAGTCACATATGTTATAACTAAAGAAATGTTAAACATACATCACATGCATTTCAGGGTCAATATCCCATATCTTGCACAATTACTCAAAATAGATTCTTCTCTTCTTTCCTGACCATTTTGCCAAATGAAAATGATCTATCTAAAACAAATATGTCACAATCAAGGTCTTCAGTGACTCGTCATTGCCTACTGAATGTACTGTTCCATAAATAATGTTCAACTTATTATTCGTTGCCTATATATGTTTAATAGTCACTATAAAGAAATAATGTGTTGAATAAACACCAAGTACGAGATATATTAATACAGTGGATAAATATGCTAGAACAATGCTACTCCAAGCTTGATCCACTGACCACCAGTATCAGCATCACATTAGAAGTGGAACATCTGTTTTAGCAGGTTATCCAGGTGATTCTTATGAATTACAAGTTCTAGAAACACTGTTCTAAAGAGCTAAAATATACTAATTTCTCTTAGGGATCTCACCCTCCCCAAAAGTATGGAAAACATTTTCTGTGCAGTTAGAACTGTTAAACCCTTTCAAAAGTGCTCTGTGATAAAAGGAACAGGGTTCAGATTTCTGACTCCTAAGGACCATTTAGCCATGCTAGCTTACAGTCCTTTTGAAAGATGTAGCTTCAATATCTGAGTTTATTTAACATAACATATAGACTAATATGCTTGTATGTAAATGGGCTTAAAAAAATACATATATATAGCAGAATTGGAGTCATGGCTAAATATCATTTAAGCAAGACTTTCATTTTAAGTAGACATAACAAAATTTTAAGTTTATAGAGTTAACAATGCATAACTTACATTCATTTAACATATTCAAAAAAAACTAAACTTAAGGAACTAAAAGCTGAAAAATATGAGAGGTAGTGGTACCTAATGAGTGACATTTTGACAGTCTATTAAATATTATAAATTAGATTATAGGAAAAAGGGAACTAAATTCTAAGAGAATAAATACAAAAAGGTCTACCCATGACCTTGGGAAAAAAGAAGGGAAGGAAAACTATTTTCAAAATGTACTATAAAAATTGTTATACATGCTTCAGTGACAATAAGCAGAAGGCAATTACTCTTGATGGCATAAAAGGTGAGAGGAAAGAAGTCTATGTCCTTGCTTTTTTGTTAGTCCTGGTCATTCCTACTCTGTTCTCCTTCCTTGTTGTTGCCCTGACTTGGTTTAGTTATTCCAATTTGTTGAAGACTAAAAACTACATTACTAACAATTTTACTTTATATATCGTGTCTTGGGTAAAACTCATTTGTTGTGGTTATTGATTGGGAGGAAAAAGAATCAAACGGGGAGCAAATTCCCAGATGATGCTTCTATGCTGGTTTGGTGCATACACTTGGAGAACCACTGCTTTAATGTAGTCGGTAATCAGTCACAAGGACTGGTACGTAGACACTAAATGGAAAACAGTATCTCTCTGTGTAGGTTTTTAGGACATAGAGTATTAGCTACATGTTTGCCGCCTGCTCAAAAAATAGCCAAGTATATATTAATCTTTAAGAATTACAACTGACAAAATTAGTAGGTGGAAGAACTTTCTTTCCAAAGATGAACCCAAACCTAAATAATTTTTTAAGAGACAGTGTTTATTTGCCTATATTAGGACTGTTGTAGAATCCAGTGTTATGGAACTTGCTCAGCTAGCCTATTTAAGTTTTGATATTAATATCCTTGGACTAATTTGAAAATGAATAGTATAAATTCAAAATTTCTGCCTTCATTAAATTAAAAATAAGAATTTCTAAATGTTTTTTATCTTTGTGTTAAGATCATAAGTAATCTTATTTCACTTTTTTAACCTGATTATTAAAAAACAAAATAGTCATAAAAAATAATTCATCTGGCAAGTGTACTGTTTGTAGATATTAGCCACTTACTCCTATTAAAATTGTTCTTAAATTCTAAGATTTAGAGCACCTGATATCCGGACCCAGCTGAGCTTTATTTTATAGATTAAAATGCATGGATGACAATAAACTATAATGATTAATGAAGCCGTTCTAGTTTAGCCTGAAGAGATTTAAAATTTCCTGTGATGGCTTGTACCGCGACTGAAGAGCTCATAGACTGAAGCTCAACCAGATAACCACAAATAGCATCCAGGCACAGATTTGTAAATCTTCTCCTGTAAAGGAAAAGATATCTGATCAATTGTTGATACATTTAGAAACATTTCCTCCTGTAAGATTTCTCTCCAACTTCTGCTAACCTTAATCCCAGAAAGAACAAGGATCATATGATTAAGTAAATGGTAAATCAATGAAAACAGACAAGAAATGCAGGGGGGTAGGTGAATTACCACTTGACCATCATGTTCCTTTGGAAGATTATTATAATGGGAAGGAGGCAATAAGGATGACTCTTTAAATTAATACTGAGTACTTTACATTCTTTTGGTCTTTTCAAACAAATATACCTTGAAATGGTCAATAATCTCACAAAGACATAACTGAACTGAAGGAGTTCAGAAGTAATTCATAAATTACATCATTTACCTATAGAAAGTATTGAGGACAGGAGTTGAAAAGTGGAAAAAACTCTAACCTTTCATACATGCTAACTGATAACATTCCAATAGTTAATCCCTATATCTTCCCCCATTCTAGCTTTGTTGTTCAGATACTTATTAGAAATATTTAAGCTTTTGCTATAATGCAATATCTAATTCATAGTTACCTCTCACAATTTAAAACCTGGCTAGGATTCTCAACATATCTTGCCAATAATACATGTATACAATCCAAAAGGTGCAGTGGCTTCTTCATTCTGTTCCAGAATGGATCCTATAAAGAAAGTATACATCATGAGCTGTAAAGCAAACTGTGTCAACTGATTTTTCAACCATTTATGTTATTAGTTAAACCAGTCATCAGAGTCCCAGGCAAAATTTCCCAATACTAAAATAAGCATTTAAGGCAGGAGCAGTGTGACACTGGGTGCGCTGATGGTTCTCACTATTCTGAGGGTTTCCTGAACAGCGAGGGGTGTGAGATGCCCTGTTCCCCGCGGAGAGTGGGTGGTGCTATTTTCCCCCTTGCTATCAACACAATGAGACTTCAGAGATCAACACAGTGACCCCCAGTGGAGGTGGGGGCTGCTTATATCAAACCCCGCCCTCTTGTGCCCGGGAAATGCTTATTTACTAGGAATGGTCTGACTCTGAGCCAGTGTGGCAGGCCTCTCCCCCAGAAAATCAGCACAGGAAGCATCCCTGCACCAAGTCTAATGACCACAGAGTGCTTCAAAGCATCACCTGAGTACTGGTAGAACTACGACCAGGCTTTACTTTTATTTTTTCCTTTGGAATCAGGCTTATAGTTTTTTCATTGATTGTTAGTTTGTTTTTTCATTTCTGTTTCTCTTTTTTGGGGGATCAGGCTTCTCCCCCCTATCCCTTCTTTTTCCTTAGAATCAGGCTTACAGTTTTTTGATTGTCTGGGTTTTTTTTTGGTCCTTTTCTTTTTCGTTTTCTTTTTTGGTCCTTTTCTTTTTTGGATCAGGCTTTTTTTCTTCTTCTTTTCTTTTCTTTTTTTTAAGATTTTTATTTGAGAGAGAGATCACGAGCAGGGAGGGAGGGTAGAGGAGAAGCAGACTCTCCATTAAGCAGGGAGTCTGATGAGGGACTCAATCCCAGGACCCTGGGATCATGACCTGAGCTGAAGGCAGACACTTAACTGACTGAGCCACACAGGCACCCCTTCTTCTTCTTTTTTTCCTAGGCTTATTTTAACAAATAAATCAAAGCACATCTAGTTAAAAGGTCCAAACACTCCTCATGGCAAGAAGGAGCTCTGCAGAGGACTAACCAGTGGGAAAGAGCAGCCAAAGCATGACAGCAGAGGGCACACCATACACCAGAAACACTTCTTGAAGTGCCAGGCCCTGGACAGTGTATGACTCCTCCACACTTTTTTTTTTTTAAGAAAGGGAAAGAGAGAGAGAGGGAGATGGGGAGGAGCAAAAGGAGAGGGAGAGATAGAATCTTAAGCAGGCTCCATGCCCAGCGTGGAGCCTGACATGAGGTGTGATCTCATGACCACGAGGTCATGACCTGAGCAAAATCAAGTTGGACACTTAACTGACTGAGCACCCAGGCACCCCTGACACCTTTTTAATATAGCATTACTCTCAGATGCAGGAAGCATAATAAGCTTTCAAAACACACAAAAGACAGAAACTTATCCAAAATGACAAGACAGAGGAATTCTCCCCAAAAGAAAGGTCAATAAGAAATCATAGCCAGGAACTTGTTCAAAACAGACATAAGCAATATATCTGAATAAGGATTTAGAACAACAATCATAAGACTGGGCTTGAAAAAAAGCATAGAAGACACCAGAGAAACCCTTGTTGTGGAGATAAAAGGACTAAAAACTAGTTAGGCTGAAATAAAAAATGCTATAACTTGAGATGCAAAACAACTGGATATAATTTCAATGAGGACTGAAGAAGCAGAAGAGCAAATAGGTAATATACGAGATGAAATTATGGAAAATAATGAAGCTAAAAAGAAGAGGTAGAGAAAACTATTAGATCATGAAGGTAGAAAGACTTAGGGAACTCAGCAACTCCATAAGGCGAACCAGTATCTATATTATATGAGTCCCAGAAGAAGAGAGGGAAAAGGGGGCAGAAGGTCTATTTGAATAAATTATAGCTGAAAATTTCCCTAATCTGGCGAAGAAAACAGGTATTCAAGTCCAAGAGGAACAGAGAACTCCCCTCAAAATAAACAAAAATAGGTGAACACCACAAAATATCATTGTGAAACTTACAAAATACAAAGATAAAGAAAGTTCTGAAAGCAGCTAGGGACAAAAGGTTCTTAACCTACAAGGGTAGACACATAAGGTTAGCAGACCTGTCCACTGAAACCTGGCAGGCCAGAAAAAAGTGGCATGATATAGTCAATGTGCTGTGAATGGGAAAGATAAGCAGCCAAGAATACTATATCCAGTAAGGCTATCATTCAGAATAGGAGAGATAAAGAGTTTCCAAGACAAGCAAAAACTAAAGAAGTTCATGAACACTAAACCAGCTCTACAAGAAATATCAAAGGGGACCCTTTGAGTGGGAAAGACCAAAAGCAACAAAGAATAGAAAGAAGCTGAGACAATCTATAGGTGATTTTACAGGTAATAAAATGGCACTAAATTCATATCTATCAATTATTACTCTGAATGTAAATGGACTAAATGTTCTAGTCAAAAGACACAGGGTATCAGAATAGATTAAAAAAAAAAAAGACCCATCAATATGCCCCTGTTTACAGAGACTCATTTTAGACCTAAAGGCACCTGCAGATTGAAAGTGAGGGAGCAGAGAACCACAATCATGCAAATAGACATTAAAAAAAAGCAAGCAAGCAAGCAAGCAAGCAAGCTGGAGTAGGCATGCTTATATCAAACTAGATTTTATTTAATTAATAGTTAAGATTTTCATTATTATTTATTTATTTGTGAAGAGTGAGAGAGAGTGCACAAGCACAAGCAGGGAGAGCTGCAGGTAGAAGGAGAAGCAGGCTCCTGGCTGAGCAGGAAGCCTGATGCAGGACTCAATCCCAGGACCCTGGGATAGTGACCTTAGCCGAAGGCAGATGCTTAACAGACTGAGCCACCCAGGCGTCCCGACAAACTAGATTTAAAAAAAAATTTTATTTTAATTAATTTTTTTCTTTAAAGATTTTATTTATTAGAGAGAGTGAGAAAGCACAAGCACGGGGAACAGTAGAGGAAGAGGCAGAGGGAGAAGCAGGCTCCCCCCGAGCAGGGAGCCTGATGCAGGGCTCGATCCCAGGATCCTGGAATCATGACCCAAGCCAAAGGCGGACGCCCAACATCTGAGCCACCCAGGCACCCCTGACAAACTAGATTTTAAACCAAAGACTGTAATAAGACATGACGAAGGGCACTGTATCATAATAAAGGGGTCTATCTAATAAGAAGATCCAACAATTGTAAATATTTATGCCCCTAACTGGGTAACAGCCAAATATATAAACCAATTAATAACAAACTTAAAGAAACTCATTGATAATAAAACAGTAATGGTAGGGGACTCTTAACACCCCACTCACAGCAATGGACAGATCATTTACACAGAAGATCAACAAGGAAACAAGTGCTTTGAATGACACCCTAGCCCAGATGGACTTAACAGATATATTCAGAGCATTTCATCCTAAAACAGAAGAATACAGATTCTTTTTGAGTGCACACAGAAGATTCTCCAGAATAGATCACGTACTTGGTCACAAATCAGGCCTCAAAAAGTACAAAAAGACTGAGTCCATGCTATGCATATTTTCAGACCACAATGCTATGAAACGTGAAGTCAACCACAAAAAAAAATTTGGAAAGACCACAAATAAATGGAGGTTAAAGAACATCCTACTAGGGGTGCCTGGGCGCTCATTCAGTTAAGTGTCTGCCTTTGGCTTAGGCCATGATCCTGGGGTCCTGGGAAAGAGTCCTGTATCAGGGAGGCTCCCTGCTAAGCGGGGAACCTGTTTCTCCATCTCCCTCTGCCCCTCTTCCTCCCTTGAGTGCATGCACTCTCTCTCTCTCTTCTCTCAGATAAAAAAATAAAATCTTAAAAAAGAAATAAAGAACATCCTACTGAAGAATGAACTGATTAACTGATTATGAAATTAAAGAAGAAATAAAAAAATACATGAAGGCAATTGAAAATGAAAACACCATGGTCCAAAACCTTTGGGATGCAGCAAAAGCAGTCATAAGAGAGAAATACACAGTAGTACAGGCCTACCTCAAGAAGCAAGAAAAGCCTCAAATATACAACCTAATCTTACACCTAAGAAAGCTAGAAAAGGAATAGCAAATGAAGCCTAAGCCAGCAAAAGGGTAATAACAAAGCTAGGAGCAGAAATAAATGATATAGAAAAAAACCCAACCAGACCAGATCAATGAAACTAGGAGGTGGTTCTTTGAAAGAATTAATAAAATTGATAAACCTCTAGGTGAGACTTATGAAAAAGAAAACAGAAAGGACCCAAATAAATAAAATCATGAATGAAAGAGACCACAACCAACACTGCAGAAATACAATTATAAGAGGATATTATGAGCAATTATATGCCAATAAATTAGGCAATCTGAAAGAAATGAATGCGTTCCTAGAAACATATAAACTACCAAAACTGAAACAGGAAGAAACAGAAAATCTGAATAGACCCATAATCAGCAAAGAAATTGAATCAGTAATCACCAAAAATCTCCCAACAAACAAGAGTCCGGGGATGGATGGCTTTCCAGGGGAATTCTACCAAACATTTAAAAAAGAATGCCTATTCTTCTGAAACCGTTCCAAAAAATAGAAAAGGAAGGAAAACATCCAAATTCATTCTGAGGCCAGCATTACCTTGATTCCAAAACCAGACAAAGACCCCACTAAAAAGGAGAATTACAGGGAGCTCCAGGATGGCTTAGTGAGTAGAGCATTGGATTCTTGATTTCTTTCTTTTTTTTTAATTTTTTAATTTTTTAATTAACACACAATGTATTATTTGCCCCAGAGTACATGTCTGTGGATCCTCAGGCTTACACATTTCACAGCACTTACCATAGCACATACCCTCCTCAATGTCCATAACCCAGCCACTCTATCCCTACCCGCCCCTACCCCCCAGCCACCCTCAGTTTGTTTCATGTGGACTCTTGATTTCTGCTCAGGTCATGATCTTGGGGTCATCAGACTGAGCCCTGCGTTGGGCTCCATGCTCACTGCAGAATCTGCTTGTCCCTCTCCCTCCCCCTCCACCCCTCACCCTGCTCGTACACTCTAAAATAATAAACAAAATAAATTTTTTAAAATGGAGAATTACAGACCAATATCCCTGATGAACATGGATGCAAAATTCTCAACAAGGGGCTCCTGGGTGGCTCAGTCAATTAAGCAGCCAACTCTTGATTTTGGTTCAGGTCATGATTTCAGGGTCTTGGGATCAAGCCCTGTATTGGGCTCAGTGCTCAGCAGGGAGTCGGCTTGAGGATTCTCTCTCCCTCAGCCCCTCCCCCCCCACACATTCTCCCTCTCTCAAATAAATAAATAATTTAAAAAAAAATTCTCAGCAAGATACCAGCTAATTGGATCCAAAATTACATTAAAAGGATTATTCACCACAACCAAGTGGGATTTATTCCTGGGCTGGAGGGGTGGCTCAATATCCACATATCAATCCATGCGATACACCACATAAATAAAAGAAAGAATAAGAACCATACGGTGCTCTTGATACAGGCAGAAATAGCGTCTGACAAAATACAGCATCCTTTCTTGATAAAAACCCTTAAGAACATAGGGATAGAAGGAACATACCTCAACCTCATAAAGACCATACACAAAAGACCCACAGGTAATATTCTCAATGGGGAAAAAAACAGAGCTTTTCCGCTATGGTAAGGGACAAGACAGGGATGTCCTCTCTCACCAATGCTGTTCAACACAGAACTGTAAGTCACAGCCTCAGTAATCAGACAACAAAAAGAAATAAAAGGCATCCAAATTGGCAAGGAAGAAGTCAAACTGTCACTATTCACAGACAACATGATACCCTATGTAGAAAACCCAAAAGACTCCACCAAAAAATTGCTAGAAGTGATACAGGAATTCAGCAAAGTTGCAGGATATAAAATCAATGTACAGAAGTTTACTGCATTTCTACACAGTGATAATGAAGCATCAGAAAGAGAAATCAAGGAATCGATCCCATTTGCAACTGCACCAAAAACCATAAGCTATCTAGGAAGAAACCTAACCAAAGAGGTAAAAGATCTGTATTCTGAAGACTACAGAACACTTATGAAAAAAAAATTGAAGATGACACAAAGAAATGGATAAACATTCCATGCTCATGGAAGAACAAATATTGTTAAATGTCTGTATTACCCAAGCAATCTACATATTCATGCAATCCCTATCAAAATAACACCAGCAATTTTCACAGAGCTAGAACAAACAATCCTAAAATTTGTATGGAACTAGAAAAGACCCCATATAGCCAAAGTAATGTTGAAAAAGAAAACCAAAGCTGGAAGCATCACAATTCCAAACTTTAAGCTGTATTACAAAGCTGTAATCAAGAAGACAGTATGGTACTGGCACAAAAGCAGATACATAGATCAATGGAACAGAACAGAATGCCCAGAAATGGACCTGTAACTATATGGTCAGCTAATCTTCAACAAAGCAGGCAAAAATATCCAACGGGAAAAAAGTCTCTTCAACGAATGCTGTTGGGAAAATTAGACAGCTACATGCAGACGAATGAAACTGGACCACCTTCCTACACCATACAAAAAAATAAATTCAAAATGGATGAAAGACCAAAATGTGAGATAGGAATCCATCAAAATCCCAGAGGAGAACACAGGCAGCAATCTTTTTGACCTTGGCTGCAGCAACTTATTAGACATGTCTCCAGAAGCAAGGGAAAGAAAAGCAAAAATGAACTATTGGGATTTCATCAAGATAAAAAGCTTCTGCACAGCAAAGGAAACAGTCAACAAAACTAAAAGGCACCCAATGGAATGGGAGAAGATATTTGCAAAGGACATATGTGATAAAAAGTTAGTATCCAAAATGTATATAAAGAACTTATCAAAGTTAACACCCCAAAACAAATAATCCAGTTAAGAAATGGGCAGAAGACATAAGAATGGCTAACAGACACATGAAAAAATGCTCAATATCACTCATCATCAGGGAAATACAAATCAAAACGACAATGAGATACCTCCTCACACTGTCAAGAGGAAACACAGGTTCCTAAACAGGAAATTTACATGATCTACAAAATAACATCACAATGCAGTTTTTTTTTTTTTTTAAGATTTTTATTTATTTATTTGAGAGAGACAGTGAGAGAGAGAGAGAGAGAGAATGAGATGGGGGAGGCCAGAGGGAGAAGCAGACTCCCCGTTGAGCAGGGAGCCTGATGTGGGACTTGATCCTGGGGCTCTGGGATCATGACCAGAGCTGAAGGCAGATGCTTAACCAACTGAGCCACCCAGGTGCCTCACAATGCAGTTTTCTTTTTTTTTTTTTTTTTAAAGATTTTATTTATTTGACAGAGTGAGAGATCACAAGTAGGCAGAGAGGCAGGTAGAGAGAGAGGAGGAAGCAGGCTCACTGCTGAGCAGAGAGCCCGATGCAGGGCTCGATCCCAGGACCCTGAGGTCATGACCCGAGCCGAAGGCAGAGGCTTTAACCCACTGAGCCACCCAGGCGCCCCAACACAATGCAGTTTTCGATGATGTTCAAATATTAACCATGACCAAATAAATAATTTAGAAACCACATAATATTAAATATTAAAAATATTAAATGCTTATTTTATTTTATTTTACTTATTTTTATTTTCTTCTTGTCACCTGGGATACCTCTTTTGCTTTAAACCTATGTAGACTTAGTCTGATACTATAAAATTAAAGACTAAACCAGCAAAGAATCTTAATTCCCATTCTGGCTGTACCAATAACTAGCCATGAGCAGGTTATTTATTTAAAATCTCTGCACTTGTCAGATGCTCATTTCAAGGTTTAAATGAGATATACAAGTGCCTTGTAAAGCACTGCATAAATATTTTGGTGGTGCTACCATAAGAGACATCATATAGGTCAACAAGGTTTCATTTGGATCTTTTATCTTAGGATAAAAATTATAAAATATATAGTCTGATAAGGTTCAATATGGTGAGGTTTTTTTTTTAATTGAGAAAGAATTTTTTTAATTGAGGTATAACTGACACATAACATTGTATCATTTTCAGGAGTAAAACATACAATTTGTTATGGGAATCAGTATGGGAAATGATCATTATACTAAGTCTAGTTACCATGCATCACCATCATAGTTACAAAGTTTTTTTCTTGTGGTGAGGAAGATCTTTGATATTTTAGATGAAGTTATGGGGAATAAATACACTATTATTTTGTTCTGATAAAACAAATAATGATTCTTAATGTAATGGGTTTAGCCTATTCCACCAAGAGTAAAGAGAATATGTTTACTACAAAATATTTGATTTTGATCATGGTATACGGCAAAGCAACTCATTATCAATTTTAAGAGTCTAAAGTATGAAAATTTCTCATATTGAACCAATGAAGCATATTTCTGATGTAATTTTTATCAGATGATGAGACACTTATAAACATACAATCAAAATACTCTTATCTAGAAAAGGTTTAACTTTAACTAAATAAATTATTTCATTTTATTTAATATTTTCCTTACCCGTGACTTGAACAAGTGATCATATACTTCCAATAGTCTAGGTAATGGCACTCCAATTTCATTCATTGTCTGTATTACAAAACCTACATCCCAGTTCAAAGTACAAACTTGCTGCTCTAAAAACTGCACAATAAAATCTGGAGAGGGAAAAAGATCAGAAATTAGAATTGTTAACTCTCCCCCCCACCCCAGTTTATTGAGATAAAATAGCCATAAATTGTGTAAGTTTAAGGTATAGAACATGATGATGTTATACATATATACATTGTAAAGCGTTTACTCTAGGAAGGTTAGTTAACAGGTCCTTCACCTCACATAATTACTCTTTTGTTGTTACAGAATTGTTAACTCCTGGGGAGCCTGGGCGGCTCAGCTGGTTAAGCGGCTACCTTCAGCTTAGGTCATGATCTCAGGGTCCTGAGACTGAGTCCCGCATGGGGCTCCTCACTCAGTAGGTAGTCTGCTTCTCCCTCTACCCTTCCCCCCTGCTTGTGCTCGTGCTCACTCTCTCTCTCTAATAAATAAAATCTTTAAAAAAAGAAAACTAATTTTCAAAAAAAATTTTTTATAAAGTGATATATCAGAATAGGCAAATATACAGAGATATAAAGTAGATTAGTAATTGCCTAGGGCTGGAGAGTGGGAAGGAATAGGGAGTGATTCCTAATAGGTACATGGTTTCTTTCTGGGGTGATGAGATGGTCTAAATTTAATTGTGGTGATAGTTGTATAACTATGAATATGCTATACAATTTAAAGCTATTAGGAAAAAAACTACATTTTGGTGAGTTTGGAAAATACAGAAAGGTACAAGAAAGAGAGACTATTCACAATCCCACTATTGGAGAGGACCCACTGGTATTTCTTTAGTATCTTGATATATTATATCCTCAATTTAACTTTTTCAGAAAAGAAGGGTTACTGCATCCTGATTTTAGAAATATTAAATGTGTTTTTTAAGTGCCTCACCCCCTCAGATGTGTAAGTTCTTTATTTGATGGTTCTAATTTTGGCCCCATTCTCACTTTTTACTACCTGTCATATCATAAATAAGACCGTAATAGTAACAATCACATTCGTATTTACGACAGTCAAAATCTGAGACTGACCAAGGTAAATGTCCACGGGCAAGAAGAATCACTGAAAAGACAGCCACTGACTGAACCTGCAACTACTAGAATCTACCATACAAAAATTTTGCATAGGTACTCAAATTTTTAAAAACTCTAAACTTGGTCTAGTTTGAAGCCCCCTGGAGCTTGTTTGACATTGAAAGATGGACCAAAAGAAAAAATGCCTCTTCTACCCTAAACATTATTGGGCTCAAAAATTAAAATTCTAAGCCAAAGCAGAAATACCTTCTAAAGAAATTATGTATAATGTGGCCTTTTTATTATTAAAATTGTTAAGTTTTTATTTTCTCTTTATTTTTCTCCTTAATGAAATAGCATGGCAGTTTTATTATTATTATTTTTTAAAGATTTTATTTATTTATTTGACACAGAGAGAGACATCACAAGTAGGCAGAGAGGCAGGCAGAGAGAGAAGGGGAAGCAGGCTCCCTGCTCAGCAGAGAGCCCGATGTGGGGCTCGATCCCAGGACCCTGAGATTATGACCTGAGCCGAAGGCAGAGGCTTTAACCCACTGAGCCACCCAGGCGCCCAGCACAGCAGTTTTAAATACTATACTTGAAAAAGAAAAAAGTGTATGATTATAATGACTTTATTTCTTGGCATTTCCAGGAAATGTAAATCAGAGATGGTCTATAAAAAGGTCTCTATCCCCATTAAATAAACAATTTAATGTTATGTTGTGAGCATTTTCCTGGTTCTCAACATTTTTCAAAGACCCTAGGTGCTTAACATCGTACTTTATGGATATATTTATGTTGATTCTATTCTTTTATTTTTATTTTTTATTTTTTTAAGTAGGCTAAAAGCCCAGCATGGGGCCCAATGTGGGGCTTGAACTCATGACCCTGAGATCAAGGCCTGAGCTGAGATCAAGAGTTGGACGCTAAACCAACTGAGCCACTCAGGCACCCTGATTCTACTGAAGAAGACACTATACCTTGGCAAATGACTAATAATTAAGAGTCATATACATAACAATTATAGTAATATAGTTGATTAAGGGGCTCAAAAAATTGCATTTTTAACACAATTATTTGCTATTTTATTTTATTTATTTATTTATTTATTTTTAAAGGAAGTCATCTGTCTTTTTTTTTTTCAAGATTGTTTATTTATTTATTTGACAGAGAGAGAGAGAGAGAGAGAGAGAGAGAGAGAGATCACAAGTAGGCAGAGAGGCAGGCAGAGAGAGGGGGGGAAAGCAGGCTTCCCGCTGAGCATAGAGCCGGACGCGGGGCTTGATCCCAGGACCCTGAGACCATGACCTGAGCCGAAGGCAGAGGCCCTAACCCACCGAACCACCCAGGCGCCCTGCTATTTTATTTTTTTAAAGATTTATTCATTTGAGAGAGAGAAAGAGTGTGAGCAGGGGGAGGGGCACAGGGAGAAGAATTCTTGAGCAGGCTCCCTGCTCAGTGGGGAGCCCATTGTGAATCAGAGCTCAATCCCAGCACCCTGAGATCATTACCTCAGCCAAAATCAAGAGTCAGCCACATAACCGACTGAGCCACCCAGGTGCCCCAACTATTTGTTATTTTAAAGAAAAATACGTCCTCAATATAATAAGAGTTGAAGCAATCACAGATTGCCCATGCAGAAAAACACCAATCATTTTTCTTTCCTCCTTAAACTTGTGGAGGGTTACCAACAATATAATCATTACGGTCTGTTAGCACTATCCCCAGATATAGAAAATTGCGAGGTCAAAGAAAGTTCCCTATCTAACGATCAACAAATTCTGCTATCTTTGGAGGTCTTTCTTTCTGGAGAGGTAGAATTAAACTGCTGAGCTAAACAGCAACAAAGAAACAATTCCACTCTGAAGAACATGGTCTTTCCATGTCAATGAAGAAAACCATCAAAAGAAAACAAAACAAAACACTCATGATAACACATAAAGGTTACTGCTTACCTAAAGGAAAGAAGCGAGGCGTGCCAGCGTAAATTTTGCCAAGGAGCACAACCTTGAGACTAAGAGCATGCATTCTATCTGAGGAGCTCAATGCCACACTTTCATTCAATTCTGCAAGAAAAAGACATCCCATTAGGAACCCAAACTGTTTTTAATGTGAAATGTTTAAATTGGCTATTTCATTCTATATCAAGGTACAAAATATCCTACAAATGATATTCTAATATAATGAGCAGATACTATGTTTCTGTCAGTGTCTGAAATACTTTCGTCTTAACCAGGACACTGGTTATGGGATTCTGAGGAAAGTGTCTCAGAATCTTTATTAAGAAGAACAACCAAAAAATGACATCCTTTTCTCAGAGTCCTCTCCAATATAAATTGAGGTCATTCTCTACAGGACCACCCTCTGCCACATCCAGGTACTCTACACTTACCCTCTACTTAGGTATATACAATTTTCATGAGCTCTAGATATATGAAAGCCACTAACAGCTTGCATTCCTCTTCCAAGTCACTAAATAATGTATGCTAATACACCTGTGAGTGAGCACTTACCTTTCTCTATGATATCTTGCCAAAGTGTCTGCACCAATATAGGGTCTGAATAACCAGCACAATGAATTATTGCAAGTTTACACTCTGCAAGTTTAAACGGGTCAGCAAATTCCCCATAAAGCTGTCGGAGAAAATGCCAACATTATACACACAACCAGAGGTCAAGGGTCAGAAATTAATAGTGATGCACTCCTTGAAAATTAAAAATGATCAAAGATTTTATCCAAAGTTCCTAAAATACAATATAAAGATGTGATGATATGCAGCTGGTCATAACTTCAGATTA
>CM052895.1:108292405-108386432 GCA_028534135.1 Potos flavus | reverse complement strand
TGATAGAGTCTTGATAGAAAATGGCCTGGACAGAGCAAGTTAGCTCTCCCTAAGAGTCAGATACCATAGCAGTGATCCGTCAGCCCAGCGACATGCTCCCCAGAACGGCTTATCTTAATTTTGTGGAGATAGATTAATCTTTCTCATGAAACACAAAGTAGAATGCAAAAGAAACAAGGAATCTGTAGATATTAGGTGACTGCTAGAGGAATTCAACTTGCTTTTTTATTACCTTAGTTATGTCCATTAGCTCAGAATCCAGCTGAGAAATTGCATCCTGTACAGAAGAATGATGGGAATACTGCCTTTGTAGTGTCTCTTGTATCTGAAGTTGTATCCTAGCAACCTAGTTTGGATTTAAAAAAGCAAGTCTTAAGTTCTTGATGATAAATCAACAAGTACTTGAAGAAATGATTCCTAGTATCTGACTTTAAGTTGGTTAAAGTAAAAATAATGTATAAATAACAGCATAGAGACTATAGTTAATAACACTGTATTGCATATTTGAAAGTTGTTGAAGAAAATAAATTGTAGAAGTTCTTATCACAAGAAAAAAAATTTGTAATTATGTATATGGTGATAAGTGTTAGACTTATCACGGTGATCATTTTGCAATACCTAAAAATACTGAATCATTACACTGTACACCTGAAACTAATATGTTATATGTCAATTATACCTATCGAAAAAAATGTACAAATGAAGACTTCTATTGTAACAAACTAGCAGCTCTTCATCACAACATAAAAGATCTCATAGGAAGTATACTTTGGCAGAGAGCCTTTGCTACCACTGTTAACACCCATCTCCCCCATGACTGTAGCCAGACAATAGCTAGACTATATTTTCCAACCTCCTCTGTAGGGAGATATGGCCATAAGACTAAGTTCTCTTCAATGGAATGTAACTGGCAGTAAAGTATGTCAGGGCTGAGGTCTTTAAGAGAGTAAATGTGCTTCCTATACGTGATTTTTTTCTCTTACTCCCTCTGACAGAAGAAAATGTTAAGGTAGAGCCAGAAAATAGAACTTGGGTATTAAAATCAATCAAGTGGAAGAAAGCCAGTGGCCAATCAGGAACACCCACTCTGGGTATTTGTAAATGAGAAATAAGCTTTTGTATTTGGACCATTATATACTTTTGGGTCTCTTAATTGGGGCAGTTTAGCCTACTCTACTTCATATATCTACTCATTAGCTTCCAGAATAAATGGTAAATGTGATAAAATCTCCTTTGTGTTGGAACAGTTGAAAAAAAAACCCTTTAGAAATGCCACAGAGAAAAATCTAATTACAGCAATGTCCTGTGACCCAATAAAAGATTTATGTCTAAATATGAAAATACATACAGGCAGAAGAGACTAGAATTACTAACACTGACTGCTACTGACCTATGACTTACTAGAGGGAAGAAGGGACAATGAAATAAATGTAGGCAAAGTTTAAATATCTTTAGCACTTACTTCCATTTTTTCTTCTAATTCATGAAGAAATTCACCATCTGCAGCTATCGATGAAATGGCAGTGGAACTTTTGGCACTAAGAATGGCTCGAGCAATGTACTCCAGTCGCTGCTGAAGTGAAATTTCTGTGCTGGGGGGAAAAAGCCTTATTTTTGTTTATATGAACTCTTAAGGATTCAATATATAAATATCTTAATTATGACACACTATTTTGTATATACCAAATGAACATAAAAGGCCATTTGAAACTTGAAAAAAACTATTAAAGGACTTCTAATAAAGGAGATCTACAGTTTAAGGCACCAAATAAAAAAATACTTAAGTTTACATCCAAAAAAGTAACTACCTATTTTAAAACTTTAATTCAGTATATTAAAACTTGGATTCTTCTAAACACTAAACTAAGGAAAAAGTTCGTTATCACTCCTATTTTTCACTTCTCTACCTTAATATGGCTAATACTGTATGTGATCCTCCATAAAGCAACTAGAGTTGACCTCTTAAAAACAAAAATAGAATTATGTCACATGTCTTCACCTACTCCTTCAACCTCCTCTCCTTTCATCTGCTCCCATGTTCACCATCTCCAACCCCACTGGCTTTCGTTTTTGTATCCTAAACATGATAAACTTGAATCTGATACAGTGCCTCTGCAGAGACTGTTGTTCCCAAGCTTGGACCATTTCCTCCACATCTTTAATACTGTACATTCTTGTCATTTGAGAATCAATTTCCATAACTATTTGTCTGAGGCCTTCTCTGACCAGTCTTAACTAAAGCAGCTCCTCCCCTCCCCTCCCCAACAGGCCCTTTTTTCTATATTATTCTACTTTTATTATTTTTATAGAACCTGAATTTGTTTGTGTCTGCATTCTATACCCACTAGAATGGGAGCTCTTGGGAACAAAGGTGGTGTTTACATTGTTCACTACTCCTTTCTGCATGCCTTGAACTTACATCACTGGGGCTCAAAATCTATTTGCTGGTTGGCTGGCCGGCAGGCGTCAGAAAGCCCAAGCATGTATCCACCTCCATGGTTACCATCTTCAGTCCTTTCTAATCCCCCATCACACTTGCTTCTTTGACATTACAAAGTGACTTGGTATTAAAAACAAACAAACTAATTCATTTAGTTGTTGGCAACCTCTCATACCCACCAGTACTAAATGTAACTTTTGATATCCCCATTAATTCCCATTTGAATCAGGAAAAAACTAGCTTTCTTTTACTTTCAGATCAAACTGGCCTTCTGTATAGCTATGGCTCCCATATTCTTCCCCTTCTAAAAAAAAAAGGGAGGGAAGGAAGGAGGAAGGAAGAATTAACTCCTTTCTCCCTTCTATCTTTGAAAGTACAGATGTAGATGACAGTTACTTGGCACTGACCATCTCTCAATGTTGCACATAAAGGCCTGTTTAGTACATTTAGGACCTGTTTCTAAAAGAGCTTCCCTTTCTTTCTCCTCTCATCTCTAAAAAAAAGCCCTACTTGAACCAAACATATTAAAAGTGGGCAACATTTCCAAATGATTTAAAATACAAATTATATAGTTGCCAATTTATTTGCTGCACCCTATATATGCAAAAAGAGTGTAGTGAGAAAGAGAGCAACATTATAGTTGGAAAAATATTTTATTGTGGAAAAAGATGGTAAGCTGAGAGCTAGAGTAGGACAGTGTATTCACATGAGGAGGAAATTAGGTTATATGTGTTATGTATAAAGTAGATATGGATAATGAGTGTTCTTAAAAGTTAGAGAAAAAAAAAGAGAATTTCTGAATTTTTTTTTTAAGATTTTATTTATTTGACAGAGAGAGAGAAGTAGGGGGAGTGGCACACAGAGGGAGAAGCAGGCTCCCTGCTGAGCAAGGAGACCGATGCGGACTCGATCCCAGGACCCCGGGATCATGCCCTGAGCCAAGGGGAGACACTTAACGACTGAGCCACCCAGGTATCCCTTCTGAGTATTTTATAATTAACAATATAACAAGAAAAAAGATTAATAAATATTAATGGAAGGCCAATTAAGAATACATATGTACATACTCACACTTGCTATTACAGTCATATCTAGACTCTTTAAAGCAGGCTCTATGCCCAACATGGGCTTGAACTCATGCCCCTGGGATCAAGTCACATGCTCTGACTGAGCCAGCTAGGTGCCCCATAAATTACCATTCTGTTTAACTTGGTTTAAAAACAGCTTTGTTTCCACAACCTCTTCTTCCTAACTTAATTGATCTCCAGTTTTTAAAATTAGGATCTGTGTTATTTTGGCAAAGAAGATTCCAAATAAAAATACAAGGTCAAATTAATGATTTGTCCAAGATTGTATTGTTTTTTGATATGATAATCTAACTAGAAATTCCAATGCTTTCTTTAATAAGATTCTTAATTTTTAACATATATGCTCAAAACTTTTTTGGTAATTTAAACCAATAATAGAGCAGAGGAAATTAGTCTAAAATTAGTAAAACATTTAAAATTATAAAGCCTTTGAGAAGATTTGTCCTTTTAATTAAGAATACTAATTAACTGCTTAGTAGGAAAGAATCTAAAGACATACTTTAAGGAAGAGATTTAGAAGATAGTTTGACTAGAGAAGGCCTTGGGTACTCAGTACCTCCTATACACTATTAAAAAAGAAAAAAACTGTAAACTTTAGGTAAATCCAAGTAAAAGCATAAAAACTCTACATACTATAACCTGAATGAGGTTTTACTTAATTTCTGAAATCCGGATGTATCTAGTTATAGGTCAGTTATCAATCATTATTCATAGTAGTAAGAGTATTATACCATACCTATGCATGTCAGCCAATTTGGACAGGACACGGGCGGCATTACTAAAGCTTCTGTTCTTTTCATAATACCTCCACAGTAAATCCATATAACGAACTTTGTTTTGATCAACTTTGGCCATTCGGACTAGATGTGGCTCCAGAAATGGAGACGCAATCTGCAAATTATACAATCACTCAGAAACATCTTCTGGACTAACATTTTTAAAACAACTACAGGTATGCCTTGCTTCACAAATACATAAGCAAAATTATAATCCAACAACAGACAGAGGGCAATTTTTTTCATTATAAATGAATTCTGTTTTATCAGAGTTAACCAAGAGTTGCTATGATAGTTGAAATAGGCTGATTCGACTAATCGTAATCCAGTTACAAATTTTTAATTTTTATTTTTTTGAGACAGAGAGAGTGAGTGAGCATGAGCAGGGGTGGGGGGGAACCCCAAGCAGGCTCCATCTCACGACCCCAGGATCACAACCTGTGACGAAATCAAGAGTCAGATGCTTAACTGACTGAGACACTCAGGCACCCCCAATCGCAAATGAAAACACAGCTATTGATTCCTAGACTCTGAGCTCATAGACATCCTTGCCATTATCAAATGCCACACATTTATTTTACAGAGTGAAGAATACTGAGACTTAATATAGTAAAAAGACATGTATAAAGACACATACTGAATTAATGGCAGAGGTTATGCCAATTTAGGACTCCTAATTCATAATCCAATGATTTTCATCCCACAATATCAGAAAATTAGAGCAATAGTTTACTCTGCCCACCAGGAAAGGATATTACATTACTTGGAATGACGCTAACACCTAATGGTAGGTTCAGGATAAGAAAATGAATTTCCTGTATCTATGTATTTTTTTTTTTAAAGATTTTATTTATTTGACAGAGAAAGAGCGAGAGAGTGAGCACAGCGGGGGAGTGGCAGGCAGAGGAGACGGAGAGGGAGAAGCAGGATCCCCGCTGAGGAGGGAGCATGATGAAGGGCTTGATCCCAGGACCCTGAGATCATGACCTGAGCCGAGGCAGACACTTAACCAACCGAGCCACCGAGGCGCCCTTCCTTCAACTATATATATACTACTTGAAAATACAAGTTAACAATATTGGAATAAAAAATGTTTTTTTACCTGCAACAGCTTATCTGCAAGATCAGCTTGTATTAGCCAATTATAAAGGGCAATACTAAAGAGCTCATCTTTGGATCGCTGAGATAATTTAAGCATTTGTTCAAACTAAAATAAAAAAAAGTAAAAATTAGCAGTTAAAGGCTCTCTTGCTGGACATCATAAACATCAGCCTTATAAAATCCTGAAAGCAAGAATCTTTATAAATGCTTATTTCTAAGATCTACTATCTTTCCCAAGAGGAGCTGTCTCCACTACCACACAGAACTTCTAAACAATGTATTTTCAGGATAAAAATATGCTATGTCCCTTACATGATGTCCTGCTTCTTCATTACTCAGCATATTGGGATCAGATGACAATACCGGAGGCCCAGGTTTTTTGGGTACACTGGGAGACTGAGGAGCAGCCTTACTTTGATTTACCAATTCTTGAAGCGTATCTGTAATACACTTGTAACTGTTTAATCTGAAAAAGAATGGAAAAGGAGCAACTGCATTATTTAATTAGATAGCAACTGACTAATCTAATTTAAATATACAAAAATTTGAAGACTATTTTGGGGACTAGATATATGTACACACACATATTTGGTATTAAAAATAATATAAATCGTATACTTTTTCTACGTTTGAGAAATGTGGTTAACTATAAAAGGGTGAAGTTATAAAAATTAATGTATTAATAAAAAACATGTTTTAGATAGGTTCTATATTTCCTTTATGGACACACATTTTTTTCTTAACAGTCACTACTAATTTGTGAACATTTAAAAATCATCCCATAAAATAAAATACTAATCATCACCCAGAACCAGAAACTAGGTGGGGGAGAGACGGTTCCAAATAAGTTATCGCATTTAAAATTGACATCATTAAAGTGTCATAAAAACCACAGAGGCAAGTTCGAAAACATTTCTAAGTCCTTAAGAATTTCAACCAGACTAAAACTTGAACCCTAAACTAAGAATTATAATCCTAATTATATAGGATAACATCTAGGCCTGTGATAAAACAAGATATTTTTAAGTGAAAGCATAATTCATTTTTTATAAGTGTTGTACTTAAAATATTATTTTCCTAATACAATCAATCAAACTGTACACCAAGGAAATTCTCTATCCAAGAAGTGGACAAGCTGCTAGGGTGATAAAACTTGCCTTTCTTGGAAAGCCTGCAGTCCCACGATGTCTTCTTCTGGTTCTCCATGTTTATAGAAATGAAGTCCAAGACCCTGAGGATCTTTTTTTTCTGCAGCAGTAAGAGAGAGCTCCACTACACCCTCATAAAAACGGACTAATGGGAAAGGAAAAGGACAAAGAGATAAGGCTTATTAATAACCTGGATGCGTTTTTCCTTAGCTGGTTTATAAAAATACTGATCAAGGTTTTTATGTCTCTACTGTATGCTATTCACCTTGATGACACCATCATATAAAATATGTCTGGTGACTCTAACAAAGAACAAGGTACCAACATGCCTAAAAGGCAGCTATTAAGTATATTTTCTTCATTGGAAAAAAATTTTCAAACTTAGAATAACAAAAGGGAAGGTTTCTGTTCCTTGATGGAAAAAAAAATCTTAGAATTCAAAACAATATCTGTGCTAACAGTTAATACTTTTACATTATGCTAGATTTGATTTAAAGTAATTTAAAAGCAAGCAGACAAGTTCTATTTTAAAAATTAGTCAAAAGAATTGAAAGCATCCAAAAAATAAATGTAACCCAGGAAGCTATCTAATACACATAGCAGTTTAACTGTACTGGACAAGGACTGAAACTCCCGTGTTAAAAAGTTACATATTTCAAGATATAAAAAGAGCATTCTAGTTTTTGTAGAGGCTAGTGCAGTCATCAAATATTAAAACACAAGGCATGAGTTTCCCCACATCATATCACTCGGGAAAGTGTTGCTTCTATTAAGAGGCTCTTCATCAGTAGCTTGTTTTATTCACTGTCATTTGTCCCCTGAGTTAAGAAAAAGATATGAAGAACATTTTGTTTCTCACCTTGTCTATACTGAGCACAAACACTGGAAAGGTCCACTTGATTGCTGATTTTCTGATACTCCTTTAAGGATTCTCTTAACATTCTTTCCTTTTCAATCTTATTTTGAACTTGTCGGGAACGCTGGAGGAGTTCATTTGCCTAGAATTAGAGATGATAAGAACTTAAAAAGACGTAAAATCCAGCACATAGACAATGCTATCAACATAAGTCTTGGTCTATGTCTCAATTTACATCTGGCTTATTATCAGAAAAAATAAAAACAACTCTACAAACTTACTTCTTCTTAATTTTAGGCAGAAAAATTTTTGACCAAAAAATCCTAGCTATTTTTAATTCCTCTCACAAGTATTTTAAGCAAGATAGCTTTTGACTTGTAAATCTCTTGCCTAGTCAATACATTATTGGTCAGCAGGCAGTCCATGTGATACTGATTTAAATTATTTTTACCTGTAAGAAAGGATCAATAAAAATTGCCCAATTAACTCTAACTTATTAAAGACTTAAAGTTTTAGTAATTTTTAATTTCTAAGGAGAAACATATTTAACCATTTAAAAAAATATGGTCTAGAAATACTATGAAGATTCTTTACGAACAACTTAAATATACAAAGATTTTAAGAAATGATGTATTCCAACTCCTTTCATCATACAGATGGGGACTCTGGAGGCCAAGAGAGAGGTTAGGGGACCTACCCAAGAGATGTCATATGTTAAGTAAAAGATGGTTTCTGATTCCAGTTCTCTTGTGCTTTTCATACTATGAAACCCTCTTTAAGAAACACTGAAATAGCTGATAAAGCATCATACCTTAGAACAAATTGCATCATCAGTGCTATACAGAAGTGGGCAGATATCCTGTAAGTGTAAACTAATGCCATCAACAGCAGCATTATCTCTGATGTAGCAGTTGATAAGAGAAGCAATTAATGCCCCGGTCAGTTCCTTGTCCCTGATTACCAGATCTTTAAAGGTGGTGATTTTCAGCTGCTCTTGAAATTCCTAGGAGTATAAGAGAAAATCCTTTTTTTCTACCAAAAATATAGGAATATCCTATTTCTACCCAGAACAAAATTTCTTTAACAATTTAAAATAACCAAAAAATTAAAAGACTATAATTCAAAAGAGAAAATATGCTAAACTATACAGACTAACACATTTTTGCAAACTTCCATAGAATCATACAGAATTGTTAAAGAACCCACAGTATGACCAATCCAAATCTCTCAATTTACAAATGAGAAAAGTAAAATGTAGGCAGAACCAAAATTAGAGCCAGGACTCCTGATTTTAGTCATAACCAGAAAGAACCAGCACTTAGCTATATTAAAAAATCTTGGGCTTGCAGGGTGTCTGAGTGGCTCAGTTGGTTAAGCACCTGACTCTTGGATTTCAGCTCAGGTCCTATACATGGACCTTGAGAGCTCGTTTGGAGGTTCTAGCAGGGATGCTCAGCTATTCGTATACCCTTGACTGAAGAATGGTCCACATCTATCAGGGAAGGTCATCCTCTTTGAGCACAAAGCTTTGGAAGGAATGCACATGGAGTGGTGAGGGAGAAAGGGGACACCCGCTTAGCCAGTCGGATCAGCCAAGTCAACCCTGGTGATCAATGGGCATGACAGATTCATACCACACCTTCTTTAGAAAACACAGTATACAGGAATGAAATGACATGATATCTAGAATCATCTTTAAAGGAATCTGGTAAAGAATAAAAGAATAATGAAGTTGATAAAATCTTGGAAATGCTGAATACAAGTGTATATGGGGATTATAATGTAGTATTTACTCTATTTTTGTATATGTTTAGAAATGTTCACAGTAGGAATACATTCCCCCCAGTGGCCTAACATTTAAGTAAATGCAAACTGCCATTATACTTAAAAAGGATTTGAATGAGGACAGCAAGAGAAATGTGACCCATTCATTTCTCACAATGGTAAACATCTTTAAAAGTAAGAATGTTTAAGTCATTGGATTCTTTGAAATTACATGCAAAAATTTTGTGGATGTATCTGTATGCATTCTTTGAGGGTGGGAAGAAAGAGTTTGATCAAATTCCCAAAGGGATCTGAAACCCAAATAATGGTTACAACCTACTGTTTAAAAAAAATATTTTTCGTAAAGATTTCATTCATATACCACGATAAAATTCTCACATACTGTAAAAACTTGTGGTTTTGACAAAGTGGATCTCTCAAGTTTTCATGCTTTAGTGCAATCTTCCATTAAGATTTCCATTAAGCAGATATTAACTTCATCATAACCTAAATGCTTCTCCCCAAAAGTCCCCTCTCAAATCCGAGTGTAAGATTAAAGCTCATTCAAAAGAAAACAAACTAAGCACAGAATTAACAGTATGATCTTAAAGGAAAAGAAATCCTACCTTCTGAAGTTCTCCTACAATGACAGTGAATTGATGTTCACAAAGAAGCTTCCATAAAGCCAGCGCCTGGTATGATTTTCGAACCAACTGTTGGATTGCCTGAAGTGAAACCTTTTCACTCAGTTGAGCCTCTAATCACAAAACACAACTAATGAAGTTTTATACAATGACACAGGTTGTTTTGTTTTAAATAAAACAACATTTTGCTTTCAGTAAGAACGACTATAGTTAAGGCTGAAATCCTCACTGGTCTCCTCCCTCCCCTCATCACAGCTAATCATGATCATGACTTGTTGAATTCATGCTTTCATCCAGTCATTATGTATATGTGCTTCTATGTGTCTGTGTGTGTACACATAAACAACAAAACACTGTTGTTTTAATTTAAACGATTTACACCACTTTTTCCACCCAGCTGTATTTTAATAAGTATTTTAATTAATTTTAATATTTTAATATATATCACTGGATGTTCCATCATATAAGTATACCACAATTAGGTCCATTTTCCACCTTAAAGACATTTATATTATCTCTCATGCTTTGCTACTAAAACAATAATGCAATAAACATCCTTAAGAAAGGACTCCTGAAAAGCACCATCAGATTTCTCTATTTCTCTAGAACTATGTTCCTCAAACCCTGACTTAAGATAAATTGGTGAAAGAAAAAAAATAGACTGGCGAGTCATGAAATCAATTCAGTCAGTCATGACAGCTCCCCCCCTTTTATTTTATTTTTTTTAGATTTTATTTATTTGACACAGAGAAAGAGATCACAAGTAGGCACAGAGGCAGGCAGAGAGAGAGGGGGAAGCAGGCTTCCTGCTGAGCAGAGAGCCCGATGCGGCGCTTGATCCCAGGACCCTGAGATCATGACCCGAGCCGAAGGCAGAGGCTTTAACCCACTGAGCCACCAAGGCGCCCCTTTTTCCTCCCATTAAAAAGGAAATAGAATTGGGGTGCCTGGCTGGCTCAGTCAGTAGATCACGCAACACTTGATCTCAGGGTTTTAAGTGCAAGACCTACACTAGGCATGGAGCCTACTTAAAAAAAAAAAAAGGAAATAAAAAAGGAAAATATTAGAGTGTAAAACAGGTAGCTATTTCCTACAATTTTGTTTCAGTTGTGTATGTATGCTTTCAAACATCAGAGTCACAACATAAAATGTATTTCTTAGTATAAGAAAAAAGTCTGATAAAGACTGCTATATACGGTATATCCTTAGAAGTGAAACTGCTGGCTTTCAATATACATGCATTTTCAGCTTTTACAAGATATGATCAAATTGCTCTCCAAAGTAGTTGTTTCAGTATACATGTGCCAGCAATCTGAACCTTTCCTTTTGTTTTAATCCTTACCAATGCTTGGTATGGTCAGGCTGAAGACTTTACTGAAGTACCAAAAGCAGTAATGAAAAAATGTTTATAAAACAGTAAACAGAAAACTAGATTTAGCAGGAAGGGACAAGAGTAACTGGCTGGGACTTAATTAGCAAAGACCTATAAGCCAGAAATGGCTCAAATAGAAGACGAAAATTCTTTTAAAAAAACCAAATGGCAGGCAAAATTTAAGCATGATTTATTATTATTCCAAATTATTTCTGGAATAATTGATGATTATAAGTTTTCCATTACCTTACTCTTTCCTTATTACTATTTATGACAGACAAAAAACCAAAAAAACCCCAAAAAACCCAAAAATTTGATTCACATTTTTAACTCTATAAAAAGATGTGCCACTAATCATTAGGAAAATGCAAATCAAAAACCACAATGAGATACCACCTTGTATCTACTAGGATGTAGATTATAAAAAGAGAAAAATAACTGATGAAGATGTGAAGAAATTGAAATACTTTGTGCACTACTAGCAGAAATGTAAAATGGTGCATAGAGAACAGTATGGCAGTTTCTCGAAAATTAAAAAACAGAATACCATATGATCCAGCAATTCCATTTCTTGGTATATAACAAAAGAACTGAAAGCAGGGACTCAAATTTATATTTGTATGACACGTTCATAGAAGAATTATTCACAATACCCCAAAGGTGGAAGCAATCCAAGTGTTCAAAAACCCAAGTGTTTTTTTCTGCTTTCACGATACAAGACCTTAAACCCAGTATCCAGTGTTTGTTTTGCAGTGAGCCATTATAGAGGCAGCATGCACCCCGCCAAACTCCTTTCCCAGCAACCACACACATCACCTCAGCATCAAGCTGCCACAACTTTGAAACGTGTCTATAGAATTCTGTGCTTTATCTCTAAATGTGTCCTAAGGTTGGGCACCTGGCTGGCTCAGTTGGAAGAGCATGTGACTCTTGATCTCATCAGGGTCATGAGTTCAAGCCCCACAATGGGCATAGAGATTACTAAAAAAAAGTAAATAACTTAAAAAAAAAAAGTGTCCTAAGGAACAGAAAAGCCTAAGAAAGTTTATTTTTTGGGGTCTAGGAATGCTCAGAAATTTTCCCGTATAAATTAATGGTAATTACTTCCTCACTTTATGCCATTTTGGCTTATGAAAGGTTTCACAGGAACACTACTTTCAGATGGCAGGGGAAACCTGTGTAGACATACGATGGAATAATATTGTCTTAAAAAGAAAGGAAATTCGTTATGGACATTGGGGAGGGTATGTGCTATGGTAAGTGCTGTGAAATAGTATTAAGTCTTATGATTCACAGACATGTACCCCTGGGGCAAATAATACATTATACGTTAATAAAAAATAAAAAAATAAAAATAAAAAATAAATAAATAAAAAAGAATTAGATTACCTACAAAAAAAAAAAAAGAAAGGAAAGGAAATTCAGACATATGCTACAACATGGATGAACTCTGAAGATATATGCTAGCTGAAATAAGCCACTTGCAAAGGTGGTCACTGTATAATTCCACTTATATGAAGTATATTAGGTAGTCAAATTCAGAGACAAAAAACAAACAGAAACGACTGATAGTTGTTAGGGGCTGGGATGGTGCGGGAAATGGGGAGTTACTGTTTCATGGGTACAGAGTTTTATAGGAAGATGAAAAAAGTTCTGGAGATGGATACTGGTAATGTTTGCACAACAAAGTGAATGTGGTTAAAACTGTAAATTTATATGATGTCTATTTTACAATTTAAAAACTTATTTTTAAAAAATGTATCATGTTTCTTGTAAAGGAAAGGAAAAAACTTAACAGACTGAAAGTTATGGAAATACATGAGATCCATACAGTCCCACTTAACACACTGATGTTATTTTAATAAAAAATATTTGTGTTATCAAAAAACTAGATCTTATTGAGAGATGTCCACTATTTTCTATTCCATCCACTGTTCTCTACTCGATGAATAAACTATTGGGATCATGTACAGTCAACTGATCAGAAGGAAAAACTTACCATGAAACTTCCTTTGCAGTTCTTGTTGCATCTGCTGGGTATTTCCATTTTCAGGACGCATGAATCCTATCAGCCTCTGCTGCACTTTGGCAGTTGTACTGAAACGAATCACAGAATGTGTATTTGTGTTCTCAACAGCTTTACTGAGATATAATTCGTACATCATACAATTCAACCATTTAAAGTACACAATTTAGTTTTTCAAAATACATTTACAGTATTCTGCAAATATCACCACAATCTAATTTTAGAACACTTTCACCCATTCTCTATTACCAGTCAATCCCCATCTCTCCCACCCCTACCCTAAGTAACTGCTGGCCTACTTTTGTCTCTTTAAGTTTGCCTATTCTGAATATTTAATATAAATGAGCTGGGATACATTGGTAATATTCTTTTCCTCTGTAGAATAGTGAAGTAGTAGAATAGTGAAGTAGATCAATGATGATTTAAAACTGAAGCACTTTAACCTCTTGGATGCTTAAAATTTCAATTATTTGGTTATCGTGATGTCCATTTTATTCAGAAAGGCTGGATAAATGGTTGCTTTCTTTCTCTTTATCTGCCAAACTTAAAAGTAATGAATTGGGGGTGCCTGGGTGGCTCAGTGGGTTAAAGTCTCTGCCTTCGGCTCGGGTCATGATCTCAGGGTCCTGGGATCAAGCCCCACATCGGGCTCTCTGCTCAGCAGGGAGCCTGCTTCCTGCCCCCCGCCTGCCTCTCTGCCTACTTGTGATCTCTCTGTATCAAATAAATAAATAAAATCTTAAAAAAAAATAAAAAAATAAAAGTAATGAATTGGTTTCTAGCATCCTTCAAAGATGAACAGCATTTTGGTTTCAAGTTACATAATAAAATCCACCTTTTCTGTGTGCAGTTTTATGAGTTTTGACAGATGCATAGTGTCATGTAACTACCACCACAACCAAGATACAGAACAGTTCCATCACGCCCCAAAATTCTCTTGTTCTGTTTCTTGTATCCAAATCCTCTTCCACCTCTAAGCCTGGCCACCACTGAACTCTTCTTTACCCCTATAGGTTTTGTTTTGTTTTTTTTTTTAGATTTTACTTATTTCTTTGACAGAGAAAGAGAGTAAGAGAGCACAAGCAGGGGGAGTGGCAGAGGGAGAGGAAGAACCAGGCTCCCCGCTGAGCAGAGAGCCTGATGCGGAGCTCCATCCCAGGACCCCGAGACCATGACCCGAGTCCAAGGCACCGACTGAATCACCCAGGCGCCCCTACTCCTATAGTTTTGCCTTTTCCGGTATGTAATATAACTTGATTCCGGCTTCTTTTCTATAGCACAATATATTTGACAGTCATCCATGTTGTTGCATATATCAACTTTCTGGAGAATGTCAGTCTTGTTGTTTGTTTTAGCAGGTAATCTATCTCGTGAAATCTGGTATTCACATTGTAAGTGCTAATTGTCATAAAAAATGGAAAATAAAAGAGCTCTTGGAACTAAAAATATAATGGCCGGGAAAAAAATGTTTCAGAGAAACTGAACGGATGCTATTTTTTTTTTAAAGATATTATTTGTTTGAGAGGGAGAGACAAAGTGAGCAAGCAAGAGCACAAAAGCAGGGGAAGGGAGAAGAAGACTCCCTGCTGAGCAAGGGGGACCGATGCAGGACTCGATCCCAGGACCCCAGGATCATGACCTGAGCCAAAGGCAGCCGTTCAACCGATCGAGCCACCCAGGTGTTCCTGAACAGATGCTATTTAAAATATAATTGAGGCCCCTGAGTGGCACGGTTGGTTAAGTGCCAGACTCTTGGTTTCAGCTTAGGCCATGATCTCAGGGTTGTGGGATTGAGCCCAGCATCAGGCTCCAAGCTCACTGCGGAAGTTGCTTAAGACACTCTCTCCCTCTCCTTATTACACGCCCCCTGCAAAGTAAATAAATAAATCTTAAAAAAAAAAAAAAAAAATATATATATATATATATATATATACATATATATATATATATATGGGGGCGCCTGGGTGGCTCAGATGGTTGAGTGTCCATCCGCCTTCGGTTTGGGTCATGATCTCAGGGTCCTGGGAATGAGCCCCGCATCGGGCTCCCTGCTCAGCGCCCTCTCTGCCTCCTTCTCTGCCTGCCTCTCTGCCTACTTGTGATCTCTCTGTCAAATAAACAAATAAAATCTTAAAAAATATATATACATATATATATATATACACACACATATATATTTAATGATCGAGAACATCAACTCCAGGAATTCTGTAATCTATAGAACCACCACCACAAAAAATGGAAGAAAGGAAATTATGGAAGAAAAGAGAAGAAACTGAGGCTAGATCCAGGACAGTTAATAGGATTTTCCCAAGAGAGGGGAAATGATCAGATAGTATAATAAGTAAAAAATAACAGAAGAAAATTCACCATGGCTTAAGTCTAGTTCTAAATGCTCATTGAGAAAGTTTACTTCTCAATACTCACTGAAAAAAGACTACTGAAGACATGGTGAAATTGCTAAATTTTTAGTAATAAAGACAAAGAGCATAAAAAACTTTAAAGTTAACACAAGTCATTACAGAGAAAAGAGAATCAGAAAAGCAATGTATTTTTCCTCTGCAATATTAAAGTTTAGGAAGAAAATGGAACAAACTGTAAATGAAAATCTGAGAGAAAATGACTACGACCTTACAATCCCATACCCACTGGGCAATAAAAAGGGGTGAAGTACTGATTTATGCTGCAACATGGACCTCGAACATGAACCTTAAAATAATGCTAAGCAAAAAAAGCTAGATTCTAAAGACCACAAATTATATGATTCCATTTGTTCGAAATGTCAGCAATAGGCCAATCTATAGATAGGATAGATTAATAAGTGTTTGAGGCTAAGGGGTGGAAATGACTGCAAATGGACAAAAGAAATGTCTTTGGGTTGAAGAAAATGTTTCAAAAATGGATTCTGATGATGGTTGCACAATTCTATATATTTACTAAAATTTGCAGAACCAAACATTTAAAATTAGTGAATCTTGTGGCATATAAATTACATCTTGAGAAGCTATTAACAAATACTCAGTGAAACTAATGTTGCAGGCATGAAGGGTTGGTTGAAATTAGAAAATCTGTTAATAAAGGAAAAAAATACCATCTCTGAAAAATGCAGACATTTGACAAATTCCAATAATCACTTTATATGATGACTCAAAACAGAAATAGATGACTACTTTCTTAGTATGATACACTATCTATGTAGGCATGATCTTTAATGGGGAAACACTACAAGCTTTCCCACTAAAGTCAGCAAAAAGACCCGGATGCCCACTGTACCTCCACTACCATTTAACACTATGTTGGAGATATTAGCCTATACAGACAGGAGAAAGCAACTAGAGCTAGAAAGAAAAGGTAAAATTATTTTCTATTTGCAGATGACAGGACTACATATCTGAAAAATGCAGAACACTCAATGAAAAAACTACTAGCTAAAGAGAAATTAGTAAAGGAGCAGGGTATAATATTAACAACTTCAGTTATAACTGTAAAATTCAGTAAACTGCTAAGAAACTATTAAAAGAACATAATGTTAAAAAAAAAAAAAAAGAAAAAATACCTTACAACTAAAATTCCAGATTATTTCCAAGAAGGATACTGGTGGAGGGTAGGGGAAAAAGGAACAATAATAGCTTCTGTCCAATTACTAACACTGACAGAGATGTGTATTTTTTAAGAACTTAAAACTACCTACTAGAGAAAGAAAATCATGTATAAAACTTCTAAATCTGTGTTTGGGGTAGGGAGAGGTCTGATCAATCCAGTAAAATAAGGGGATGGGGAAGGAAAGAAAAACAAACAAAACACACAACAAAAGGCACAACTCAGGATGGTGAGAATAAGACCAAACATTAAACTAATGCCAAACATGGGAAGAGGTTAAATTGTCTTATGAAAAGATAAAGACTCTTAAACTGGATTAACAAAAGAAGGGAGAAATCAATTTATATGTTAAGATATACTTTATAGAGTGTTCCGAAGGCTCAAAATAAAGAAAATTGGTGTAACTTTCTCAGGAAACAACTAAATACTACATATCAACATTTTAAAAAGTCCTTACACCCAATAATTCTACTTCTCAAGAAATTCATTGAAGATTACTGAACAAGTACACAAACATGTATAAAGAGGAGTAACCACTGCACCTTGTTTATAACATGAAAAAACAGAAACACTACAATTATTAGTAGAGTTATATCATTAAATGTTTGCATATAAATAATGGAAAAAAATGAGCCAATATAAAAATTTTTTATTCCACTGATTCGGAAAGTTCTAGAAGATACACTGAGTATATATAATATATACAGCATATACGGTATATAATATAGTGAGTATACACAATGTTTCATAAAAGTGTGCCTATTTAGAGTCTATTTGCAATTTTAAAAAAATTTTTTTCTTAATTATATATTTTTTTTTTAGGGAGAAGACCTAAGGTTAGAGCAGCAGGAGTAAGATACAATGTTGAATATGATCTCACAGAACAGTCTCTTGTCCCACTGAGTGACAGCTGCCCCTGGCACAGTCCCAGGGCAAGGATGCAATCAAGGGTTTTCTTTCAGCACCATCTACCAAATCCTGGCCCGAGGGTTTATCAGGGGAGGACCTGTGAAAGTGCTATATTTGCAGTTTTAAATAAACACATTTATGTATTTCATATAGTTTATACTGTTATACTTCAGATCATAAATTTTCTGGGCAGTAAAGTGAAATCTTTACAAAAAGGCCATATTATTTCTATAATAAAAAAAATTTTTATCCTAAACATACCCCCACACAAAAACTTTATAGGTATGTTCACGTCAGCATTTTTCATAGCAACCAAAAAGCTAACATAACCAAATGAGCATCACCTGATGAACTGAAAAATGAAACAAAGTAGCGATACACATTAAAACATGTGAACCTTGAAAATATGCTAAAAGAAAGAAGCCAGAAACAAAAGGCCACATTTCCATTTACATAAAAGGTCCAGAATATGGCAGGTCCACAGACACAGATAGATTAGTGGTTGCTAGGGACTGGAAAGGAAATGGGGAGTGCTATGGACTGTTTGTGTCCCACCGCATTTTAATGTTGAAGTCCCAATCCCAGAGTGATGGTATTAGGAGGTGGGGCCTATGGGAGGTACTTAGGTTTAGATGTAGTGATGAGAGTGAAGCCCCCACAATGAGATTAATAGCCTTACAACAAGAGACCAAAGAGCTTGTCACCTAGTTTTCTTTCTGCCATGTTAGGACACAGAAAGAAAGCAGCTGCCTGTAAATGAGGAAGAGGGTCCTCACCAGAACCCAACCGTGCTGGGACCTGATCTCAGACTTCCAGCCTCCAGAACTGTGGGAAACAAATGTTTGTTGTTTAAGCCATTCTATGGTTATTGTTACTGCGGCCTGAACAAGGAATAATTGCTAATGGGTAAAGGGTTTCTTTTTGCCATGATGAAAATGTTCTGGAATTAGTGGTGATAATTGCATCGCCATATAAATATACTAAAAACTACTGAACTAAAAATTTAAAAGATGAATTTTATAACAAGAATTATATCTCAGAGAGAAAAAGGAAAAAATAGACAAATAAATCTTATTTATTCTTACCTTGGATTTCCTAATGGCCCTCCTGCAAATTGGGAGTTTCTGTCTAGAAATTCTTGCAAACCTTTTAGTTCTTGCAGCACTGACTCCAACAGTTGGGAGGGAACACTACTTTCAATCTGTAAGAAAAAAAGTATTTTCGAAAGCTTTAAAACACTTGAAAAAGTGTATATATAAAAAACATACTCTTTATAATTGAACGTCAAGTTTCAATTTTTAAGCTTCCTATCTTCATTAACAGTAATCATTTATGCTTGGTGACCAGAATAAAGGGCTAGATAACCACATCCCTCCTGTCCCACTCTGGTTTGTTTTAGGTATAATTTACAGACAGTAATTGATAGTTTTTTATGTTTTAATATAGTCACCACCCAAACCACAATATAGAATATTTCCAACACCTAAGAAGTTCCCTAATGCTCCTTTCTAGTCACTAGTCATTCCATCTCCCAGGTAACCACTTTTCTGTCACCACAGGTTAGCGTTGCCTGTTCTTGAACTTCATATAAATGGAATCATATACCATGTTAAATAAATATATTCTTCTTCTCAGAAATGTGAACTTTAAAAAGTATTAGAATTGAGGGGTGCCTAGGTGGCTTAGTGGGTTAAAGCCTCTGCCTTCGGCTCAGGTCATTATCTCAGGGTCCTGGGATCGAGCCCCATATTGGGCTCTCTGCTTAGCAGGGAGCCTGCTTCCCCCCGCCTCTCTGCCTGCCTCTCTGCCTACTTGTGATCTCTCTCTCTCTCTCTGTCAAATAAATAAATAAAATCTTTAAAAAAAAAGTATTAGAATTGAAAAAATATTTGGTATCTTTCAGATTTAAAAAGAAAAAAGGTTAAATTACATTCATATTTCAGTTAAAAAATTTTTACTACCTGAATTTATAATACAAAGTTTTACAGGATTTATTTTTTTTTAAAGATTTTATTTATTGATTTGAGACAGAGACAGAGAGCACGAGTGAGAGTGAGAGAGCGCGAGTGAGAGCAAGAGAGACAAACGGGGGGATAGGGAGAAGCAGGATCCCCGCTGAGCAGAGAGCCCGAGTGTGGCTCCATCCCAGGGCCCTGGGATCATGACCTGAGCCAAAGGCACACCTTAACCGACAGAGCCACCCAGGCGCCCCTACAGGATCTATTTTTAAAACACTCCAGAAAGTATACTAATGCATGGAAATTAGTACTGGGTTCATGGAGTTTGGGAGCATATAAGCAAAACACTATATAGTAGCTCTGAGTAATATTAAGGATTAGGACTTATTCTGTTTAACACTCACAACAAACTTAAGAGGGAGACGTCTTATTATTCTCTTCTTATAGTGAGGTATCAGAATCAGACTGAAATATTAATGACTCATCATTTATGTAAGTGACAGAGCTAGGACTCTACCCAGGGCAAGGAGAGTTTATTGGACAGTACACAAACACGTACGTAAAAGAATAACCGTTGCATCTTGTTTATAACACCAAGAAATGCAAAACAATCTATTTATACAATTAAATCATAAACTGGTTACACACAGCAATGGAATATGTTATACAATACACTTACTGCAGTGATTTCTCTGTTGCCACTCTTAAATACTCTCTCCACAACTAAACTAGCATCCCAAATATTTCTGAAATAAAAAAAGTTTTAATAATTATGCTTACAAACAAAAAACAATTACAATATGTAGTAAATTCCTTTGTGAGTTTGTCAAAGTACGGCAATGATTTAACACTTTACAAAGTTATACAAAAGAATGGAAAACAAGAAAATTTCTAAACCTGATATACCTAAGTTATTTCACATAATGAAATACTGCTAAAGAAAAATCAAAAGACCCTGGGCAATGAATTGTGAATAAGAAAGCTTATAACGCAAAAACAAATTTATAAAGGAGTGTTGCACTGTTTCACATTATAAGCAAATGATTCAAATGAAAGCATCCATCTCAAATATAAGACAAATATAGAGCAGACAGGATAATTAACTAGATGATATGGTAGACTAATTGCAAAAATGGCTGTAATTCTTAGTCCCTCCTTATACTTATCCTTTACAATATGACTTTGATGTGTCTCTCATAATGAGTGTATTTCCCATTTTTGACTGGATTCTATTTTTGAATCTGGGTTGGCATGGAGATGTTTCCCTGGCCCAGTGAATGAGGTTAAAATGATGGTAAGCCAACTCTAAACCTAGGTAGGCATCAAAAGTCTTTGCAAATTTCTACCACCGTCTCACGGAACCTTGCCATCACCAAGTGAATAGTAATCCCTGGCTAACCTGCTGGAGGATGAGAGACCACGTGAAAAACCCAATTGTCTCAGCAGAGACCATTCTAGACCAGCACACAAACATGATCCTAAACATGTGAGAATCCAGCCAAGATTGACAGAACTCTCTTCAGCCTCACAGCTGAATGTACATAAATGAGTGAGTCTAGCCAAGATCAGAACTGCCTAGCTGACTTGCAGATACGTGTCACTGAGTTAATGGGGTGGTTTGTAACACCGTATATTAATGTATACATGTATACATATATATAAAACACAACAACACATATAGATGGTTAGATGATAAAAATAAAAGCTAAACAATAGAAAACAATCATATTAATGAACAAGTGAGCTAAAACTACAAGTAAAACTTAACAGGAAAAAATGATGTCCCAAATTTAGAGTTAAAAATATTCAACTACACAAAACAGGACAAGGTGAGCAATAGTTGGTTATTCCATGCAAAACTTACCCCATGATTCGAGAAAAGTAAATGCAAATACCATTGTGTTTTCCAGAGTATACAATCTCTGGTGCAGCCATACAACTCATACTTGCAGCCTGAGTTGCTGGATTTCCTGAAACACACACTGGAGTTGACATGGCAGGAGGATGTACACCTTGTACACAACATAAGAAAGACAAATATTAAAATTAAACCTTACACATTCAGCATCCTCAATAACCAAAGCCTCTGTATCTAGGCCCAAAGGCAAGAATATTTACAAAAATACTGGATTAGGGGCGCCTGGGTGGTTCAGTGGGTTAAAGCCTCTGCCTTCGGCTTGGGTCATGATCTCAGGGTCCTGGGATCGAGCCCCGCATCAGGCTCTCTGCTCAGCAGGGAGCCTGCTTCCCCCCCTCTCTCTGCCTGCCTGTTCTCTCTCTCTGTCAAATAAATAAATAAAATCTTAAAAAAAAAAAAAGCTGGAATAAATAGATAATTGAATTTGGTTTTCCATGCTCCCAGGTAGGCTTTCAAGTGTCGGCATGCAGGATAATTTGGTTTTCCATGCTCCCAGGTAGGCTTTCAAGTGTCGGCATGCAGGATAAAAGGTTGTAATCACTCCTCCTTAACATCAGGTGTCAAAGAGAGCTAATTATACAGATTTCATGACTAAAACTGAATCCTGGTACCCAAATAAGGAGCTTTCAGGTATACTATTACACGTGTTCCTATGCAAAGCCATTCGTGGCCAAATGTCAATACTTGCTTGGATGTAACTTCTTTTCGATTACATTATTTTCAAGAGACTAGGGCAAGTTAATATTTCTCTCACTAAGCTTTAAGGATAACAATGTTAGCTCTTCAAAAAGAATAGTAGTAGCAATATAAATAAAGAAAAGAGGTACCTTGAGATGGTGTTCCCAAAAATGATGGATTTGGGTATGGACTACTACTAGGAATAGGAGAACCTAAAAAGAAAAGAAGAATATAAAGATTTATAAAATAACCTCTAAATCTTTTAAATCTGATTAAATTAGGCAGAGAAGCTGGTTCTAAGCACAAGTGAGGAGTGGCACCATCCATGAAATATTTGTTTGCTTATTTATTTTTAAAGATTTTATTTATTTGACAGAGAGAGAGAGACAGTGAGAGAGGGAACACAAGCAGGGGGAGTGGGAGAGGGAGAAGCAGGCTTTCCCCTGAGCAGGGAGCCCAACACAGGGCTCGATCCCAGGACCCCGGGATCATGACCTGAACCAAAGGCAGACGCTTAATGACTGAGCCACCCAGGCGCCCCCATGAAATATTTAAGATTTAGGGACTCCACTCATTTCCCAGGAACTTTCTAACAATTCCCACTTTGGAAAACACTAAGGTGGGAGTTTACTTATTATTAAATCATTCACCTCCTTCCTTTTGGATAAATAACAAATGAGTTCTATAAATACTACTGGTTACATGTTATTTTGTTCTCTAACATAAAGAACTCAATATATCATCATCGCTTTTAAGAGTCAGCATCTATAGAATTAGTCGCCCAATAAAACAGCAATAAATAAAATATAATGAAAAGCTTTGTTCATTAAAATATGCTACACAGGGCCGCCTGGGTGGCTCAGTCGTTAAGCGTCTGCCTTTGGCTCAGGTTATGATCCCAGGCTCCTGGGATTGAGCCCCGCATGGGGCTTCCTGTGCATGGGGCTTCTTGCTCAGCGGGAGGCCTGCTTCTCCCTCACCCTCTGCCCCTGTTTGTGTTCCCTCTCTTGCTGTCTCTCTCTGTCAAATAAATAAATCAAATCTTAAAAAAAAATAATAAATAAAATATGCTACACAGTTTCTAAAATTCAAACTATTAGAAATAGTCTCATTTCAATATTTCGTACTCACTAGAGTAGACAGGAGACCCCAAGATGGGACCAACGTTACTTGGAGCAGGGAGAGTGGTTGGAAATCTCATCTGTGCTTCACCACCATACCTGTTTTTATGACAAGAGAGGCTGAGCTTATTCAGTGAAATTACCCACCTTAAAAGCTGGAATTGTTCCAAGTCCTGCTAGCTCCCAAATAAATGCTTTAAACATTAGAGACTTTAATGTATTGTATTTACAGTGTTTATATCTATAAGCATAGGTATAATACTTATTTAAAAATTGTTGACTTGAATCTCTAGCAGAAAGAATTATAAGGGACTCTGGCAGTTTCTAAGAAGGGTCAGCAAAGCATACAATTTACTTAAGAGTATATGGCTCTGTAATTTTCATACCCAATTATAGTTAGACAGCACTTGAAAATTGTTTTAAACAAATCACATTTCGAATTCTTACCTGTAGCTAAATATTTTCCAAATAAAAATATTGTTTTGATACCAAGTTTCCTTGAACTGATTCAGAATCCCTCAATACCAATGATACAAATAAAGCAGAATTGGTATAGTGTTTTAGGAAGTAAAAAAGATATGGTAACTGGAGTAGAAAGAGGTGTAGAAAAAAAGACTAGACACAAGTTGGAGAACAGAACTCAGAGCAAGGGTAACAATTCGTACATTGTGCTGATCTAGCTACTTCTACTGGCATTACAGTCTTTCCAGATTTCATCCTTTTGCAAAAAGACTTTAGTATCTTGCTTATATAGTTCTTCATGTTTGGTAAGCCCTTAAACTATCATGTTGACCAAAGCAATCATTAAAAAAAGTGGCCAAGAACAAAAGAAAACTGACATACCTGAAGAAAGCCCGAGTGGCCCATGCAGATACTTCTCTATCACAGGCAGCAGTGGAACAAGCGAGGATAAGGCAGGTTGCACAAGCCTGGTCTTCCTGTTTAAAAAAAAAAAAAAAAAGAGTTTTTTCCCCTTATATTATGAACATTTAAAAAGTTTTGGTTATTGCTGTATCCAGTGTTTCAATTTGTGCCTAGCACAGAGCAGGTGCTCAGTATATATCTGCTAAGTGAATGAAATCAGTTGGTATGAAAAAGAAGAAAGTTTATCATAGGCATTATCATTAAAGGATGCTTTTTCTTTTTATCTAGATTCTATTTTAGTTTATAGTTTATTCCCCTAATTTTTTTTCTCATAGTCTTTTTACGTTTATGAAAATAACAACAATATAAGCTATTTATTAAATACCTGTCATGTGCCAGGTACTATATTAAAAGTTAATTCTATAACAAATAACAATAAAATAGTTATTTTAATTAAAATAATAGTTAATAAATAAATAAACGATTACTAAAGCTAATAAATAAAATAAAAAATATTAGTTAAAAATAACTATAATAAAAGTTAATTTTTATATGAAAAATTAATTCCCACATCATACACTATTATAATGCCTGTTTTACACGTGAAGAAACTGAAGTTCACAGAATTCAAGTAATTTACCCTGGTGGTAGAACTGGTGATTTGAATCTAATGTCTCTGTATTTAACTTTGATCTGATGTTCTTGATCTTTAGCTTTCTGAGTTTTACCTTCTCAATTCTAGCAATGGCTTTGAAATAGTAATGGCCTTATCACTACTGCCCCAAATTTTTTTATCAGGTCAGTGGCAAAAAAAAAAAAAAAAAAAAAAAAAAAAAAAAAAATTTGCCCACAAATATCCTGTTTTAATAAAAATGCATTCATCATATAACTTGAACATGAATCTCTTACTAGTACACTTTAATAAGAACTTATTAAAAATAACAAATAAGAATATAGTTTATTGTATAAGTTTTACTTCTTAATACTGCTTCCAAATATTAGCATACACATAATAACCAATGTAAAGAAAGGAAGAGTGCTAAGATTACCTATTAATTACAGTATTTTGATCCTAACTTACATAAAATTCAGGTATCATTCTCATTGTTTTATTCTTTAAAATACTATAATATTTTTTAAAAAGTACAAATAATTACCTGATGTAATTTAAAGAATCTTTCAATTTCTTCTCCATCTCCACCCACATTACTCACAAGTAGATGCCTCAGTTGATCTACAGGTCTAAGTTTATGAAACATAAGACTTCCCTAAAGAGTTAAAAAAAAAAAACAAAACACAACCATAAATAATAGATTTATCAGGCATGGCTGGCATCAACTGATCCTGCTATCTTATTTAATAAAATCAATAAAACAAACAAACAAAAAACCCTTCAAGAATAAAGTAAACTGGCCAAAAAGAACATCTACATTTCAGCTCCTAACCTATACTAGATCTGTATATGCCTAAAGAAAATTTAATAAGAAAACACTGCTCTGTAAGACACAAAACATATTCAGAGGGCATGTGGTATTACCATGCATAAAACATAGGTTTATAAAATGTTCTATCTACAGAGCCAGAAACTTAATTTATTTTTTTTGTGGAGGTCAGTGTTTTATTATTAAATTTAGAGAGTTGTCATATAGGTTCAAGTAAACACTTACATTTAGAATATTATAAAAGCTGTCCCTCAAACCAGAGGATTAAAGTTAGATTATCTATTAATTATGTTGGCATATGTATGTCCATTTAGAAAAAAGTGAAGCTGGATCCTTAATCATATATCAGGATAAATTCCAAACAGATCAGAGATTTAAAGGACAAAAATAAAACTATAATAGTACTAAAAGTGAATTTTTTTTAATAAACCCCAGAATAAGGAAGTTTTTAACTACTTTGATAAATCCCAAAAGATAACAGCAAATTTTGACTACTTTTATGCTTATCTGTATGGGAAAAAACACAATAAACAAAATAAAATGACATACCAGGAAAAATATGATACTAAAATTACAAAAAGTTTCCTTAAAAAAGGGCTTCTATAAATCAAAATGAAAAAGAGAACTCAGTAAAATAGGAATGGATAGTCCATAGAAAACTAAACACTTGGAAAGACTGCCCATCCTACTCTTAATAAAATGGTATATTATATTTGGACAGGATGCAAGGAAACAGGCACTCAATATTCATCGATAGTGAATGTACGCACGGATATATGAATACAGGGGAATCTGGCAAAATCTATCAAAATTAGAAACGCACATATTCTTTCACCCAGCAGATATAATTCTACAGCTTTATTCACACATACAGAAAATGATAAACACATAAGGTTGTAGCATTACGAACAGCAAAAAATAATTCACTAATAGGGACCTAGTTTTTTTTTTTTTTAAGATTTTATTTATTTGACAGAGGGAAAGAGATCACAAGTAGGCAGAGAGGCAGGCAGAGGGAAAGGAGGAAGCAGGCCCCTGCTGAGCAGAGAGCCCGATGCGGGACTCAATCCCGGGACCCTAAGATTATGACCTGAGCCGAAGGCAGAGGCTTAACCCACTGAGCCACCCAGGTACCCCAGCGACCTAGTTAAATAGGGTACATTCGTATAAAAGAAAACCTCTCAAATACAAAATAGAATGAGAATGTTCTTTATATAATGATACGGAAAGATCTCTAAAATACATATTTGAGATATAAAAACAAACTATAAAACAGTGTATATAATACACTACCATTTATTTAGAAATATATTTCATTGTTGGTATATCCACATCTCTGGAAGGATACACAGATGCTGATGACATGGGTGCCTGTAGGGAAGGGACCTCAACTGGAAGGGAGATTTTGTTCTGTATACTCGTTATACCTTTTGAATTTTAAATGCATTATTCCAAAATCAAATATTAAAAAATGTTTTTTAGTAAGTGAGTAGTATAAAAATAAACTTAGGCTATTTTGTTTTATGCTGCTAAACACTGGTACTAGAAATGCTAATTTAGAAAAAATGTAACACTTTATAAACAGCAAGTTCTTTTCGTTGCATTCTTGTATTTACAAACTATTCCTTAAGAATACCTTTAGGAGTAAATATTCCTAAAGTACTTAATGACTCTAAGAAGCAAATATTGCAGAACATGTAACATTAAATAACATTAAACATCGCTTCTTTTTTGTCTCCACCTTAACAGAATATGTACATACCTGTGCTGAGAGGAGAACAAATTTCTTTGGAGGCAACATGTGCTGCTGTACCACAACTGGTGAGTCAGTTATTGGAATATGATCCTTATTTAAGGGTGTAATTATTTTATCTACTTTCAATTCATCTATTGCAGAAAGAGCCCAGGAATGACCATCAACACGGGTTGTCATCTATGCAAAAGAACATGGGTTGTCATCTATGCAAAAGAAATTAACTTTTTATACCTGTTATTAAAGTTACATAAAGCAAACCTTCCAAAAAGGAAAAAAAACATACAGACCTAATTTCTAAGGAAAAGCAGAATTTTACAAATTAATAACACATGAATGTAAACATTTCTAAGTTTCTTTTTATTGCTCTACTGTCTATTCCTTCAATTAGGCCAGCTTCTATGACTAGTAATCCTTCATAAAAGAAGGCAAAGGCAAAATTTTCTTTTTTTTCTTTTTAAAGATTTTATTTATTTATTTGACAGAGAGAGAGATCACAAGTAGGCAGAGAAGCAGGCAGAGAGGGGGAAGCGGGCTCCCCACTGAGCAGAGAGCCCAATGTGGGGCTCGATCACAGGACCCCGAGATCACGACCTGAGCCAAAGGCAGAAGCTTTAACCCACTGAGCCACCCAGGTGCCCCAAGGCAAAATTTTCTTAAAATAAACTGTAAATAGTGTTTACTAGAATTTTAATTCTTTTGATAACCAAAAACTATATTTTACCATCTTTCCAGGATAGACTGGATAGGTTAATACTTATATTTTGCTGACATTTAGATTTTTGTTCTCTTCTGAAGTTTTTACTAAGTTATTATTTGGTATATATGCTGCCGAACCGAGCACTCTAAGTTATTTTTTAAAGTGTTTAAATTTTCAAAAATACTTCTATTATAAAAAATTTCAAGCATCTAAAAATATTTCAAGCACAGTAACTATCCATATGCCCAATACCTAGATTCAATAATTGTTAGCATCTTGCCGTACTTGCTTTCTCTAATATATAGATCTAATATACATATATCTATCTATATGTATATTTTTTAACTGAACCATTTGAAAGTGATGGACATCGTATGTCACTGCCAAATACTTTCACATGCATCTCCTAAAAATGACGATGTTCTCTTATATAACCACGATACTGTAACATTTAAGAATATTAACAATAATCTAATGCCCAACCAAGATAGAATTTCCCATTGTCCCAATGTCTCTTATAGCTGTTTTAGGGAGACTACAATTTGTACTACATTTATATTTGGTAGTTGTTTTTCTTTAAAAAAAAAAAAAAGTCCATATTTGGGAACAATTCAAGTACTATACAAATGAAATGATATGCTATACAGCATTTGCTCAAAAAAAATTAATAGTTATCATTTATTGTTTCCTGTGTGCCAGGCAGTGTGCTGAATGGTTTATACATATGAACTCATTAAATCCTACAACAAACTCACAGAGGTAGGTTTTATTACAACTTTAATAGACAAGGTAATTGAGGGCCAGAGACACATATTAAATCCTTTGAGCCATAGTTTTATGGAACTGGAGGCAAAATTCAAACCTGCATTCCCTAACACTGTGCTCCCATCAGGACAGGGTTCGTATCTTATTCAGTTCTGAATCCTCACAGTCTGTCACGACATAAGACTCATAATCAGTGCTCAGTAAAGTTTAAAGGAAAGAAATTGAGAAAAGTTATTCTTGCCTCCACACCTACCTACCTCCTGCTCCTACCCCAGCTCCTTGGGCCATGTCAGAAACTTGGAAGAGTCTATTCGAACCACTCCATCCCTAGGGATGGTTTCTACCTCCTTCCATCTATATACCTTTTCCTGCTCCCCACGACAAAAAGGGCTTAAGTTTGAGAATAACCAGGAAGTAGTCAGCAGCAGCTGGAAACAAAATACCTTTAAAGAGAGGACTCTTAAGGGAGTCTCAGCCATTCATACCCTAGTGGACGTTGGTTTATCTAGTTTGGTCAGCATCCCTGGGGGCAGGCAGCATGGGCTATGCAAGGGCATTTAGGAGAAATAAATGGGGTAGAATAGGGGATTCCCACAGTGGGGAGCAGAGATAGCCTTCCCTAGCCATATCCTTGGAGGTGCTGGCCACTCCTTAGCTCCTTTTGTGCTGAGGGCTGAAATGAGCAGCCAAGGTATGAGACTGGGCTAGGACAGGCAGGGGCTGCACCCCTCATCCAGGACCTGTACATCAATTTCATGGAATATTCGGTGGTATTTGCTTTTAAAACACAATTACGTGTTTATGTGTGGACATTTGTATATGCAAGGAAGAGAGATGAAAACAAGACGGGGAAAATGTTGGTAATTGTTTAATGTGGGATTCACTTTATCATTCCTCTATTCTTCGACATGTTCAAAAATTTCTATAATAAAAGGGCTGCCCCTAAATAAATGAAATCTTTAGGCAGAACTATAAATTAAAAGCATCATTAAGGTAAAATTCTAAGGGGTGCCCGGGTGGCTCAGTCAGTTAAGTGTCCAACTCCTGATTTTGGCTCAGGTAACTATCTCAGGGTGGTGAGATGGAGCCTTCATCAGGCTCAGCACTCAGCAGGGAGTCTACTTGAAATTCTCTCACCTTTTGCCCCGCTCCCACCCCAAGTACACACACACACACACACACACACACACACACACACACACTCTCTCTCTCTCTCTCAAATAAATAAAATATATATTAAAAAAGATACAATTCTTTTATTTACTTATTTTTTTTAAGACTTAACATATCCATTTGTCAGAGAGAGAGAGCGTGAGCAAGCGCACAAGCAGGGGGAACAGCAGGCAGAAGGAGAAGCAGGCTCCCCGGTGAGCAAGGAGCTCGACACAGGACTTGATCCCAGGACCCCGGGATCATGACCTGAGCCAAAGGCAGATGCCCAACTGACTAAGCCACTCAGGCATCCCAAAAAAGATACAAATCTAATCATAACTATAGTGGATGACCTCATAATTAAATGACTAAAAGCATAATATATTTAAATGGCACAAAAGTCATTTCAGAAAATGTACATGCATTTTTGGGTACATTATGAGAAACATTCTAAAACGATGCCAATGTTTAAAGATATATTTAATGATTACCATAACGACTTCTAACCTCAAAGAGGAAAAACAAAGAATTAACAGGATACACTTCTTTTCAATATGATTTCTAATCATATATGATTGCTCAAAATAAATGTTATCACAACATAATGATTCTTATAATTTTATTCTTTACTTAAATTATATAAAAAATTAAGATCCTCAGGATAACTTACCTGAGTTTCCATCATTGGCTTTTGGAAAGGAAATGTATCATGGTTGACACACCACAAAATGTCATTATCTTCATTTTCCGAAGCTGCCATCAGTAGAATGCCTGGAAGTTTAATACACAAAATCTTATTATATGATGCCAAATAACATGCATCCCTAATGATCTCAAAAATATTAACTACCAACATTAATATATATAACATACATATATAGCATACATTGTTGTAAGTAAATAAGTCACAAATAAAAAAAAATTAAACCCCCGAAAGGACATATAATCATTGATAGGGTAGAATCATTAAGTGTTCCAGATCTTACACTTCATTTGAGTAAACACTTTTTTCACATCTTAAAATTTCTGACATTAGGATATATTTTCCCATCAATGGGCTTATGAATTTAATTAACTTAAAAAATTATATTTAGTACATTAAAAATGTGACTTTCACTCAGTGGTATCTAATATTCAATGAAGTAGAATTTTATGTACTGATTATCGCAAACATATCATGAATAAAAATGATGAAGTTACTAGTGGAATGGCAGAGTAAACTACAAAAGCATCATCTCAGCAATATTAGTTGATTTTGAAATATACTCTCCTGTGCTCAATTCCAGCTCCTTCTGCTAACTTATTCCCTTTATACTGACGTTAGTGATATCAGCCTTACGTCCATTGGATGGTTATAGGTGATAAAGACATAATTAATGTAAGAAATTAAAATATTCTAAATTTTATTGGAAAATTTATTATTTTCAAATGGCTCAAAAGATATTTTAATTTTAACAATTTAAAAAATTCTATCTTAAATCTGATAGTATATCAGAACTTACCTTTACTGTAAAGAGCTTTATGTACTTTTGAAGGCTTTTCTACTGTTGAAGATGCTGAGAATCCAGGAGGTAAGCGGACATGAACCAGTGTCAATGTATTAGGTCGTGCTAATGGTTGTCTGAATGGACAAGTGCTGAAATATAACCTTACACCTGATGACGGGATAAAATTATACATCAGTAACAGAAAATGAAAGACTTGAAGTACTTGTGTTATTGATGCAATTCCAAAGAGAAACATAGACACCTGCTAAAAAGTCATAGAATCACTTTCCTGACTAATCGTAAATCACCAAGTGTAAAACCACCTGAAGTAGAGTTCCAAGAAAGTGTCACTTGGAATTGACAGGTGAATCAACACATTTTAGCAGAAAAAGTCCGCACCTAAAAGCCAAGAGACTCCTTTTTCCTATTCAGGCTCTGTCACAGAATATTAGCCACTTTACCATTCAGGCCTAGTTTTACATCTGTAACACGAGGAGACAAAACTAGAAGAATCTTCTAATTTTCAAAATCCTTAATTTTATGAATTATTAATATGGCTTGACAATTGATACAGAAGTACAAACACATCTCTAATCATAAATTTCCAAATCTGAGGATTATCAATCTCTAAACGCAATAGCAGACATATAAATTAAACAACATACCTGCATGTGTGACTGCCAATAACTGACAGTCCAGTGATTCAGAATTTTCAATCACTGCTATTTGAACAATTGGCTTAAAAACAGAACGATCTATGGTCCTACGAGAAAGGAAAAAACCAAAGTCTAATATGCTAAAACAAGACTAACTTCTTAGAAAAATAATACAACATCAGCAAGAGCATGCAAAAATCCCTGAATACGAGTTTACATTGTTAGACATTACCCTTTTCTCAAAGATCATAAAAGAAGGCTAACTCCATTGGGTAAATGGTTAATGAGGAACAAGGTGTTCTCAAAGCATCAAATTATCATTTTAAAGATTAACGCTAATTAAAAAGAAGGAAAAATGAAACTTTATGATGGAGAAATCTGGTAAACAGCACCTTAACCAAGTATTCAATAGTGGAAAAACTCATGATTATGTGCCTACTGATACAACACTGCAAGGAGTTCATATCACCTCCGTAATACTGGTAAAAAACAAAACAAAACAAACAAAACAAAACAAAACCTGAACCTAATGATAATGAAAAAAAGACAAATTCAGAAATTGGGGTATTCCACAAATAAGACTCTTGCCCCTCCCCACCAAATGTGACTATTTAGGGGAAAAAGAAAAACGGTGAGACATTTGTTGTATATTAATAAGACAAATAACCAATGTAATTCATGGGCTCTGACTAAATCTGGGGAAAAATGGAAAGAAAAACAGCTATGGAAGATTTCTGGGACTGTTAAGTAATGTTAATATGAACTGTATAATTACAAGATAATACTACAAAATTACTAATTTTTTTAGGTGTGGATTATGTAAGAGACTTAGGACATGGAAGCTGAAGGATTTAAGGGTGAAAGTCATGATGTCTGCAACTTACTTTCAAATAGCTCTTAAGAACAAAAGTGAGCAAATAAGGGAAAACAGTAACAACTGCTGAATTTGGATAATTTGATAGGGTATTATCAGTTTTATCATTGCACTTCTAGTTTTTCTGTGGATTTGAAAACATTTCCAAAAAAAAAAAGTAAAGTTGGAGAAGAAAAAGGAAACCCTTTGTTTTAGATTATCTGCCTTGAGAATCTTTCTGTCACTGAAAAGCAAAGAAAGTATTGAATTTTTGCTAGGATAAGTAAATGAGGAATGATCCAAGCACAGAGAAAACTGAAGCTGAAAATTTGAGGTCTTTGTTATGTGAAGAGAATTTTTGCAGCTGAGCTAAATTAGTTGTGATATACATAAAGCACAGTGTACAGTGTCTGAAGACCTGGCTTATAATTTGGGTACCAGTACTTATCTAGGGGTCAGACTTCGGACAAATCGTAACATCCCTCAGTTTTCAGTTTCCTCAAGAACACAATGTGAACAATACAACTGTAAAGTTCTGTATTCCCAAACTGCCCTTGTGTCAATTATCAGACCAACTAAACTCATACTATGCAGGCCTGTTAAAAGGTTGGAGTGGTGATCCCAGGGTCCTGGGATCGAGCCCCGTGTTGGGCTCCCTGCTCAGCAGAATCTGCTTCTCCCTCCCTCCCTCTCTTAAATAAATAAATAAATAAACAAACAAACAAATAAAATAAATAAATAAATAAATAAAATAAGATAAATAATGGTTGGAGTGGTTACTAGTGGGGAACTTTGAGACATGTAGTTTCTTAGTGACAACTCCTGTACAGACCACCTAAAGCTTAACAGTCCAAGGAAAAATTAAGCTGTACTTTACACTGTAAAAAAAACAGTCTGCCTTATGTTTCAAACCATCCAACATTAGAATTAATGGAAAAGTCTTTCTCTAGGAGCTGTTTCAAACATAATTGCCAGTGTCATCTTCTTCAACATTCCTTACCTTTTAGAGATATTTTGAAGAGGAAATAATTTTAGTATGCTGTACGTATATAGTATAATGATATGCCTTGTACAAATGAAATGCCTGACAATTAATTACCTAGCAATATTTCCAGCAGCAGAGACAATAGAATTCTGTGAAACTGAGGCAACTCTGCTCATTCCTTGTCCATCCTGGCCCAAATCATATACCTGTGAATAAAAAATTGTACCCACTTAAACATAACTATAATCCATATATATTTTAGAAAATAAACTTTTAGATAAAATTTTATTAAATAGACTCTTCCTTTTTAGGGATCCTTTAATTTAGGCACTTCACACAGATATGGAAACATCAGAGATCTGAAATTTCATAAAAAGGGAGCCCTGAAAAGTTTTTTTAAAAAGCACACAGCTCATAGAAAAAGGCTAAGAGTAACTGAATCTCTTCCTTAAAAACAGAGATGTTCTTACCCCCCTTATATAGTAGTGTATTAATACTTGCCTGTATTACTCCTTTCTCAGACCGTGTATATAAAATGTTTCTAGAATTATCAATTGCAATTTGAACAATAGGATCTAAAAATAAGACAAAGAAAAAAAAACCTCTAAAGATAAATGAATTAAACAGAGTAGCCATTTGTAACAAATTTAAATTGCTGAATTAGAACTTTGGATTTAGGGGCTTTCTCTTGCTTTGCAGGTAAGTCCTATGATATTTGCATGAGGAAAAAGGCAAGAAGCATTTAAATCAGACAATATATGAAAAAAGCAGACATCAAATACTGTGACTAGATGAGGAGCCTCACAAATAAATTACTGTCTTCTTAATGAATTTTAAGCCAAATCAAAACCAAGTTCTAAATTATTTCTTCATTCAACATTTAATGAATGTTTACTATATGCTAGAAACACAGGAAATAATTATACTCAATGCGTTCCTTTAAGAAACTTCCAATTTAGTTTAATACATCATTGTGTGGGGGCACCAGGGTGGCTGAGTCAGTTGAGCGTCCAACTCTTGATTTTGACTCAGGTCACGATCTCAGGGTCATGGGATTGAGCCCAGTGTTGGGCTCCACGCTCAACACGGTTTCCGCTTATCTCTCTTCTTTTGCTTTTCCCTCTGTTCCTCCCCCTGCTCATGCTCTCTCTCTCTCTCGAATTAATAAAAAAAAAAAAAAAAAAGAAAAAAAAATGAATATATAACAAATGTTATTTATTTAGTAAGACAAATTTTCAGTTAAGAATGAGGATTTCTGAAGGAAATGTTAAGTCAACAATCTTAAAAAATTTTATTTACCAAATTAATTGTTTTCTACTTACCGTCTTCTGAGAATGTGAATTGTAGCAATGAAGGAACAAGGAAAGAAAGTGCGCTCTTTGAGTGGTTTATTTTCCTACATCTTTGGCTAAACCAACCTGCTTCTGCCTTAAAAGGAAAAATTGAAAGAAGCAAGACTTGTAAATAAATACGTTTGTCATAGCAACTAACCGTATACCCATATGTACAAAAATCCTCAAATCTTAGCAAAGTACAAATAATTGTAAATAAAGTGAGACATACTATTTGGAATAAGTACTGAGTTTAATCCTTTCATTAATAATAGAAAATGTAGTTAGCCATAATGAAATCACATCTCTCAATGAAATCAGCTATTTCAAAACCTCATAGTGCTATGTTAATGAACTCATATTTTAATTATCTTAAAAACTCTTTTATTTCAAAGTAGTAAAGCAAATAGTAAGTGCAGTTTGTAAGAGCTCAAAGTACATAGGATAGGGGTACTTGTATCATCTCTTCCCCTTTTGGCTAAAATGAAATCTTAACAATAGCAGCCATTGCCACCATAATTTACAGTTTACCTCTCAGTGTCTGACTTTTGCTATACAAAACCTTTTGCAGGGTGCCAGGTAATGAACAAAGCCAAGAGAAACTAGGTAAGAAAGAGGTACAATGTAATATAAAAAACACAGCTGACCACGGTTGTAATCCCAGCTCTGCCACTAATTAATTAGCTATGTGACTCTGAAAATATTACTTTATCAGTTTCCTAACATTTACCTTATGAAAAAAGCCAATAATACAGTAGGGAAAAGACATAAAAAGGCCATTTCAGAGTATAGAAAACATACATGACCAATAAACACATGAAAAGATCCTCCTTCAGCGAGTAATAAAAAAATTTCTCTCATCATATGGGTCAAAGTTACTAAGTTTAATTATACTACCGTCAGTGAGGGGTGGTGGGATATATGCATAAAAGCCTGCTAAGAGGGGCGCCTGGGTGGCTCAGTGGGTTAAGCCTCTGCCTTTGGCTCAGGTCATCAAGCCCTGCATTGGGCTCTCTGCTCAGCAGGGAGCCTGCTTCCCCCTCTCTCTCTGCCTGCCTCTCTGCCTACTTGTGATCTCTCTCTCTCTATCAAATAAATAAATAAATAAACAAACTTTAAAAAATTAAAAAAAAAAGCCTGCTAAGAGTCTAAAAAACTCTTAGAGGGCAATATGAAAATATTAATTATAATTTTAAATGCATATGCTCGGGGGCCTGGGTGGCTCAGTCCTTAAGTGTCTGCCTTCAGCTCAGGTCATGATCCTAGGGTCCTGGGATTGAGTCCCGCACTGGGCTCCCTGCTCAGTGGGGAGCCTGCTTCTCCCACTCCTACTCCCCCTGCTTGTGTTTCCTCTCTCTCTGTCAAATAAATAAATAAAATTTTTTTAAAAATTAAAAAATTAAAAAATAAATGCATATGCTCCATAACCCAACCATTACAATTCTCAGTCTCTACACAAAAAAATATCTACACATGTACACAAGGAGACCTGCAAAAGAACACTTACTATACCATTATTTATGAATAGGAAAACTGAAAACATAGAAGTCCATCAAGAAAGGAACTGTTAAGTGAACAATGTACATCCATTTTACAGACAACTGTGCAGCAATCACAAAACATAACACGGTTAAGTGAAAAGCCAACTATGTAACAAAATATAAGCAATAATTTAAGGAAAAACATACAAAAGTACATCACATATTTGTAAATGGGTATACATATAAATACATATGTATAGATATTTATAGATACTTATCAATGTATCATGTCCTAAAAAGACATACTAAGAACTGGATTTTACTTCTGGAGAGAGGACTGGGTTCTGTAGGCATGGTGTAGTCATGCAAGACTACATACAGTTTTAACTGTACGTTTGAATACTTTCCATAAGAGTATATTAGTGTGCTTACATAATTAGAAACAAAAGTAAAATAAATCCCTACTTTATCCAGAGGGAGGAAAAATACATAAATGCCAGACTTACTTGGTATGCTACTTCATATAAACAGCCATCTTTTCCAGCCAAGAAAATTCTGCCATTATCGGTAGAAGTTATTGTTAAAAGGTAAGTATTATCAGTGGGAAGAGAATATAAAGGATCTGGAAGCAACTGCATTCCACCACACATACTGTCATTAAGAACTCCAGAACCTATATTTTTTAAAGAAAGAATATAGAAATCAGCTTATCAGATTTTTTAAAGTTTGAAACAATCACTGCATTATCTTCAGAATTGTTATTTTTACTGAATTCTTATTGACATCCTCAAAAACTTCTATAACATATACTTTTAAATTACTATAAAAGTCTGATACAATTTATTCAAGTTAAATAGAACCTACTATATGTACATATATATTTAAAAAATACATAATATATGTTTTATACATATAACATTGTAAAACATCAATTGACAAACTATCCTAAATGATTAGATTTTGGGAAAGAACCCAAAGATTTGATAGTAATAATCATTAATTTGAGTCACTGAAATTCAACATTATTTCACCCAAAACAGACTACCAGAATGCAAAAGAAACCATTGACTGTACTAGTAATAAACTGAGGGCTTCTTATGTTAAAAGAGAAAATAACGCATATTTCAGTGTTCCTATGTTAAAACGGCCATTCAAAAAACCAGAAACAAAGAAACTGAAACCATTACAGAAAAACTCACTAGTGTCAATTATTTCTCTTCTACTACCCTTTTATATTGTACATTTAAGGAGTACACATTGATATGATAAACATATTCAAAATACTTGTTTGATGGAGCTACTAACCTGAAAGGTATCATACCTATAGGGACATATTATTTTCCTATGAACAAATCGTCTAGAAAGTTAATTTAGTGAAAAAAATTAGCTTTTAATTATATTAAATTGGCTAACATGTTTTTATTTTATGTTTTTATTTTAAAAATACCACATGTGGTTTGCTATACCTGTTTGTAAATTAGCATAGCTAAGCCCAAGAATCACTATATCCACAGGGGTTGCCAAAACCAGGAGGTGTCGTACATGAGGTTGAAAGATGCCTAAGATAAAGTAGACATGGGTTAGAGATTATTCCAAAAAAAAACCACTCCCACTATTTAAGCATTGATAGACTAATGGTTTTACCATTTAAATGAACTAGTGACTAAACAGTGTCTGGCTGGTTCAGCTGGTAGAATATGCGACTCTCGATCTTTAGTCATGAGTTCAAGCCCCACATTGGGTATGGAGCCTACTTAAAATACAAAATAAATAGTACATGAAAATTCTGAACTCAATTTAATTTTGATGTTAAAATATTACCATCTATGATTATTTAAATAAGTAGTAATAAAAAAGAACCATCTTAGGGACGCCTGGGTGGCTCAGTTGGTTAAGCGGCTGCCTTCGGCTCGGGTCATGATCCCAGGGTCCTGGGATCTAGTCCCACATCGGGCTCCTTGCTCGGCAGGGAGCCTGCTTCTCCCTCTGCCTCCACCTGCCACTCTCCCTGCTTGTGCGCTCTCTCTCTCTCTCTCTCTGACAAATAAATAAATAAAATCTTTTAAAAAAAAAAAAGAACCATCTTAGAAAAGAAACTTAGTATTTAATACCAATTAAAATCAGTATTACATTAAAAAATAATGTATTAAAATATAAAGCCTTCTGCTTGTATACTTACGCTTACAGTAGCATAATTCATAGTACCCCAAAGGTGGAAGCAACCCAAGTGTCCACCAATAGATGAATGAATAAACAAAATGTGGTGTGTGTGCGTATACATACACATGTATGTATATATACGCAGGAATATTATCCAGTCTTAAAAAAGAAGAAAATTCTGACAACACCACAACAGGAATGAATCTTAAGAACATTATAAATGAGGGGTGCCTGGGTGATTCAGTTGGTTGAGCATCCGACTCTTGATTTCGGTTCAGGTCATGATCTTAGGGTGGTAAGGTCAAGTCCCACATTGGGCTCAGTGCTCAGTCCAGAGTCTACTTGAGATACTCTCTCTCTCTCTCCCTCTCCCCCCCCATTTGTGCTCTTGCACTCTCTCTCCCTCTAAAAATAAATAAAATCTTTAAAAAATAATCATAGGTGAAACAGTCACAAAGAGATAAATATAATTCCACTTACATCAGGTACCTGGAGTAGTCAAATTCATGGAAACAGAAATGAGTTTATGCTAAGTGAGTTTCCCAGATGAATTTATATATCAAAACCAGATAATTTATAGCTTCAGAGGGGACATTACCAAGTACACAATTTTTTTTTAATTCACTTGCTAAGGTACCGTTTAACTTTATTTTTTTTATTTGTTTAACATTAAAAAGTGTGCAGTGGTATGAAATTCTATGTATAATTATCATTGCATGTTATGATATCCAAAAAGAGTGTCTTATTGATAGTAATAAAAGAAAATATATCTTATGATTATGGACATCTCTTCATGTGTATACCTTTGGCCTACTTAAGGGTATTAAATGCCATGGAAAGTACAACAAAACTTTTACTTTCACTCATGAACATCAAGGGGCATAAAAGCCATTTTTGTGTATCAAGGTTTAAGTCAGTAAAGCTGAAGGCACAGATCTTCTACTTAATGAACTCAAAATATAATTGATATTTCATGATAAGTTAGTTTAAAAAGCTTTAACTTTATGAAAACATAGATTTTCCTTAATAAAAGCCTTATCTCATGCTTGCTTCAGTAGCACATACACTACAACCGGAATACATGGATTAGCATGGCCCCAGTGCAAGGATGACATGCAAATTCATGAAGCGTTCTGTATAAAAAATAAAAAATAAATAAAAGCCTTATCTCTAAGTACTCAGTCACCAGCCTATGCCAAAGAAGTCATCTTTGATTACAGACACTTTAGTGAGGTTGGAATTTTATAGATGGTGGTGGAGCTGATTTATGGCTTTCAGTAAAGGGAAATAAGTAAAGCAGTGTTTTGTCAAGATGCAATTTCTCTAAAATCGCTCATCATTTATTCAAGTATTTTGCAACAGGAGATGGTAGAAATGGAAACCATCTCCCTTCAGGATGCAACAAGGTTAAGTGACTGACACTTCTCACTTCTTATCTATAAAGTACATATCTTATTAGCACTTTTTAGAAATTAACATAAGTTTTTTAGGTCTTTGGAACAGTTCAAAGTTTGGGCTTCTGAATGAAAAGTTTTAAAGTTTTGAAAAAGTTTTGAAAGAAATAGTTTAATACTTGTGTACAAACATGAACACTTAGGGTCCTTTGCTAACACATCTGTTTTTGCTTTTTTTTTTTTTGAATATTTCATTTATTTGAGAGAGAATAAAAGAGAGAAAGAGAAAGAGAGAGAGAGAGAAAACACAAGTAGGGGGATGGGCAGAGGAAGAAACAGACTCCCTGCTGAGCAAGAAGCCTGGTATGGGACTCCATCCCAGGACCCTAGGATCAGGACCTAAGCTGAAGGCAGACGCTTAACTGACTTGAGCCACCCAGTGTCCTTGTTTTTGCCAGAACATAAACAGAACCATAACCCATTGCATTTTAGAAAGGCATGCTTTGTCACAAAACTTGCCCAATGGTACCTTCAACTTCTAAGGCAACTTCAATGACAGTATGAATTGATGCCTTTTCAAGAGACGTTGGGTTCAGAAATACGAAAGTACAAAGTTCTATTCTACTGAAAAGTCCACTGCTTTCCAGAACTAACTGACTGAACTTGAGGTAGGAGGTTTACTGTTTTAGACAAGGAAAGACCATTCCAAGAATAACTTTCAGGAAGGAGTTTACACATGATTTGACTTTGGTGGCAGCCCTACTTGGTCATACAGATGAGGTCGAATGACTCATAATCACTAATTATGAATAACACTATAATGAATAATGTCCCAAAGCCATAATAATAATCACTATAATGAATAATGAATAATGAATATTCATAATCATTATAATGAATAATGTCCCAAAGCCATAATTCAGCTAAGTTACCTCCCTGGAAGATGCAAATGAAGCTAGACAACCACATGAATCTTCCAATACATGAAAAATGCTTCCCTGAACTCAGAAAAGTGTGATTAAGTCTTGTCAATTTCTCTGTGGATGAAACCCTGCAAATGCTAGAAAACACTGAAGAACTCTCCTATTTTATTTAAACAATCATAAAATTGAAACAATTCATACTCTTCTTACCAATAAAGCAAACTCTTGACAAAAAGCTTGACTTAGAAAACAATGACTTTAAGAATAATATTTTCTTGCAACAGGCAAAGTAAGATATGAACTTTGTTAGCTTTAACATTATGTTCAAGTGGGGCGCCTGGGTGGCTAAGTCGTTAAGCGTCTGCCTTCGGCTCAGGTCATGATCCCAGGGTCCTGGGATCGAGCCCCACATGGGGCTCCCTGCTCAGCGGGAAGCCTGCTTCTCCCTCTTCCATTCCCCCGTTTGTGTTCCTCTCTCGCAGTCTGTCAAATAAATAAATAAAATCTTTAAAAAAAACCCCAAAAAACAAAAAACCATTATGTTCGAGTCAGAATTTTCAGTGCTTATGGACAGCAACGTCAGAGTTGTTTTATAATCAGGGTGGCCCATTCCGTTAAGTGTCTGACTCTTGATACTGGTTCAAGTTATGACCTCACGGTAGTGAGATCCAGCCTCAGAGCCCAGCTCTTTGCTGGGCATGGAGCCTGCTTAGGATTCTCTCCCCCTTAGCCCCTCTGCCCTCCACTTGCACACTCTCTCTCAAAAAAAGAAAGAATTGTTTCATTATCAAAGATCACACCACTGTTGTCTTATCAAAGATTTGACATGATTTTAATTTTGCACCGAAGTTTATATTTGAGTAGAACAAAACTTTACTATTTATTTTAGATGGACAATTTATATTTATTAAAATACAGAGCAGGGACAGCTCTCCACTGTTATTATGAATAGACTTTTAGATAGTAACTTTAAAAAAAGATTTATTTATTTTGAGAGAGAGCATGTGCATGAGCACACATGAGCAAGCAGGGGGCAGGAACAGAGGGAGAGGGACAGTCTTAAGCACACTCTGCACTGTGTGTGGAGCCCTATGCAAGGCTCAATCTCATAACCTTGAGATCACAACCTGAGCCAAAACCAAGAGCTGGATGCCTAACGGACTGCGCCACCCAGGCGCCCCTATGAATAAATCTTTAATGCAGAAAAGAGAGATACATATCTCAGGGTGAAGAATACCTTGAGGTTCTATGTTAAGGAAATAAGTTTCCAATGCACTCACATAAACAGCATAAAAGACTGCATGTTTGTATCATGTGAATTATCATTTCAAAGCAGCTGTGACCTCAAAAAATTTTATTTAAGCCTTACAAACAATTTTGTCTACTATTTCCCATTGTAGGAAGATTTCTCATACATCAAAAAAACGTATATTAAATTTAAATCAATCTATTATTTTGTCATTAGCTCTGATAAAAAAATCTGGCACAATGAAGTTGAAACTGTTAAACAATGCTTGCCACTTCTTTAAGACTTATTCTGAACTCTTCATTTCTATGGGCTATCAAGACTTAAAAAACAAAACTTAAAAAATGAGATAAAAATGGTTTTTACATTAAATTCAGTAACTGATAAAAATGTATAATGCAGAAAACTTTAAGTAAATCAACAAAGAGTAACAAAAAATAAGCAAAACAAAATTCAAAAATTATAATTTAACAATTTTATTAAAAAAAATTTTTTTTAAGTAAGCTCTACACCTAATGTGGGGCTTGAACTCATGATTCTGAGATCAAGAGTCACATGCTCTACCAACAGGGCCAGCCAGGTGTACCAGTGTAACAATTTAAAGACAGACTCACCTCTACCATTACATGAATAAACTGTTAAATATTCCTAATCGCTATACATATTTCTAATTAGAATTCAGACCAAACTTCAATAAAAATTTCAACTATGTTAAAATGTGCTGTTATTCAGTTCCATTATATACATACATAAATTATTCATTACATTTTTATTTCTTACCAGCTTTTGGTTTCACAAGTCCCACAGCAAGAATAGTCTCACTAAGTCCATCAAAATAGGCAAGGTCTCCTCTGTCAATAGTTAAAGAAAAACATGTTATACATATAAAGAAAACAAAGTTTTATCTAAAATGTTCTTTAGGACTACAGAATATAATGAAAAATAAATCAGGAAACAAAACTGTTTCAATTCCAAGATCCAGGCACACAGGCCTATCTAAGGCTAATAAGCATAAACCAGGAAAACAGGGAATGCTGCTCCCCATCCCAAACTTTCCCCCAACCAGGATGCAAGGCTCAAGTAACAGCAATTCTACTGCTGGGGCAAGACTCCCTCAGAAGAACAGACTCATGGGGGAAGAATAAGGTTGAGAGTAGAAGAGAAACATTGAGAAAAAGTCTCCAGCATCCCAACCTGTATCCTAAGTGCAAAGTAATTCTACAGGAATTTGAAACCTGTAGTCCACTGAGGGTAACCATAGCAATGACAAAACCAAACTCAGCTCACCTCCCCATTATAAAGGCTTACCTGCTAGGTCTATTTCTAAGGATAAATACTATTTACTGCAGTATCCACTGTCCTACACATGTTATCTAGCTTTCGAAAAACACATGAGACACAAAAAGCACAGGAAAAAAAAGCCTGTCAAGAAACAAAGTAATCAACAGAAATGGACTCAGCTATGAGACTGATGTCTCAACTACAGACAGGAAATTTAAAATAAATATGATTAATATAGTATAGGTGCTAATGGAAAAAGTGAATGATATAAATAAACAGATAAGGAATTTTAAATAATTTTAAATTTAAATAATAATTTTAAATAAATTAATAAACAGATAAGGTGAAAATTACAAGAAATAAACAAGCAAAAATATTAGAAATAAAAAGCACAGCACAGAGAAAGAACGTCTTATAGGAACTTTTAAAGTAGACTTGACATAGCTAACAAAGGAATCCGTGATCCTGAAGTTGGGTCAATAGTAATTGTCCAAACTGAAACAAAAAGAAAAAAAAAAAAGAATGGCAAACCCAAAATAGAATAGAGCATCCAAAGCCTATTGAGGAACATCAATCTAACAAAAGTGTAAAAATCTCAGAAGAGGGAGAGAATGAGGCAGGACAAATATTTAAAGATAATCATTGGAAAATTTCCAAAAATAATGAAAGACATCAAACCAAAGATTCAAGAAAATCAGAAAATGCCAAGCAGAATAAACACCAAGAAAAAAACATGTGATCCAGACTTTGAAGAAAATTTCTAGTTGTCCTGAAAAGAGCCAAGCAAACAGATAGAAAATACCTCAATGGCCACTTAGGTGGACCAGGTTTCCTGCTTTTTTCTATACTGTGGTAACTGACATAACCTCCAGAAACTAAGACCAATACTGGCGAAGTTAAGGATTATAGAACAATAAATGGGACAAAATTATGGACATATTATCCAGGTGGAATTAGGATATGTAATAGAAAGCTAATGGAATAATTGAAAGGAAGCCCAAGGTTTTTGCAGTATTGAACTTGTGAACTAAAGATTTATACCCAGGACTTGTGCCTTCTTTTTTTTTTCAATGAGTACATTGTTCAGATAATTTTTCTTTTTTTTTTTTTTAAAGATTTTATTTATTTATTTGTCACAGAGAGAGAGAGCGCAAGCAGGGGGTGCAGCAGGCAGAGCAGGCAGAGGGAGAAGCAGGCTTCCTGCCGAGTAAGGAGCCCGATGTGGGACTTGATCCCAGGACCCTGGGATCATGACCTGAGCCGAACGCAGCAGCTTAATCAGCTGAGCCAACCAGGCATCCCAAGATAATTTTTCTTTAAATGAGTTCTAGGTTTTTTTTTGTTTTTTTATTTTATTTTATTTATTTTATTTTTTTAAGGATTTTATTTATTTATTTGACAGAGAGAGAGAGATCACAAGCAGGCAGAGAGGCAGGCAGAGGGAGAAGGGGAAGCAGGCTCCCCGCTGAGCAGAGAGCCCAATGCAGGGCTCGATCCCAGGACCCTGAGATCATGACCTGAGCCGAAGGCAGAGGCTTTAACCCACTGAGCCACCCAGGTGCCCCTAAATGATTTCTAGTTTCAACACAATTAAGTTTGGACTGTATGTTCCATGTGGACAGGGACTATAGTTACCAAATTCAATGCCGTTCCTAGCACAAAACAGTGTCGGATACATGATAAATTCAATATTTTATTACAGTGGATATGTTAGATGTTAATGGAAATATACAAATTTCCATTTGTATATGGGAAAACCCCTGAAAAGGGAAAACCTTTTTCAGGGGAATTATTCTTACATTTATATATTATGTAGTTTTTTGGCATTTGATTTTCTTAAATACATTCATGCCTAAATGAAGAGGTTTTATTCCTTAGTATCAAAATGACCGTGTTACAATAACACAACAAACTAAAGTTCAGGGTATATGAAGAACAATCACAACCATATATTACTGCTATTAGGACTATGTAACAATTCGATCATAACTCTAGCTATGAAAAGTTCTTATCGAAAAAAAATCAGTGAACAAAAATGGTTTCATTTAAGCTACAAGTTCAAGTTGTCATTCACTGTCATTTCAACTCAATGATACAGTGTATTTGTGTGGTTCCTAACAGATGTCTTAGTTACCCAAGGAAAGAGTAACAACTACATGGGCCTTCCTCCCATTAACCCACTTAACCACCTAAAGATATTATGACAGAGAACTGGTAATAAGCCAAAATTTATCTTCAGAAAGCCAGGTGAGATTACCAGATCAATAAACTTTATTTTAGCAAGAATGTCTTGGACCTTCACTCAGACTATTACATACATTCAAATTACACAAAGATTAAGTTCACAGACCAACAAAACTGGTTAGTCACTTCAGTAAGTTAAGAGATTTCCAATGCATAGAAATGCATTGAAAATAGAGATCCTCAAAAATGTCAAACTATCTCTCAAAAAACTGATAGGCTATCTTACTGGACAATAACAGCTTGGCAACTAGACCCCTGCTACTCAGAGTGGTACTTAGAAAGGCAGCATCACTGGGAGTTTGTTACAGTGTAGACTCTGGAGGCTCACTCAGAACTACTATAACAGAATCCACATTTTAATCCCCTACCCAGGTGATTGGTATGCATACTGAGAAACACTTATCCAGATGTTAGATGAATGAAAGATAAACTAGTCAGCTTCTGATGAGTAGAACACTAGCTGCAGTTAAGATAATCTAAATTTTAACCACGCTACAGCAAACTAGCATTAAATACATACCCATCTTCATAGTTCCACATGAATATGTCACTGTCAATCGTGAGCCAAGCTCTGCTGATGGGAGGGAACACGCCCATCATGCAGTTACACTGCATATCTGAAGTAGTGTGGATGTAAGGCAAAAAGATTTCAATCTTATCTTTCTTAAATTTGTTTAGATTTTGATTTAAAATTTATGATTAAAAAATCACGACCTAAACACTCTTTAATAGAGAAAATAAAATATCTTAATTTCTAATAAGTTTAATGAAAGACATAGCCATGACAGAAATAAACCTGTAATTTATAATTTCTAAATAATGCTATCTGACCACTTGAAATGTATTCTAAAGGACAAATGCAATGTTTTTACCGTTACTAACTTAAAAAAGAATACTGATTATGAATAACACCATTAAATTTTGACACGAAAAAACTTACTGGACCAGGTTCTCCAATTGTGTAAGAGCAAGAGTGATTAAAAAAAAAAAAGCATATGGTATGCCAAAGTCATAACTTGACAATTTGCAAGCTTCTTATAAACAGTACAACTGGAAAATAAAGAATTATATTATGTAATTATAAGACAAGGAAACAATTATGAAATAATTTCCTAATGTCTCTTGCAGAAATAGTATTATCAGAAGATTAAAGAATATTAAGAAACTAAGCAAGGGTAGAATATGGAATAAGGTATGTTTTATATTTAATAACATTATTTCATCAAGTCTCAGAGAAACACTGAAAATTTTAGGGAAAATATTAAATTCTACTAGTTTTTCTACTTACAAGTATTTCCTTAATTTTCCATTTCCTTTATTTTTCTGAATCAGACTGTAATGAAATTTGACATACTTTTACTTTAAATAGATTAATATACTTTTAAATATCATTAAATATTAATATACCATCTTAATGTGTATATTATGAGGGCTATAGATTAATAAAAAAGCTTCCTAGCAAATAACTATAAATCTAATGCCTTTATAGGGTATGCTGCACTTAAAAACAATTAGATAAAATCTTTCTTTTTAGAGGGTATGAAAACTTCTCTAGCAACTCAGTCTATGAAGATGCCATTAGTGTTACATCTTATTGTGATCCTTAGAAATGCAATTGCTTATAAACTTTAATTCTAAGATAGCAATAAGTACAAAACTATACCAAAAACTTTTGGGGAAGGGCAAAAAGAAGTACCTGGCAGATTGTTTTAAACAGTTTTAGAACGACATCCCAGTTTTAAAATTAAATATGGGAAAAAATAAAAATGAAAATCATGGGTTTTCCAGTTAAAATGTGGTAGTAAAAGCTTCCTTCTATAGCATTTAACTGGAAAGTACTACTTTGCAAGAATATCATTAAAAAAACGCACAACTTGTAAACAATTTACTCTCTTCGATGTCCCAGAAAAATTAAAATGTGATTCAATTTTCAACATTCAATGTTATATGAAATTTTCTAGGCACATGGCAAACTACCTACATACTTAAAATGTTTTTTAAATAAAGCTCTTTTTTTCCCCCAAATACTTTTATTAATAAAGCTCTTAAGTGAACTGATATACACACACAAATTAAACACAAAAGCAAGAATTATAATGAGAATACCAATTTTAAAAAATTTTAAGGAGTTAAAAACAAGGTAACAGGATACGACCAAACTGTTCAACAAGTTCAGGTGGGAGAGGAACTCTTCGGATAGAACTGATCTCTGGAAGGTTGGGTACTGACAGCAAACCAGGTCCTTGTAGAGGATAATCCATATCTGACATGCCAGAAACAGTGGGATTATCTGCAAGTAATAAAACAAAGCATTTATCAAAATAATAATGTTCTGGGCATCAACTAGGCATATTGAAGCACTGCAAGCTACAAAAAAAAATTGTGCATCTGGTGGTTGTAAAGGTATAGAGAGAGAATAAAATAGTTCTGACCCAACACAAAGGAGGCCTGAGAAAATCTAGTGTTAAGGTGGGAGCAATTACAGGTTTTAGCACTAAACAGAAGATTATCTTTCACAAAGATTCCATAAGAAAGGAAATACTTAGTTCAATAATTTAGGGTTTTTCCCTGTTATTTTACTAACCTAAAATGGGCAAATATTTATAAAACCACTTTGTCAGATCAAACAATTGTGAACAAAATATCGATTGGGGAAAAAATAGCTATTTCATTTCCCACTTAAATATCAGTAGATTAAAACAATCTATGCATCTTTCTGTTAGACCACCCCCCAAGACCAGTAAAATAAATACAATACCACATACACAATATTTTATTGGGGGAAACCACAGCCTGCTCTATAAAGTGTTCTCGTTTGGCAACTTTTCTCTTGCTCTAAGACACAGTCAACTAAGGGCAGGAGTGGGTTGCTCTATTCAGTCTGTCCTTTATATGTCTTGAATGGGAGGTGTTCTTTAGGTCTGACTGATGACCTATGTTTATCCCAGGCAACTTTCCAGGCTCTCTTTAAGCACAAAGATGTTGGGGAAAACTGACATATAAAAGAAATTCTAAATGTATTATGGAAATTTAAAATATACAACTAGAGAGAAAAATGCAATTCCTATGTACTGACTGATAACCCAGTTTCAACAATTACCAATAACATGTTTGATCATGTTTCATTTATATCCCTAGCTACTCCTTCCCTAATGGATTTTTTGAAGCAAATCCAAACATCCTATTTAAACTTAAAACGTAATTTTAATAGGATATTGCACATGTTAAATGGCAGTGGGAACACAAAGGATGGCATTAATAACTCCAGTGAGAATGTGAATGGTTAAGAAAGCCCTAACAAAGGAAGTGATATTGAAGGGAGTCTGGAAGAATGTCAGGCAAAGAAGAAAGAGCATTCCAGAAGTGATGAAGTACATGACGATGTAAAATTGAATCCTGAAGAGAGAGCTTCTTATGGAAAACATATTAAATTCTGTGTGACTGGAACAAAGAGTTTGAGAATAGGGTGGAAGAAAGGGAGGAGACTAGGTTGAAGAGGTTGGTGTAAAGGTGGATAGAATCGATTTGAATCAGATAAGAGAGGACAAGAATGTATGGACTCTTTTTTATACCTTGCTTTTCAAACCTAAGGAGGTCAAAGGGAGTAATGCTGTTCAAGATGAAAGTTGCTAATAGGCCACTCAGTTCTTTTTTTTTTTTTTAAGATTTTATTTATTTATTTATTTGACAGAGAGAGAGAGAGAGATCACAAGTAGGCAGAGAGGCAGGCAGAGAGAGATGGGGAAGCAGGCTCCCTGCCCAGCAGAGAGCCCGATGGAGGGCTCGATCCCAGGACCCTGAGATCATGACCTGAGCGGAGGGTAGAGGCTTTAACCCACTGAGCCATCCAGGCGCCCCACGCCACTCAGTCCTTATAAGCACTGATAAGTAGCTGCCAGAAACAAATACTACATGTGTTTTACTTCTATCTTTTCTCTGACTACAAGTCTACTCAATGATTTTTATAAATCGCCAGAAGTGTCGTTTAGGTTTAAATTGCACAGATTATCCTTGTTACTTTATCTTCGTTATTGTTTACCCAAAACCTTGCCTCTATCTTAGGCTTTTTTCTCCAATATAGGTCTCACAAAGGGGCCATTTTTTTTTTTTTTAAATAACTTGACTCCATGCCTTGAGGAACCAGGTCACAATTTGAAACCATGAAACAAAGTATTTTCCCGTCACCTCTCTTTTGCTGGCCCATACACTGCCTTACCCTCCCTGTCCATCACCACAGCTAAAATCCCTGCTCTCTTCCTTTATCTTACTGACAGTTCTCAATTACCTTTGTATTACAGGACTTCGTATTACACTAACTCTACACATAATAAATGTGTATCTATCTTTGAGAGAAGATGGTAAATTTCCATATTTCGTTTGCTCGTCTGTTTTAGTCTAAAGTTAATGAGAAATCAACAAGAATGAGCCTTGGATCAGTTGATCCTACTCAACTGGCCCTAGCAATGAACACTTGGAGGCAGTGAGCAGCTCATTAAGTTCGGGGTCTCTGCTTCAAATGGGGGGTTGCTCGACACTCCTACCCTCTCATATCGGCAGTGAAGTGAGGACAGGAAAATAAACGAAAAAATAGACTCTTTTTCGCTCTTTGAAATGTAGCAAACAGCTAAATCTCAAAATGTCTTCGCTGGGCCCACCCTGGGGATAAGGACCTATTTAGGAAGTCAGGCAAGAGTCCTTTCGGCTGAGAAAGCAGTCACCAAATGGCCACCGATCACTCACTTGGGGCAGACACCATCAGAAGCTCGGAAAGGTCCGGGTACATGCGGTCTTCTTGCAACTGACGGTCGATTAGCCGCCCTGCATTTTCCAGAGCTTCCTGCAGGGTTGAGGCCGACGTGGAGGCCGGCATCGCCGAGCCCAGTAAAGAAGACGGCATGTCGAGACTCGGAGACACCCGCGTCTGGAAAAAGTATAAAAACCAAGAAGAAAAGAAAGAAAACCCAACACCCCAGCACAGACCCACAGCTTAGAGCGCGCGCGCCACCAAACGAGCGCCTCGGCGCCTGTGGATGACGCACTTCCGGTCCATCTGGAGGGGAATTTGAAGGCTGCGTTTTGAAGAAGAGAGGAAGCTCTGGAGCGAGCTGGACGTTAGGGGGCGGAGCCAGTGAGCTGAGGCGCTTTCCCGGGCATTGGCTGGATACTTGAGGGTGGGGGAGGAGAAAATCCGCGGAGGTTATCTAGGGAATGGAGGAAAGAAAAGGAAAGGACCTGGGAAAGGGGGTGGGGGGTCGGGAGGGGTGGGGAAGTGGAAGGGAGCAGGGGTCGGGTAAGTGGGACCTGGATAGTGCCCGGCAGCGCAGGCTGCTCCGGTTCTGCTGGGTTTCGCGAGCGCTGGATCTTGGTGTCTCGAGCTTTGCAGGTTAGAATCTCTCAAATGCAACTACTTCAGAGTTTGCGCGTCAATTTCTTTGGCACTCCGAACAACTTCTCTTGCGAGAGTGAATAGTAGGAGTTGGTAGCCTGCCAGAAACAGTTCACGTGTGAACCAAAATTTCACTACCTTTCCCTTGGGCTTCACTGTAAATTCATCAGACTTTACTAGCCGGGTCAAGCAGTAGAGCATGTGATTCTGGGTGTCTGGGTGGTGAATTCAAGTTCCACCCTGGGGTGGAACCTCCTTCAAAAAAATTGATGAGGCTTTTCTATTTGTGTGTGGCTACTGTTGCTATGAAGAATTGTGTGTTTATTGAGTTATTCGTTGCATGCAGGGGCCTGATGCCTTACTTTATTTCTCATTACAGAGCGGAAGAAGAGTGTTCTGATTCATTGGTGGATCCCCAGCACAAAGTAGAGGGACTCGTATAAAGTAGATCACCCAATACATCACCAAGTCCTACAGAAATTGAATTTATAATTTATGTCAGGCACTGTGCCTGGTGCTGGGAATATCAAACTGACCCATTCCTGTGCTCTAGATGCTGAGGCAGGGACACACAAAGCAATAAAGTGCATCACGGTAATTTTTTATGGGGTATGTATTAATTGCAGTAGGAGGATAAGATGAGCAAGAGGAGGTAAGATAGGCTTCATTTCACACAAGACAACTGGAGTGGTCAAATCAAAGCGCTCTTTCAAAGCACATTCCTTATTTAGAAATACTAGAATTTGTTCTTATTTAGTGCTCATTTAGAACCACACTTAAGCTTCATCCACTTATATTATTAATAGTTCAGCTAGTCAGTAACTGAATTACTCCTTACTGATTAGCTAAACTGAAAGAGGACTTCAGCTACCTCCATTTTGATCTCAAACTTTCTAATTGATTAAGTTTTTCTTTCCAGCTTATCTTTTAACTCAGGCCGAAGATCCTGCTGGCAAAGCATCCTGTGATGGGAACTGACAGTACCCCCTCAAACAATTAGGACTGCCCTGAGCCAGCAGAACCCTGCCTGTAGTTGACCCCCAAGATAATGTCAGACCTGACCTCTACAGCCCACTTGCCTATTTACTGACCTCTGTCCCACATTTTCCTTATATAAACCTAGGAGTATTTTCAGCAGTTTGGAGACAGCCTTTGAGACACTAGTCTGCTGTCTTCCCAGTGTTGACCTCTCTCAAATAAATTCCTTTCTTATTTCATCACCACTTGTTTCTCTGCCTTTGGATTTTTCAGTGGCGAGTGGCTGAACCTTGTGTGTTTGGGACCCCTTGAGCCAGTTGCTCTTGTGCCCCATGCCCAGGATACAAAACTATGGTCTTTTGCTACTTCAATTATTTTTGTACTCCCTCAAATGAGGGGTTAACTGAATTTCTGAATATTAAAGTTTCCGACATATTACAGATCTATAGGTATAATTTAAAACTTCATAGTAAATATATCGGGAAAAATTAGATTTATATTATTGATGGATAAATAGGCCGATGGTTCTCCAGCCATCAACTTTCATTCATTTGGTAGACCACAGATTGAAAACTGGTGGTTTGGCGCAGTGTTTGTTTTAATTTAAGATAAAACATATGATTGAGAGTTTTCAGTTCCACAAATTGGATGATCTGGCAGTACTGATCTAATATTCCTGCACTGCAGCAATATTCCCAGGGGTCTAAGTCCAAGGACTTACTTTCATTTGTATATTGCCTATGGTTGCTTTCTACCTACAACTGCTGAGTTGAGTAGTTGCTACACAGACCACAGGGCCCCAAAGCCTAAAATATTTACCCTCTAGCCCTTCACAGGAAAAGTGTGCTGAAGTCTTCCCTAAACAGTGATTCTAAAACTTTTTGATCCCAGGACCTCTTGAGACTCTTAACAATTATTAAGGATTACAAAGAGTTTTTGTTTTGTGTGGGTTGTATTTGTTAATAATTGTTAATATCTTCTAAAAACAAGAAACTTAAAAAGTCATTTAAAAGAATAAGCCTTGGGGTGCCTGGGTGGCTCGGTCACTAAGCGACTGCCTTTAGCTCAGGTCATGATCCCAGGGTCCGGGGATGGAGTCCCACATTGGGCTCCCTGCTCCCTGCTCAGCCGAGAGCCTGCTTGTCCCTCTGCCTGCCACTTCCCCTGCTTGTGCTCTCTCTGTCTCCATCTGTGTCATATAAATAAATACAATATTTAAAAAAATAAAAGAATAAGTCTAATGCATTTTAATTTAATGACACGTTTTATGAAAACCACAATAGTTTCTAAAATTAAATATTAGAAGAATGCATTATTTTACATTTTTCCAAATCTCTTAAATGTCTGGCTTCATAAGACAGATAAGATAGGCAGATTTTCATATCTGTATTTGCTGTCAGTATGTTGTGATCTGTTGTTTACTTGAAATATATGAAGAAAAGCAAGCCTCACACAGTTATGTAATGGGAAAGGGAGAAGTATTTTAATAACCTTTTTAGATAGTTGTGAATGTTACTCTCTGATAGATTACCAAAACTTGACAGGTGGTATCGTTTTGTTTTGTTTTGTTTTTTAAGTGGGCTCCACTCTGGGAGTGGGCTTGAACACAGGGCTTGAACTCATGACCCTGAGATCAAGACCTGAGTTGAAACTAAGAGTTGGCCACTCAACCAACTGAGCCATCCAGGCATCCCAAAGTGTTGTAGTTTCTTTTCTTTTTAAAAAATTTAAAAACGTATTATTTATTTGAGAGAGAGAATGAGAGTGCACGAGTTGCGGGGGTGCAGAGGGAGATGGGGAAGCAGACTCCTTGCTGAGCAGGGAGCCTGATGTGAAGCTCAGTCCCAGGAACCTGGTATCATGACCTAAGCCAAAGGCAGCCGCTTAACCCACTGAGCCACCCATGTGCCCACACGAAGTGGTATAGTTTCTTAAAAGTTAGTTATGATATGGAATTTGAAATCAGTGAATTTTTTTTGAACTTTGTTAAATTAAAAACCACTCATCTATCTTATATTTTGGACCTTCTATCCATGCATGATTCTGTAGCATTATGTGTTGGTCATTTGGGAAATATTGGTTCTCTAAGTTATACAGAACTTCCAAATGTTGACATATTTCATTAACCAATAGAAAAAAAAATGATCATGTTAATATTACTACCTATCTTAACAGAAAAATCTGGTAAGTATTAGGAAGTTGTCAAGCTTATGGTTGTTGATACAACCTTGATACAATCTTGATACATTTTTCAGGAGTCTAATTTTATCTCGAAAGCTCAAATTTTCATTACTAGCAAGTATAGTGAGTTATTTTCCTTGACGTGACAAACTCATTTCATTCATTTGTGTTTAAAGTGGGAATGTAACAGGAATACGAGGACTACTACAACAATTTGCTTGTAACTGCCTTGATTGATGCTGAGGCACCAGCAGTTTTACCCACTATTGCTTCTGCATCATAAGTGCAAACATCAATAGAGTGAAAAAAGCAAATGTCTTAGTATTATTATGAAAATAATTTTGGTCTCATGAACACCTTTACAGGAATCCACAGAATACACTTTCAGAACCACTGCTCAAGTAGCTCCCTATTTAAGTAGACTATCTGGCCCTACTAGGTATTTAGGGTTTTAAAAAATATCCTCATTAGGGGAAACTGTGTGGCTCAGTTGTTAAGCATCTGCCTTGGGCTCAGGTCATGACCCCAGGGTCCTGGGCATCTGGCTCCCTGTTCAGTGGGAAGCCTGCTTCTCCCTCTCCCACTCCCCTTGCTTGTGTTCCCTCTCTGGCTGTCTCTCTCTCTCTCTCTGTCAAATAAATAAATAAAATCTTTAAAAAAACCAAGTGAGTGCTGAAGGATGAGTAGGATTCAATGAAGGGCATGGGGACTGGTGAAGAGTCAGAGTTTTCAGGACATCATATTCTCTGAGGCTGCTTATTGAGCTGAAAGAAGACGTGTCGTGGAAAATAGAAAATGATGAGGTTGGAAAGGCTTTGGGGGCCATGTGAATAATTTTGCATTTTAAGAACAATGAAAGTGGGCGCCTGGGTGGCTCAGTGGGTTAAGCCTCTGGCTTTAGCTCAGGTCATGATCTCAGGGTCCTGGGATCGAGCCCCGCATTGGGCTCTTTGCTCAGCAGGGAGACTGCTTCCTCCTCTCTCTCTGCCTGCCTCTCTGCCTACTTGTGATCTCTCTCTCTGTCAAATAAATAAATAAAATTTTTTAAAAAAAGAACAATGGAAATGATATTAGACGTGATAATTATCATTTAGGGTGCATAGCTAAAGCATAATTTGAGATAGGACATTAAGGTATAGTAGTTAGGCTAATGAGTAACTTTATGAAAATACTTTTATTCAGCAACATTTATTAGGACTATATATGGTTTTGCTAGAATTTAGAAATATAAAGATAAATAATACACCATTAGTTTGTAGCACAGGTAAGGGTTGTGTTGTAAAGAAATTAGAACCAAATATGAAGTAAAAATATAACAGATATGTTAATAAAGTGCTTTGGGAACCCTTGCTGTGGGCTGGGAAACTCTATAAGCAATCATGACTGATAGCCAGAGGGAGGCTTGGGCTAAGAATACAGGATTTAGAGCATTTATTTTTATTTTTTAAAAGATTTTATTTTTTCAAGAAGAGAGAGCACACACAAGCAGGGGGAGGGGAGAAGGAGGCAGAGGGAGAGGGAGAAGCAGACTGCCTGGTGAGCAGGGAGCCCCTTGTAGGATTCCATCCCAGGACCCTGAGATCATGACCTGAGCTGAAGGCAGACACTTACCCAACTGAGCCACCCAGGCACCCCTAGAGCATTTTTTTAAAATGTAGGCTTCACTCCCAGCGTGGAGCCCAACACAGGGCTTGAACTCATAAACCTGAGATCAAGACCTGAGCTGAGATCAAGAGTCAGGCACTTAACCAAATGAGCCACCCAGGCACCCTTAGAGCATTTTTTGCCAACTTAGCTATTCAGGTCTTTTTGGCTTCCGTGTACTTTTCAGTCATGTAGTAAATACTATTTTTTTTCCTTAAAATATACTCAAAGGGTGGAGAACTGTGAGGGTTTCCTTATAGAAAAGGACAAAATGCAAAGAAAGGGGGTTTGTTGGCTTTTCTTGAGAATTCTGTGAGGATTGTGTTACCTCGGCAGTAAATGCACCTTAAAAATAAAGGGTGTTCACAAAAAAGTATGAGATCTTGACATTCGCGACAACATGGATAGACCTAGGGAGCCTTATGCTAAGTGAAATAAGTCAGACAAAGATAAACATCATATGATTTTACCGATATGCAGAATCTAAGAAACACACACACACACACACACACAATCAAAAGGAAGAAACAGATCGGTAAGCACAGAGAACAAACTGATGGTTGCCAGAGGGAGGAGGATGGGCAAAATGGGGGACAGGGAGGAGGAGACACAGGCTTCCAGTTATGGAATGAATAGGTCATGGGGATACAGGTACAGGTACAGGGTAGGGGATCCAGTCAAGGGTATTGTAATAGTGTTTTATGGTGACAGATAATAGCTACACTTGTGGGCAGAATATACAGACTTGTTGAATCACTATGTTGAATGTCCTAAACTAATGTAGGATTGTGTCAACTGTACTTCAAAAAAAAACAAGACAAAACACCTCCCCAGGTGATACTTATATGCAACCGAGATTGAGAAATATTGCCTGAGGGTTTCCACGGGTTTACTTGTTCCTTGTAGGACCTGTGTACTCACTCTTTCTTTTTCTAAATGCTTATTATACCAATCATATATAATCATTGAACAAAATCTAGGAAAAAAGAAGGAAGGAAGGGAGGGAGGGAGGAAGGAAAGAAGAAAGGAAGGAAGGAAAAGAAAAAGAAAGGATGTTAACACAAACTACATAATGTTCCCAGCCAGTGGGTTGAGTAAGCTGGTGATCTTGGCGGCGTTTATGCCCCGCCAACCCTGTAGGGCGGCGCAGCTCCGGGGACCGTCATGCCCTCGCGGAAGGCGACGCTCTTGGCTTTGGCGGCGGCGCCTCTCCAAGACGATACTTCCTGCTGGTTTTGCCTCCAGTCTTCAGCTGCTGTTTGTGCTGTGGCTGTAGCTAGTTCTGCGGCGGGCGGTTGGCCATGGAGCGCCCGGGGCCCAGTGAAGGTGGGTTCCGTGGGGGCGATGCCAGGCAGGGCGGGAAGGGCCAGGGGGCGCCGGCGTCGCTGCACTAACGAGGTCTCCTCCTCTTGCCCCAGTGACAGGCTCAGACGCGTCGGGACCGGATCCGCAGCTGGCGGTCACCATGGGCTTCACGGGGTTCGGTGAGTGACTGTCTTAACACTTAGCCTCGTCTCCTTTTGCAGAGGTTTTAAGAACGGCAGGTTGAGAGAGGAGACCCAGTTGTCACCTCTGTTCCGCACCCTCCGCTGTGCCAAGCCCTGGTTACTCTAGTGTATGCTCTAGTGTAGGCCTTGCAATTTCTCGGTATTCTCTTTCCCATCCGCTTTCTAATTCTTGCTTGTCTGTTGGGACCAGCTCAAGTGCACGTATGGGAAGCCTTGTGGGAAAGATAGCTTTGTGACCTATACTGTGGACGGTGTTGGTTAGTGGAGGGAGTTGTCTTTTTGTGTCCTGAGACTGAGAGCTAACCATTGACTGTGGTCTGCAATGAGATGGCCTTTCTGGCAACAAGTGGTCCATTAAATGATATTATAACGGTTATTAAATCCTTTTTGATTAGAGCCTTTCTTCCCCGGAACTGTCACCTCAGTCTCTCTCTAGAGTCTTGTTGTGAGATGAAGAACATTTCAAGCAGAGATGTAGTCGTCTGTTGAAACATTACTGCTTGTAAGAAACAAATGTAAATCGTCTTCCCATTTCTCCTGGGTCCTGGAAAGAACAAATATCAGGTTGATGTGTCCAGGTCTCTTGTTGGTATTCATATACCCATTTATTATGGTAATGTCTTCTGCCACATTTTTACTCCTAGGTGGTCATGTTTACAGAAATACTATGTAGCTATGTATTACTATAGTATTTACTTTTGTGGTTTTTTTTTTTTTTTAAGATTTTATTTATTTATTTGCCAGAGAGAGAGAGAGAGAGAGCACACAAGCAGGGGAAGCGACAGGCAGAGGAAGAAGCAGGCTCCCTGCCGACTAAGGAGCCGGATGCGGGGCTGCTTCTCAGGACTCTGGGATTATGACCTGAGGTGAAGGCAGATGCTTAACTGGCTGAGCCACCCAGGTGTCCCTGTAGTATTTAATTTTGTTTCAGTTCTTTATAATGGTTTTTCCCTAATTGCAGAAGTAACGCATATTAACAGCAGAAAATCTGAAGAACACGATAAATAAGGAAGAAAGTAAAATCCTTTGTAATTGCATGACCTGGAAATCAAGACTTAGAAGTTATTTTTCTATTCTTTCCTGTTGTATATTTATCAAGAAAGTTAAGATCATATGTATGTGCAATTTTATGTTATTCTTAGTTATGTACTTTAATTCTTAATACTTTGAGGATTTTCCATATTATAATGTGCTCTTCCAAAACATTTTTAATGGCTGAATAGTACATTTAATAGAAGTGTCATGATTTTGGCCTACACAGTTTCTAATTCTAACTTTTTTTTCCTAATTCTAACTTTTATTAGTAATACTAAAAAGAATATCTTTATAAATAACCCTTTCATTTCTTTTTGTAAAAAAGAATTTCGATAGGGTAAATTTCTAAAGGGACTACTGTAATAAAAACATAAATATTAAAAAGTAACCAAAAACATTGGGTATATATCTTTTTTAATTTTTTAAAATTTATTTTTTAAGTAGGCTTCCCACCCAGTGTGGAGCCCAACCCGGGGCTTGAACTCATAACACTGAGATCAAGAGTCCTATGCTTGGGGTGCCTGGGTGGCTGAGTGGGTTAAAGCCTCTTCCTTCGGCCCAGATCATGATCTCAGGCTCCTGGGATCAAGCCCCGCATCGGGCTCTCTGCTCAGCAGGGAGCCTGCTTCCCCCCCTCTCTCTGCCTGCCTCTCTGCCTGCTTGTGATCTCTCTCTCTGTCAAATAAATAAATAAAATCTTTAAAAAAAAAAAAAAAGAGTTATGCTTAACTGACTGAGCCACCCAGGTGCTCCTGGGTATATATCTTTTAAAATTAATTGATACATTTTGTCATAATGCCCTTCAGAAAGGTTTCATTTTATACCAAAATCAGTATTATGTAAGAATGACATTTTTACCATATTCTTACTAACATGAAGTAGACATTATTATTTAAAAAAAAAAGCAATGAAAACATATAATATCGCTTCCAAGCTCATTCACGTTGTTGTCAGAATTTGGTTTCTTGTAGTTTTAGGGCTGAGGCCTCTGTTTCCTTATTTGCTGTCAGGTGGGAGTCTCTTAGCTTCTTAAGGCGCTTGCATTACTGTCGTCATCTGAAAACGAACTAGTGTTTCCAGTCCGTCTCACACTTCACATCTCTCTGACTTCAGCTGCTGTTCTGCATCTTTGCTTGTAAGGTCTTCTGTGATTAGATTGGGCCAACCAGGATAATCCGTTTTAGAGGCCATAACCTTAATTAGATCTACAAAGTCCCTTTTGCCCTGTAATGTAACGTATTCCCGGGTTCCAGAGATTAGGGGTATGAACATTCTCCATTCTGCCTATGACCAATGTTGTAGATTTAAGGGGTAGAGTCCAGGTGAATTAGAGGAGGATGGGAAAGTTGGCTGGCTAATGATGAGACTGTCATTAAAAATTCCCTAAGAAATAAACTCTTTCTTCCTACATATTTTTCTTGTAGCCATGCTATAAATTAAACAGACTGAATGGTTCTCAATCATTAATAAGTGTTTATGGAGTGCCTAAAGTTTGGCCAGCTTAAGGCAAGAAGATCACAGTCTGCTACTTATTTCTGTTTAGGAAAAAAAGCTCGCACATTTGATTTGGAAGCAATGTTTGAACAAACGCGAAGAACAGCTGTGGAAAGAAGTCGGAAAACACTGGGTAAGAAGTTCAGTTATGGCTCTTTTGTTGGTTGAAATACTATATACGCCTTACACAAGTATATTGACAGTTATTATAAGACTGAAAAAAAAATTCAGAGTTGTTTTTTTTTAAGATATTTATTTATTTATTTATTTATTTATTTATTAGAGAGAGAGAGATCACAAATAGGCAGAGAGGCAGGCAGAGAGAGAGGGGGAAGCAGGCTCTCTGCTGAGCAGAGAGCCCAATGCGGGGCTCGGTCCCAGGATGCCGAGATCATGACCTGAGCCAAAGGCAGAGGCTTTAACCCACTGAGCCACTCAGGCGCCCCCAAAATTCAGAGTTGTTAAAAGACCAAATATGCTCGTTCCTTTGGAAGCAGAAGTTATTTATTTATTTATTTTTAACATGGTAATAGTTGCATCTAAGTAGGATAGGAAAGTCTGAATGCTAAAATCTTTCTGAAGTGTGTGCAATGAACAAACAGGGATTCTAAATTAATTTATAAGAATCAGAATAGCAGTTTCTTTATTACCTCTCCTTCCACCTTTATCTGATTTTCATTTCGTTATTTTTCTTTTCCTGCTTACAGCGGAACCAGTATTTGGAAGGCTGGGCGAGAGGTGGCTCTCAGAGCTGGGTACACCACTGACTGTTGACTCAGACAGTATAGAAAATTGAGACATACAGTGAATGTGGCTGCTGCTGTTGAACCCCTGCATTAATGAGTTGTATCAGACATTTAATGAAGGCCTTAATTTCCAGAATGTCTGGTGTGATACCAGGTGGTTGGCAATTCTGGGTACTACCTTAGGGTCTTCCAAGTAGACTGACTCCTCTACTGCTTTGTTTGTTTTTTGTTCTTTGTTTTTTTTAAAAGATTTTATTTAATTTTTTAAATAGGAGATTTAAATAAGAGAGAGCACACAATCAGGGGGAGTGGCAGGCAGAGGGAGAAGGAGAAGCAGGCTCCCCACTGAGCAGAAAGCCCAATGTGGGACTCAGTCCTAGGACCCTGGGATCATGACCTGAGCCAAAGGCAGACACTTAACTGACTGAGCCACCTAGGCGCCCCTCTACTGCTTTCTTTGGATCTGACTAAGATCATTCTTACACTGAAAGGATGGATGTATCTTGATAGCGCAAAAGGGGCTAGAAATTAGAGACAGGACTTCTGGAAAAATTTAAGTGAATGTTCTGGCAATTGTCCTTTTGGTTTTAATAATGATAACTTATATAGTAGTAATATCTAATATTTGGAAAATGAGCTTGTTGTGAAATTTTTTGGTCTTTGGAAGAATAAGGTTTTTTTGTGGCGAGAAGCCCACATACTATTTTTTAAAAAGAACTGTCATTAAGAACGCATTTCAAACACATACAAAAGTGTGGTAATGAACTCCTATCACACAGATTTAAGAACTACAACAATGCACAGCTGGTGTTATTTCCATTTTCTTTTCTTCTCAGATTATTTTGATACAAATCTGAGACACATTATTTCACCCATAAATACTTTAGTATGTGTCTTTAAGAGCCACTGATCCTTTTAAAAATTTAACTGAAATATCTTTACCGCACTTAAAAATAATAAATAATTTAATATCATCAGACAAAATACAAAGACATGCTCCTACTTGAGGCATATTTATAAATACTTTACCACTTAATTTTTAAATTAAGCATTTTAGTGAATGCTTATGCTATTAGAGTATAGCTCTCTTGTATGTATGTCTTTCATCTTGTGATAACAAAATACTTGGAAAACAGATTGTCTGTTCACTTAAGTAAGTTTTTTAGTTCCCTATACCATGCCTTGCAAGATAAGTTCTCGAAATATGCTTGAGAAGATTGAATTTAGAACTCTAATACTGCAAAAAATAAATTCTGCTTCTTTAGAGAATGTTTTAAAATGGCCTCATCCATTGTGTAGAGCTTGGGATTTGGAGTTGGAGGACCTAGGTTTGAGGATCAGCTGCACATCCTACTAGAGATAACATTGGGTGGGTTTTCAAATTTCAGATCCTTAATTTCCTCATCTGTTAGGTGGAAGCGATGATAAGGAATCCCGTACAAGTTTCTTGAAGGGATTAAGATGTTGGGCTTCGTATCTTTTAAACAGTAAAGTACTTTAAAAAATATCACTTTTAACTCCTATAGTTTTTCTTAGTAAAGCACGTGTGCATGTAGCACCTAAGGGGAATTACAGGGAACAGTTACTAGATTTTTAAAATTTGAAAAATCATCTGAAGACCAAGTTCTCCTGTGATGGTTGTGGATGAATTAAATGTGTTGAACTTTCTTCATTTAGTATTATATCCGTGGACTTGGACCACTGTTTTTACCCCTGATCTAAACACATAAATCCACAGTTTCACTTATTTTTCTTGAAAGTTCAAAAATTGAGATATGGGCGTTATTTATCTTATGATTGTATTGGAGTCTTTCTGAGGGCATTGACATTAGACTTGAAGAAAATGTGAACTGTGGATCATTCCCCTCCCCTGCCCCATGGTCCCTTTTAATAGCAAATTTGTCTGTGTATATGAATATGAACTGTTTTGGTTGCTAAATGCTCTCGTAGAAAGGATGAATTACTATAAAACCTCAATAAAGTATGAATTTTGTTCAATGTCAGGAAATAATGGTATAATTGGTTTTTTTTTTAAAGTGTTTTCTTTTACTTTTTTTAAAGATTTTATTTATTTATTTGAGAGAGAGAGAGAACACGACTGAGCACGAGTAGGGTGAGGGGCAGAGGGAGAAATAGGCTCTCCGCTGAGCAGGGAGCCTGAAGAAGGACTTGATTCTGGGACTCTGGCATCATGACCTGAGCTGAAGGCAGACGCTTAACCGAGCCACCCAGGGGCCTCTAAAGTGTTTTATTTTTCTGAAAGCTCTAATAAGTATGTCCATGACATATGAAAGACATAGGTCCTTTTTTAGAATTATAATACCATGAGGAGATAATTGGGGAAGAAAAATTTATTCAAATGCTTGTTTTGGGTGTGTGTGTTTTATTTATTAAAAATTATTAGAAAGCATGCGAGTGAGTGCGTGCAAGGGGTAGGGGGTAAGAGGAGGGGTAGAGGGCGTGGGAGAAGCAGGCTCCTGAGCAAGGAGCCTGGGGGGAGGAGTGGTGCGTGGTGCCCCCGCCCCGGGCTCAATCCCAGGACCTTGAGATCCTGTCCTGAGCCAAAGACAGAGGCTTACCTGACTGAGCCACCCAGGTGCCCCACAGTATGCCTGTGCTTTAGATGGATTTATGAGCCCTATTTGTGGTAGGATAGGAAACAACATCTTTGAAAAAACAGTTAAGATAGATTTAAATATTTCATTGGATGTGTTAGTGATCCTGAAAAGAAAACCTGTCCCAGAGATTTTTTTTTCCCAGAGATTTTAGAAATTAAAGAAGCTTAAAGAATTGTGTGTGTGTGTGTGTGTGTGTGTGTGTGTGTGTGTGTGTGTGTGTGTGTTTTGTGTACCTGAAATGGTCTTCCTACCTGGTTAAGTCCTACCTCATCCTTTAAGGCCTCACACATATTTTACTTTTTCTAGGAATTTTTTGAAAACCTGTCTGGACGTAATAAATTTTCCCTGCCCTTATTTCCATAACACTTTAAAAAATACTATAAATTTAATCCTAATATTGTTCACGTATTGAGGATAGGAACCTTGTTTTCACTTTTATACTGTAAGTATAAGACTAGTAGAGCTTAGGAAAAAAAAAAAAACTAGTAGAGCTTAGTACATAATAGTTACATCCCTAAATATTTAATGGAGAAATGTAATTAATGTAGTTAAAATGTTCTTATTTTTTAATTTCCTAGTATTTTGGCATTAAATATTTAGAATTAAATGTAAATTTACATGAAATTGGCAGGCTAGTGAATTGTTTTAAGTTAGAGTAACAAAAACACTTAGCAAGATTTAAGTCCCATGGGTAAAAAGAGTATCATGATTAGAAAACACTTATTCTAGCTTATATTTACAGTAATTTTATTTCCTTTACATTGTATCTTAAGTCTCATTTCTTTCTTTGAGTGATTGCTATAATGATTGGCTCTGAGATTTTCACGTGCCAAATTACATTCCTTTGAATCTGCAATTTGTGTGAATGAGCCCAGATGGGAGATGGTATTTTTGGATAGTTTGCTGTTACCTAGACAAAAATTGCATATCCGTGGAGGAGCTTTTGCAGAAACGGCTACCCAAAAATTGGTAACTGTTTGAAAGTAGAACAATAAAATGAGGTGCTTGGAAGAATAAAATTAGGTGTTGGATAGTAGGTTAATTCACTTTGGTTAAGGAAAGATACAGTGCTTACCATGTGCTTGGTTCCACATTTGATGAAAATGCATGAAATGATACCCTTTGTCAGGGAGTTACAGACTGTTGAATTCTGTTTGGTTTTGGTTTTTGTCCTCAGTCAACAATGAGGAAGAAATTTTTTTCCCCTCTAAAATGTCTTGATCCCGCTATTTATCTTTATCTCTTGCTGTAATGAAGCAGCAGGTGATGACCGGAAACTCTGATTAGAAAATTCTGGCTAGTGTTTAGAAAAAAATTAAAATTTTAAATTAAAAAATTAGATGTTTGGGGATGCCTGGGTGGCTCAGTCAGTTAAGCCTCTGCCTTCTGCTTAGCTCATGATCCCAGAGTCCTGGGATCAAGTCCAGCAGTGGGATCCTCGATCAGCAGGGAGCCTGCTTCTCCTCTGCCTGCTTCTCCCTCTGCCTGCTGCTCCCCCTGCTTGTGCTTGCTTTCTCTCTCTGACAAATAAATAAATAAAATCTTTTTAAAAAATTAGATGCTTCACTAGGGACAAGTAGTTTGGAGTATTTATCCTCTGGTGAGGAACTCTAGTTGGACAGGTAGGGGGCTCAATTTCCAGATAGTCTGGCCACAAGCATGCAGTAAGGGGCTGGGCTTTGGAGAGAAAGGCAGGCAAACTATGATATAAGGTAGGTGGTGCTCATTGGGTAGTTTTAGTCTCTAAGAAAGTCTGGTCACATTTTGGAAAGATTAAGTTGTAGAGCCTCAGTTCACTGCTTCGGACTTCGTAGCTTTGTTACTTAACTTTTCTATGGCATAGATTTCTCAAACGTAGCGTGAGAATAATAGTACCTACATCAACTCTATTGTATAATTGAAATTTGGTAAGAGAGTAGAACTTAAATGTTTTCACTTAAAAGGGTGAATATGTGGGGTGATGGATCTGTTCATTGACTCCATGGGAAGAATCTTCTCATAATGTAGATTTATATTAAATCATCACATTGTGCACTTTAAATATTTTACAATATGACAATATTTACAATGACCACCTCCACAGGCTGAAAGGATACTGTTTTGTGTTATCTTTTTTTTAGAAGTAAGAAAACCTCAAATATTCCTCCAGCTGACTTCTCATATCTTAATTGGCTGGTGTTAGTGTGGAACATCAGTTCCAAAAAACAGCCACTGGCAAGAGCAATATAATTGACTTGGAATCAAGCTTTACCCCTCTGGGTAGGGAGGGGCCCAGCATCTGCTGAAGCACCTGCTCCCTCTTATTTGGAGAAAATGGTGGTTTTTCTCAGCAAGGGGAAAAGGAAGAAATGGCTGCTGTGTAGGAGGCTAATAATGTACGCCTAGGTATTATTTATTGATTAAGGTCAGAAATGCCCTAAGACCAGAGCATAGGATCGAGTGTCCAAGTGTGGTTTCACCCCCGCAACCTCTCCCCTCCCACCCTGGAGAGTATGGAGGGATTGACTGGAGAAGCAGGATGAGGGTAGGAGCCATGCAGGCCTACTCTTCTATTTAGACATTATCTTCTTTATTTTTATTTTTTTTCAAGCTCAGCATCAGAGTGCAGAATTATCTAACCCACCTACCTTAGCCCAGTGGTGAGCACAAAAAATATCAACATGAGCTAGAGCTGTAGTGTTTGCCTTACCTCATCCTGTAGTTTAATCTTCCCTGTTTGAAATAAAAGGCTGTCTAGTTACTTGTTCACATATGTTTGTTATCTTCTTGTTTCTTATCCTCCATGTCCTATCATCAAAAGAGTCCAACATTCCAATTAATAAGTGCCTTTTGATACTGTTTAACTTTAGGTATATTGTTTTTTCATTGTTAAGAAAAAAATGTTAAAGATCATCTCAGGCCATTGAGGATGGTGGCAGTTGAGAACCAGACTATTCATGTAATTCAGTTCCTTCCTGTGTGCCCTCCAATTGTAGAGTGACATTATCAGAGGAAAAAGATCAAATTTCTTTGGATAAATTTTTTTTTTCTTTCCAAGGTAAATAATTCTAGAAATCTGAAATTTTCTCAAGATTTTTGTGGGAAGTCCCTTACCACAAATCCAGTGGGGAAAATTCAGAAATGAACAAAATTCTGAGTTTATAGTTTAAAATATTAAAAATAAAAAGTGAAACTACCTAAAATCTTACCTTTGGATACTTTATTTTTTACTTATCACCTTCCACGTCTTTTTATTTTATTTTAATTAATTTAAGGATTTTATTTATTTATTTGAGAGAGAGAGCAAGAGAGAGCACAAGCAGGAGGCGGGGAGAGGGAGAAGCAGACTCCCTGTTGAGCGGGAAGCCCGACTCAGGGCTCGATCCCAGGATGCTGGAATCATGACCTGAGCCAAAGGCAGATGCTTAACTGACTGAGCCACCCAGGCTCCCCTCTTTTTTGTTTTTTAAATTTTTATTTAGTTTTTAAGATCTTATTTTTAAGTAATCTCTATACCCAACGCGGGGCTCAAACCCGCAACCTTGAGGTCAAGTATCACATGATCCAGCGACAGCCAGTCAGGTGCCCCCTTAGTGCAGTGTCATTCATATACTATTCACATGCTAATTTTGCTTAGCATATCTTTATTATTTTCCCAGATTTGTATACTTTCCATCACTTTTTGTTGGTTGTATTAAATTAAATTAATTAATTTTTTAAAGATTTTATTTATTTGTCAGAAAGAGAGATACAGAGCACAAGTAGGGGGCACGGCAAGGCATGGGAGAAGCAGACTCCCTGCTGTGCAGGGAGCCTGACTGGGGACTAGATCCTAGGCATCTGGGATCTTGCCCCGAGCCAAAGGTAGACGGTCAACCAACTGAGCCACCCAGATGTCCCTGTTGGTAGGATTTTATGTTGATATACAGTAGTTCAGTTATTTTCCCAATTTGGGTATTTAGGTTGATAAGTTTTTACAGTTACTGGCACCACTCTAAATGACATATCTTTGACTATGTTAATTTTTAGCTTTTATTAATCCCGACAAATTTTGAAGTCTTAACTATTGGAATTTTTTTTAAATCTTTACAGAAGCAAGAGAAAAAGAGGAAGAAATGAACAGAGAGAAAGAATTAAGAAGGCAAAATGAAGATATTGAACCAACATCTTCGGGCTCACATGTAGTCAGAGATTGCTCTAAATCGTCTTCCAGGTGCTTGACTTTCTCGAAAAGATTCTGTTAAACTGTCATTCCCATTTTGGTGTTTAATTTCAGATAATTGGAACTGGTAGTTTTGCAAAGAAAAAGGATAAAGACTGATTTTGTTCTAAGAAACTGATTTTTTTTTTAAAGATTTTTAGTTCTAATTAGAGGTCAGCAAGTAAACACTATCAGATTTTAGTTTTCTCAGAGATATGAAGCAAATAGCAGCTTCTCTTGTTGGTCACCACAATTACTATGCATTGACACTATGGGAAGCAGTCTTTACTGGTCCTGAGAAGGGAGTGGTGACCTTTTTCCTTGGGAGGAGAAAGCCCATAATTAAAAAGAATTCTCTTGAAATTTTGTAAACCAATACACATTTTTAAATAAATAAGAAAATACATGTTAGTTAAGGACTTTTTAAAAAAGATTTTATTTATTTATTTGTCAGAGAGAGAAAGCGAGAGAGAGAGATAGAGAGAGAGCACGCGCGCTCGAGCATGAGCAGGGGGAGGGGCAGGCTCCCCACTGAGCAAGGAGCCTGTTTGGAGACTCCATTCCAGGACCCCGGAATCATGACCTGAGCCGAAGGCAGAGGCTTAACCAGTTGAGCCACCCAAACATCTCTAGTTAAGGACTTTTAAAGGCCCTTTTGCCAGTGGCTTTCATATATTAGGAAAAAAAAAATAACAGTAAAAAATATAGGCAGGAGAAAACTGTTAAATCACTTTTTTCTTCGTTGAGGCACCTTGAAGTTTTGTAATTTTTGCAGTTTTAGTTTTCTTAAGGCTTTACATTTTTTTCCTCTGGTTTTGATTTGTTTTATTTTATTTTTTTAAAGCTTTATTTATTTGACATAGAGATACACAGCAAGAGAAGGAACACAAGTGGGGGAATGGGAGAGGGAGAAGCAGGCTTCCCGCTGAGCAGGGAGCCTGATGTGGGGCTTGATCCCAGGACCCTGGGATCATGACCTGAGCTGAAGGCAGAGGCTTAACCGACTGAGCACCCCAAGCTTTTCACTTTCTTAAATTTTTTTTTTTTAAGGAGAAATCGGAGGGGGAGATGAAACAGGAGAGACTGTGGACTCAGAAACAAACGGAGGGTTTTGGAGGGGAGGGGGGTGGGGGGGTTGGGTGAGTCTGGTGGTGGGTATTGAAGAGGGCACGTATTGCATGGAGCACTGGGTGTGGTGCATGAACAATGAATCTTGGAACACTGGGAAAAAAAAAAAAGTAAACTCTGCCACATGTGGAGCTTGAACTCACAACCCCTAAGATCAGGAGTCACATTCTCTACCAAGTGAGCCAGCCAGCACTCTTGTCTTTTTACTTTCTTAATAATGTACTTTGATGTATTAAAGTTTTTAATTTTGATGAAGTCTGACTTACGTATTTTTTCTTTTTGTTGCTTATGCTTTTGGTACCACTTTGAGAATCCATTGCCAAAGTATAGATTGTGAAGATTTCCCCTTGTTTTCTTTTAAGAGTTTTATGGTTTTATTTATTTTTATTTTATTATTTTTTTAAAGATTTTATTTCTTTAACTTGGGGTTGGGGAGAACAAGCAAGCAGAGCGGCAAGGAGAGAGAGAAGCAAACTCCCTGCTGAGCATAGAGCCCAATGTGGGGCTTGATCCCAGCACCCTGGGATTGTGACCTGTGCTGAAGGCAGATGCTTTACTGACTGAGCCACCCAGGCACCCAAAGAGTTGTATGGTTTTAGCTCTTATATTTTGGTCATTGATGCATTTTGAGTTAATTTTGCATATGGTGTGAGGTAGGCATCCAACTTTTTTTTTTTTTTTTGGTGTGGCTTTGGCTTATCTTATTGATTCTAGTGTGTAATGTAAGGTATGATTCCAGAATAGTTTTCTGTTTTATATTATGGATGTTCAGCAGTCATTACATGGTGGTCATCTTCACTATCTTTAAATGTGTACTTGTTTTTATAAATTATTTCTTATAATAATTTGAATTTGGTTCTGGAATTCCTCTTCTGCTCTCTTGGCGTATTTCATTCAGTCCTATATATTTTTAAAAAGTTTCAGGTTAGTTTTTTTCCTTTGTAATATATTAAGAGTCTGTTTCACAAAGCGTACAGATAATTTTTTTTTGAGATTTTATTTTCTTAAGTAATCTCTACACCCAGTGTGGGGCTTGAACCCACAACCCTGAGGTCAAGAGTTGCATGCCCCACCGACTGAGCCTGCCAGGTACCCCCACAAAACATACAAATAACTTTTAAAAAAACTATAGTGTTGTTAAAATTTGGTTTAGAGGAAGTCATCTAAGACTACTACTTTTATTGGCTTTAAAGAAATAGTGTATGGATGTAAGTCCCATTTAAACATCAAATGCTGGAAAGAAGTATGTCATTTATTCTATGAAATATAGCTGTAGGATAGGAGAGAAATATTGATATACTCCAAATCTCTAAAGTAGGAGTTGTTCAGACATTTGCATTTCCTCTAAAGAAATTAGTACTGGGGCGCCTGTGTGGCTCAGTTGGTTGGGTGTCTGCCTCCAGCTCAGGTCATGATCCCAGGGTCCTGGGATCGAGCACTTACTAGGGCTCCCAGCACAGTGGGGAGCCTGCTTCTCCCTCTCTCTCTGCCTGCTGCTCCACTTGCTTGTGCTCTCTTTCTCTCTCTCTCTGTCAAATGAATAAAATTAAAAAAAGAAATTAGTACCAGAAACAATGAAATTTGCTTCTGAGTTTAGTTCCTATATTAAATTGTATAATTACATATTTAATGCTTGGCTAAACTCTCTCTTAAAAAGTCAGCTGAGGGGGGTTGGGCAGCTCAGTCATTTTAGCATCTGCCTTTGGCTCAGCTTATGATCCCGGGATCCTGCGATTGAGCCCTGTGTTGGGCTCCCAGCTCAGTAGGGAGTCTGTTTGTCCCTTTCCCACTGCTGCTCCCCCACTTATGCTCTCTCTCTCTCTTTCTCTCTTTCTCTCTCTCCCAAATAAATAAATCTTAAAAAAATAGAGTCAGCTGAGAGAAATATTAGGTTTTGAGTCCTCTGTTTTCTCATCAGATACATATTGTTTTTCAGGCTCTGGTTCATATTTTGGTAGCACATTGAATTAAGGCGTATTTTAAACATGGAATGTGTTCTGTTTTCTGTCACGGACATTTTTGGACATAATTTCGTGGACTTTGTTTTTCAGGAATTGAAAATATGTTAAAAATTGTTTATTTTTTTGGCTTGTGTACATTAGAAGCAAAAAGACAGAAATGGAACTAGAAGCTGCATAGAAGCTGATACATTCCATCCAGTTTCGTGTCAGTGTAAGGATTGTATAATCAGTCATGAAATCAACTTGGATTCATTGAGTTCTCAGATCAGTGCTTACTTCTGAACTTGTTAAGTCATTTAAAGCATAGGTGCTAAGGATTAACATTTTAGTTTAAAACTCTCTATGCTCTGAATAATTTTGGATTAAGAAAGTGTGATTTCTAAACTAGTATAGTTGGGAATTTGTGACTTAATGACAAGGGAGAAAATTTTGGAATGTGACTACTCTAATAAAAATCTATTCAGTCATTCAACTGTTATTTATTGAACATCTCTCGTGGGTTAGGCACTACTTTAGGCATTGGGGCTACAGCAATTAGCAAGTCAGATGAGATCTCTGAGCTCATATTGTTGCGGGGTATCTGAGGAGACGGATAACAGATTATAAACAACTGAGTAACCAATTAAATAAGATAATTTAGTGAGGTGTGTGATAAAAATAATCCAAGTAAAGTAATGAAGATAATGGTGACTGATAAGGCTATGTTTGAGAAAGTTCAGAAAGTGGGCACATAAGGCCTCTTTGAGGAGACCTGAATGAAGAGAAAGAGGCCATTCAACAATCAGTTCCAGCAGAGGGGATTGCAAGTTCAAAGACACGGGTCTTTGAACTTGCAGTTGGACCAAGCTTAACCTGTTCAGTTTGAAAGAAGGCTGGAGCACAGTGAGCTCAACCATTGCAGAAACAAAGAGAAATTCTCTTTGTGGAGGTTTGTTTGCTCTAAACAAAGATAGGAACCTTTGTGTATGGATAACATGTATGTAAGTATGTATTCTCTTCAGTATTGAACCTAGATGAGTATCAGTGGATATTGAGTGCCTGTTATATGTCAGGCATTATTTAGGTGCTGGAGCCAGCAATGAATACAACAGGGAGAAATTTCTGCTTTCATGGAGTTACATACTAGAAATATTTTAGTAGAGGGCAATAATACTTTGATTTTTATAAAATATTTGATAGGTTAATTGATGTAATTAGGAACATAGTTCTCAACCTTTTGGGATTGTGTAGGAGGGATGGTGGATGCTGGTGACTTTCAGAATGCCTAGAGGTGTGTGATAAAGACCTTAATGAAAGTGTGTAACAGTTCACAGATGTGCTGGGTAGAAAAACAGTTGAGAATCAGTATAATACTCTCTAGAGTAAGATAGTTTTAGAATCCCAAGGATGCTACATAGAACATTTTAGCAACTCAGCAAACTTGAATTAAAACTGAGAAATAATTTGTATTTCAGAAAATATATTGAAACGTTTTGGGAGTAATATTAACTTTCTTACATGGCTGGCTTTATTTGCTCCTGTGGTAAACAGTGATTGGATTCAGATATAGTGAACAGAAGCATTGGTTCTCTTGGGGGCTTTCTTTCTTATGGATGTAGTATTTTGTAGTTTTTCTTCCACATTCCAGTTGTTCTGCGGGCTCTTTATGAGGGAGGATGCCCTAATGGGCCTTTAACATATAATTGCTGTGACTTTTTGTTTAGGTTAAGATAAGTAGATAAAAGAAACTTTTACTTTCTTAAGATAAAATAATATCTGAGTTACACATTTAATATTGAATTACAAATTTAACAGATTACACATTAATTAATTAAAACAAAAACCCAGTTGTTAAAAGGAGAGGCAGCGTTTCCTGGGAAATCTGTACTATCTCTAGAGTGTGTTCTTTGTTACAGCAGAGACAAAGAGTTTCTGTTTCTGTATTTTCAGGGATACAAGCAGCAGTGAGAGTGAAGAGAGTTCTGGTTCTTCTGATGATGAGTTAATTGGCCCTCCTTTGCCCCTTAAAATGATGAAAGAACCAAGTAATCATATCGAGGAAGATATCCTTGGTCCTTTACCTCCACCTCTTTATGAAGAAGTAGAAGAAGAAGATGACGATGACGGTGATTCAGAGGAGGAGGAAGTAAGTATATTAGTAGTAATTTACCAATTCCCTGGAGTAGTGTAGGGATCAGTTCCCTGCAAACTTTTATTCATGAGTGAGAGCAAATAAAGAACAGTTTTGAGTTTACTACTGGTAGCCCTTGTTGAAAGAACTCTAAAGGATGTACTTTAGAAACAAGGAAATAAAAAAAAAAAAAAGAAAAAGAAACAAGGAAATATAACTCAGAAATAATAAATGGGCAGCAGGAAGCAATGTCTTAAAAAAAGGAGTTAATAGACATTTTGTTAAATCTACATAAGCATTGAGCATTACTATAACCATTACTATAAATAATAGTAATGAATAAATTTAAGGGGATTTTTTTTTTTTAAAGATTTTATCTATTTGAGAGAGAGCGGGAGCGAGTGAGTGAGCGAGCTCGTGCACGTGAGTGGGAGAAGGGGCAGAGGGAGAAGCAGACTCCCCACTGAGCAGGGAGCCTCACGTGAGGCTCTATTCCAGGACCCATGAAATCATGACCTGCGCCTAAAGCCGCTCCTTAACCAACTGAGCCGCCCAGTTGCCTCGATTTAGGGGGATTTCAAAACAAAGTAGATCTAAAATTATTGTGAGCAATAATGAGGAATATAGGAGGGTGGGATCAGTTCATTCAGTTGGAAGTCCTTGTATTATTTGGGAGGAGGCTAGAGCTATTAATTAACTTCAGATTACTTTAAGTATGCAAGTTATAATTTTAAGACTAATTGCCCAAAGAATAGAAATAAATTGTATAATCTCAAAATAGTAAAAGAAAACCATTGCCCTAAAAAAAATAAAAGTTGATATACTTTGTGTATTTGCTACTCGGAGTGGATCATTTTTTAATACCACTCTCCTCTGTGATAAATTATTTTCAGTAATGATTGAGATGAAACAATGATCAGAAAAGAAACAGCTTTTGCAAATCTGTCAGTGACTTCCCAAAATGGGCATTCTTTGCATATTCTTGTTAGTACCAGTATACCAAATTTGTCAATCTATGTTAATTCATAGGTAATCAAAGAAAGCTTTTTAAAGACTTTTTATTTATTTTAGAGAGAGACAGAGAGAGAGAGGAGAGCATGTGATCATGACCTGAGCTGAAGGCAGACAATTAACTGAGCCACCCAGGTGGCCCATGAAACAAGATTTTTTTTTTTTTATGAAACAGGATTTTTAATGGAACTACCAAATTTATCCTTATGTGCCTCTTTTTTAAATTTCACATACACGTGCACCCACACATGTGTATATGTATATATATATGTATACACACACACAAATCTCAGGTTTCATGTGAAAAAAATTTTTTTGCAATTAAAATTAAAAGCTTTCTTTGATCAGGGGTCCCTGGGTGGTTCAGTTGGTTAAGAGTCCCACTCCCGGTTTCTGCTCAGGTCATGGTATCAGGGTGATGAGATCAAGCCCTCCGTTGGGCTCTGCCCTCAGCATGGAGTCGGGTTGAAATTCTTTCTCCCTCCCTCTCTGTTCCTCCCTTCCTCTAGAATACAATGTTTATTGGAAGAATAAAAATATGCCAATTTGAAGCTTACATATATATTATCAAAACTCAGCACTAATCATGGTAAAAAACAATAAAAAACAAATTTCTAATCTGACATTTTAGAATTGCCAGCAAATGGTGATAATGAAAAACAGACTCATCTTTGGATGATTTTATTATTGTTTTAAGGTTTTTTTTTTTTTTAAGATTTTATTTATTTATTAGAGAGAGCACAAGTAGGGTGAAGGGCAGAGGGAGAAGCAGACTCCCTGCCGAAAAGGGAGCGTGATGCGGGGCTCGATCTGGGGACTCCAGGATCATGACCTGAGCCAAAGGCAGACATTTAACCGACTGAGCCACCCAGGCACCACTGTTTTAAAGTTCTTTACAGAAAATGCACCCCCTTATTGTGTGCACCACTTCCACTGTAATACTCTTAATATGCCATTGAAGAAGACCAAATCATTCTAGTAAAAGACAGGAAAGGAGAAAAAAGAAGTAGAGGAAAATCTTGATAAATAGAGATAAAAAAATAAAGCGGTAGGCATGAATACAGATATATCCGTATTCACAACATATGTAAGTGGACTCAACTTGCCACTTAAAATTCTCAGATTAGTTTTAAATATTCAGATACATTCTGTTTATAAGTGATACACCTAAAATGTAATGACCTAGAAAGGTTGAAAGTAAGAGGAATTTAAAAATAGCAGGAAAATACTAACTGAAAGATAACTGATTAATCTTATAAAACTATCTTAAGACAGGGTGCCTGGGTGGCTCAGTGGGTTAAAGCCTCTGCCTTCAGCTTAGGTCATGATCTCAGGGTTCTGGGATCGAGCCCCACATCGGGCTCTCTGCTCAGCAGGGAGCCTGCTTCCCCCTCTCTCTCTGCCTGCTTCTCTGCCTACTTGTGATCTCTCTCTCTCTGTCAAATAAATAAATAAAATCTTAAAAAAAAAACTATCTTAAGACAAAATAATCTTTAAGTCATCATTAGTCTAATTAGCCAAATGAGTGTCATATACTTAATGCTAAAGGGAACAATTTATCCTCCAGGAAAATTTGGCATTTCTTAATCTCTGAATTTAACACAGTGTATTTAAAGCAAAAATTGACAAAATTAATGAGGAATAGACAAATCTACAATCATAATGGGAGATTCAGAAATTGTTAAGACAACAGTAATAGTAGTGAACAATACAAATGCATATGGTTTTTCTACTGAACATATACAGAAGAACCCTTATCTAATATTTTCTTTTCAAGCACATATGGATAAATTTAGGTTGATCATGAAATGTGAGAATATTGTGAGTGAATGTTTGTGTGCCCTCAAAATTCATGTGTTGAAGCCCTAACCCCCAGTGTAGCTGCATTTGGACATGAGACTCTTTGGAAGTAATTAAGGTTAAATTAGGTCATAGGGGTGGACCCTGATCTTAAAGGTTTAGTGTGCTTATAAGAAGAGAGACACCAAAGAGCCAGGTCTGCATATAACAAAGCCAGAAGGTGGGCATCTTCAAGCTAGGAAGAAAGCTCTCAGCAGAAACCAAATTACCTTGATCTTGGACTTCTAGCCTCCAGAACTTTGAGAAAATAAATTCCTGATGATTAGCCATCTAGTTTGTGGTATTTTGTTGTGGTAGCCTGAGCTGATTAATACAGGTTTGCAAGGCTGACAAGAGGCTGGGGAACAGAGAATGGGAAAAAAGAAGAGTGTTGTGAGCAGGCAGAAAATTGCTATAGTGAAGGCTCTGATGTATGCAAGTGCATGTTATGGTATCATGTGATTAGTGCATGGCTGAGTTTTCTTATTAGGGGTAAGTGGAAAGATGAGGCTGATGAGATCAAATCTAGAGATCAATACACAGAAGAGCAGCTTTCTGGAGGGCGTGGAGTTTGAATGAGCCTTGTAGAGGGTTACATTTTGATGAGCATGATGGGGGTAGACCATGTCCTGTCTATGAAGAGTAAATGGCAGGAACAAAGGCACAATTTACAAGGTTAGATTTCAGATGATGCAGAAATCGCTTAGAATAGACAGTTGTTAAGGAAGATCAGACCTTGACATAGAACTGATGTGGGAATAAACCCAAAGTGCAGCTATGCAGAGAAGTAAAAACATGCTTGGGTATGGTACTCGGAAGCTCGTTTGTAAACTTTAGCTTCTCATGGTGTAATTCAAGCATTTCAGGAGACTAAATAACAGTTTTCTGGGTGTGTGGGCTTTTTTGTTTGTTTGTTTTGTTTTCTGTTTTTTTTTTTTTCAAGATTTTATTTATTTATTTGCGAGAAAGGGAGAGAGTGTGTGAGAGAGAGCAAGCAAGCAAGCATGAGCCTGGGGGATGACAGCTGCTCAGCAGGGAGCCCAATGTGGGTCTCGATCCCAGGACCCTGAGATCATGACCTGAGCTGAAATCGAGAGTCAGACACTTAACTGACTGAGCCAACCAGGTGCCCCTATTTTCTGTTGTTTTTTTTTTTAAATAAGATTGTATGCATTGAATCTTTTGAAAGATAATTGTTAAGTCTTTTATGGGCGTGCTTTTTTTTGTAAACATAGTAAAAGAATATGCTGATAAAATAATATGCAAAGCAAGGCTGTTGATGAATGTTCCAATAACAGCCTTAATTTTAAAGTGTGCACTAATTGATAATTCAAAATTTATTAGCAGTTGTTAATGGATTAACTAAAACTGGAAGGTAGACAAAACAGGAGTGGGAGATTCTTTTTTTTTTTAGGTTTTATTTATTTATTTGACAGAGAGGGATCACAAGTAGGCAGAGAGGCAGGGGGAAGCAGGCTCGCTGCTGAGCAGAGAGCCCGAAGCGGGGCTCGATCCCAGGACCCTGAGACCATGACCTGAGCCGAAGGCAGAGGCTTTAACACACTGAGCCACCCAGGCACCCCAGGAGTGGGAGATTCCTTATGTCTATTCCAATTCTCCTTCTGTTTCCTTTTTTTTTTTTTTTTAAGATTTTATTTATTTATTTGACAGAGAGAGATTACAAGTAGGCAGAGAGGCAGGCGGAGGGGGGGTGAAGCAGGCTCCCCGCTGAGCGGAGAGCCTGATGTGGGGCTCGATCCCAGGACCCTGAGATCACGACCTGAGCTGAAGGCAGAGGCTTAACTCACTGAGCCACTCAGGCACCCCTTCCAGCTTCCACTCTTAACTGGAGTATTATAATAGTAATCCAGGCAATAAGAAGAAGTAACGTATAGATACAGGGAAACAATATACAGAAGTGTTTAAGAGAATGGGTTTTGAGCCACATGGAGCTTTCACTTTCAAGCTGTGTGACTTTGGGTGTGTTACTTAACCTCTCTTGTGTCTTTTTTTCCTCCTCTGTAAAATGGGGCTAATAAAATACTCAACTGAAATTGTGTAGATGATTCAGTGAGTGAATGAATGTATTTGGAACCCTTAGAATGATGCCTGTTACTTGTCATTATGGTCATCTGTTTTAATATATAGCAAAAAGGGAATCAAAAAATTTTAATGTAATTTCTAATAAAAATATCTAAAAATGAAATTAAAAGGAAACTTTTATACCTTATTAAATGATTCATTCATGTTTCCTACCAGCATCAGTGTTAAAATAATTAAGGAGAATTAGAGGTATTCCCTCTAAAATCTGGAATAAAGGATGGTAACTGTTGCAATATTCTTCTACACATTTTTGCCAATTAAACAAGTCAAATTGAAATTATCAAAATTGCATATTAGAAAGGAAAAAGTAAGATTATTGTATTTAGTCTGACTCCAAAATAAAAAAGAACTGATCAAAACATTTTTAACAGAGTAATTTATAGTAGTCAACTTATTTTTATTTTATTTTTTTTGTATGTAGTTTAAAAGGTTAATGAAAAAAGATACCTGTTTCACAACAGGAACAACAATAGCAAATTAGGAGTAAGCTTAGTGAAAGATATGTTTGAATATATAAATAACAGTATAAAGCTTTTCAGTACAAAAAAAAGAATTTGAGTAAATAAGAACCAGTAAAAATCAGTAAATGTTTCTCATTTTTGCCCCCCACAGAGGTTAAATTATTTGCCCAATTTGCTTATTTGCTCACTTACCTGGCTATTAAGTGGTAGAGTTGCTATTTAAACCCAGGCCCTCTGTGCTTTTAACATTACTGTGCTACCTCCCTTACTTGGAAGCTGTGGAGCTGGGCTGTAGGCCTGTTTTAAGGGACTGGCCTATGTATCAGTTAGGATTAGGGTTAGGTTAACCTTACAGTAGTCTCCCCTTATCTGTGGGGGATGCATTCCAAAACCCCCAGTGGATTCCTGTAAACAGAGATGGTACCAAACCCTGTGTATACTATGTTTTTTCCTATACTATGTTTTTTCCTATGATAAAGTTTAGTTTATAAATTAGGCACAGAAGGAGACGAACAACAGCTAATGATAAAATAGGACAATTATAACAATATACTGTAATGAGAGTTAGGTGAATATGGTCTCTATTGAAATACTTAGGTTGTGATGATGTGAGATGATAAAATGCCTGTGTGACGAAGTGAGGTGAATGACATAGGCATTGGTGCTACAGTGTGTTGGGCTACAGTTGACCTTCTGACCATGGTTGACGGTGGGTAATGAAACTGGAAAGTGAAACTGTGGTTAAGGGAGGACTACTGTATTGTGTAATTTGGCTGATGCTGACAAAATGGGAAAAAAAATGGCTTAAACAAGATAGCAGTCTTTTTTTTCTATCTCACATAAATTCAATCAACAGTTAAATGGACCAGAACTGGTTTGTAGGTGCAGTGTGCCACAGATGAGCTTGCTTCCATCCTTTTGTTCTGCCATGCTCAATAACGTGGGTTTCAAGATCTGTGCTCAAACTGTAGCCATAATTTTTGCATGTTTGTCAGCAGGCAGGCAGAAGGGATAAAGAAGGCTACTGATTTTGAACTTAATCTTTTATATGAGAAATGTAATATTTACTTTAGGAAGCCAGGATTGTAGCTGAATTTCAGTGTTTCTATTAGAAAGGATGGATGATACGGAGAGGGGGAAGCCAATTAGCAACTCTGGAGTGAGCATAAATTTATATTCACTGTTTGGTGCTTTTGGTTATAGTAACGGCAATACTTACTTTTTAGAAAAAAATTATTTTAGCCATTGTGAATAATCCTTTACTATTGTATGATATAGACTCTACTTGATTTTATTTTGTTCATTGTAAATGTATTATTTAGCTACCTTTCTCCAAAGGAACAAAAGATGTAAAATTTGTGGGTACTAATGCAACCTTGAAACTCTTGGGATTTGGTTACTATATTAGCATGCATGAATTTCACTTGAATTTTTTTTTTTGGTATCTGTTATATCCTGCAGTTTAGTTATTGTACTGTTTTTTCTTTTTTAAGGGAATTTTTTAAAAAAGATTTTATTATTTAACAGAGAGAGAGATTGAGAGAGAGAAAGCATAAGCAGGGGGAGTGGGAGAGGGAGAAGCAAACTTCCCACTGGATAGAGAACCCGATGTGGGGCTTGATCCCAAGACCCTGGGATCATGACCTGAGCCAAAGGCAGATGCTTAACCAACTGAGCCACCCAGGCACCCCTATACTGTTTTTTCTTAAGAAATGAGTTGCAGTCTTTTTGGTTCATTTTGTTAAAGAAAAAAATCCCTAAAACTAGCCCCAAGTCTAGCCCTAAGATATTGTCAAGTTCAACTATGTATTTGTCAGGTTCTTTTATACAGAGAATCATTGAAATACTCATAAGGGAAATGAAAGTATAGAAATGGACTTTTTGAAAAAACTTTACAGAAGGATTCCTTTTTTTTATTTTAAAAAATATTTTAAAATCTTTATTTTTATTTTTATTTTTTTGCCTTTAAAAGTGACATTTATTCAAAGGAGAAAAAAAAAAAAACACGACAAGATGTCCATCCCTTGGCTCCCTTCCCTTCCCCCTCCTGCTCTTCTTAAGCCCCTCCATGGTCTGAACCCTGAGTAGGGCTAGGTAGGAGGACAGCCACTCAGATGAAGTCAGCAGCACTGAGGGGCATCTCCTCACTGGAGGTGTTGTAGAAGGTCTTGATGTCTTGAAGAGTCTTCTTGTCTTCTTCTGTCACCATGTTAATAGCCACACCCTTAAGGCCACATCGGCCACCACGACTGATTCTGTGGATATAGTTTTCCCTGTTGGTGGGAAGGTCATAGTTGATGACTAACATCAATGCCCTGGCCTAGGTCAAGAGAGAGGACAGCTTCAGCATGTGAATGAGAAAAGGACATGGTCTATCCAGAAGAGATTGAAGTATCTGTGTAGGCAGCCAAAGGAACACAAAGCAAACATCCCCTCTCCTCCAACAACCTAAGGCATGCCAGATTTTATTCCAAGTTGCTACTTCCTGAAGAGGGGAGTGAGCTGGCCCTTTGGAGAGGGAATCACCTTGGATTTTATAGAAGGTTTCTTTAACAGGGAAAGTATATTTTATTTTTTAATTTGTTATTTTTAATTTTTAATTTTTATTTTTTTTAACTTTAGGCATGAGTTATTTATTTTCGAATCTCATTTTTTTTTTTTTTTTTTTTTTTTACTGTGGTAAAACACATGGAACATAACATTTACCATCTTAACCACTTTTAAGTGTATAGTATATTAGTGTGAACTATATCCATATTGCTGTGCAACAGATCACTAGAACTTTTTTATCTGGCAAAATTGAAACCCTACACCCATTAGACAACAACTCCATTTTTTCCTTACCCTGTGCCCCTAGCAACTACCATTCTTGAGAAAGTGTATTTTAAATGCTTCAGTGTAGGGCGCCTGCGTGGCTCAGTTGGTTGTGCTTCTGACTTCGGCTCAGGTCATGATCCCAGAGTCCAGGGATCAAGCCCTGCATCGGGCTCCCTGCTCAGGACGAAGTCTGCTTCTCCCTCTTCCCTCACACAAACACTCTGTCTCTCAAATAAATAAGTAAAATCTTAAAAAAAAAAAAAAAAAAAAAAAAAGAAATCCTTCAGTTTGGGGAAATACACCTCTTTAGTGAAGCAAGTTATACCTGTAAACAAAATTAGCAATTTTTCCTCAATTGTGTGTGTGTGTGTGTGTGTTTAAAGATTTTATTTATTTATCAGAGAGAGAGAGAGAGAGCACAAGCACGAGTGTTGGGGAAGGGCAGAGGGAGAGGGAGAAGCGGCCTCTGCTGAGCAGGGAGCCCGATGTGGGATTTGATCCCGGGAGCCTGGCATCACGACCTGAGTCGAAGGTAGATGCTTAACTGACTGAGCCACCCAAGCGCCCCTCCTCACTTGTGTTTATGATTATCATTTTTTAAGAGGAGTTTTACCTCTTTCCTGCTCTCTTCTATTATTTTCCACAACTGGCATATGATTCAGTTCCCATTTAGCACTAGTTGTATCGGTAATTCAGGATATATTTTTTAAGGACATATCTAATTTTTCATAAGTATAGGCTAATATATGGAAGTTCTGATTTTTAAATTTATCAGACCCCACCAATTCCTGTTTGCCCATTAATTCCCCTCACAGAGTTTTGAGTTGGTACCGGCCAAAACTTTAATGCTTCCTTCCCATTCCTCTAGTTCCTGCTTGTTAAAATTCTGTCCAGCCTTTAGGGACCATTTCAAATGTGATTTCCTCCATGCAGCCTCTCCAGATGCCAACTGCATGTTTTACTTCCCGGGCTTGGCTTCTGCCTTCCACAGCAAACACAAACTATTTTCCTTGTTAATTCATTATTTGTGTGCTTGTCTTAACTCCTCTGCCTCCACTTTGCAATCATTTGCAATGATCTCAAGTATAGGAACTTCTATATAAATGGTCCAGTAATTCCTAAAAACTCTTAAAACCTCTGGTGTAGTGTCTTTATATAGTACATACAGAGTAAATATTTGTCAAGTGGATTGAGTGTATTTGGCTTTTATAATTGAACAGTTCATTTTATGACATTTGAGAGTGTTCACTCTTTGTGACTTAGCAATCCTTAGTTTTTACATGGAAAATGGGAGTAGGGATTGAGGAATGATCAGAGGAAATATGAATATAAAAATGTGTAAAGATACCTATTAATGGAAGAACCATTATATTTGCCTTGTCCTAAGTTTACAATGTATTTTTTATTTTTTATGTAAGTTTACAATTTAGTTATATAATAGTTTAATAATTATAGGAACTGCTCTATGAGTCAAATGATATTAGTTAATTTAATTGTATAGACTATAGCTACTTATGAACCTTCCTGTCAAATGAGGCAAAAAAGTTATAGTTTTCTCTTCTTAAAACAGTCTGACAAAAAGGAATTGTGATTGTTTTCATTGAGGTGTAATTTATATATGATAATGTGCACAGATCTTAAGGGTTTCAGTTTGGCGAGTGTTAATAAGTGTATATTTTGTGTTCGGGCACCATCCAAAATAAGATATGGGACATTTCTGTCACCCAAATAGTTCTTTGCCCCCCCTTCTAGTCACAAAACTTTTAAAGAATGTGTTTGATAGTTGTGTAACTGGAAGGAGAGTTATGAAAGAACATAATTAGGAGGTACAGTAAAATCTATACCACCTGGTTATGATTAATTTTTTTTTTAATATGGAGTTTACTTCAGTTGCTGGTTAATAGTTGGCCTAGTGTTAGTACTGTTGAGGTCACTGGAATGGAGATGTTAATGTTGTATATCATAATTCTTTTGATGACAAGCTTGCTTTTTTATTCTTCCTTTATTCCATTTTACTTACCTATAGTGGTGATGGAATTGTTCTTTCAAATAGAATGCAAATGAAAACAGTATGCAAACCATTACTTAACTTTGTCAAACTACACCAACTGTTAACTAATTAGAAGTATTTAGTATTTGAGGATTTATTATATTTCTTTGAGTTTAATGAACAAAATTTCAAATTGGTAGGGTCAGAGAAAAGAGGGGTAAAAAATAACTTTTAAATCATATCTGTTGTGCCTGATTCTGAATTTTTTAAATGTAAAAAAGGTTGTAACTTACAGTTAAGTGGAAACTTTGGGATTATTGAGGATTTTTATTAGCCTTGCTATCCTCTTTCCTGTTACTGCAAAAAATTGAAAGTTGCATTTTTATGACTGTAGCTAAAGGCTAGATGTAGCAGTGACTTTTTAGTTGTGAGCACCTGTTTTCCATGAACTTTCTCTGACTCCCTGGCTGGCACGTTCTGTAGTGAAGAATCCAAGTTTGGGCCACCACTGTGCTTCTCTGACTTCTGGTCTGAGGCTTCTCATCCCCTTGGCCTCGGTCATTGCCAGCCACCTGTATCAGTCAGTCTCTTCCCTTCATGCAAAGGGAAAGTTTGAAGAATTAACAGAGGGTAAAAGTTCTCTTTTAGTTCTCAGAAGTTGATATGAGAATGAGATGATTTAAGTAAAACCTTAGGATAGGGATTGACACATACTAAGCACTCAGAATTCCTGGGCTTTATCATTGTTTTCATCATCATTACCATATTTGATTAATGACCAATTTTAATTTAATTGCAGATGACTGGGAAGAAAAGTCTTAAAAAAAGAAACAATGTGAGAGAGGTTAATGATCTTAACTTCAGAGGAAATTAATGTTCCTTAAAACAGAACAATTTAATTACACCTGCAAGATTCTGTCAGCAGAGGATGCTAGAAGCTCTATTCCAAAATCCAGTGAATGTGTTCCTTAACCATTTCCAAGCTGCAAATGTGTGAAGGCCTTCATTCTTTAGAAGGACACTAGGGGGCAATAGAGACATTTTGGCTTTTGGCAAAAATCCATTTTATTCAACTGTCTACAGTGGAAGGGAAAAAAAAGAATCTTATAAACAATGTCTTGTATAAATTGGAACAAGTGAGGTTTAGGTCGAGATTAATGCTGGAATAATTATTTTTTAAAAATGAATAATGCAGAAAAATTATGCATATTCTTTTGTGATTTAACAGTATTTTAACATATATTTACAGGATCTTTTTTTGGTATCTTTAAATTTTTTAAGTCAGTAGCTATATGATAAGGCTTAATGGCAGGAATATTAAGGATAGCCTCTTTATAATTTAAAATTTGTCTGTAAGTTCAAATAAGAAAGTTTATATCTCTCTGATCAACAGAATAATCCAGACTTAAAAAAACACATATCAGATCTTGTCACTTCCCTGCTTCCTTTGTCACTTTCCTGTCAGTAAACCCTCCAATTTCTTCCTGTCATAATGTTAAGAAATCCAAGTTCCCTGCTGTGTCCTCTAAGGCCTGCATGACTTGGCCTCTTCACATCTTTCTGACTTCATCGCCTTCCACTCCCTGTCCTGCTCACTCTTCTCTGCCCACGATGATCTTTCTGCTTTTCTCTTAGCAACCATGCTTCTTCCCTCACAGAGCTTTTCTATTACTCTTTCCTATACACGAAATAGCTCTCAGAACTTTACATGACTCCCTCTTTTCATCTGGACTTTTGTGGAAGTGTTACCTCTTTGACCACCTTCTATACGTACCTCCACTTACTCTAATGCGCTGTTTTTTCTGACATTGCTTTAAGGTAGTTACCATTATTTGATGTTTTTTGTTTATTGGCTTGTTGTCTTTCTCCTCACAGTAACACAAGTTCCATGAGGGCAGTTATATTGTCTCTTTCATTGTTGTATCCCCAGCGGCTTGACTGGTACCTGGCACATAGTAGATGCTCAAGGAATATTTGTTCAATGAATGGCCATCCTTGGCTGTGGTCAGAGGTACTCTCTTGCCCCCTAAACATTTCACTGAATCAAAGCTAGCTTATGATATAGTCACAATTATCCTTTTGAAGCTCAGGAATCAATACCTACCCTCACATTTTCAGGCTAGTCCTGCCACAGTTCCTTTGTTAAAAGGCTACAGTTCCTTTTTAAGCTCCCATTGCCAGGTAGGCTTTTGTATCCTCTCAGGTAGCTGACAGGAACAATCACTAGTGTGTGTCCTTTCTGCCTTGGAGCAATGGCTTTTTTCCCCCCAACAAATATTTTGTGTGATTGTCATGTGAATGACACTGCTGGCATGAACCGTTTTCTTTATTTGCAGTAGTTAGTGTGTAGTGATAAAGATGGACTATTTTTTTTTTTAAAGATTTATTAGAGAGTGTGTGCAGGTGTGTATGTGCAAGGTTGCAGGGAGAGGGAGGGGGAATCTTAAGCAGCCTCCCTGCAGAGCCCAATTCTGGGCTCGATCTCACCACCCTGAGATCATGACACAATCCAAAATCAAGAGTTGGACGTGTAGGGGCGGCTGGGTGGCTCAGTGGGTTAAGCCTCTGCCTTCAGCTCAGGTCATGATCTCAGGGTCCTGGGATCGAGCCCCGCATCGGGCTCTCTGCTTGGCAGGGAGCCTGCTTCCCCCTCTCTCTCTGCCTGCCTGTCTGCCTACTTGTGATCTCTCTCTCTCTGTCAAATAAATAAATAAAATCTTAAAAAAAAAAAAAAAGAATCTGTTTAAAAAAAAAAAACAGTTGGACGTGTAGCCGACTGAGCCACCCAGGTGCCCCCAAAGATGGACTAGTTTATGCAAATAATACAAAGCATAATTTAAGTGCAATGAGGAAGGCAAGAGGGTTCTTTCTATCTGACTGATTGTAGTCTCCTTAATTACAAGTTGTTTGAACATGTAAGTATATTTACTCTGGTAAATTTCTTGTCATTATGATGTATATACTGTATGGTAAATTGCAAATCTTGCAGATGTAAATTGTCATTAAGTCTATGGAAGTGATGTTAAGGATGCCCTTTGCTCTACCCAAAACCATTGTCAAATGAGGGTTTAGTTGAGTTACACCAGTTCTTAAGTGAAAAAAGGAAAATTGACAAGGGTGATAAATGATTTGAATATCATGGGATTAAGAGCCCTTGAGAAAATTGATGAAGGCCTTGAATATTTTTTGCAAAAACAGTCCTCTTAATAATCCTTGCCAAAGTCAGTCCTATAGAGTCTTTATGCCATGTTATACTGTCAAAAATTTTAGTTGGAAAAATGACCTCTCCCACCTCCACCCCATTCTCTCTCTGCTCAAAACACTTCCAATTTTTTTTTTTTCCACACTCTATATTTTTTAATCCTAGGTTCAGGGGATTGAATTATTCACGCTTCATAGTTCCATTAATACTGTTGTAATTGAAAAAAAAAATACTGTTGTAATTGGCCGTAAAAAAAAAAATACTGTTGTAATTGGGTCTTCCAAAGTCCTTCACTTGTTATTATTTATCTATGTGGAATTTTTTTTTAAAGATTTTATTTATTTATTTGACAAAGAGAGAGAGATCACAAGTAGGCAGAGAGGCAGGCAGAGAGAGAGAGCGGGAAGCAGGCTCCCCGCTGAGCAGAGAGCCCGATGCGGGGCTCGATCCCAGGACCCCGAGATCATGACCTAGCCAAAGGCAGAGGCTTTAACCCACTGAGCCACCCAGGTGCCCCTGGAATTTTTTTTTAATGTGGAATTTTTTATCTTTTGTTTTCATTTCACTTTTCTTTCTAGATCCTAACATCTTCCTACATATGCTTCATCTCATGGCTCTGTTTTACCCATGTTTCCTTTTACCTTAAAGATTTTTTTTCAACTTAATTGAGTGTAATTTCCCCCATTTCTTATTTCAGTTTGTTAGTTTACTGTCTTATTTTTAAAATATATTATCTTTAAGTAATCTCTGTACCCAACCCAAGGCTTGAACTTACAACCCTAAGATAAAGAGTCACACGCTCTGTCCCCTGAACCAGCCAGGCACCACACTCAGTTTATTATTTAAAAATTTTGCTTTGAATGTCCATGATAGCCAAACTATGGAAAGAGCCTAGATGTCCATCAACAGATGAATGGATAGAGAAAATGTGAGATATATATATAATGGAATATTATGCAGCCATCAAAAAACACACAAAATCTTGCCATTTGCAATGACATGGATGGAACTAGAGGGTATTATGTTACAGGGAATAAGTTAATCAGAGAAAGATAATTATCATATTATCTCACTGATATGAGGAATTTGAGAAACAACACAGAAGATCATATGGAAGGGAGGGAAAAATGAAGGAAGACGAAACCAGAGAGGGAAACAAACCATAAGAGACTCTTAATCTCAGGAAACAAACTCAGGTTTGTTGGAGGAGAGGGAGGTGAGAGGGATGGGGAGACTGGGTGGTGGACCCTGGGGAGGGTATGTGCTATGGTGAGTGCTGTGAATTGTGTAAGACTGATGAATCACGGGCCTGTACCCCTGAAACAAATAATACATTATATGTTAAAAAAAAAAAAAAAGAATGCAAGGGGTTAGTGTAATAAAAGTGTTTATAGTTTCTTCCTTTGTTGGAAAAAAAATTTTGCTTCGAGTTGCTTTATTTATAGATTTTAGTTTTTCTTCTGCCTTCCCAACTATAGGTATTCTTTTTTTTAATTGTAACTTTTTTAAAAAAAGATTTTATTTATTTATTTGACAGAGAGAGAGAGAGAGAGCGAGAGCAGGAACACAAGCAGGGGGAGTGGGAGAGGGAGAAGCAGGCCTCCCGCGGAGCAGCCCAATGTGGGGCTAGATCCCAGGACCCCGGGATCATGACCTGAGCGGAAGGCAGACGCTTAATGACTGAGCCACCCAGCCGCCCCACAACTATAAGTATTCTTAAGAATGAGGGTTATGTAACTAGTTTTTGCACTCTTCTAAATGTTAAAGAAGAAAGTTATAGAAAATGCACATCAGTTTGTTAGTTTAGTAAGTATAAACACAATATTTGAAAATAAAACAGCTCCCTTGATCTTTCACCCTATTTACATGAGAAAAGGTGGGAGATTTGCCTGTGTCAGTTTTGAGAAAGATTTCTCAATGCTTTAATCTTAAAATTTTAACAAGTGTCATTATAAAGAATTTCTAGAAAATCAGGAATATTTACCAAAATTGATACGATTTGTCTTTTAGCAGAATTAGGTACTTTCTTGTTTCCATGATTATAAAGTTTGCATTTGAATAAATTTTATATTTTTAAGTACCAAATTGATAGAATGGCATATAAGTATATATTGAAGCAGCTCCAACAGAGCTTACTTTCTTTATTCTTCTATAGACCTTGATCCTTACTTGGAAAGACATTTTGTTCATACTATTTGTGTGTGGTGCTAGCAGTGCAGCTAATTGTGAATTTGAAATAAGACCAAGACCACCAAGTTGACTCATATAGCCTATCAGCCAGCTGTTGGTTGGTAATGTTGCCATTTCACTACTGATCTGGATCGGAATCAGGGAGTCTTTATTCACTTTTGTGTCCCATGAGCCTTGCAGAGTATAAATGGGAATTAAATATTTTTTTGAATAAATGAAGAAGTTAGTGGCACAGCCTTGGTTTTTTTACTATCATAAAAAGGGATGCTGCAACAAACCAGGAATTCACTGTTAAGCCACAGTCTTCTGTCTCTGCAGTCTCCTTTTGTTTGATTTATGATAAAGAAATAACCAGAAATAAGCTCAAATCTAGAGCCAAATATTATTGACAGTGGATACTTTGTGCAGCAATGTCCTAAATAAGCACCGAAGATGAAATAACTCTTTTAATCCTCCTGGTGCTGTTATCATCTGTTGATAGATAAGGAAACTGATACTCAGAGATGCTAAGTAACTTTCCCAGGGCCACCCGGTAGTAAATGTTGGAGCCAGCTTTTGTATGTAGGGAATCGGCTCCAGAATCCTTGTGCTTACCCATTATGCTGTCCTTTACCTCTGGTTGTAATCCATCCTGCTTCTCAAGAGTCACCTTTTGCCCCTCTCCTACACTTACTCATGCCCCATCCATGTAAACTATGAACAGTCTTTGCATATGACTGACTCTTTCGTGCATTCCAGTATGCTCTTTCTTCTCTCTGGATGGTGGCCAACACTTAGTACTACTCTCTTCACTTGGCAGGCTTTGTAAGCATTGACCCTTGTGGAGTGCATTATGACAGACCTGTCTCCTTCATCAGGGTAGAACCTTTTCAGTTTTAAGAATCTAGCTTTTCTCCTTGTGAAAGGAGAACGTTTTCTCTTTATAAAAACCTTCATTGACCCACAAAAATAGAGTTGAATACCTCCTTCTTTATGTGTTAGTTATATTCCTCTATTATTTTATATTATAACAGCTTATTGAGATATAGTTCATATGTACTAAATTCCACAATTTTCAGGTATACAATTCAGTGAGTGTTAGTATAGTCGTGGAGTTGTGTAACCATCACTACCACCTAATTTTATGACATTTTCCTCCTCCCTCAAAGAAACCTTGCACTCTTTAACTTTCATTTCCTCTTCCCTCATCACTACCCTTCCCTTAATTCCTGGCAATCACTAATCTACTTTCTGTCTCTGTGGATTTGTTTGTTCTGGACATTTCATACCATTGGAATAATACAGTAAGTGTTCTTCTCATTGATTTCTTTCACATAGCGTAATGTTTTCAAGGTTCATCCATGTTTAGCATGTGTGAGTACCTCATTCCTTTTTATTGCCAGTATTGTCACACAGTGGACTATTGTGTGACATACCACGTTTTTTTAATGCATTCATCAGTTGATGGACGTTTGCTATGAACATTTTTGTAGAAGTTTTCGTATGGATGCATATTTTGGTTTGGGGGGTTTATATCTAGGAGTGGAATTACTAAGTCATATGATAACTGTGTTTAATATTTTGAGGAACCGATTTTCAAATTGGCTACACCATTTAAAATCCACCAGTAGTCTATGAGGATTCATTTCTTCATCTTCGCCAACGCATGTTGTTTGTCTTTATGATTATAGCTGTCCTAATGAGTGTGAAGTGGTATCTCATTGTAAGTTTGATTTGCATTTCTCTAAAGAGCAATGATGTTGAACATTGTTTCATGTGCTTGTTGGCCATTTGTATATCTTCTTTGGAGGAATGTCTCGTCAGATCTTTTTCCTGTTTCAATTGGCTTATTTGTCTATTGTTGAGTTATCAGGGTTCTTTATATATTCTGGACATAAGTCCCTTATCAGACATATAAATTCCCAAATATTTTCTCTCATTCTGTGAGTTGTCCATCACCTTCTTGATGGTGTACTTTGAAGTACAGTAACTTGAAATTTTGGTGAAATCCAATTTATTTTTCCTGTTGTTGTTTGTGCTTTTGGTGTCATATCTAAGAAGCCTACCTCAAGGTCACAAAGATTTACTCCTGTTTTTTTTCTAAGAGTTTTATAGTTTTAGTTCTTACATGTAGGTCTTTGATACATTTTGAGTTCATTTTTGTGTATGATTTACATAGGACATTCTTCTGCTCTTGTCACAACCATGATAAAATGATAATTGTGATACAATTGTTTGTTTACAAGTGTGTACCTTTCATAGCTTCTGAGCTCATGAAGACAATGCCTGTGTCTTCCTGATTTTGGGATTCTTAGTGTTTATTAGGCACGGCTTTTAGTCTGCCTGTGGCTTCAAATATTTTATCTTGAAAGTACACTGAAAAATTTGAAGAGTAGTTATGAAATATAAATAGTTGATAGATATATCCCCATGTTTTAGAGGGATATATAAACACATTATGATAAGTACAAATATGGTTGTCTATTATTTTTTCCTCACAGATTTCACTTATTTTCTTTTAAAAACAAGCTGTCATTAGTAGATAATCTTTATTATCTTCAGCTAAGAAGATATATTTTGAGCACCTATAATATGCTAATACGTATTATAGATACAAATCAAATAAGATGTTGTACTTGTTCTTAAGGATCTTGCAGACTAATGGGGACATGGCAAGTAAACAATCCACTTTTGTTCTCTTTTTTTCTTAAGATTTTATTTTCAAGTGCTCTCCATACCACATGAGACTTGAACTCACAATCCCAAGGTCAAAAGTTGCATGCTCTACCAACTGAGCCAGCCAGGTGCCCCAAATATCACTTCTTTCTAAACTTCCTTCTGCTCTCTCTCCTGTTATGTTTCTTTTTATTTTTTATTTTTTCTTTTCAATTTTTTTTTTTTCAAATTTTTATTTGAATTCTAGTTAGTTAACATACAATGCAATATTGGTCTCAGGAAAAAGATTTAGTGATTGATCACTTACATACAGTACCCAGTGCTTGTCATAACAAGTGCCCTCCTTAATACCCATCACCCATTTAGTACTCCCCTACCCACCTCCCTCCGTCAGCCCTCAGTTTGTTCTCTATGATTGAGTCTCTTATGGTTTGTTTCCCTCTTTATCTCTCTTTTTCTCCCCTTCCCTTAGGTTCATCTGTTTCGTTTTCTTCAATTCCACATATGAGTGAAATCATATGGTATTTGTCTTTCTCTGACTGACTTACTTCACTTAGCATAATATACTCCAGCTCCATCCATGTTGTTGCAAATTCAAGATTTCATTTTTTTTAAAAGATTTTATTTATTTATTTGACAGAGAAAGAGATCACAAGTAGGAAGAGAGGCAGGCAGAGAGAGAGGGGGAAGCAGGCTCCCCGCTGAGCAGAGAGCCCCATGTGGGGCTCGATCCCAGGACCCTGAGATCATGACCTGAGCCGAAGGCAGAGGCTTTAACCCACTGAGCCACACAGGCACCCTAAGATTTCATTCTTTTTGATGGCTGAGTAGCATTACATTGTGTATACGTACCACATCTTCTTTAACCATTCATCAGTCGGTGGACATTTGGGTTCTTTCCATATTTTGGCTGTTGTTGATAATGCTGCTGTGAGCATCAGGGTGCATGTATATGTCCCTTCGAGTCCGTATTTTTGTATCCTTTGGGTAAATACCTAGTAGTGCAATTGCTGGATCATAGGGTAGTTCTATTTTTAACTTTTTTGGGGGGACCTCCATACTATTTCCCAGAGTGTCTGTACCAGTTTGCATTCCACCAAAAGTGCATGAGGGCTCCCCTTTCTCCACATCCTCTTCATAGTCTGCTTTTGTTCCTTAGCAAGAAATGCCCAAGAGCGATTTAAAATACTTGGTTGTAGTGATGGTGGCTTTAGACATTATGGCACGTATGAAGTGTTAATATTGTGTTTGTTCCATATTTGGTGGGGTGAGTAGGATGTATAATTGCTAGAGCTGAAATTGCAGAATTGTCCCAGAGAACATATATAGATTGGTTTCTAAGACGTTTCTAATTTTCACTGTCACTTTGACAATGTGAAGCATATACATGCTTTTGCATGTATGTAAAGTTATATTAAATCAGATCTGGTATCCATTCTGCAGTGTTGTTAGGTTTTAAAAGAACCGTAGCAGAGGGGGCACCTGGGTGGTTCAGTCGGTTAAGTGTCTGCCTTTGGCTTAGGTCATGATCCTGCGTCCTGGGATTGAGCCCCACATCGGGCTCCCTGCTCGGCAGGGAGCTTGCTTCTCCCTCTGCCTGCTGCTCTTTCTCTCTCTCTCTGACAAATAAATAAAATCTTTATAAAAAAAAAAAGGTACTGTAGCAGAGAAAAGGATAAAGATATCTCAGTGTCAGGTAAATTTAATAAAAATTTATTATGGCTCAGGCTTCTTTTGTTTTCCCAAATAAATTAATCCTTACCTAATTTAACTCATACTGTGGCACCTTTTGTAGTTAAAGTTAGTAAAGTCTGTGCGTCTTTAACTAAAGAGAAGCAGATTGCCCAAGCAATAATTCAATTTTTATTAAAAAACAGATATGAACTCTTAAACATGACTCAACATAGTATAACCTGTGTCGAAGTAATTTTGCACTGCATATCTGAGATTCTGAAACTTGGTGAAACCTTTTTATCTCAAGGCATTTTATGCTGGGTCTCCCAACAGTTCCTAAAATATATACTTTTAGGAAAAACCTTTTAGCCATAGGCTTATAATAATTTCGTACTTATAATGGGTTATAATTATAAAGTACTTTGTCACGTTAACTAATTTGGTCATCACAGCAACTCTGTGTTTTGTTTCTCAAATGAATCATTCTAATAAATACTTATTCTTTGTAGACAGGAGGCTAAGGACTTGAGGCTTTCAGTGGGTAATTAATTCAAGTTGTAAAGATTTGAGAATGATGTATACGTTGTTGCCACTGACATGGTGGAGGTAGGCTTTTTTTTTTTTTTTAGGATAGGGCAAATGGTAAAACCCAGGACCTTTGTTTATAGTTCTAAAAAAAGACTTCTTTTTAGGGTGGGGGTGAAGGAGTGGGAGGGAGGAGTTTCATTATAGAGGTTTTAGAAAGCCAGGTTGCTCCTTTTTATTTCTATTATAACTTTCTCCCACAAACGACCGCCCTCTTCCTGGCAAGCCCAACTCCTTTGTTCTTCTGTTCCTGCCTGGGTTGGTGAATGTCGTGGGTAAGGATGGGCTCTTATTATACACATTCATAAGTAATATATAGAAAAGTACCACTATAATAAAACTATTGTTAGGCTCTTTAGATATTAGTATCTTACAAGAAACTGCTTTTTAATTACATAAGGAATTTAAAAAAAAA
>CM052895.1:108257872-108291905 GCA_028534135.1 Potos flavus | reverse complement strand
AAGTACTAACCAGGCCCGACCCTGCTTAGCTTCCGAGATCAGACGAGATCAGGTGCATTCAGGGTGGTATGGCCATAGACTGTTGCAGAAAATTTCTAAAACAAAAATGTGTGAATGCTGTGAAAAGTTATTGATTGCTACTAAAAGCAATGGAGAACCATTGAAGGTTTTCAAAGAAAAACAGCCTAAGAAGAGTAACATCATGGTAGTGAGCAATGCAGAGAGAAATGAAGAAGATAGCAGTCAGAGAAGGACTTTCAGTGGCATTGGGGGTGTTCATAGTTGCAGGTGTGAATAAGTTTACGGTAAGCCATGTCATCATAGAATGTCATGAATTACCTCATTTGATTTTTCCATTTTTATCAGTGAAAAAGCTAAGGTTCTAGACACTTGAGTGGCTTAATGAAGGTTACAAGTAGAGTTAATTGCAGAGTTCTGTCTAGATTTCAAGTCTTCAGAAGTAGCAAATAAAAGCAGAAATACTAAAAAAAAAAAAAGAAAGAGCAGAAATACTCATAAAATTTTAGGGTGTCAGGGAATGATAAGGCGTATGTTCATGGTAGCTTTTGAAAATAAATGTATCTTTTGGTATAAATTCTCTTGGCTAATTACCTCCCATTGTTGTAAATTGATAAGGACAGAAAATTTTCATCTTTGTGTTTATTGATAATGTCATGGTGTTTAGAAAAATAATACAATTTCTGAAAAATATAAGAATGACCTATCCTTTTTGAGTTTCTCAGCCTTCACACAAGTATAAAAAGTTATTTAACAGTGTACTTTTAAGTCATGTTACGGAGAAATGTTTTCCAAGATTGCAGCTTGCAGCTTGCAATAGGGCATAAATTGTTTGAGGGTGATTTAGAGGTGATTTGGGAATACTACTAATTGAAGGATTAGAACCAGCTGTGAGAATTAGATAGGAAATTGTCTTTCCTTCCTGCAATATTTTAGACCTATAATTTTACATTTTTGGAGGAAGATTTTAAACATTTGATACATGATTTATTTTGAAGCTTACCTAAAGTTTATTAGAACATTAAGAAGTACGCAGGCTTAATACTATGCATCTTTTAAATTTTTTGCTTATGTGGGTTTTACCTATGAAGATTGTTTTTTAGTTCAGTAAAATACACATAAAATTTATAATCTTTTTTTTTTTTTGGTAAGATTTTATTTATTTATTTGACAGAGAGAGGCAGTGAGACAGGGAACGCAAGCAGGGGGAGTGGGAGAGGGAGAAGCAGGGAGCCTGGTACAGGGCTCGATCCCAGGACCCTAGGATCATGACCCAAGCTGAAGGCAGATGCCTAATGACTGGGCCGCCCAGGCGCCCCAGGCGCCCCAAAATTTGTAATCTTAACCATTTTTATTTATTTAAAAATTATTAAATTTTAATAAGTTTTTAAGTTTTAATTCCAGTGTAGTTAACATACAGTGCTATATTAGTTTCTGGTGTACTATATAGTGACTCAGCAATTCTGTACATTACTCAGTGCTCATCATACTCTTTAGTCCTCATCAACTGTTTCACCCATCCCCCTCCCCTCCACCCCAGCCCTCCCAGTCTTAACCATCTTTAAATGTACAGGTCAGTAGTGTTATGTTGTTTTATGTTCAGTCTCCAGAACTTTTTTTTATCTTGTACAGAAACTATACCCATTAAATAATAATTCCCCATTTTCCCCTCTTTCCCAACTCTGGCAACCATTATTCTACTTTCTATGAATTTGACTACTCTAGATACCTCATAGGAATCATACAGTATTTTTCTTTTTATGGCTTGTTTCGCTTAGCATAATGCCCTCCAAGTTCATCCATGTTGCATGTGTCAGAATTTCCTTCTTTTTTTCTTTTTTTAGATTTTATTTATTTATTTGTCAGATTGAGAAAGAGAGAAAGAGCTCACACAAGCGGGGGGAGCAGCAGCAGGGAGAGCAGCGGGCAGAGGGAGAAGCAGACTTCCTGCTGAGCAAGGAGCCTGATGCGGGACTTGATCCCAGGACCCTGAGATCATGACCCGAGCCGAAGGCAGACGCTCGACCGACTGAGCCACCCAGGCATCCCCTTCCTTCTAAAGAATGAATAATATTCCATTATACATATATACACCACATTTTGTTTATTTGCTCATCTATTGATGGATATTTCGGTTGCTCCTATCTTTTGGCTGTTGTGCCGCTATGAACATGAGTGTACAAACATCTCTTCGATATCCTGCTTTCAGTTCTTTGGGTATATACACAAAAGTGGAATTGCTGAATCATATCTTAAAGTTTTTGAGGAACTACCGTACTGTTTTCCATAACAGCTGCCCTATTTCTGTCCAGCAGTGTATAAGGGTTCCATTTTTTGTATGTCCTGGTCAACATTTATTTTCTTCTTATTTTTTTTAAATAATAGCCATCCCGTTACTGGTATCCAGTGTGGTTATGATTTTCATTTCCCTGATATTAGTAATGTGGAATATCTTTTCATGTACTACTTGTTGGTCATCTGTATTTTTTCTTTGGAGAAATATCTATTTAGGTCCTGTGCCAATTTTTGAATCAGGTTGTTTGTTTTTTTGTTGTTGTTGAATTGTAGCAATTTTGTGTTTTTGGATATTAACCCCTTATCAGATAATGATTTGCAAACATTTTCTCCCATTCTAGAGGTTGCCTCTTCACTGCCTTTCCCTTTTCCTGCCCAGCAATTTAAACTCTATCGAGGCAAAAATATTTACAGTTCAGTAAGCATCAGGATTTATCTTATTTTCTCCTGGATGCCCTCCATGTTCACTTAGAGAACCTCTATTTTTCCAAAGGCACCTCAAGCATCTCTTCTGTAAAGCCTTTTCTAATCACCCTCTACTTCCCCAGCAAAATGGAATTGAGCACTGAACCGTGTGTATCATTCTGTCATATATATATCTGTCATAAAATATCTAAAATATTTTAGTGTTGCCTATTTGGTTACCTGTCATTTTTGCTTTACTGGATTGACAGTCCTTAGGAGCAGTGTCTTTGTTAGTTTTTTTATCTTTACTGTAGTCCCTGGTGTGTGGTATATAATTAAATATTCAATAAATGTTTTTTAGGGGAATCTGTGATGATGAATAATTAAGTCAGTCTATTGGATCTCCAGAGTTATACTAGAATAGACTCTAATTTTGTTTTTCTGTGATACCAAATGGGCAACTATTTACAAAATGATTTCTGGAAGGACGTAGCACTCCTTTGCAAGTTCCTGGTTGGTAGTCCTCATTCTCTCCACACAATTCATAGCCACTTTTTGGCAGATCTTTGTTACTGGGTAGACTTTTGATTAGGCCTTATAGTACCATACATATATAACTTTTTAAACTTATGGCAACTTTATCCCAGAAAGGTTATTTCTGATTTGCAAGTCTTTTGAAAACACTTTAAGGGTATATGTCAGATGAAACTGCTCATGTTATTCCAGATGTATTTGTTATCCTTGTTATTGAGGGCAAACCAAAGAGCCTGGGAAATAATCCTTTGGTTGGCATTTAAGACCAAACCAAAACAAAAGCTGGTATCTTTCCCCCTCTTCCATTAAGACTAGCTTTTGTTATGAATTCTTATAATAAATGACTTCAGTGAAGTCTTGCAGCTTATGATGTCCCCTGGAATGAAAATCATGAAAGTATTTTACTGTTACAGCAAATTTCATACTTAAGCCATATCCCAAAAAGTCATTAGGAAAATTTCTGGAAAAAGAACAGTCACCATCAAGTGATATGCTACCAAAAGATGGATTGCTACTATTTTAGATGATTTAGTTGTGCCAGTTATATGGGCCTTTTATGAGTTATGCCTTTCATGATTTCCAGTAAAACTTTGATTTTAAATGTAAACAACATTTATTTAAACATTTAATTCACTCCTAATGTAAATAATAAATTGTTTTGTGTTCTTGTTTTTATTTTAAATGCCAGAAATTGTCTATATATAGGCACATTGTACATTGAATTCAACGAAATAATTTTCATTCTTCCTCTTAGTGACAGTGTTTGTTTCCTAAGTGATGAAAATCTAGTTATGAAATGAGACACCGACTATAGAATCTTCTCTAAGTGAAACATTTGAACTGTTCTCCTGTATTTGTAAGAGTTCTTAGCACTTATACGTGAGTTTTTATTGCTTACAAATGTTGTCAACTGCAAAGGGAACAGTGGCTTCCATAATTTAATATAGGGATAGTCCAGAATTCATTTTTTGACTTTTAAATTATTCTGGAATTTGCGTTGGAATATTAGTATCATTGAAATCAAGGTATGTGCAGCTCTTTTCTAAAGCATGGTAAACCATACTGTAACATCTTGTACTGAAATACATTGTAAACTCTCCAGTAGTTCTTTAGGTTACTGTGAGGTTAAGTTCCTTTTCAATGTCTTCTCATTTCCTAATCTTCACAGCAGCGGTGGTCGTGGACTATAGTTATCTCTGAGATGCAGACAGTCTAAAACAAAACTGCCTTTAATTCTCTATACTTGCAACTTTTTATTTATTTATTTATTTATTTATTTATTTATTTATTTATTTGACACAGAGAGAGATCACAAGTAGGCAGAGAGGCAGGCAGAGAGAGAGGGAAACAGGCTCCCCGCTGAGCAGAGAGCCCGATGCGGGGCTCAGTCCCAGGACCTTGAGATCATGACCTGAGCCGAAGGCAGAGGCTTACCCCACTGAGCCACCCAGGCGCGCCCCCCCCCTCCTTTTTTTAAGTAATCTCCACACCCAACCTGGGGCTGGAACTCATGACCCTAAGATTTAAGAGTTGCATGCTCTGCTGACTGAGCCGGTTAGGCATACCTATACTTGTGACTTTAAATTTGCTTTTAGTCTGGGATATAATCATTTGGTTGTTAATACTTGCGACTATACTTATACTTGTGACTTTAAATTTACTTTAAGCCTGGGATATAATCATTTGGTTGTTAAAGGTTTTTACTTTTTGAAAACCTCAGTTATCCCTTATTGTCACTTACCAGGCTGATCTGATGGATAGCATCTGCTCTCCTTAATGGACATAAACATTAATGTTTGAAAGCGAATTAAAAAGTATAATCTAATTTGGTCTACAAAGTAGACATTGGGTCATTAATTAATTCCAAAACACTTTTGTATGTGTCTGTCAGACACCATCTGTTTTACAGTTGGGGATCCAGAGATAATAATATTTATACATGATCTTTGAGAAGTGTCCATCTTGCAGTTTGGTTACAGAGTGGTGGGGAGGGAGACAGGGCAAAAATTACAATGGATTTTGATAAATTCTAGATCGAGATAAGGAGGGGTTGTCTCCTTATCTGAGACATGGGAGTGCATAGAAGGGTCATTTAACTGAGTTTGAAATGTTGAGAAATGCTTCCAGGAGCAGGTCACATCTGAATTGAGTCTTAAAGGATGAGTAGGAATTAGCCAGTTAAGGAGGAAGAGAAGCCTGGAAATAGACTAAGATGATATGACTGGAGAGATAGGAGCTAAGCCTTAGAATAAATGGTGGCTGTCATTTACTGAGCATCTACTTTGTGCCAAATGCTGCATTATAAGACTTAAACCACTTACTTCACAGTAACCTAAAGGGCAGGTGCTATTATCCTTTGTATACAAATGAGGAAACAGAGTCATAACTCTCCTGCAGTTATGACAGGGTTATTGAGTAGCAGGTCTAGATTAAAAAAACCTAGTTTTCTTGGGACATCTGGCTGGCTTAGAGCACATGACTCTTGATCTTGGGGTTATGAGTTCAAGATCAACTTTGGGTGTAGAGCTTACTTTAAAAATTAAATAAATAAAAGTAAATGTTAAAAAGAATGTTCAACCTTATAAAAAATACAAATTTTTTAATAAAAAATTTGTATTTTTTTATAAAAGCTGGCTTTTCTGGCTTCTTGTCTAGGCTGCTTCCTCCCAGGAAAGAACAGTTTCAAGGAGGAAATAGTTAAGTAGTTGCCATGCTGTTGAAAGGTCAGTTGTGCAGGTTAAGTTCTGGATTTATAGTGAGTTGTTTGTTTATTCAAGAGGTATTCAAGAGGTATTTGCTGAGAATCTCTTAAGTGCCAAGAACTGTGTTGGGCATTAGGAATAAAAGCACACACTGCCAGTGGTAGAGGTAGAAGGGTGACAGGAAGCACTTGAATGAAAACTTGTGTAAAGAAGCTTGATTGCAAAGGAAAAGATAATGATATAGCAGTAAATATAAGGGGAATTGCTGTGTGTGTATGTGTGTCTAATATGGGAAATACTTTAATTGTTTATGTGCCGAGAAGAAAGAGCCATAGCAGGAGAAAAGTTTATGATGAGATAAAACTAGTGATTGATTGATTCATCAAGGATGCTAAAGAATGAGGGGAGACAGGGACCAAAGTCTATTGGATTATACATATTTAATTAAGTAGATTGCAGGATGATTCCTCATATAAATTTGTAATGGCCCTAGAATTTGAGTATGATTACCTGGCTCTTGGATAATGGAATCTTGACTCAACAATGAAACTTCGTATTCAGATGATCACTGTGATTCCTTATGTCTGATTTATGCATCCATCTTTTCTCTTCCTTGATTATCCTGCCCATACCTCCTGTCTATCACAGCATTTCTTATATTGCATTAGAGTGATTGATCTCTCCTAGACCACATGGTTCTTGGAAGGGGGAATGGTACAGGCTATGTCTGATGCTACCCAGCATCTGGAATAATCTCGCTTTAATACATGCTTATCGAATCAATGAATCATTGAATGACTCAGTTCCTTATTTGCGCCATTTTTAGCGGCAATGTTTTGTTTTTTAAACTTTTAAGGGTTAAAAGGTATGTATCTAACCTGTACAGATTTTATTTTATTTTATGTAGTTAAACACTTTAAGTTAGGCCCAATTTTCAGTGAAAAGAGGACTTTAAATATTTGGATGCTGAGAGGGCTTATGGTTCCATACAACCTAAAGACTTTCTTAGGCTTATCTTTTTTGAAATTTGAGGTACATTCATTACCAGCTCAACAATTGTTGTCTATCTAGAAGTGCAGAAGTAAGATACTCTCACAAATTTTATTTCCTGTTTTTTTTTTAAGCTTTGTGTAAAAAGCTAGTGATGCAATTTTTAAAAATTATATTTTCTGTGAATATGCCATGTAGTTCCCCCCCGCCCCAATATGTTGGATACTCATTGATGTCATGGAATTTTCTTTTTTCAGAATCCTGTCCAAAAGATCCCTGACTCACATGAAATAACTCTAAAGCATGGCACTAAAACAGTAAGTTTAAAAAATTTGATTCTTTCAGTAACAAGGCTCTCATGGAAAAGTAAACCAATGATACATTTGTATTAAGACTAATTGCATAATCAACTGATAACACAGAAGCTATAGGCATTAAAGAAAAAGAAAGATTACATTTCTATTCAATCAAAATAACTGTTCCGTTTCATTTAAAATAGCAACACTTTTGTTATTGTTGGCTTTAAAACCTTGTTCTTTGATAGAGGAACATTACAAGTGAAAAAAGAAATGAAACTAAAATACAGTTTTCCTTTTTATGGTGTGGGAAAATTTCTCATTACCCTTAGCTTTATTTCTATATCAGTAGAAGGTCTGAGCTTTTTTTTAGATGAACATTGAGATAAGAAATGAACATAAAATAGTTACTGTATTGTTCTAAGATTATTTATACTTAGACTTACAGATTCTATTTTTGTATTGTTATATTAATGTTATTTAAAGATTACTAATGTAAAATTTTGAGTTATAACATGAAATCATTTTATTGTAAAGCCATTAAAAAAGCGGGAGTTGAATGAAATGAAACCTCATAAATGAAAGAATAAAATTATTTTCTCTTTTCAATGAAACTGCCTTTTTCTAGATGTCTGATATGTAAAGAAGTAGGAAAATACATCCCATAATGAGGAAAACATCAATCCGTAGAAATAGACCCAGAAATGATGCAAATGGTAGAATTAATAGAGAAAGATGACATTCTTCTTGCCAAATTTTTTGCTTTTGAAAATATCATTTGCATAAAAATATTTGCTAAGGTATAGTGGGTTTATTGTTGTTTTAAAAGAAGTGAACAATAAATATTTAAAATATTTTAAGTTTTACTGTGGTAAATACTGATACATATAACTCACATAAACAAATGCTTTTTGGGGTCCTCAGTAGATTTAAAGAGCGTAAAGTGGCTTGAAATCTAAGTATCTGAGAACTGTTGCTTTAGGAAACTGTTTCCTTCTGATTTGTGTTCTTATGTCTACTTTTTATTGAATAAGGCTTCTGGTATTTTTATTCTGAAAATGTGACAGAATTTTCCTAATTTATGTTTTTAAGTAAATTAGGAAAGGAACTGTAGACTGTACTTAAACAGAAACTTCCCTATCATGTAGTTCAGAGATTTTTACAACCGAGAGTGTTCATGAGTTTTACATGTTTTATTTAAGTATTTCTATTTTTTAATTTATTTTTATTTAAAGATTTTATTTATTTATTTGACAGAGAGAAAGAGATCACAAGTAGGCAGGGAGGCAGGCAGAGGGAGAGGGGGAAGCAGGCTCCCCACCCAGCAGAGAGCCGAATGCGGGGCTCGATCCCAGGACCCCGAGATCATGACCCGAGCTGAAGACAGAGGCTTTAACGCACTGAGCCACCCAGGCGCCCCTAGAGCTTCCTTTTTTTAAAAAAAGATTTTATTATTTGAAAGAAGACCACACATGGGTGGGGGGAGGAGCAGAGAGAGAGGGAGAAGCAGAGTCCCCGCTAAATGGGGAGCCCTCTGCAGGGCTCTATCCTAGGATCCCGAGATCATCCTGAGATCACCCCGGGATTATGACCTGAGCTGAAGGCAGACCAATGACTCCCTGGAAGTTGGAAGCTGCTGGCTCCAAACAGCCCTTTCCCCTTCTCCAAGGAGGACTCAAGGAGATGCCTACCGCTGGTCATTAGTTCTCCTACCCTGAGTGTAGGCCTCTGCCCCTGCTGCTCCGTGCTGGCAGTCGCAGAGAGGGAGTGGACCTTCCCCCCTGAGGGGAGGACAGGCAGAGAATAGACAAGCCACAAATGAATTTACAGCTTCAAATTATATTGTAATGGGATGAACACTGATGCAGTTAGTCATATCAGGAGGAGGACACCACTTTAATTGTAACAGGAGAGTAGAAGGATAGAGTGGGCATAGACGCAAGTAAGTTTGTAGTTGGTAGTAGCAGAAGTCACTTCCTAACCTTCCAAAGCTATGTATTTTTATTTTTCATTGTTTTAGGTTTTAAGACGTATAATTGTTCAGGCATAAAAAATGACTCAGTTCTCATTTGTATGCTTTCTTTAACATGTTTAGAGTAGTACCTATATAATTTAAACATATAATAAGTCATTAATTATATTTATATATAATTTTCTTTTATTCTGAAATCGTTATTTGGAGATAGTGATTGAAATGAGTAAAATTATTTTGTAAGTATCTGGTTTTAATTACAGTAATTCTATTACATTAGTAACATTTCAATTCTGTTAGGAGAACTGATTTATAGTTGCTTCCTTTATATAAAACTTTGATCCTTTTAGTATTTCATATGTATGGTAATCTCATTAATTATTTTTTTTAGCAGTTTTATTTTCTTTTTTAAGATTTTATTTATTTGACACAGAGAGATCACAAGTAGGCAGAGAGGCGGGCAGAGAGAGAGAGGGGGAAGCAGGCTCCTTGCTGAGCAGAGAGCCCGATGTGGGGCTCAATCCCAGGACCCTGAGATCATGACCTGAGCCGAAGGCAGAGGCTTTAACCCACTGAGCCACCCAGGCGCCCCTCACTAATTATTTCTAATGTATTTTTTTCCTCCTGAGAGGGCAGTAGATCCAGGGACTCCCTGCTTAAGTATAGTGAGTTACCAATTGGGCAATCACATGTACATTGGATCTAGGAAAATTCATAGAGAAGGCAGATATTTTATGGAGCCAATATAAAAGTGGTGTTATAATATAGTCAGTCACTTATAAATTCAGCTTTAAAAATAATTATTTAAGGTGATTATATTGAGTCATTTAGCAATATACATAAGAAAATAATTTCTACTTTGTCCTACTTCATTAGGTAGATTTCTTAACATTCTCTTTGGCATTTTCTCATTTTGGTAATTTTAGATTCGTGTTGTCTTCTGTTGGTAGTTAAAATATCTCAAAAGATTTTCTAAAAATTGTTTATTGATAAAGCTGAATTATTTATGAGGTTTGGTAGATGAGTTGGGACAAAGCTGGCAATTACATTAAATTAAAATATTTTTTCTTTATTTCAAAAGAGGTAATAGTCATATAACAAAGTCAAATTATAGAGAAGATGTTATCCAGTCATACTTTTTAGAAGTAATAACAGCTGGTGGGTTGTACTTCCAATGCCTATAATATAGGAGGTAGAGTTAGAGAAAGGAAATGGAGGTATCATAGACTATAACTAGCTTTTCTCCAGTTAATTCTTTTTTTTTTAAACCAGGTTTCTGCTTTGGGTCTGGATCCCTCAGGTGCCCGTTTGGTGACTGGAGGATATGACTATGATGTTAAGTTTTGGGATTTTGCTGGAATGGATGCTTCTTTTAAGGCATTTCGATCCCTTCAGCCCTGTGAATGGTACGTATTGCGTAAGTTAATACCTTCATATTTGAAGACAGAGTGCTGTTATCATTTGAATTCCATCTATAATGCTTTGTCCCAAAATACACTAAGTTTCTATGACCATGTGTTGTTACCTTCATTATTTGAGTGAAAGAAAAATGTACCTTAAGTTTCTTTCCTTCACTTTGATTAACCTACATTTTAAAGATGTTTCCAGTCCTTGTATGTTTTGTAAAAAATATTTGTATTTAGAGATTATTACCTTGCCTAGTTTATTTTAATATTAAACTTCAGTAAATACCGTGTAACGTGTTACGTATATGTGTATGACGTGGGTAAAGCCGCTAACCCGGGTGCTGGTCAGTGCCGCACTGTGCAGATATGGTCACCGAGCACTGTATCAGAAAGGGCTTTACATGTTGCTACCATAAGCCACCCTCTTATTTCTGTTTTTGACCATATCTTATCTTTTAGCATATTAGATATCAAAAATAGATTTTTATTGGTGAAGCTGATATCTTGTTGACTTGCATAAAGTATGTTGGAAATGCGCTCTTACTGACTAACCATAGATATTCAAGATATGTGAATTAGCTGAAATTACCTAGACCCAATTTTCTACTCTTGCGTGAGGGGGGTTTAAGAATCTAGTTTGCCTGGGTGCCTGGGTGGCTCAGTCATTAAGCGTCTGCCTAAGGCTCAGGTCATGATCCCAGGATCCTAGGATCCAGCCCCAGATCTCTCCCTGCTCAGCCGGAAGCCTGCTTCTCCCTCTCCTACTCCCCATGCTTGTGTTCCCTCTTTCCCTGTCTCTCTCTCTGTCAAATAAATAAATAAAATCTTAAAAAAAAAAGAGAAGAATCTATTTTGCCTTTAACTTGATCTCTTGGGGATGATGGTTTTTGCTAAACCTAGTATCTACTTGTAAACTCTGGATTCTGTCAACTATATGGATAAAGTTCCTATTTCTGGGCTGTTGGGTATTTGCTTTTAGTGAATCTTTCATGAAAGTGGTGGTTGGAGTAACTGAAAGGCTAGAGAGCTAGGATTTTTCTTAATCCTGCAGAACAGGTCATATGAATTGTTTTTGCTTACTTGCTAATAAATGCTTAGATAATAAATGTCTGTATGTGGTTCAGAATTGGGTCTGAGACTTCAGATTTCTCTGGCAGCTACAGTTATCTAGCAAAATAACCTGAAAGTTATATCTAAACATGGCTTTAGTCAGTTTTGTACAAATCATACTGATTTGTAAAATTTGAAGTCCTAACTCTTAAGCTATCTTTAGTAAAGACTTGAGAATTCCCTAAATGAACATAGATCTCTAATCAATTGGAAAGGAAAAGAAAAATTTAAAAACAGGTTATCTCCAATGATGACTGTATTTAATAAAGCTCTTACTATTTAAAATAGTAACTTGGTATCTTGAGTTAGTATGATGACTTTAAAAAAATATATTTATAATAAAAAAATAAATAAATATATTTAAAATATGAGGTCATATCTTTTATTCCCATGTGATAGTCTCTTGATTAAGGATTGTGTTTTCCTGCTACTTTTACAACTGTAAACTCACTTGTTCAGGATTGTTCATACTCTATTAATGATCAGCTCTGAATAGAATCATGTCTCATGAATTGCAAGCCAGTGCTCTATTACTAAACTGTGTCATTTGCTACGCTGTTGTGATTGAAAATGCAGAAAAACCCAAGAATAAGCTTATTTTCTCTTCCATAATTAAATTGTTGCATCCTGTATATAATAGTGAGCAATCAAAAGGTAGATGGGAATAAACAGAATTCTTGACAATCTGTACAAGAGTAATAAAAACTCCAGTACTGCAAACATTATATGAATGTTACTATTTTATTTTATTTTATTTTTTTTAAAGATTTTATTTATTTATTTGACACAGAGAGAGAGATCACAAGTAGGCAGAGAGAGAGGGGAAGCAGGCTTCCTGCCGAGCAGAGAGCCCAATGCGGGGCTCGATCCCAGGACACTGGGATCACGACCTGAGGCGAAGGCAGAGGCTTTAACCCATTGAGCCACCCAGGCGCCCCTGAATGTTACTATTTTAAATCATGAGAACAGTTTAACTTTGCCATCATTTGCCTCTAATCTCCAAGTAAATTACAGTACTTTTTACAATATATATTTTTTTACTTAATATGTATTTTTTTTTTAAGATTTTATTTATTTATTTGACAGAGAGAGAGAGATCACAAGTAGGCAGAGAGGCAGGCAGAGAGAGAGGGGGAAGCAGGCTCCCTGCTGAGCAGAGAGCCTGACTCGGGGCTCGATCCCAGGACCCTGAGACCATGACCTGAGCCGAAGGCAGCAGCTTAAACCCACTGAGCCACCCAGGCGCCCCTTAATATGTATTTTTTAAAAAAGATTTTATTTATTTATTTGACAGAGAGAGCGAGAGAGCACAGGTAGGCAGAGCAGCAGGCAGAGGGAGAGGGAGAGCAGGCTCCCTGCTGAGCAGGAAGCCCAGCGTGGGGCTTGATCCCAGGACCCTGGGATCATGACCTGAGCCGAAGGCAGCTGCTTAATCAACTGAGCCACCCAGGCGCCCCTACTTAATGTGTATTTTATACCTATTTATGCATCGATCTGTAATTCACTTTTTACTGTGAAAAATTTCAAACATAGAGAAAAGTGGAGGGATTACTGAAATAGCCTTTTACCCTTTACCTAGATGTAACACTTACAAACTTTTTTCTGTATTTGCTTCATCTCATTTTTGTAATTTTTGAAGTATTTAAAAGTAAAGACATACATAACTTTCACTTTGAAGTAATTCAGCATGACTCTTTCAAAAATATAGACATTTTCCTATATAAATATAGCTCCAATTATCCTAACAAAATTATTTAGAATTTCTTAATATTTCTTTTTTTATAGTCATTTTTTTATTATGTTAATCACCATGCAGTACATCATTAGTTGGTGACATCTGATTCTTCCATTGTAAAGTTTTTTGTTTTTTTTTTTAAGATTTATTTATTTATTTGACAGAGAGAGAGAGATCACAAGTAGGCAGAAGGGCAGGCAGAGAGAGAGGGGGAAGCAGGCTCCCTGCTGAGCAGGAAGCCCAGCATGTGGCTCGATCCCAGGACCCTGAGATCATGACCTGAGCCGAAGGCAGAGGCTTTAACCCACTGAGCCACCCAGGCGCCCCCTTCCATTGTAAAGTTAATATTATATTATATACTTGAGATAGGCAAGAATTTTGTGGGGAGATATTTGGTAGCGTGGAAATATCTAGATTCTCATCATCGCTTCACTTAATAAGTTTAGCATCCATTGATTATTCATACCTGAATCAATTCTCTCATTGAGGGTTGTTAAGTTGGTGATTTTCTTGATTTTCTAAATTCCATTACTTCATCTACATTTATTTGTTGACATTCTTCTAAGAGAACTTTTCCATATTAACCGATGTTATTTGGTTACCCTAAAATACAGTTCTACTGTGAAGGCAAGATAAATACTTGGTTATTTAACTACCCATTTTTAGTTCAGGGGTAGGTGGTGATAAATGAGTTGTTGCTGTTATTGGTGGTGGTGTTTTTTCTTTTTCCTTTTTGAGTGGCAGGATTTATGACTTTAAAATTTTCATGTGTTCCAGTCAGTTGTAGTCATTATTCTTTTTGATGTTTAAATTGTCCCAGATTTGGCCAGGGGAGTCCCTGATTGCTATGTAGTTTTGACATGTACTCATTAGACTTTATGAAAGCTTACTTATTTTCTGGCATAACATGATGTAAGTTTCCTGGTACATTCCTTTCCAGGTCCTAGAATCAGCATTTCCCCATGGAGATCTTTTTTTGTGTGTGTGTAATGTAGGAATGGTATTTAGAGATCAAATCTGAATGTTATACCTGCTCATTAATAGTGGGATATCATTCCTTCTTGACCTTTTCAGTGGAAAGAGGTAGGAAATACAGGTGTGTGTGTGTATGTGTGTATATGTTTGTGTATGTATTTAAGTGACAAGATCATGTTGATATTTCCATTTCAAAATTTTAGTAAACATTAACTTCAGAATATTTTTTAATTTATAGAAAAACTGCAAAGATTATCTAGAGTTCAGGCATACCCCTAACTCAGTTTCCTCTGTTGTTAACATCTTACATTTACTATGGTAAAAGTAATTTATGGCAAATAAACCAATGTTGGTCGATTACTATGAACCAAATTCCAAACTGTGTTTGCATTTCATTGTTTTTTCCACTAATATGCCTTCCAAGATACACCTTCTTTGCCTATTTCTCATAACCACCCCCCACCTGCTTTCTGGCAACCATGAGGTTTCTGTATTTAAGAGTCTATTGGTTATGGTTTTTAGATTTCACATATCAGTGAAGTCATACAGTATTTGTTTTTGTCTGACTTATTTCACTTAGCAGAATGCTCTCTACCTCCATTCACATTATTGCAAGTAACATGATTTCATTTTTTTAATGACTAAATAATATTCCATTGTGTGTATCTTTTTTTTTTTTTTTTAAAGAATTACTTATTTGAGAGAGAGCGAGCGAGCAAGCAGGGGAGCACCAGAAGGAAAGAATCTCAAGCAGATGTCCTGCTGAGCACAGAGCCCAACATGGGGCTCTGTATCAAGACCCCCCTCAAGATTTTTAGTATCACATGATAAGGTTTCAGTAGTTGATCTTTTGTCTTAAATGTTCAACCTTTTCATGTGGATGAATTCTATTTTTCATTAGGTGTCTCTTTAAAATTATTATTCTTAATTGATTTACAAACGTTAAAATAAATTTCCATTTCAGGAATTGACCAAAGATTCATAATTGAAGACAGGGTTGTTTTTGATCATGCATTAGAGATCATCTTCCCAAAGCCATTTTGTGAGTGGGCATGTAGCAGAACTGCTCTGCATACTTCAGTAACTTCTGAGACAGCACATTACACATTTCTCAAATTGGTTTTTATGGGCATACTTTTAGGGGCTCATGAATTTCTTTCATTAATTTAAAAATTTTGTTTTTGATTTTGATAATCTTTGGCCAACCCCTAATGCCCGTGTTTGTTTACCTGTGTGTTTAAAATTATCTGGGCTGAAGTGCTCTTTTCACTTACAGTTGCCAGGGCCTAGTGAGAAAGGAGCGGAGACACGCATCATACATAAATGTGCTGGCACCGAGGGAAGATTTGTTTTGTTATGAAGTGATGTATGAAAAAATTTTTCACAGTAGTTTAAAAGAGACAATTGGGGAAAATTGTGTCATCACTGGAGCACAGTAAAATAGGCATGTGCTATAGCAGGCAATAAATACTCGTTAACTAGCTGATCCGAAGGTAGGTTAGAGGACTTAGGTAGGTGGACATAATTAATTTGTTCCACAACAAAGAAGTTGTTTCATTCTGTATGATGCAAACATCTCAAAATTAATTTGAATTCTATTGGATCTTTTTAGTATTTACTTAAAAAATCAGTTTATTCAGGTACAGTCTACATAACATAAAATTCACTTATTTTAAGTGTGCAATTCAATAATTGTTAGTAACTTACAAAGTTGTGCAACCAGTACCACATTCTGATTTCCATCACTCTAAAATCAAATCTCATTCCCACTGTGGTCACTCTTCATTTCCACCTCCAGCCTTAGGCAGCCACTAATCTGTCTGTCTCTTATCAGTTTGCTTTTTCTGGACATTTCATACACATGCAGTCATACAGTATGTGGTCTCTTGTATCTGACCTCTTAGCATAATGTTTTTGAAGTTCATCTGTATTGTAGGACACATCCGTATTTTGTTCCTTTTTATGATCAGATAGTATTCCATTTTGTATTTATGTATGTTTGTATATATGGCGTATTTTGTTTGTCCATTCACCAGTTGGTGGACACATTTGGGTTATTTCTACATTTTGGGTATTATGAATAATGCTGCTATGAACATTTATGTACTAGTCTTGGGATGGATATATGTTTCCATCTGTCTTTCTTAGGTTGTCTTCCCTAGATTGGAAATTGCTAGGTCATGTGGTAAATTTATGTTTAATATATTAGTAACCTGACAAAGTGTTTTCAAGAGTGACTGCACCGTTTTATATTTGTACTGGCAGTATCTAAGGGTTCCAGTGTCTACATTATCACCATCATATGTTACTATCTTTTTCGTGATAGTTATTCCTGTGGGTGTGGAGTGGTTAATGTTTCCTTTTTTTTTTTTTTAAGATCTTATTTATTTATTTGACAGAGAGATAGAGAGGACCAGTAAGCAGAGCGGCTGGCAGAGGGAGACGGGGAGCCCAATGCGGGGCTCGGTCTCAGGACCCTGGGATCATGACCTGAGCCGAAGGTAGCTGCTTAACCAACTGAGCCACCCCAGGCACCCCTGTTTACTTTGAAATTCATTTTGAATTCATAGTTGTGTAAGAGTTGTAAGGATAAGGATCCTTGTCATCTGTTTATATGCAGTTAAGTAATATTATAAAAATCATTTGTCACCACAAAATGATCTCTAAGCTACTCTCCCATCAGAAGGAAGGTGTTATTACTCACATTTGAAAAATACTTACCTAAGGCATTGAGAAAAGGATCAATTGTGGAACAATCCTCAAAATATGTAGAGTTAAAAAAGCACAGTATAGAAGAGTATAAATTTTTTTTTTAAAGAATAGTATAGTATTTTTTTTTTTAAAGATTTTATTTATTTATTTGACAGAGAGAGAGATCACAAGTAGGCAGAGAGGCAGGCAGAGAGAGAGGGGGAAGCAGGCTCCCTGCTGAGCAGAGAGCCCGATGCGGGGCCTTGATCCCAGGACCCTGAGATCATGACCTGAGCCGAAGGCAGAGGCTTTAACCCACTGAGCCACCCAGGTGCCCCAGTATAGTATTTTTAAAAGTATTTATTTTTTAAAGTATAATTTTTTTTTTAAAGCTTGGAAAAAACAGTATGTACTATTTGCTTATCTATGCATAAAATGTTTCTGGAAAGGTATAGAAGAAACCAATAACACTGGTTATTTATAGGGAAAAGAACTGGTTATCTGCGAGACCAAGATGGGAGGAGGACGTGTTGTTACTTATCCCTTTTATATCTTTGAGTTTTAACTACCATGTGTATATTCTACTTATTTTATCCAGGAATAAGTGTTTTTCTTTTGTTAAAGAACAAAGAAGATATGTTCTCTTTGCGTACTAGTTTATTGAGTCTGGCTGAATTCTTTGTATCAGTTAATTCTCAAAACTGCCATGTGTCATAGATACATTTATTATCCCTGTCTTACGGATGTGGAAATGGAGGCTTAACGAGATTAATTAATTAGCCTAAAGTCACACAAAGTGATAGAGCAGGGATTTGAATGCAGGCATTCTAACTGTGGAGCAAGTACCATTAATCATTGTGTTACACAAAAGCACAGAAGGGATTGAAACCATTTAGAATAAGTGCCATTCGAAACAGTCAAGGGTGTGTGTGTTTGCTTAATTCCTTTATTTGTAAGTCTTACATATCTCAACACTTTATTCACTGCCCATGCCATATAACTGAAGTAATAATGTTTTGGCTATTAGGGAAAGTTGTTTTTTATTACTTTACAGCTGATATTTGTGCATCATAATAGTTTATTCATTTCACATAGTTGTGTGATAGATCAGTGATTTGTTTAGGCATTTGTGCTTTCTCTGTGTGTGTTATCAGTTTTGAAGAAGAAAGTGAAGGTGGACAGAGATTCCCTTTGCAAACTTAGACCCATGATTGGTGTATGAGTTGAAGTGTATGGAAGCAGAGTTACATAAATTTCAGTAATCATGGCATTGTGTCTCTTTTCACTTGATCTAGTTAATTAATTCAGTTTAATGACAACATATATTTGAACTTTTAATATTTATTAGTAAATTGTAAACTTGATTTATGACTTTCCTTATTAATATATTAATATGTCCTATATTAATACATATTTCTAAACTACTAGATTTTGCAAATTTTGCCATATTTTTTTTCCCCCATAGGTATCACCAATCAGTGGCATCATTAATTAGGCTCTACTTGAGATGCAAGGTAGACTATCACATCCATCTAGCCTCCTTCAGCCTTGCATATAACAAGCTTTTATTTGTTCGTAACTAATCTTAGATATCACCAGTAAGAAGGAAAAAGTTGGAAAGTAAGATGCCTTCAGTTTTAATATTAGGTTGATAAAATCACAAGTTATTCTCATATATGTCAGGATAGTTCCAGGCATTGATAAGACTTCTTGTGGTTTAGTAACTGGAGAGGAGGTTGTTTACTTCGTTTATATGAAGGTCAAATGAGACCATGTGCATCAACAGAAAGCTTTCATAGGAGTTGAAAAGGTATGTGGGAAAAAGCACAGTTAATATTTTTAGGTAAATAGTATGTACCTGAATATATTTTCTCTTTCTCTTTGATATTTGCTTTGTAAAATTATATAAGCTTAAGGATTTTTTTAAACTTAATTTCCTGGGTTTCTGCTGCCTTCTGTAACTGTTGTCAAGTTACATAACTTGTAAATTTTATCTTGTTAAACATCAGCGAACATTTTTTTTTTTTTAAGATTTTATTTATTTGAGGGAGCAAATGAGAGAGCATGAGAGGGGGGAGGGTCAGAGGGAGAAGCAAACTCCCTGCTGAGCAAGGAACCTGATACAGAACTCAGTCCTGGGACTCCGGGATCATGACCTGAGCTGAAGGCAGTTGCTTAACCAACTGAGCCACCCAGGTGCCCCATCAGTGAACTCTTGTACTGTGTCTCAGCTTATTATTTATTTATTTATTTTTAAAATTATGTTATGTTAGTCACCATACAGTACTTAATTAGTTTTTGATGTAGCGTTCCATGATTTATGTTTGTGTATAACACCCAGTGCTCCATGCAATATGTGCCCTCCTTAATATCCATCACTGGGTTAACCCATCCCCTCAATACCCCCCTAAAACCCTCAGTTTGTTTCTTGGAGTCTATAGTCTCTCATGGTTCATCTCCCTCTCCGATCTCCGCCCCCCTTCATTTTTCCCTTCCTTCCCCTAATGTCCTCCATGCTATTCCTTATGTTCCACAAATAAGTGAAACCATATGATAATTGACTTTCTCTGCTTGACTTATTTCACTTAGCATAATCTTCTCCAGTCTCATCCATGTTGATGCAAAAGTTGGGTATTCATCCTTTCTGATGGCTGAGTAATATTCCATTGTATATATCTTCTTTTTTTTTTTAAGTTTTTTTTTTTTAATTTAAAAGTTTTTATTTATTTGACAGAGAGATAGAAAGAGGAACAAGTAGGCAGAGTGGCAGGCAGAGGGAGAGGGAGAAGCAGGCTCTCCGCTGAGCAGAGAGCCCGACATGGGGCTTGATCTCAGGACCCTGGGACCATGACCTGAGCCGAAGGCAGCCACTTAAATGACTGAGCCACCAGGCGCCCTGGACCACATCTTCTCTATCCATTTATCTGTTGAAGGGCATCTAGGCTCTTTCCACAGTTTGGCTATTGTGGACATTGCTGCCAAGACAATTGGGGTGCATATGGCCCTTCTTTTCACTACATGTGTATCTTTGGGGTAAATACCCAGTAGTGTAATTGCTGGGTTGTAGGGTAGCTCTATTTTTAATTTTTTGAGGAACCTCCACACTGTTTTCCAAAGTGGCTGTACCAACTTGCATTCTCACCAACAGTGTAAGAGATTTCCCCTTTCTCCACAGCCTCTCCAACATTTGTTTTTTCTTGCCTTGTCAATTTTGGCTATTCTAACTGGTGTAAGGTGGTATCTCAGTGTGGTTTGGATTTGAATTTCCCTGATGGCTAATGATGATGAACATTTTTTATTTGTCTGTTAGCCATTTGTATGTTTTCTTTTGAGAAGTGTCTGTTCATGTCTTCTGCCCATGTTTTGACTTGATTATTTGTTTTTCGGGTGTTGAGTTTTAGAAGTTCTTTATAGATCTTGGATATCAGCCCTTTGTCTGTAGTGTCATTTGCAAATATCTTCTTCCATTCTGTGGGTTGCCTATTTTTTTTGTTGACTGTTTCCTTTGTTGTGCAGAAGCTTTTTATCTTTTTTTTTTTTAGAAGCTTTTTATCTTGATGAAGTCCCAAAAGTTCGTTTTTGCTTTTGTTTCCTTTGCCTTTGGAGACATGTCTTGAAAGAAGTTGCTGTGGGCTGATGTTGAAGAGGTTACTGCCTATGTTCTCCTCGAGGACTTTGTTGGATTCCTGTTTCATATTGAGGTCTTTCATCCACTTTGAGTTTATCTTTGTGTATGGTGTAAGAGAATGGTAGAGTTTCATTCTTCCGTATATAGCTGTCCAATTTTCCCAGCACCATTTATTGAAGAGACAGTCTTTTTTCCATTGGATATTTTTTCCTGCTTTGTTGAAGATTATTTGACCTTAGAGTTGAGGGTCCATATCTGGGCTCTCTGTTCTGTTCCATTGGTCTATGTGTTTTTGTGCCAGTACCATGCTGTCTTGGTGATCACAGCTTTGTAATGTAGCTTGAAGTCAGGCAATGTGATTCCCCCAGCTTTGTTTTTCTTTTTCAACATTTCCTTCATGTTTCGGGGTCTTTTTCTGGTTCTATACAAATTTTAGGATTGTTTGTTCCAGCACTTTGAAAAATGCCATTGGTTTTTGATTGAGATGGCGTTGAAAGTATAGATTGCTCTGGGCAGCATAGACATTTTAACAGTGTTTATTCTTCCGATCCATGAGCATGGAATGTTTTTTCCATCTTTTTGTGTCTTCTTCAATTTCTTTCATGAGCATTCTATAGTTCTTAGAGCATAGATCATTTACCTCTTTGGTTAGGTTTATTCCAGGGTGTCTTATGGTTTTTGATGCCACTGTAAATGGAATCAATTCTCTAATTTGTCTTTCTTTTTTATTTTTATTTTTATTTTTATTTTTTTTTAAGATTTTATTTATTTATTTGACAGAGAGAGAGATCACAAGTAGGCAGAGAGGCAGGCAGAGAGAGAGGTGGAAGCAGGCTCCCTGCTGAGCAGAGAGCCCGATGTGGGGCTTGATCCCAGGACCCTGAGATCATGACCTGAGCCAAAGGCAGAGGCTTTAACCCACTGAGCCACCCAGGCGCCCCTCTAATTTATCTTTCTACAGTTACATCATTAGTGTATAAGAAAGCAGCTGATTTCTGTGCATTGATTTTGTATCCTGCCACGTTACTGAATTGTTGTATGAGTTCTGGTAATTTGGGGGTGGAGTCTTTTGGGTTTTCCACATAAAGTATCATGTCATCTGCGAAGAGAGAGAATTTGACTTCTTCTTTGCCAATCTGAATACCTTTCATGTCTTTTTGTTGTCCGATTGCTGTTGCTAGGACTTCTAGTACAATGTTGAATATAGTGGCTAGAGTGGGCATCCTTTTCATGTACCTGATCTTAAGGGAAAGGCTCTCAGCTTTTCCCCATTGAGAATGGTATTTGCTGTGGGTTTTTCATAGATGGATTTTATGAAATTGAGGAATATTCCTTCTATCTCTATACTCTGAAGAGTTTTAATCAGGAACAGATGCTGTATTTTGTCAAATGCTTTTTCTGCATCAATTTAGAGGACCGTATGGTTCTTCTCTCTCCTCTTATTAATGTGTTCTATCACACTGATTGATTTGCAAATGTTGTACCACCCTTGCATCCCAGGGATAAATCCATCTCCGTCATGGTGGATAATTCTTTTAATGTACTATTGGATCCTATTAGCTAGGATCTTTTTGAGAATTTTGGCATCCATATTCATCAGGGATATTGGTCTGATATACTCCTTTTTGATGAGGTCTTTGCCTGGTTTTGGGATCAAGGTAATGCTGGCCTCTTGGAAAGAGTCTGGAAGTTTCCTTCTGTTTCTATTTTTTGAAACAGCTTCAGGAGAATAGGTATTATTTCTTCTTTGAATGTTTGGTAGAATTCCCCAGGGAATCCATCAGGCCCTGGACTCTTGTATTTTGGGAGGTTTTTGATCACTGCTTCAATCTTGTTACTGGTTATCGGTCTATTCAGGTTGTCAGTTTCTTCCTGTTTCAGTCCTGGTAATTTATACGTTTCTAGGAATGTATCTCTTTCTTCTAGGTTGCTTAACTTATTGGCATGTAGCTGTTGAAAATAATTTCTGATAATTGTTTCTATTTCCTTGGTGTTAGTCGTGATCTCTCCCCTTTCATTCATAATTGTATTAATTTGAGTCCTTTCTCTTTTCTTTTGGATAAGTCTGGCCAGTGGTTTATCAATCTTATTAACTCTTTCAAAGAACAAGCTTCTAGTTTTGTTGATGTGTTTGTTCTACTGTATTTCTGGTTTCTAATTAATTGATCTCTGCTCTAATCTTATTTCCTTGCTCATGCATAGGTTAGGCTTAATATGTTGTTGATTCTCCAGTTCTTTAATATGTAAAGATAGTTGGTGTATACAGCCTTTGCCGTATCCCATAGGTTTTGGACCCATGTATTTTCGTTCTCATTGGTTTCCATGAATTGTTTAAGTTCTTCTTTTATTTCCTGGTTGACGCAAACATTCTTGAGCAGGATGGTCTTTAGCTTCCAAGTGTTTGAATTTCTTCCAAACTTTTTCTTGTGATAGAGTTCCAGTTTCAAAGCATTGTGGGCTGAGAATATGCAGAGAATAATCTCTATCTCTTGGTATTGGTTGAGACCTGATTTCTGACCCAGTAGGTGGTCCATTCTGGAGAAAGTTCCACGTGAGCTCAAGAAGAATGAGTATTCTGTTGTCTTAGGATGGAATGTTCTGTATATATCTATGAGCTCCATCTGGTCCAGTGTGTCATTCAAAGTTCTTGTTTTTTTGTTCATTTTCTGCTTAGATGATCTGTTTCTTGGTGAGAGTGGAGTGTTGAGGTTGCCTACTGTTAACATATTATTATCAGTATGGCTCTTTATTTTGGTTAAGAGTTGGCTTGTGTAGTTGGCTGCTCCCATGTTGGGGGCATAGATATTTACAATTGTTAGATATTCTTGTTGGATAGACCCTTTAAGAATGATATAGTGCCCTTCTGTATCTCTAACTACAGTCGTTAGCTTAAAACTAATTTGTCTGATATGAGAATTGCTACCCCAGCTTTCTTTTGAGGTCTATTGGTGTGAAAGATGGTAAAATGGTTTTCCATCCCTTCCCTTTCAGTCTGGATGTATTGTTAGGTTCAAAATGAGTCTCTTGTAGACAGCATATGGATGGGTCTGTCTTTGTATCCAATCTGCAACCATGTGCCATTTTATGGGAGCTTTTAGGCCATTCACATTGAGAGTGATTATTGAAAGATATTTTATTGTCATCATGTTGCCTGCGAGGTCTTTGTTTCTGTAATTGTGTCTATAAACTTCTGTTCTATATCACTCCTGGGGTCTTTCTCCTTTTATAGAATATCCCTTAATGTTTCTTGTAGTCTGGCTTAGTAGTCACATATTCTTTTAGTTTCTGCCAGTCCTGGAGGCTCTTTATCTCTCCATCCATTCTGAATGACAGCCTTGCCGGATAAAGAATTCTTGACTGCAAGTTCTTCTCATTTAGTACCCTGAATATGTCTTGCCAGCCCTTTCTGACTTGCCAGGTCTCTGTGGACAGATCTGATGCTATTCCGATGTTCCTCCCTCAGTATGTAAGGAATCTCTTGCCCCTAACTTCCCTTAAGATGGTTTCCTTGGTTCTAAGATTTGTGAGTTTTACTATTACATGCCATGGCAATGGTCTGTTCTCCTTGATCTTGGTAGGGGTCCTCTCTGCCTCTAGGACACAAATGCCTGTTTCCTTCCCCAGATTAGGGTAATTCTCGGCTACAATTTGCTCAAATATATCTTTTAGTCCTCTCTCTCTCTCTATCCCCTCAGGGATGCCAATAATTCTGACACTGGAATGTTTTATGGCATCATTTATTTCTCTAATTCTGTTTTTGTGGGTTTTAAGCTGTTTGTTCCAGGCCTCCTCCTGTTCCTTCTTTTCTATCAGTTTGTCTTCTAGATCACTAGTTTGTTCTTCTGCCCCTTTATCCTAGCTGTTAGAGTATCTAGATTAGATTGGATTTCCCTGATAGCATTTTTAAGTTCTGCCAGATCAGCTCTGATTTCTGCCCTTAGAGAATCTATGTTACCATTAATGGTTTTCTCCATCCTAGCTATCATCTTCATAACTGTTACCTTGAAGTTTATTTCCAACATCTTGCTTATATCCATATCCATTAGTTCTGTGGCAGAGGTCACAGTCTCTGAGTCTTTCCTTTGTTGGGGGTTCCTCTTAGTCATTCTGATGAGGGGTGAATGAGGGAATGTACAGAGTCCAAATTATTGACCACACCCCAAGCAAGATGCACCTGTTTTATAGGGACCTTAGGGTTGTCAGCCTCTTGGATTTCCAGCCTGTCTTCTGGGGGTGGGGACTGCTGTGCTGTTACTCAGGCAACCCTGTTTGGGCAGAGTTGCCCTGCCCTCTGTTGGGGCAGATGGGCTCAGTGAAAACCGGTTTTTGGGGGACTTTTGTTCTCTGGCAGCTTTCCCTGGTGGCTTTCTGTGTCTCTTCCGAGAGTCAGAGCAGAAGTGACCATATCCAAACCTCTATTTCAGAACAGAGAGATTGCAGTCTGTTCTTCAGTGAGCTTTCAAGGCCACACTGTCTCCATTTCTGTCTGTGCTGCTAAAAACCACAGCTTTCTGGGTTGTGCGCCCCATAGCAGCCCTCCCAGCCCTCGCTTCCAGGTTCAGGCATGTCTCTGGCCTTTGTGCTTCTAAAACTGCCAGCCACCCCCAGCTCACATCCTGTGTGTCACCGCAGCTCCATGTTTCAGTCTGGGGGGCTGTCCTAACGTCTTTTCACCACTACTATGGGTCTGTGAGTCTGTGCCTGGTCCCCAGAGCAGGAGCTTTTGTGCTCTAGCAACAGCGCAGGATCCTGGAGGCTCCCTTTCCCTTCCGTTTATCTTCTGATATCTGCCTGCAGATTCACGGCTCCCTGCTTCGTACCTGGAGGCTAGCTGCCTGAGGTAGTCTGTTCATAAAAACCAGCTATATCTTCTTATATCACAGGCTGATTTTGTGGGTGTTCAGAATGGTCTGGTAGATATCCAGCTCAATTCAGGGGACTGATTGAAATAGGGTCCCCTATTCCTCTGCCATCTTCGTGACTCCTCCCTATTTTTTTATTTTTTAGAAGAGTCATGTTTATTTCATTTGACTTATATCTTACATATATATATGTATATTTGTATTTTTTTAAAATTTAAATTCCATTAACATATAATCTGTTATTTGTTTCAGGGGTACAGGTCTTTGATTCCTTAGCCTTATATGATACCCAGTGCTCATTACAACACTTTCCCTCCCCAATGTCCACTAGCCAGTTATACCATCCCCCCACTGACCTCCCTTCCAGCAGCCCTCAGTTCGTTTCCCAAGTTTAAGAGTCTCTTGTGGTTTGTCTCCCTCTCTCGTTTTGTCTTGTTTCATTTTATTTCCTCTCTTCCCCTATGATCCTCTGCCTTGTTTCTTAAATTCCACATATCAGTGAGATCATATGATAATTGTCTTTCTCTGATTGACTTATTTTGCTCAACATAATACCCTCTACTTCCATCGACGTCGTTGCATATGGGAAGATTTCATTTTTTGATGGCTGCATAATATTCCATTGTATATATATACACATCTTCTTTATCCATTCATCTGTCAATGGACATCTGGGTGTTTTCCATAGTTTGGATGTTGTGGACACTGCTGCTTTAAACACTGGGGTGCATGTGCCCCTTCGAATCACTACATTTGTATCTTTGGGGTAAATACCCAGTAAGTGCAATTGCGGGGTTGTAGGGTAGTTCTAGTTTCAACTTTTTGAGGAAACTCCGTACTGATTTCCAGAGTGACTGCACCTTAGTGAACTTTTTTTTTTTAAGATTTTTTTTATTTATTTGACAGAGAGAGATCACAAGTAGGCAGAAAGGCAGGCAGAGAGAGAGGGGGAAGCAGGCTCCCTGTTGAGCAGAGAGCCTGATGCGGGTTCGATCCCAGGACCCTGAGATCATGACCTGAGCTCAAGGCAGAGGCTTAACCCACTGAGCCACCCAGGCGCCCCACCTTAGTGAACTTTTAAAAATCATATTTACTCAGGCTTAATTTACAGACAATAACATATATTCTTTTCAAGTGTGCAGTTCCAGGAGTTCTGAGAAATGCATACAATCATGTTACCAGCACCACAGTCAAGATAAAGAACATTTCATTATCCCCCCAAAGTTCCCTCCAGTCAGGTTGTGGTTAGTCCCTTCTCCTGACACCAGGCAGCCACTGATCTGTTTTTGTTTTTGCCTCTCTCAGTAGGTTTTCTCCTTTTCATTGCTGTGTAGTATTTGTCATACAAATACACTACAGATTGTTTATCTGTTCACTGGTTAGACATTTGGGTTGCTTCCAGTTTTTAGGTATTTGAATGAAACTGCTGTAAATATTTCTGTATAGGTCTTTTTGTAGATAGATGTTTTACTTTTCTTGGACAAATAGAGTAAATTTGGAATGAATTGTTGGCTCAGATGCTATGTGTATGCTAACTTTATAATCAATTGCCAAGCTTTCCCAACGTGCCTGTACTATTTTGCTTTCTAAGTAGCAACGTATGAGTTTTAATTAATTTATATCCTTAGATACACTCGGTGGTATCAATATTTTAAAATTTAGCCATTGTTTTGGGTATGTAGTAATATGTAAATGGTTTAAATTTGAATTTTCATAGTTAGTGTGATGTTAAGCATCTTTTTATGTCTTTCATTATGTATGTCTTCTTTAGTGAGCTTTCCAAATCTTTTGTGCATTTGAAAAATTGAGTTGTTCTTCTCAGGTTGGTTGATAAAGTTCTTTATAAGATTTGCGTATCATAAATATTTCCTCTCAGTCTGCAGCTTTTCCTTTTCTTAAGTGTCTTTTGAAAAGCAGCCTTAATGTATTTTTACATATTGTTTTCTGAATTGCCTGGTTTTTGCTCAAAACCATGTTTTCTTAAAAACTTTTTAGATAGAAAGATAGATACATTTTTGAATGCTTATTAAGAGCATTTTCCAAAAAAATTCCCTTTTTATTTTTTGAACTTTTTTTGTTTTTTTTTTTTAAGATTTTTATTTATTTATCTGACAGAGAGAAACATGGTGAGAGAGGGAACACAAGCAGGGGGAGTGGGTGAGGGAGAAGCAGGCTTCCTGCTGAGCAGGGTGCCCGATGCAGGGCTCAATCCCAGGACTCTGGGATCATGACCTGAGCCAAAGGCAGATGCTTAATGACTGAGCCACCCAGGTGCCCTTATTTTTTAAACTTTTAAAAAAATATTTATTTGAGAGAGAAAGGGAGAGTACAGAGGGAGAATGAGAGGGAGAAGCAGACTCCCTGCTGAGCAGAGAGCCCAATGTGGGACTTGATCCCAGGACCCTAAGATCATGACTTGAGCCAAAGGCAGATGCTTAACCAACTGAGTCACCTACGTGCCCTCTTTTTGTAATACGTAACTTACATATTTACATTTTTCAGTTACTAGGGAAAGTTTAGGAGGTTATATTTTGCAAATGGAAGTATATTCTGTGCGGAAAAGAACTTTCACTTTCTACTTTTACATGGCATGACAAAACAATATAATTGCTGTTATAATTTTCTTTTTTAAAGATTTATTTATTTATTTGACAGAGAGAGAGAGATCACAAGTAGGCAGAGAGGCAGGCAGAGAGAGAGGGGGAAGCAGGCTCCCTGCTGAGCAGAGAGCCCGATTTGGGGCTCGATTTCAGGACCCTGAGATCATGACCTGAGCCGAAGCAGAGGCTTTAACCCACTGAGCCACCCAGGCGCCCCAATTGCTGTTATAATTAAAAGGATATTTTATACTTAGGATATTGTAAAGAAAATTAAAAGCAAATTATAAACTCAGGAAAAGTTGGAATACATATTGAAAGTAAGGAAGGGGCTGCTATTGATTCTGCAAATCAGTAAGGAAAAGGATATTTGAAAATTAAAACTAGGGGTGCCTGGGTGGCTCAGTGGGTTAAACCCTCTGCCTTCTGCTCAGATCATGATCTCAGGGTCCTGGGATCGAGCCCCGCATCGGGCTCTCTGCTCAGCAGGGAGCCTGCTTCCTCCTCTCTCTGCCTGCCTCTCTGCCTACTTGTGATCTCTCTCTCTATGTCAAATAAATAAATAAAAATCTTTAAAATAAATAAATACAAGAACAAACTTAAAAAAAAAGAAAATTAAAACTGGTCAAAGGAAATGAATTAACAGATAACAGCAGAAGAAATATAACTGGCCATTAAACATGAAAATGGATACTCTGCTAACAATAAAAGAAGGAAAAATTAAAATGCCAATGAGGTACTGCTTACCACTTATAAGAGTGGCAAAGGAGAAAGAGATCCATGCTATCCAATGTGGGGAGAAGGCAAAGATGGGATATCATATACTAAACTTATTTTCCACAGAATAGATTGGTAATATCTATCCAGATGTAAAGTATGAATTCTGATGCAAGATTTGGAGAAAAAAGCGTTTTCATGCATTGTGCCTGTACTTCATAGATACCATGTTCCTTACTCCTCTTGCCCCTACAATTTTTTTACAGTCCTTCCCTTGGGGTTCACCTTGGGTTTAAACCTAACTTAGAATTCTGCATCAGTCTCTTTACTGTTTTTCCCACTGTTCATGCTGAATCCCTGTAATGCCTTCATGATTCATTTTGACTAAAACCCAAATGCCTTGCCATGGTTTATGATGTTCCTTGTGATCTGGCCATTGCTTATTTCTTCCCTTCCTCCAGCAGAGTGTCTGAGAGATTTTTACACAGTATGTACATGTACTTTGTTTTCTGTTTAGAATGCTCTTCCCTACTCCCTGGTACCTGTTCCCCCCTCACAAACACGTAGCTCCTTATGCTTAGGTCTCCACTTAAACATTGCTTTTCCAGAGAGGCTTTCTAATAAAGTAGGTCCCTCTCATATGTGCTCCCTCAGCACCTTTTATTCATTGTGAAATTCTGAGCCCCTGTTGTTCTGCTACTAGAATTAAGACTTGAGTTATTTTTAGCGTCAACATTATCATAAAGGAAACTGCTGGGAATACTCAGAACAAAGACTTAGCTTTTTCGAGTTATTCTCATTGGTTGGCCGTTTTTGATCATATTTCTCTAATCCTCAGAAGACATGAAAACATATTGTTTTGGTATTTTCATTCCTTGCCTTTTGAATTGACTATCTTATTTTTACATGGAAATTGACTCTGAAATCGTATAAAGTCATGAAGCTATTAATCTGTACTTGATTGAGTGATAGAGTAATTTTATCACATTTATAAATAAGAATATGCATTTTATTGGAAGGGAAGAGTTATAGATTAGCTTTAGTAAAATTATGTATATATAGTCCTGAGTAGAATTTTCTCTGGCTTTAATTTTGTTTGACCGATACAGTGTTTTGTAAAGTTACTACTAGCTTGCTACCCTTTGGTATGTTTAGACTGGTAAGTGACATATTCTTAATTAATTTTGCACTGGAAATCTATTCTTAAATTTAAAGCTAAAATATTGAAGTAGCTGAAGATTTATTTTGGCATGGAATAAATTAGTATTTTCTGATATTTTCATACAGAAAACTTCGATGGCTCTGCTTCAGGTCTCTTGCTTTCTTGCCCTTTTCCCAGCACTGAATAATATATATTGCATACTGGAAAAGGGCATGCAAATCTAAAACTATATTTTCTGTAATTATTATCATCTTTCATTTCTAAGAATGTAGTAGTCACATTTGACATAGGACTTGAGTTTTTGGAATGGGTGCAGAAAATCAGAAAAGATGTAAGGATGCTTCTCATGAGTGTTTTGGTTAATAGATAATTAAAACATGTGATAAACTTACATTAACTTGACTCGTAATGAATTTGAAATACTCAAGGTATTCAATTCGAGTATATTCATTATAGCTGGCTCCCGAGATCTCATACCTGTCAAATATTAAAGAGACCTTGGAAATAAAGAAGTAATAATAATAATAGCAACTACTCATTTCACGTACTGTGTTAGGTGTCATTATGTATATTATTTTTAATCCTCACCCCAATCCTGTAAGTGTTATTGCTCCAGGTTTTTTCAGTGGAAGACACCAGGACTCAGCAAAGTTATACAGTCAGTGCATGAACTTGTCACAGGAGCACCTCTGCATGGTGCTGCCAACTAGTTACAGCAATTAATTTTCCAAAAGATGGGAAGACTGAACCTGGGGAAGCTGAAGGGCCTGTTCATCATCACACAACTACTTAAAAGCAGAGCGAGGACTTGGATCCCTAGCCTCCTGACTCACATTCCGGTGCACTTTTCGCTACATCAGGACACGCTGGCTCCTGAGCCCCAAGTGACAGTCCCAAACAGCTGTGTTTATCTGTCTTGCATGTCCCAGCTTGTTTTGCTAGCTGAGCAAAAACTACTTAAAAGGATCCTCAATCTTCACCTTCCCATTCCCCTCCACTTACACTCATACACTCCCACTTGCCCCATGAATAACTTCACAGAAAGAATTGTGCAATGTCATTAAGCCTTCCTCTGGTGTCAGAGTTACTCCCTGAGAGAACATTCACTTCCTCATGACTCCAGTTTACTGTCAGATTGGCTTTCCCTCTTTTCTCTTTGATCGGAATCTTAGTTGTTTAGGCAGGAATTTGAGGAGCAGATGTTATACCCCTTGAAGAAGCCCTTTAATTCTCCTTAGTACTGTGTCTAATGACTCCTTAATCCTGTCCTTTTAACTCTGTGGCTAGCAGAATTAAGCGAAGTGAGACGGGAATGATGAGCTTGATGCTTAACTTCTCATTTTAATGTTGACAAAGAGAGCACATGAAAAATAGTGACACAGGGAAAACAGCAAGTTTGCCTATACGGCTGAAGAAGGTGAATATTAGTGTGGGATTGTTGAGATTTTTTATTTCCCTCCAAATATAAATAGAGCAATTTCATAGAGCACATAACCAGAGAAATAGAGCTGCTGACTGTTTTTACTACCTTTTCTTATTAAATTTTGCTCTTCTTTAGATAATTATTTCCAAAGAGAAATAAAAATGATTCACCAGAGAAAGCAAAGTGATCTCATACAGTACTAGATCTTTTATTGTTAGTGAAGAAAATTGAATTCTCCAAAATGAGAGTACTGTTAACAAAGATATACCCTGTGAACCTACTTTAACTTAGCAGTCTGAACTATTTAATTATCAAAAATCTGATCTGCTTGTTTCTATATATATATTATATATTTATATTTATATATATTTATATATATTTATATAAATATTTATATATATTTATGTATAAATGTGTATATAAACAAATTGGACTAAACTGTCCATAATTTTCTCAGTTTCTAATTCATCACTTGGAATTTAGTATATCAGTCTCAGCGTCTAAGAAGTTGAGAGCAATCACACAGCAATTTGAAAAGGGGGAAGTTTATTATAAAGAATTACTAAGAGGATTGGAAAATGAGGTATTGGCTAATAAAAAGTAAAGAGTACTCTAAAGAATACAGGAATAGTGGGGCACCTGGGTGGCTCAGTGGGTTAAAGCCTCTGCCTTCAGCTCAGGTCATAATCACAGGGTCCTGAGATCGAGCCCCGCATCAGGCTCTCTGCTCAGCAGGGAGCCTGCTTTCCCCTCTCTCTCTGCCTGCCTCTCTGCCCACTTGTGATCTCTCTCTCTGTCAAATAAATAAATAAAATCTTAAAAAAAAAAAAAAGAATACAGGAATAGCAGATAAAAGGGGCATCTTTTACCCCTAGGGTGGAGATAAAGCATTCAAGGCAGAGGCCTCCAGGATTGAGATCAAGACATTTGAGAGGACAAGACTTTCGCTCATTAAATGATAAAGAATCTGTTGTGCTCTGACAGCAGAACTTTCCAGAAATCTGTCTCACCAGAGTCATTGTGATAGCACTGCCTGAGGGAGGTTCTGGGGAAGGCTGCTGGATGTTACTGACTCTCAGGTACTTTAGCAGCCTGGCTTAGAGAAGCTGTATAGGCTGCGGGAGTCAGACACTAGAGAAGCCATGTGGGGTGCTGGAGGCCCCCAGGAGGAGCACACTGGACTTAGTCGGGAAAGCCCCTTCCCCTTGCAATGCCTCTCTAGCACCCTCTATCGGCAAAACTTCATGCCACAGGGCAAAGGAAAAATATTTAAAGGGCCTAAATTCATTTTTGCAGAGCAGACAGTGGAGGGTGGATATGGAGCTGTGGGGCAATAAATGAAAAACTGGCAAATCTGGCAAAACATATAATTTTATATCTTATAATGGGCCTCCTTCTGGGTTTAACGTTTAAATTTGGGACCCTGGTCAGAATTTTGCTAAGGACCTCATTCCTTCCCTGCATTTATCATTTAGCATAAGACCAGAGAGGCTTTTCTTTTTAGGAAGGAAGGGCCTGGGCAGTAGCCCCACATTTGCTTTTCTAGGTTTCTCTGTTATGAGCATCTGGTTTGGGAACTTCAATTTCTCATCTACCTTGACCCTTTGATCTGGGGCATTGTGGTAAAATTCCTCACACTGTCACACATTCTAACCTCAGAGTTCACTCAGACCTTTGTTTGAATTATCTTTGCATTGGAATTAGTACTTTGAATTATTGCATCAAGAATGGCTTTTTGAAGAATAAATATTTAAAAAACCGTCAGCTAGAATTTCAGCATTTTAGGAGAAATGGTCAGTATAAATTCTGAGCAGTATTTTCTAGTTAGCAATAGCTAACTAGAAGAAGAAAATCAGTTTCATTGGTAAATATCTGATTTGGATTTGGCGACCAGCCAGGAAGAATAATTCTTTTGTGGCTTAGCCAGATACAGTTAAATTTTGATTTTTGTATATATTCTGTTTCTAGAAGACAAAACTACTGTGATTAATAGTTTTTTCTGCTGAAATATCCATTTATTTCTCGGCCTTGAAATTATAGACTTAGAAAGTAAATCTAAATAAGACTAACTAGCCTAAAATTTTGTTAAAATTGTCTTATCATTGAAATTTATTTTATTTTCAGATTGGCCTTTTAGTGTAAATCAAAGATTTTGACTTTTTTTTTTCCCCAACAGTTACATTCATAAAGGAAGTTATGAAGATAGTTTAAAAAGACAGGTGTTCAATTTTGCTTTTTGATAGAGAAATTTTATATTTGGGGCTTTATTTATTTATTTATTTATTTATATTTGTAGGAAAATCATTTTTTAAAAATTTTTTTATTATTTTTTTATTTTTTAATTAACACATAATGTATTATTTGCCCCAGGGTACATGTCTGTGGATCCTCAGGCTTACACATTTCACAGCACTTACCATAGCACATACCCTCCTCAATGTCCATAACCCAGCCACCCTATCCCTACCCGCCCCTACCCCCCAGCCACCCTCGGTTTGTTTCATGAGTTTAGGAG
>CM052895.1:108238595-108257372 GCA_028534135.1 Potos flavus | reverse complement strand
AATTCAGAGAGATCATATGATAATTGTCTTTCTCTGATTGACTGACTTCGCTTAGCATAATACCCTCCAGTTCCATCCACGTCGTTGCAAATGGCAAGATTTCATTTCTCTTGATGGCTGCATAGTATTCCATTATATATATACCACATCTTCTTTATCCATTCATCTGTTGATGGACATCTAGGTTCTTTCCATAGTTTGGCTATTGTGGACATTGCTGCTATAAACATTCGGATCACTGCATTTGTATCTTTAGGATAAATACCCAGTAGTGCAATTGCTGGGTTGAAGGGTAACTCTATTTTCAACTTTTTGAGGAACCTGCACACTGTTTTCCGGAGTGGCTGCACCAGCTTGCATTTATTTGGGGCTTTATTAAGTTAGCTCTCCAACAGAATTCTTTATGGGTTTGTGTATTAATATCTATTTGAGGTGTTTAATTGTTTGTTTTCCATTCATATTTATTTGGTGATTCCTCTTTTGAGAGAATGGCACCTGAGATAGCATATACCTTTAAGATTGCTTTGATGTGTGCTACTTTACCACGCCATCTCTGAAGAATGTTATAGACTGTGTTTTAGAATGGTGAATAAGAAATTTTTACATGGAGAGTTTACTTCGATATTCATTTCTAAATTTGTAACTGGAAATCACATTTAGGGACTGTACAACTGACTTTTTTTAGTACTAGTACTGTTATCATCCAAATAGACTTTAATAGATTTCATTAGGTTTTCTTTTGTTTTTAAAGAACATTAAAAAAAAAAAATAAAGAATGTTTTAGTTAGTATTTCATTTTTCATTTGTTTTATGAGCCAGTAAGAATCATCTGTTGTTCCAAAGCTGAGACTGTTTTATATTTGTTTCATATTGTTAGCAGCTGCACATGTTCAGTGCACTAGTCACTAGCCATATGTAGCTATTTAAATTTAAATTTAATAAAATTAAAAGTTAAGTTCCTTAGTTGCACTAGCCATGTTTCTAGTGCTCGATAGAAACATGTGGCTAGTGGCTAATGGTTACCATAGTGGGCAATGCAGATGTAAAATATTTCCACCGTCACAGGAAGTGGTATTGGGCAGTGCTGGTCCTATAATATGTAGAATATATTGTAATTGTTGATGTGACAGCTTTCTTTGTCTCAGAAGGTAGATTTTTTTTTCATTTCACAGTCCCAATAATATACTTTATATTGTTAGCCTTTTAAACTTTAGTCATTTGGTGGGTAAGCAATAGTATCTCATTGTACTTTTACTTTTGAATTTTCCTGATGAAAACATGTTTGGAAAAAACAATGTTTTTAAGGTTTTACTTTTGTCTTTGGCTTTCAGCAGTTTTACTGTGATGTGCCTGGGTGTGATTTTGGCTACCCTTTTGGGGTTTACAGTACTTATTGAATCTCTGGGTTAATGTCTTTCATCATTTTTCCAAAATTTTGACAGTCACCTCTTCACATACTGCTTCTCTCTTTTTCCATTCTGCGATTGTATTGTGAGACTTTTTCACCATATATCATACGTACCTTAAACTTTTTCTGCATTTTCTATTTTTTGTCATCATGCTTCAGTCTAAAAATGATCTTTTAAGCATTAATTCTTTGCTGTTAAACCCATCCATTAGTTCTAAATTTCAGTAATTGTAGTTCTCATTCTAAACTTTCTGCATATTTCTCTTTTTAATTTTCAGTTTTATGTATGTATTATATACCTTGTCATTTAATTTCTTAACTACAGTTATTTTAAATTGCACAACTCATAAGATCAATATCCAGTATTCCCAATTTCTGTGAACTTGGATGAAAAATTATTTCTTTTCACTAACCTCTGATTTTTAGCATTTCCTTTAATTATGAAAGTAGGCAACAAAGTCACAGGTGTACCTGCAAAACTTAGATGCTTTCATATTATATTATTAGTATTACAGTCATATTGAAATACAAATTGTTTATGCTCATCACTGCTTTGAAATTACAGTAGTTATTAGACCTACCTCTAGGCAAAGTTACTTGATACATTAGTACAGAAACTCACATATGTCACGAATTTAAAAAATTATTTTTGTAGTTATTTATGTGATAAAGAAATAATGGTTTCCAGTATATGTCTAATGTAGTTTTTTAAATATGTTTAAAAAACATGCTAAGAAGGAGTCCACAGACTTCGGAGTGCAGAATGGTCCAGGCACAAAAAAATGGTTCCATACAGTGTAGGTCAGATTGTGTCATTGCTCAGCTCAAAGTACTCTGATGGATTTCTTCTAATTTCTCCCCAAGAACAAAAGCCAAGGTCCTTTCAGTGGCTTACATGGCCCTCCTTGATCTGCACCACCCTACTTGCTACATTCTGACCTCTCCAACTCCTGTTTGGTTTGCTCACTCTGCTATGGTTACATTGGGGAAATGCCAGATACACTCTTGCTGTGGTTCCTTTCTAGTAGCTGTTGCTGCTTCTTGGTCCTTTCTAGTAGCTGTTGCTTCCCTTGGAAAGGGAGAGCAGATATCAAAATTTCTTTATAATCCACTCCTTCACTTCATAACCTACTCAGTCACTTACTTCCTGACCATATTTACTTAACATATTTATCCCTGTCCCCTTGGTTCACATTTTCTGCCTCCCCGCTAAGTTTTTCCCCATATACTTATTACAGTTTTTCATATTATGTATTTTACTCACTCATTAGTTTAGTATTGATTTTGGGAGTGGGGCTTATCATAGGCTTCTGTTACTGGCAGGGTGGACCTTTGACAATAATAGGTCAATTTTGCAGAGTTGCCGTTGGTCCCATACATAGCTTTCATCCCTTTTTCCACTGCTATTTCACTTATAAACCTATTGCATTAACAGTGGTGTGGATGATGACAAAAGCTAGCTCATGTCAGCTGGCCAAGTCACTTTGTGTGGTTTATTGCCTCTTTCAAAGTTGGTGTTGTCTGGGATTAACATGGGATACAAAGAGTTCATATTTGGTGACATATTTCACATGTCCATCTACATGCATCTTCCCCACACATCTCTGTCTCAATCTCTTCATCTTTTCTAGGCTTTATCTCATATCTTCTGGAGAGCGTGTTTCTCACCAACGTACTTGGTTTTTTGCTCACCCGATTCAATTAGCATGATGTCATCTAGATCACAGACCGGCATGAATTTCTTCAGCTTGTCCAGAAGGTCCAGGTCCCTTTGGACTATGTTAAGACAAAGGGACAGAAAATTAATGTAGCCCTGGCTCAGTCATGCATGTGTGTGCTGCTGTTGGTCACCTGTGAATGTCAACTGCTTTTGGTCTTGCTCCTAATAGAGGTAGAAAAAGATGCTTTACCAGATTGGTCACTGCATACCACTTACCTGGCAGGGACCCATAACCCTGTCTTTGTAGGCTGCCAAAGAGGCCCTTCGGCTTTTTTCACAGTATACGTTTTAATTGGAGATTATTCATCCTTAGCCTTTCATTGTCTTTATTCATTGCGCTGATTACACCCACTAATAGCTATCCAGTTCTAGAGTTGTTTCAGTTCTTACATTTCCTTTACCTCTTGGATGCCTGGAATGCTACACCAGCCAGTACCTTTCCTTTCACAATGAACTTTTAGCAGTTGCACTTGCACTGCTGTTTCACGTCGGGGACTATGTGCTCCCGGTGATGGGGTCCTCGTTACTAGCCACTCGGTAATCTTGGAATTGACTTCATAGGACCACTTTTGATACCAGCTCTCTCAGGTCAGGTTCACCGAAACCATTCTCTAAAATTCCAGGATTTGCATGCAGAAGGTTGGTTGAGGAGTACTTTGGGGATCAACCCCCGAGAGAGAAGGTGCAAGGGAAACACCCTTCAGAAGGCACAGAAATTGCATTGTCACGTAGTTGCAGAAACAACCTCAGCTGATCCCACAGGGATCTGAAGCTGGTCTAATTCTTCCCATGGATCCCAGCCTGAAGCAGAGGACCGGACCATTTTCCTGCACGCTGGCCAGGCATCGAATGTGGGCTGCTTTGGAATGGTAACATAATGTTGTATGAAGGAGTTCAGTTGTTGGCCATCAGCAGACCAAATCTTGGAAGCTGGGGGAATGAGTGGAGTGGTGAGCATGCGAAGGATACTGTAGTTCTGGAGAAATGAAGGAGGAGATGAAAATTTGTTCAAACACTTAGTTGTGTTAGTCTTCCTGAGGAGACTGGAAAGGATGGGATCCACAATATAGGTATTAGATTTGCCTTGAGCGGGAAGAGGTTTACATCCACCATTGTAATCAAAGAGGAGGAGGAAGAGAGGTGTTCAGATGCAGATAAGTTTATGACATTAGTGGGAGGAAGTCGAGGCAGTTGTTGTTTGTTGCTTTTGGGAAAGAGCCAGACAAACCAACAGCTGAAAGAAGCACAGTTGGTTGGGTTGAAGATTTAAGGTGAGTAGATATTTTAGTAGATGCTGTGGTGAGTGGGAAGAGAGTGCTAACAGGATAGCCACTGGTGTTGAGGGCCCCTGTGAGGTTGATGATCTTGATTTTGAAGAATTATCAATTTGCGCAGTTGTGTGACATTTTTTTGGCACTGCTGAATGTAGTGAAAGTGTAAACATTATGCCCAGTGTCTTACAACACTATTTTCTTTTTTCTTTTACATAGCCATCAGATCAAGTCACTGCAGTACAGTAACACAGGAGACATGATTCTTGTTGTATCTGGAAGCTCTCAGGCCAAAGTGATTGACAGAGATGGTTTTGAAGTAATGGAATGTATAAAGGGAGACCAGTATATTGTGGACATGGCAAACACCAAGGTAAGCATTTAACAAAATATTTTATTAAACTTAATTAATTCAGCGCACATTTATTAACAGCTTGATTGAGTTGCTATAATTCACCCTAAAAATTAGTGTCTTGTTTTAAACAATGTATTATTTCTCACAATGTGTTATTTCTCACAATTTCTCCACAATTCTGTGGATTGACCATGAAGTTCTTATGCAGATGGTTTTAATGTTCAAGATGCCTGACTCGGATGATTTATAGTTGGTGCTCTACCCCATGGTATCTAACCTGTTTCCAGCCCTCTCCCTTCCCCACTAGGTGCACATGCATACCTGCGTGCGTGCTCTTTCTCTCTCTCCCACTTTTTCTTTCCACTTGTCTAGTTTGGGCTTTCTAACAGTATGGTGGACTTAGTGGGCTTTGACTTCCTGCTTGATGACTGGGTTCCATGAAAAAGAACATGGAAACTTCAGATTTTATAAGGTCTGGCTTCAAGTCTTATATAGCATTGTAAGGCCAACTCAAATTTGAGGAGAGGAGAGATAGACTCCACCATTTGGTGGGTGAATGACATCCCATTGTAAAAGCTCATATGGGATGGGAGATATGGATGCAGCCATCTTTGGAAATAACATACTGTGAACCTACTATGTACTAGGCTTTAGGACAAGAACGAAAGAGGGTCACATCAACCTTTTATATGAAGAATTTTTAGTGAGATAATTATATTTTTAAAATTATATTAAATATCAGTTAACTATAGCTGCATAAATGCTATCAAACTTAATGGATTATTTATAATTAACATATCTGTGGGATGTCTGGGTGTGGCTCCAAGCTGCTGTTAATGTCTAGGTCTGTTCCAAGTGTCTCTGTTCCTCCTTGCACTAGTGAACTGCCTGAGGGCATGTTTTTCACATGGTGCTGGCAGAAACACAAGAAGGAAACCTGAAACCCCAACTCTGGAGGCACATTTCAGGCCTTTGCTCATGTGTCCATGGACATGCCATTGGCTAGAGCAAATCACATGACCATGGGTAGCAGTGGAGAAATTTGCCCAGGTCTTTAGTGAGAGTAACTGCAGTATCACATGCCAAAGGTTGAGGATACAGGAGAGGTGGTGGATTGGGAACAATAATGCAACCTACCCCAGATATATTACAGTGTCAGTGGATATGGTTGGTGCAGCATTTTGAGCCTCAGTTTTAATTCTGACTTTTACTCCTCTTTGCCTGTCCTAGTACCTTCTAAAACACTTAATACTCAAGGTTTGTAACTACATCAAAATCTAATAGATTTGATTGTCTAAGAAAATACAGTGAATCCTCATTATTTGTGGTTTCTGTGTTTGCTGTAATGTTTTTGTAACCCCCAAATCAATACACAGTGTTTTTGTGGTCCTTTGCAGACATGAGCTTACACAGAGCAGCAGAAAAAAATATGAAAAAGCTGATGCTCTTTCTTCTTGTTTCAGTTCTCACATTGTAATCAGGTGTCCTTTTGTGATCTATGTAGGCCTACATTTCTCCTATTTGGTTCTCCTATTTTGTTGGTGATTTTGCTGCTTAAAATGGCCCCCAAGTATAGTGCTGAAGTGCTGGGGCACTGTCTAGTGTTCCTAAGTGTGGAAAGTCCATGATGTGCCTTGCAGAGAAATACATATTAGATAAGCTTCATTCAGGCATGACTATGAGTTCAATGTTAATGAATTAGGTGTATATATTAAATAATGTTTCCTTAAACAAAAACATAAAGTTATATATTGATTGGTTGTTGAAGATATGACTGGAGTCTTGTATGAACCCAACCCTATATTGGATAATTCAGTATTTACAGAACTTTATAGACCATAACTACTGCAAGTAATGAGAATTGACTATAATCTACATGCTCTAGTTGAGCTGTTGAAATAAATTAATATACTATGTTTCAAACTGCCCTCTGTTGAAACCCAGTGAAGTGCCTCTCAACCCTAATGAGGATCACAGTCTCATGCATTTTTTTGTGTGTGACTGATTGTTTATTGAGTGCCCAGTGTTAGGTGATGCAAACAGAATTCATATACAATTTAAGCATACAATTATATTGCAGTGGGCTTCAGTAGTTTCTTTTTTTCATGTATTTTACTAGAATTTCTCATTCCTTTCTCCTTAAAATCATTGCCCCTAGGATTCCACCAAGGATGATGTTATGAGAGTGATGGTGGTGAGGAAAGAAAGCAGATAGGTCTCTAGGTCACTTTCCTTGTCTTAAACTTAGTTCTGCTTTTATCTGCTTTATTTGAAGCTTTTGGGAGTCCAAAGCTATTTAAGCAACTGGTTTGTGGAAATGAAACCTTTGAAAACTTGTATTTAATTTATTCTTTTTAGTTTGTGCTTACCATTGACAGTATTTCTTTAAAAGTATGAGGAGGTGAAGCTTTTGCCCGTCTCTAAGCTCTTCTTAATTATTTCAGTCACTCAGGGCTTCTTACATTATAGAAAGACTAAGACTGTGGATTTAAATATTAGCCAGTAAAATTTCAAGAAGAAAGGAATCCGGTTAGTTTTGTTTCTGACTATTTCTGAATCTCAGACTTACGGTATATATAGTACATATAATAAGATGATTAGGAAAGTAGGACAAGGATGGGTAAACAAATCTGTACAGAAACACAGGAAATTAAAATTAAAATATTAAGTTACCAGAGTTATTTTTTACCTCCTTGGTTAAATATATTCCTAATTATTTAATTGTTTTTGATGCTATTGTAAATGGGATCATTTTCTTTATTTCTTTTTCAGAAAGTTCATTGTTAGTGTATGGAAACATTGATTTTTTTAATGTTAATTTTGTGTTCTGCAGCGTTACTGAATTTGTTGATTTGATCTAAGAGTTTTTTTGATGAGTTTTAAGGATTTTCTGTATTTCGAATCATGTCATCTGAAATAGAATTTTACCTCTTACTTTCCAATTCTGATATCTTTTATTTCTTTTCTTGTGTGATTGCTCTGGTTTTGACTTCCAGTACAGTCTTGAATAGGAGTAATGAGAGTGGGCACCCTTATCTTGTTCCTTATCTTAGAGGAAAAGCTTTCAACCTTTCACCACTGAGTATGAGAATGGCTGTGGGCTTGTCATATACGGTCTTTATTATGTTGAGATATGTTCCTTCTATGCCTAATATCTGATAAGGGGTTAAAATCCAAAATATATAAAGAACTCCTACAACCCAATAGCAAAACAAAACAAACCCAGTTAAAAAATGGGCAAAAGACCTGAACAGACATTTTCCAACGAAGATGTACTAAAGGCCAACAGGTACATGAAAAGATGCTCAGCATCACTAGTCATTAGGAAAATGCAAATGAAAACCACAGTGAAATATCACCTGAGCCTATTAGAATGGCCGTTATCAAAAAGACAAGAGATAGGGGCGCCTGGGTGGCTCAGTGGGTTAAAGGCTCTGCCTTCGGCTCAGGTCATGATCTCAGGGTCCTGGGATGGAACCCGCATCCGGCTCTCTGCTCAGCAGGGAGCCTGCTTCCCCGTCTCTCTGCCTGCCTCTCTGCCTACTTGTGATCTCTCTCTCTCTGTCAAATAAATAAATAAAATCTTTAAAAAAAAAAAAAAAGACAAGAGATAACAAATGCTGGTGTGGATTTGGAAAAAAGGGAAACCTTGTGCACTGTTGGTGGGATTGAAAACTGGTGCAGCCACTGTGGAAAACAGTATGGAGGATCCTCAGAAAATTACAAATAGAGCTACCATATGATTCAGCAAGTCCCCTTCTGAGAACATATCCAAAGGAAATGAAAACACGAACTTGAAAAGATATCTGCACCTCCATGTTCATAGCAGCAGCATTTGCAATTACTAATGCATGGAAACAGCCAAACAACCTAAGTGTCCATTGATAACTAGATAAAGAAGTTATGATATATAGATAGATAGATAGAGATATCATATATATCTCTATCTACCTATATAATTCAGTCATAAAAGGTGAGGAAATCCTACCATTTGCAACAACTTGAATGGACCTTAAAGGCATTATGCTAAATGAAATAAGTCAGAGAAAGACAAAATACTGTATGATCTTATTTATATGTGGAATCTAAAAAAGAAAAAAAACTCAAACAACCCCCACTCCCTCTGCAGCAAACCACAGAGTCACAGGTAAGATCATCAGATATGTGGTTACCAGAGGCAGAAGGTGGGGAATGAGGGAATTGGAAGAGAGTAGTCAAAAGGTACAAATTTCTAGTTATAAGATAAATAAGTACTAGGGGTATAATCAGGGGTATAATGTACAACATTATGACTATAGTTGTATGATATATAGGAATGTTGTTAAGGAGAGTGAATCTTAAGAGGTATCATTACGAGGAAAACTTTTTTTTTTACTTTTTTCTTTTCTTTATAGTGTATCTGTATGAGATGAGGGATGTTAACTGAACCTATTGTGATAATCATTTCACAATATATGTAAATCATATTATCATGCTTTATGCCTTAAACTTACACAGTGATGTATGTCAATTATTTCTTAATAAAACTAGGAAAAAAATTTAGTTACCAATATGTAGAAAACTACTATACATTGTAACTATCTACTACAACTTCCCCCGCTTGCCTAATATCTCCATTTTGATTTCAAAATCATGGTTAATATTTACTTTCTTCATTTCCCAGAAGCAAATGTAATTAATTGACTATTTACTTGTCTAGGAAATGTTACTGATATCTTAATTGCAGTCTTTGGCTTGAGTAATGGGTTTTGGAAATTCAAGAATTATTATTTGAAAGTAGATTTCATGGGACACTTTTTTTCCTTAACTTTTTAACCTCTTTTCTAATTCCAGAAATAATTAGTAACTTGTGGCCTTACTGGAAGTTGCAATGAATAGAACATTAAAGGAAACAATTAAATACATCTGATCTATTGTGATTAAAATATTATGTCCTTCAAATATAAACAGGCCTCTCTGATTATTAAATTGTTATATCGTTAATTTACATCTCTAATCTTTACATCATTGTCTGTATATGTGCGTATTTTTAAGTGTACTCCTAGTGGTGCAGAAATGCTTTTTTCTGCTATATACTACAACACAGTGCCTTATAGGGAGAGTGATTGTACTTATACCTTAAAAAAATAAAGTTTATTGGGTTTCTAACAGTAATTCCTGTCAACTATTAAAAAATTTGGAAAAAAATTACTCATAATTCTATTACCCAAATATAATCGCTAATAACATTTGTTTCTATATGCCTATACTTTCCTTATGCATCTAAAAAATTTTTTTCTCATCATACCAGGACCTTTGCATCAGTTATTGCTTGGGGCAATGTTTTGCATGTTCTACAGTCTTGGGATTTTGTGCAAATTCTTTAGGGGCTGCAGTAAGGTGGAAGAAGAGGCCTCAGGATAGGGAGTGAGTGGATCTTCCACTTCAGTCAGAGGAGGTCTGGTTTTGTCTGTTTTAGGTGTTGGAGTTTTTCATAAGATATCCTTTGAAGGACGCATGGGTGGCTCGGCTCTGCCTTCAGCTCAGGTCATGATCCCAGGGTCCTGGGATCGAGTCCCATATCCGGCTCCTTGCTTGGCGGGGAGCCTGCTTCTCCCTCCACCTGCTGCTTCTAGCTCTTCTCTCTAGCTCTTGCTCGCTCTCTAATAAATAAATAAATAAAATCTTAAAAAAAAGATATCCTTTGAAAATTAGGTTGGGCTGGTTTTTTAAAATATGAGGATTCCTGGGCTAGAGTTCATGGGATTATTGGTTATTTTATCTGGGGAAAATAGAACCTTACTTCTTTAGGTTTAGATGAGTAATATTAAATCCAACAAAAATCCAACTGAGTAAATTTGAAGATCTAATTATCTTTATTCAATGATTTATGAATTGGGCAGCATCTCATCTAGCAAACAGAAGTTATGAGGAGCTGTACAAAATATAATATTTTTAAAGGCAGAGAAAGGGTGGGACAAGGAACTTATAAATAGAAAAAAAATGGATTATTCCAGCAGGATTATACCTTCTTTTTGGGGGACAAAGGGGTCTATTGGTTGGATTACCTCACTGCTGCTGATCAGGAAATTCCAGACTGACTAGTTAAAATTACATTCTTGGGGGAGTTTGAAACTGTACTTAGGTTAGGTATTAAGTTTCTTTTTGGTGCTGTGAACTTAGTTTAAGTGACTCCATTTTGGGCCTATTGTCTTTTTTTTTTTTTTTTTTAACGTTAGGAAAGTAGGACAAGAATAGACAGGAATCAACCTTTAAGCTATTCAAAATCTCTAATCTCTAAGCTATTTAAAATCTCTAGTTATATTGTCATCTAACACTCATTTATTTTAAACCAGAATATTTGTACTTTACGTCCAGTCAGAAAGTGTTTTCCTTTCTTACTTTAAAGTCTTACACACACACACTTTGCCTGAGATTCAAATGGGGCTCTCCCCATAAATGTGTGACTATTAAATTTCAATTCTTCATTAAGAAGTGTTCTTATACATCAAAACTCCATAACAAATCAGTATTAAGTTAAATTAAAAAGTATTTTCATAGATTATTAATAAGTGAATGCCCATGATTGTAATCTTATAATTTCATTTATTAAACTTCCTTTTATCAATTCATCCAGAGTTGATATTGTTAAGTGAAATTCCTTTGGATTGTCTTCAACCCTTTTCTTTTCTTTTTTTTTTTTAAGATTTTATTTATTTATTTGACAGAGAGAGAGAGATCACAAGTAGGCAGAGAGGCAGGCAGAGAGAGAGGGGGAAGCAGGTTCCCCACCAAGCAGAGAGCCCAATGTGGGGCTCGATCCCAGGACCCTGAGATCATGACCTGAGCCGAAGGCAGAGGCTTTAACCCACTGAGCCACCCAGGCGCCCCTTCAACCCTTTTCAACATTAAAACAATTCTGTTACATTTCTTTCTTAACTGCATGATTAAGTTGGGAGAGGACAGGCTCAGGGGACCCTAGAATCCTTGGACCTTTAACTGGACAATTCCTCCATGAATGTACTGTAATTATGGAAATTAGAAGCTTTATAAATAATTACAGGAAAAACATGTTTTCAAATAGCTTTATTTATATTTGAATAGTACACATAGTTATTCTGATATCCAGCCACTCCAAAAATTTGCTATTGCAAATTTGGAGATGAAGCATATTAGTCATTTCCTTTTAATGGTAAATCCTGTTTCCTAAGAAGTAAAACATTTTAACTGAATTCTAGGTATATTTTTGTTTCCAAAAGCAGTGTTAACTGATGGTTTTAACCACAAATATAAACTCTAAAAAGTGCAGTGATCGGAAGTACATTGTGTTTCTTTCCAATTTCTGAATATTTTCAGAGCTTTTTATCTAACAGAAACTCCCTAACACTGGTTTCTATCCTTTTGACATATCCCCATCACTTTGGGGATAATTTCTTACATTTTGGTACAACAAAATGTTCTTGGCTCATCTTGTACTTTGCCTGCTCTGATGTTACCCATTTCTCCATTGATCCATGGCTCCTTTTGTTTTTTTAAGATTTTATTTATTTATTTGACAGAGGGAAAGAGAGAGAGAGAGAGAGAGAGAGAGAGAGAGCACAAGCAGGGGGAGAAGCAAAGGGAGAGGGAGAAGCAGGCTCCCTGCAGAGCAGGGGAAGCTCGATATGGGACTTGATCCCAGGACTCCAGGATCATGACCTGAGCTGAAGACAGTGGCTTAACCAATGGAGCCACCCAGGTGCCCGATCCATGGTTCCTTTTAATAGGGAATTCTTTTTACAAATCTGGATCTGGGCCCTGGATATGTTCACTGATGCTGGGGTGTCATTGCTTCTACACTGCTTCAGAAGAGCAAGCTGGAATGGAAGATCAACCAACTACATATATGTGTATATGTATATATGTGTGTGTATATATGTATGTATTTATGTGTGTGTGTGTATAAAATCATGAGTTCACACTGATACATCCAGTAATCCTAATCTAACTTCCTAGCCTTTCTCCATTCCATTTTTGTATTTCACTTCTTCAACAGTAAGAAGTTTGGCTTCCAGCATCATCTTACTCTCATTCATTTGTTCATTGCTACCATTCATAGAAAGTAGTTTTAGAATTTCAACACTCATAGTCCTGATTGTAGGCAGAATTCTAAGATGGCACCCAAGATTCTCTGCTCCTCCCCTTGAGTGCGGATGTGAACTATGAGCAGGAGGCAGTACTCTGTGATTAGGTTGTATTGTGTGGCAGTTAAGAAAGGAAGATTATCTTCAGTGGGTCGAGCTACTGGGCCCTTAAAGGGATTGAGCCTTTCCTGCAAAAGAGATTTGAAGTGTGGGAGGGATTTGACTTGAGGGAGCGTCTCTGTTGCTGGCTTTGAAGTTGTAAGCAGAACTTACCTGATGAAGTTGGATATGTAGCTAAGGCAATTTCTGAGCCAAGTGTTGAGTGAGGATACTGCCTGATTTCTTCTTGCTGCTTATAAAAAATATCAGAGAATAAAGTTAAACTGAAAGAAGTTTTATTAAAAGGGAACCAGGACTAGATGATTTAGTTAATTTTGAGCCTATCTAGATGGCAAATAATGTTAAAATGAAGAAATTGCTTCTGAAAGTGTGGTTCAGAGAAGAAACCAAGCGTGTACATATAACCTTTTGCTAAAACTTCTGAAAGATCATAAGGTCAGATTATTCAGTTACACCAAAGGCTTTTTCAAGAAATTAATGTGTGCTTCACAGATTTTCTCAATCAAACCAGGTGACCTCTAGGAAGCTTAAGGATATTACTCCTTAGCCATTTCAACTGGAGTTACAGATAAAGAGGAGATTATTTTGCAAAGATTTGCAGGCATAGCTTTTGTCTAATTTAGATTCAATATGAGCAAGCTTCTCATTTGTTGGATTTGAAGATGGAGGAATCCATGTGGCAAGGAGAGCACACAGCTTCTAATCACTGAGAGTAGCCTCCAGCTGACAGCAAGGAAATGGGCATCTCAGTCCTATAATTACAAAGAACTTGGATTCTACCAGTGACCTCAATGAACTTGGAAGCAGATTCCTCCCCCGAAACTTGAGAGAGGAATGCAGCCCTACCACAATCCTGATTTCAGTCTATGAGACCCTAAGCAAAGAATCCAGCTACTTCGTGATGGACTTTTGACCTCCTAAACTGTTAGTGTCTTAGGCCACCTCCAATTTGTTAGTTAAGTTTGTGGTGATTTGTTACACAGCATGGATAACTAACATAGTTCTGCTAAAACCAAACATACTAAGTAATAATGCAAGTCCATGAGGAGATCGTAGTGGTTATGATCACATGGAAGAGGAGGAGTTGGCTTCCCATGGGAGGAGGGAATATATTTACACTGAGAATGGAGGGATTGTAGAGGGCTCATATCCAGATATGTTTATAGGTTGTGGGTCTTAGGTAGGAAACTACAAGTGTCATTAATTTTGTGTTGGGAGATGTTGGGATGAAGCCTTCAGTAAGATAGTAAAGACTTAGAATAGCTATTGACGGTTGTGAGGAAAAATGACTAGAAGAACTATGGGAGCTTTAAGGGCTATAGAATGTAAATTTGCAGAGACAATCATTCTGCCTATTTCTATGATGTTCTTGAGTCTTATTCAGGAGCATGGGTGTTTGAATGGAATATAGTGATGAGGAGGAGGGAGTTACTCCAGAATAAAAGTTGTTCATTATAGGTAAAGCAAAAAGACTTTCAGATTTATGCCTGAGGAGTGCATGATAATGAAAATAAAGAAAATTGAAGAACTGAAAGATAGGAGGTTATGGGACCAGTAAATGGAATATCCAGAGCCCAGAATATATCAGCTGAAAAATATTTGTTAAATCCATAAATATTGGAAATTCATGGTTTCAGAAAAGGAACTATTTGTGGTAATGGCAGAGTTAGCTATAGTTGGGACTGCTGAAATAAATTGGAAGAGGTCATTGGAGTTGAGTAGTTCACAGAAGAATGAATTTCTCTTGAATATATTCAAATGGATTTTAAAATCTCTCAAGAATTAGAAAAACTTAGACTTCAGAGTCTTTGATTCATAGAAGGAAATGACTAAGAGTAGGGATGGATTACAACAGGGTGTCAGCACACTGCAGCCTGTGGGCCAAATCTAGCCTGCACCCTGTTTTTGTAAATAAAAGTTTTATTGGAAACCGCCATGCCTGTTCTTTTACTCTTGTCTGTGGCTGCTTTTGTGCTTCAGTGGTAGACTTGAAGAGTTGCAGCAGAGACCATGTGGCCTGCAAAGCTTAAAATACTCATTATCTGGCCCGTTAGAAAAAAAAAGTTTGCCAACTCCTGCATTAAAGCTGTGAACATTTTGTGCAGCAAAATGTATGCACACAAAATTTTGCTGACAATCTTAGGAACTTTTGTGATTCCTAACAGCCAAAGAACGGCCTCCCGGTTAAGAAGAACTTTTGAATCAAAGTTCACACTATGTTCTCTGCTACATTCCATCTTATCCTGTGAGTCGCCTCTGTTAGTTGGCTCACCATGCCAAAGACATGGGCACTTCCATTTTGGTGGGTCACAGAGCCTCACCTCATTCAGTGACCACAGATGGCACTGCATCAGAGCAGCCGTTTACGGTTTTTGTCATGTGGCAGCCACATGAGTGGCTGAGTATGTACAGATTAGTACAAATCAGCACACATTGCCCCGCGCCCCCACCCCGTCTGCATGTGTGTGTGTGTTTGTGTGTGCGTGTGTGTTTAGAGGACCAGTATTGATCATGGTTCAGTAATGTCCTCTCTTTAGGGAAAGTATAACATTTTTGAGAAACAAATGGATGCTTAATTCTTCTAGGCTATTTCTAGTTAAGTCTGTTAAATAAAGGAAGGGATTTTTTTTTTTTTTTTTTCCAGGAGTGCCTATGTTTAGATAAGGGAGAAAGAGAGAAAACCTAGTTTGTTTGATGAAAAACTGTTTTAGTCACTGGCTGTTCTTTAATAGGTGTCACTTTAAAATTTTTTCCGCTAATGTTAGCCACGGTACTGAATCTGTTTGGATTCATTTAAGAATCCTTAGTTGAACTTGATTTTTGTTATGACTAATTTTGGTCACTGTTTTAACACAAGGGTACTTAACATTCCCATTGTCTTTGTCATGCTCCTATCTTACAAACAAGAAACAACATTCATAGTCTTTTAGATTTTTTACAGTTTCACCTACTTGTGTTCATATTCTAGGTGCTCAGCAGCTAAGGTGCCCACATGTCCTTTTGATCTTTTGGTCATTTTCTGTTGGTCCTCTTAAAAATATCCTTTATATTCCAAGATGCTATTTCAACTCCAGTCAGCAAATATCAGTAAAAATCCTGTTTTCTGGGGCTTGCCTTCAGGACCCAAATTCAGGTCTTGGTGAATTGCTGGGTTGCTGCTCGGACTAAGTATTAGAAGTGAGGTTCTCAGGACTAGATTGAGCAGCATCCATCTGTAGAGTCCCTGAGTCTGGGAGTGGGAGAGGAAAACGGTAAATGGGAACTGACTGGGGTGTAAGCAGACTATGCGTTAGATGACAGGGCCCAGGAGAGATGTCAATGGGGATGGAGCTCAGTTGGGCAGAGGAGGAGAGTGCAGCAGACGTGGAGGAGTCTATAAGATGGAGGAAGCCAAGGCAGGTTAGGCTCTCTGCTTTGAGGCTCTCTATCCTGTTCCATAGCTATGGGTATATCCTTTCACTAATACCACACTGCCTTGATTATTGCATCTTTTTAGTGTATCTTAAAATTTGGTGGTGTGTTCGGGTATGGGTAGTTAAGCATCTGCCTTCGGCTCAGGTCATGATCCCAGGGTCCTGGGATCAAGTCCCTTGTTGGGCTCCCTGCTCATCGGGAAGTCTGCTTCTCCCTCTCCCTCTGCCCCTCCTCCCTGCTCATTCTCTCTGTCTTTCAAATAAATAAATAAAATCTTTAAAAAATTTGATGGTGTGCTCCAACTTTGCTCTTTGTCTTAAATTGTTTGGGCTATTTTAATTTCTTTTTAAAAAAGTTTTTACTTTAATTCCAGTTAACATACATCGTTATGTAGTTTCAGGTGTACAATATAGTGATTCATCACTTACATACATCTCCTGGTGCTCATCGTGACAAGTGTACTCCTTGATCCCCATCACCTATTTCACCCATTCCTCACCCACCTCCCCTCTGGTAAGCATCAGTTTGTTCTCTATAAAGAGTCTGTTTCTTGGTTTCTCATTCTCTCTCTCTTCTCCTTTGCTCATTTGCTTCATTTCTTAAATTCCACATAAAAGTGAAATCATAAGGTATTTGTCTTTCTGTGACTGGCTTTTTTCACTTAGCATTATACTCTCTAGCTCCATCCGTGTCCTTACATATGGCAAAATTTCATTCTTTTTTATGGCCAAATAATATTCCATTATATGTAGGTATATATCTATATCTATATATCTATGTATGTATATATCTCATCTCTTCTTTATCCATTCATCAACACATCAGTACATTCATCAATACACTTGCACTGCTTCCACAGTTTGGTTATTGTAAATAGTGGTGCTATAAACATAGGGATGCATATTCCTTTGAATTAGTATTTTTGTATTCTTTGGGTAAATACCCAGTAGTATGATTGCTGGATCATAGGGTAGTTCTGTTTTTAACTTTCTGACAACCTCCATACTATTTTCCAGAGTGGCTGCACCAGTTTATATTCCCACCAATAGTGCACGAGGGTTCCTTTTTGTCCTCATCTTCACCAATATTTGTTGTTTCTTGAGTTGTTGATTTTAGCCATTCTGACAAGTGTGAATTGATATCTCATTGTAGTTTTGATATTGGGCCCTTTTAGTTTCTTTACTTTTTCACATACATTTTAGAATTATCCTGTCTATACATATGAAGAATCCTGCTAGGATTTTGTTTGAAATTATTTTGAATCTAAAGATCATTTGAGAGGTGCCTGGGTGGCTCCATTAGTTAAGTGTCTGACTCTTGATTTCAGCTCAGGTCATGATCTCAGGGTAGTGGGATCAAACCCCTTGTTGGGCTCTGTCCTGGGTGTGAAGCGTGCTTAAGATTCTTTCTCTCTCCCTGTGCCCTCCCCCTGCTGTCTGATTGAGTACTCTCTTTCTCTCGCTCTCTGAAAAAAAATTAAAAAAAAATTTTTTTTTTAATTAAAGGTCATTTGGAGAGAATTGGTATCTTAACTATATGGAGGCTTTCAGTTCATCCACAGCAATAGATCTTTCATTTTTTAGGTATTTTTTTTCTTTTATTCAGGTTTTATAGTTTTTAGCATAGAGCTCCTTAACAGATTTCATTAAATTCATACTTAATAATTTCATTTTTTAAGCCATTATAAATGGTATCATTTAAAAATGCCTAGTAGAATTTGCCAATATAGCCTGGGGTTTTCTTTTCCCTTTTTTCCAAAAAATTTAAACTATGAATTCTATTTATTTAATAAGTATAGAACTATTCATGTTATTTCTTTGTTTTTGGGTTGAGTTCTGATAGTTTATGACTTTCATGGAATCGGTCCATTCCTCTAAATTAGCAAATTCATGTACATAGAATTTTTAGTAATATTTCTTTAGGGTCATTGCTCATGTATTTTTTCTTTCTGTTGGCAATTTATATCTTCTCTTTTCTCTTGGTCTGGCTAGAAGTTTTTCAATTTATCTCATTCATTTGTATTTCTTTGCTGTAGTTCTGTTTTTAACATTGATTTCTGTTCTTATGCTTTCTTTCTTTTTTTTTTTTTTTAAAGATTTTATTTATTTATTTGACAGACAGAGAGAGAGCACAAGTAGGCAGAGCGGCAGGCAGAGGGAGAGGGAGAAGCAGGCTCTCCGCTGAGTAGGAAGCCCGATACAGGGCTCGATCTGAGGACCTGGGGATCATGACCTGAGCTGAAGGCAGACACTTAACCGACCAAGCCACCCAAGGCACCCTGTTCTTATGCTTTCTTTCCTTTTGCTTGCTTTTCCTAGTTTTCTAATTCCTAATATTTTAAGGTGGATGCTTTAATTATAGAGACTTGCCTTATCTTTTTTTTTTTT
>CM052895.1:108218198-108238095 GCA_028534135.1 Potos flavus | reverse complement strand
ACCAAGAATCATAAGATACCTGGGAATAAACCTAACCAAAAAGGTAAAGGATCTGTACTCGAGGAACTACAGAACACTCATGAAAGAAATTGAAGAAGACACAAAAAGGTGGAAAAGCATTCGATGCTCATGGATTGGAAGAATAAACATTGTTAAAATGTCTATACTGCCCAGAGCAATCTATACTTTCAATGCCATCCCAATCAAAATTCCACTAGCATTTTTCAAAGGGCTGAAACAAACAATCCTAAAATTTGTATGGAACCAGAAAAGACCCCGAATTGCTAAGGAAATGTTGAAAAAGGAAAACAAAGCTAGGGGCATCATATTGCCTGATTTCAAGCTTTATTACAAAGCTGTGATCACCAAGACAGCATTTGCTTAATTCTTCATTGTAATGAAAGCAGTTTCAGAATTCTTAATGCATACCACTGCAAAAGAGAAACAAATGTATTAACTAGAATTCAACATTTATTTATAGTTCTTTTGGTCTTTTTTTTTTTTTAAAGATTTTATTTATTTATTTGACAGAGAGAGACATAGCGAGAGAGGGAACCCAAGCAGGGGGAGTGGAAGAGGGAGAAGCAGGCTTGATCCCAGGACCTTGGGATCATGACCTGAGCCGAAGGCAGTCATTTAACGATTGAGCCACCCAGGTGCCCCCTGTTCTTTTGGTCTTTAGCTTGAGAGTATATACTAGTTTTTTAAGACTGCTGTAATAAATTACCACACACTTGATAGCTTAAAACAACAGAAATTCTTTCTTTCTTTCTTTCTTTCTTTCTTTCTTTCTTTCTTTCTTTCTTTCTTTCTTTCTTTCTTTCTTTCTTTCTTTCTTTCTTTTATTATTTTTTTAAATTAAAGCATAATGTATTATTTGCCCCAGGGTACATGTCTGTGGATCCTCAGGCTTACACATTTCACAGCACTTACCATAGCACATACCCTCCTCAATGTTCATAACCCAACCACCCTATCCCTACCCGCCCCTACCCCCCAGCCACCCTCGGTTTGTTTCATGAGTTTAGGAGTCTCTTATGGTTTGTCTCCTTCCTGATCCCCTCTAAAACAACAGAAATTCTTGCACAGTTCTGGAGGCCAGAAGTCTTGGAATCAAGGTATTAGCACAGCCATGCTCCCTCCAGTGGCTCTAGGGGAATCCTTCCTTGCCAAGCCTATCCCAGCTTCTGGTGATTCCAGGCATTCCTTGGCTTGTGGCTGCATAATCCAGTCTCTTGTCTCTCTGCCTCCTCTTCACAGAGCTTTCTCTTCCTTGTGTCTTCTCTTCTCACTCTTAAGGTCACATTCACAGCTTCCAGTGACGAGGACATGATTAGATCTTTTGGGGGGGGGGAACCACCATTTATTCCAGTACAGAGTATATAGTCACTTGGGTTATTATCTTCTGTTTATTCTTTCAGTGTATTTGTTGTTCATTTGAAATACAGTAGGGTTCATTTGTTTCTGCTTATGTTGAATTTTAGGTTCCTCTCAGCCTTATTCATTTGTTTTTGAATATGCAAAACATCAATAGTTTCAGAAGTCTAATAAGTTAATAGATATAGAATTAAAAATTGTGGTGACTGTAATTAAGGAAATGGACAGATACTTGGGTGGAGAACAAGAGAATAGGCCATACATTCTTAGATATAGGCCAGGTCGTATTATTTGAGTAAGTACTACATAAACTGAGACTGGAGGAATGAGAAGCCAGTCATGTAAAAGTGGAAAAAAAGAGCTTTCCCACAAATGGAAAAGCATGTGAGAGGCCTTGATGAAGGGAAAGAGCTAGATGTAGTAGAGGAGATGAAAGAAGCCCAGCAGATTAGTGCCTGTTGGGGAAGAGGAAATACAAAATAAGTGCAGTTGTAAAGAAAGCAGGAGCCGGAACGTGTGAGTTGTTGTAGGCTGTGTGAAGAGGCTGGAGAGCCAGGGGAGAACAATAAGCATTGGCAATTTTAGAAGTGTATGTATATATATATATATATATGTATACACTTCTGTGTGTGTGTATAAATATGTGTGTATATAAATATATATATATGTGTATATATATATATATTTAAAATTTATTTGTTTATTAGAGACAGTGTGAGCACTGTGTGTGCAGGGGCAGATAGAGAGGGAGAGAGAATCCTAAGCAGACTCTGCTGAGTGTGGAGTGCAATGTGGGGCTTGATCTCACGACCCCAAGATCATGACCTGGGCCGAAACCAAGAGTTGGACACTTCACCAACTGTGCCACCCAAGGATATTTTTAAAAGACTGTATTGATTGCTTGGTGGAGCACATGAGGCAAGAATAAAAGTGGAGACAAATGGCGGACCTGTTACAGTATACAGTAACTGAATGAGTAACTGCATGAGGCAATGTTGGCTCCTGAAAGAATGGTGAGGTGAATAAGGAGAAAAATGGATAGACTGAAGATGTATTTTGCGTTGTACTGACAAGACTAGCTAGGGGATTGAATTTGGATGGAGAGAGGGTTTTAGGCTTATGGTTGTTGGAGTATTTAAGGTTGATCTCCAAGTTTGTAGCTTTAGCAACTATGAAAGAAGTTGATTGCAAATGAAGTGGACATTAAGAATCAAGATTTCCCTGTTGGCCTACTATTATGTTTGAAATTCTTATGCAAATGTAAGTGTTGATAGTTAAATATACAATCGTAAGCTCAGGAGAGAAAATGGAATGTCAAACCTCCTATCTAGCCCCGTTACTTCAGTTCATGCTTCCCTATTGCACATCTCTGGTCCATGTTTGTACCCTGTCAGCATAAGCAAATTGTCAGGAGTTGGCCAGATCCTGTTTGAGGTATTGTGGGCAATTTGAACTATAGATGTTCTTCAGGTTTATATGTGGGTACTCCAGTTCCAGTTCATTCTTTCCAGAGAGCTACAGTTTTTGTCCTTCTAAGTCATTTAAATATGTACATTTTGCTTCTTATAGCATAGCTTTATTTTGGACTGTTACAGAAAAAGAGATTTTGCCATTATTAGGTATTAGGCTCTTTTCTGCCTCATCTGAACGTACTGTATGAGATCACTCTAGCTGACTTTGCACCTGGAAAGGAAGTGTGTGTGTGTATATTCATGTTTGGTATGTACTCTGTGGTTGATTTGGTGTGTATGTCAGTTCGTGTACCAACATTATATTGTTTTAATTACAGTATTTTTATATTATGCCCTATAATTAGTAGAGCTAATCTTCTTGAATCATTTTAAAGATATTTTTCCTTTTCTCACATATTTATTTTTATAGGTGTAGAATCAAGATTGTTGACACATTTTTAAGAAGTGTGGATTTTTTTCCCTCAACCTCTTGCTTTTGCCTTCATTATTTGTAAATACTTCGTATTCTTATTTTCCATTGGGAAAAGAGTCTTTAAAGAAAGGCCTCTCTGTCTCTTATTATGATTTTTCCATTTGTTTCTTAAAGAGAGGCTGTCAGTTTCCTTTCTATTTCCTTCCTTATTAAGCACCTGTTTTATGTAAGTGCTGTGTTAATTTCTGGGCAGAGGAGTTATACAGTGAATTAAACAAAGTGAAATAAAGAAAGCATATTATGAAATAAAATTGGGAGAGTATACAATGCTTGTAATTAAAATAGTGTGCTCTTGGAAGGACTAAAAAGTTACTTTTAAGTATGATATGTCAGTTTCTGGTCATTTTATTTATTTTTAAGAATTTTTTAAAATATCTTTTTTCCTATATTTTTATTTTTTAAGGGTCATACAGCAATGCTTCATACTGGTTCATGGCATCCCAAAATAAAGGGAGAATTTATGACTTGCTCAAATGATGCGTGAGTACAGCTGATAATTCATCTAATATATTCATATCTTTCAATATTTTCTTTTAACATTTGCATTGTAACAAACTCGCCAGTGAAGTAGGAGATAGAGTATTAGGAATCCTGATGTTTACATATTCTTGTTCTTAACTTTACTTTGATTTTACCTGATAGTATAAGGTTTGTTTAAATAAATATGGACACTATGAAAAAGAAAGTTGGTATAAATTCTAGCACAGTTTATTAGGGAGCTCAGTGGATCAGACTGATGGTATTAAGTGGGCTCAAATGACTTTGAAGTTGTGACTAATAATTTGTTACTTTTTATAGTAAAGATTGATATCTTTCTGAGTGTAATACCTAATATAAGTTTATTATTTAAGTGATTGCTTTTTAGAAATAATAACTGAAAAAATTGTTTAAATGTTTGTTAAGATTCTTTTGCATTATATCTGTTAGCCTGGGACTCAGGAATATTACAGGGACTATTTGAGCAGCTTTTTCCTATATTGTTATATTGTATGATTAATTTTTAGTATTCAGAATAGTTCATAAGAATGCACTATTTATAGTATTATAAATTATAATGGAAAACCTTACAAATTAAAAAATATGGATGGTGTTATTTAGGTGAAACACTATATTTTAGATTAAAAAGATTGTTGTTTTTAGGTTATTTTATCTCATCTTTTTGCTATCTGATATTTATAATTTGCCATATTTACCTTCAAAATTCCTGTTCACATTCTTGCATAGTATATGTTTTCTGGCGTTGATCTTTAGGATAAGAGACAAAAGACATAATTTCACTTCCATACCACAATTTAAAAATTAATGTGATCTAAAGGGAACTAAAATTTGGGAATCTATACAGAATATGACTGGAACAGGATAATACAATTTGATTAGAATTTCTGGTAAATAGTACTATGCAGTTCTAATTTCTTTTTTATCTTTGTCTTATTTTCTTTCCAAAACTTAAATTATGTATGTTTAAAGTGACATTCCTTACTTCAGCAAATCAAATATCTGATTTCTTCAGGAATTAAACTTAGCAGGTAATCTAAATTAATAGTATCCCATGACCAAGTAAGGTTTATTCTAGGAATGCAACGATATTTTATAATTAGGAAATTTTGCCATCAAGAAATTTTCAATGTAACTCATTATTAAATAAGTGAAAAGTTACAAATCACATGTTATATTATATAATATCGACATTTGATAAAATTTAGTAGTCTTTCCCAGTAGAAATTCTAAGTAAAATAGGAATAAGAAGAAATTAGCAAAACCTGTTAAAAATTAATTTCCAAAATTTTATTTTTTTTTTTTAAAGCTTTTATTTATTTATTTCTCAGAGAGAAAGAGAGCGAGCACAAGCAGGGGGCAGAGGCAGGCAGAGGGAGCAGCAGGCTCCCCACTGAGCAAGGAGCCTGATGTGGGACTCGATCCCAGGACCCTGGGATCATGACCTGAGCTGAAGGCAGACACTTAATTGACTGAGCCACCCAGGTGTCCCTTAATCACCAAAATTTAAAGTAAATATTGTATTATATATTGGAGTATTGGAGCTATTTGCATTTGAAAAGAAGACAAGAAAATAAAAAGACAAAGATGCCCACAACTATTTAGACCCTTTATGCAGTGTAGATTTAGAGACTTTATACGGCGTAGTAAAATAAGAAAATAAATAAATTGATAGAAGTGTTGGAAGAAAACAACTATTAAAGAATAGAGGAGCCAGGCTATTGTGCTTAAAAACTTAGGCTGAAGTAAGCAATTGAAAAAAAAACAAATAATTTTTGTTCTCCAAACTACTAAGGATCATGGTAAGTGGTAGACTCTCATAGTTGCTAACACAATAACTTTATGATCTCTGTAGAAGCTTATCCCAAATTGATTTCCAGGATATGTAAATCTGTAGTTTAAAGATCTTTATTTATTTATTTATTTGACACAGAGAGAGAGCGATCACAAGTAGGCAGAGAGGCAGGCAGAGAGAGAGGGGGAAGCAGGCTCCTTGCTGAGCAGAGAGCCCGATGCGGGGCTTGATCCCAGGACCCTGAGATCATGACCTGAGCCGAAGGCAGAGGCTTTAACCCACTGAGCCACCCAGGCGCCCCTGTAAATTTGTAGTTTAAAGAAAGGCATTCCGTGGTCAGATAATTTTGAGAAACTTTGAATGTTATATTCCCAGGCTAGTGATCCACAGTAAACATTTAAATAGTTTGTATAGGGTTTAAAGAAACCTGTTTAACTTTGTTAATCCTTTGAACAATAGTTTGGATAAAGTTCTAATGCATGACATCATTTTACTGGGTATAAAATGTAGTTCATTCCATTCTTTGAAAGAGTAAGTCGTCAGTTCCCTTCCCAGTCACTGATGTACTAGTATATTGTATCTTTGAAAATGTGCTCCAGTTTCTTTTTATACTGTGCAAATTGGGCTTTTTTGTCCATATTTTTATATGAAGATCAGTGGACTTTAATCATTGACCCCAATTATACATACTCTTTGCCACCTTTTATTTATTTATTTCTTTGTTTGTATGTTTATAGATTTATTTATTTTAGAGAGTGTGTGTGCATACAGGGAGGGAGGGGCAGAGGGAGTGGGAGAGAATCTCAAACAGACTCTGCATTGAGTGTGGAGCCTGATTCAGGGCTCGATCTCACTGATTTCACCACCCTGAGATTATGACCTGAGCTGAAATGAAGAGTTGGATGCTCAACTGACTAAGCCACCCAGGTGCCCCTCTTTACCACCTTTTAGAAAAATCTACCATTAATAAGTTCAGATTGTTCGTAGTTAGAGTGACTTTCCCTTGGCCTTTGACTTTGAGGGTAGTAGTAATTAGTAATGGGCTAAGCTGTGGGACATGAGCCCAGATACCTAGTTCAATCAACAAATACAGTGTGCTCAGTGTGTGCCAGGTACTCCTGGATATGGTCTAAGTCTCTGCCTTCATGATGCTTACATTTCAGTGGAAGTGAGTGCTTGGAGACAATGTACAGATGCACTAATAAATTAATACAGTTTTACGTAGTAATAAGTGTTGAGAATAAAACAAAGTAAAGCAAAAGGGTAGAGAGAGAGGGATGGTAGAAGTGTCTATTGTATGTAGTCAGAGAGAGCCTCTGAGGAGGTGACCTTTTAGTTGAGAATTACACCATGCACAGAAGGCAGCCTCAGCAGAGAGAGTTTCCAGGCCAAAATGGCAGCATAATTCAAGACCTTAAGAAGGGAACGTATAAGAGCATATTGGAGAGGCACGAAGTCTGGTTTTGTTGACATTTGGTAGATTGACAGAAAAGGTAGCACTAACAGGAAGTAAATTTGGAGGGGAAGGCAGGAACTAGATCATATAAGTTGTCTATGGTATAAAGGGTTAAAATTTTAATGTAATTATAAGTCCAGCCAATAAAGAGTCCTAAGTCTGCCCTGTAGTATTATTGAAAATCAAAACCATAGGAATGCTCACTTTACAGGGTATTAAAATTTTCCACTGACCTTGGCATAATAAAGGCCATGAATGAATATCATACTCAATGGGGAGAAACTGAGAACTTTACCTGTAAGGTCAGGAATAAGACAAGGATGTTCACTCTCATCACTTTTATTGAACCTAGTACTGGAAGTCCTAGCCATAGCAATCAAACAAACAAAAAGAAATAAAAGGTATCCAAATTGGTAAAGAAGAAGTAAAACTTTCACTATTTGCAGATGACATAATACTATGTATAGAAAACCCTAAAGATTCCACCAAAAAAACTATAAGAACTGATAAATGAATTTAGTAAGGTCACAGGATACAAAGTCAATGTATAGAAATCTGTTGCATTTCTATACACTAATAATGAAGCAACAGAACGAGAAATTAAGAAAGCAATCCTATTTACAATTACACCAAAAATAATAAAATACCTAGGAATAAACTTAACCAAGAAGGTGAAAGCCCCATTGTCTTTCTTTTTCTTTAAGATTTTATTTTTAATAATCTCTTTGCCCATTGTAGGGCTTGAACTCACAAGCCCGTGATCAAGAGTTACACACTCCACCAACTGAGCCAGGCAGTTGCCCTGCCTTATATTCTTTAAAACTATAAAACATTGTTGAAAGAAATTGAAGACGACACAAAAAAATGGAAAAACATTCCATGCTCATGGGTTGGAAAAACAAATATTATTAAAATGTTGAGACTACCTGGAGCAGTCTATACATTTAATGCAATCTCTATCAAAATACTAACAGCATTTTCCACAGAACTGTAACAAATAACTCTAAAATTTATATAGAACCACAAAAAGACCCTCAAGAGCCAAAGGAGTCTTGAAAAAGAAAAGCAAAGCTGGAGGCATCACAATTCCAGACTTTAGTTTATATTATAAAGTTGTAGTTGTCAAAACAGTATGGCACTGGCACAAAAACAGACACATAGATCAATGGAACAGAGTAGAAAACCCAGGAATAAACCCACGATTCTATGGTCAGTTGATCTTTGACAAAGCAGGAAAGAATATCCAATGGGAAAAAGACAGTCTCTTCAACAAATGGTGCTGGGAAAATTGGACAGCTACATGCAAAAGAATGAAACTGGGCCACTTTCTTAGACTATACACAAAAATAAATTCAAAATGGATTAAAGACTTAAATGTGAGACCTAAAACCATAAAAATCCTAGAAGAGAGCACAGGCAGAAATGTCTCTGGCATTGGCCCTAGCAGCATTTTTCTAGGTGTGTCTCCTGAGGCAAGGGATATAAAAGCAAAAACAAACTATTGGAACTATATCAAAATACAAAGCTTCTGCACAGTTTTGGAAACAATCAACAAAACTAAAGGCAGCCTACTGAATGGGAGAAGATGTTTGCAAATGAATTATGCAATAAAAGGTTATTATCTAAAATATGTAAAGAACTTATATAAGTTAACACTTAAAAAATGAATAATCCAGTTAAAAAATAGGCAGAAGACATGAGCAGACATCCAGATGGCCAACAGACACGTGAAAAGATACTCAACATCACTTATCAGAGAAATGCAAATCAAAACCAACTGTGGGGGACCTGGGTGGCTCAGTTGGTTGAACATCCGACTCTTAGTTTTGGCTCAGATCATGATCTCAGGGTCATGAAATCAAGCCCTGCGTTCAGCTCTGTGCTTAGAGTAGAGTCTGCTTGAGATTCTTTCTCTCCCTCTACCCCTTCCCCTGCTCACATGTGTGGACACACTCTCTCTGAATAAATAAGTAAAATCTTAAAAAAAAAGAAAAAAATCACACTGAAATACCTCTTTACACCTGTGAGAATGACTAAAATCAACAACACGAGAAACAAGTGTTGGGCAGATATGGAGGAAAAGGAACCGTTCTACACTGTTGGTAGGAATGCAAACTGGTGCAGCCACTGTGCAAAACTACTGTTTTTGAGTTTCCTCAAAAAGTTAAAAATAGAACTGTCCAATCCAGCAATTGTACTACTAAGTATTCCTAAAACACAAAAATGCTAATTCAAAGGAGTACATGTATCCCTATGTTTATAGCAACATTATATTTATAATAGCCAAATTATGGAAGCAGTCCAAGTGTCCATTGATAGATAAATGGATAAAGAAGAGGTGGCATACATATACAATGGAATATTATTCAGCCATAAAAAGAATGAAATTTTGCCATTTGCAGTGACATAGATGGAGCTAGACAGAATAATGCCAAGTGAAATAAGTCAGTTAGAGAAAGACAAATACCATGTGATTTCATTCATGTGGAATTTAAGAAACAAAACAAATGAGCAAAGGAAAAAAAAAGAGCGAGAGAGAGAGAGGGAGAGAGAAAGTGAAAAAGTGAGAGAGAGAAACCTAGAAACAGACTTTTAGTGATGATCACCAGAGGGGAGGATGGGGATGGGTGAAATAGATGATAGGGATTAAGGAGTGCATCTGTCATGGTGAGCGCCAGGAGGTGTATGGAATTGTTGAATCACTGTGTTACACCTGAAATTAACATAACACTGTATGTTAACTATACTGGAATTAAAATTTTAGAAATTATAAAAAAAGAAAAAATTCTCTAGCAAGATAACGTTATGGTAATAGTTAATAATAGCTAACACTCATTGGCCAGCATCACGCAATATAAGTTATACATGCTAAGCACTTTGTCTAATGTTCTCCTCACAGCAGTAGAGGAGGTAGTAGTGTTATTACATGTTTCAAATGAAGAAACTGGTTATGATTTTCCTAGGGACACATGATTCTAAGTGGTTGAGCCAGGATGAGAATCCACTGAGTCAGACACTTTGTGAGGGGTTGTCACAAAGGTTATGGTGATGGATTTACAGATGCATTCACAGGATAGAAATCCCTTTTATATAAAGGAAGGGCACGAGAACTCACCTCATTGAGAACACTTGTAGTATTCTCCATCATTGGAAGGACAAATTCCTTTTATTTGGAAGTCTCCAGTAGTGCACCCCAGTGATGATGCTACTATGTTTTCTGACTGTGATGAAGATGATGAGAGGTCCTTTGCTAGTACAGGTGGTCTTTACCCTCTTTTACTTGTCCACTCCCCATATAACCCTCAGGGCAACCCTACTTGATTTTTGAGATCTAGAACCACTCTGGCTGTGCTGGACGAGTGGCCTCACACAGCCAGAGGCAGACCATATTTAGGCCTAAGGGTGTTTCCTCTGTCTCTGGGAGTTGGCGTTGGGCTCCACTCCCCACCCCATTCCTAAGCAAAAACTAAACAAGGAAAATAGTGTACTGGGTTAAATACCTTTCATTTTAATACGGTTTTTTTTTTTTTTGAAGTATGATGGATTTGGTATGTATCTTTGTTAAATAAAGAAATTTCGGGGCACCTGGGTGGCTCTGTGGGTTAAAGCCTCTGCCTTCGGCTCAGGTCATGATCTCAGGGTCCTGGGATCGAGCCCCGCATCAGGCTCTCTGCTCGGCGGGTAGCCTGCTTCCTCCTCTCTCTCTGCCTACCTCTTTGGCTACTTGTGATCTCTCTCTCTGAGTCAAATGAATAAATAAAATCTTAAAAAAAAAAAAAAGAAATTTCATTCTGTTTCTGTCACAGATGTTGAAATTTAATGCTTTTGTGGAATATTTGATGTAATCTTGCTTTTTATTTTTCTGACCCATTCATACAGAGAATTACATGAATACATTTCAGAATGTTAAACCATTCTTGTTTTTTTATAGTAAATCCTATGTGATCATTTTGTATTTTGGGGGAGTGGAGAGAGAGAGAAAGGGGGGAGGGGTAGGTGAAAAGGGGGAGAGAGAGAATTTCAAGCAGGTTCCATACCCAGCCCAGAGCCTCATGCGTGGCTCCATCTCACAACCCTGAGATCATGACCTGAGCCAAAATCAAGAGTCAGATGCTTAACTGAATGAGCAACCCAGCTGCCCTGATCACTTTGTATTTTTAAAAAATATATTGCTCTATTTACAAAACTTATATTTTATTTAGGATTTTAATTTTATATTGACAAGTAAATGGGGACTTTTTGTTGTTGTATTGTTTTTTTATTAGGTTTGGAACAAAGATTATACTGGTTTCCTAAAATAAGGCAGTTTTCTCTCTTTTTTTATTACTTGGTATCTATGTCCAAGTTCATGAACATGACTGTAAACAAAAAAATCTCATGGAACACCAAGGTCATCCAACAAGCTGAATTACAGTTGACACTCAGAGTTCTTTTTTTTTTTAAATATTTTATTTATTTATTCATGAGAGACAGGCAGAGGCAGAGGGAGAAGCAGGCTCCCTGCCCCCATGTGGGACTCGATCCCAGGTCCCTGGAATCGTGACCTGAGCCGAAGGCAGATGCTCAACCACTGAGCCACCCAGGCGCCCGACACTCAGAGTTCTAATATAGAAGTTATTTTATAAGACTTATTTTATTTTTAACTACAATTTCTCAGATTTTTCTGAAAAAATATAATAAGTTTAGAAGAAATATTAGAAGTAAGCAGGAGCAGTTTAGAAGAAAATGCTTTGATAAAAAATTTTAGGAAAATATCCGTGATATTATGTTAAGTGTACTAATATTGTGCCTGGACTGAGTTCTCCCTTAAAGGAAAAGTATGTGGATGTGGACATATGAATGTAGGAGATGGGAAGAAAGTTAAACGAGCAAAAGAATGTGATCTAGAGGCCCACAAATATAACTTGATATAGAACAGTTTGAATAAAATGTACTTAGAAGTCTTTTTCTGTAAAACTAAGAATGTGCCTTTAGTTGAAATATAAGTATTTACAAACAATGACTGTCTACTCTAGTGGGACAGGGGTATTGTATATATTATCTTTTTTTTTGAGAAATGTAAGAATTGATTTATTTTATGATTGGTTACTTGATAATATTAAAGAATTATTAATTGGGGGATATGATATTGGTATTATAGTTGACTTTTTTTATTTTGATTTTTTAAAAGATTTTATTTATTTATTAGAGAGAGAGTGAGGAAGAGAGAGCACAAACCGGGGGGAGAGGCAAAGGGAGTGGGAGAAGCAGACTCCCCACTGAGCAGGGAGCCCGATGCTGGGCTCAATCCTAGGACCCTGGAATCATGACCTGAGATGAAGGTAGATGCTTAACTGACTGAGCCACCCAGGCACCCCTGTAGTTGGCTTTTAGAAAGTAAGTCTTTCTTTAAAAATTTTTATTTAAATTCAATTTAGTTTACATATAGTGTATTATTAGTTTTAGGGGTAAAATTTAGTGATTCATCAGTTGTATATAATACCCAGTGCTCATTACATCAAGTGCCCTCCTTAATGCCCATCACCCAATTTCCTTATCCCCTCATCACCTCCGCTCCAGCAACCCTCAGTTTGTTGCCTGTAGTTAAGAGTCTCTTATGGTTTGTATCTCTCTCTGTTTTTATCTTATGTTATGGATCAAAAGTTTCCATTGTTTAAAATAGATAATTAGGATCAAGAGTCGTGTTTTTGTAGTTTGTATTTTATTTTTTTACTCTAAGATAATAGAGTAAAAAGATTTTAATTTTATTATTGGACAAACTCTGGGTTAACGGGATAAACAAAGTAAAATTATAGATACTTTTGATTATACTTCAGTGTAATTGTCAGAACAATATTTTACCTTGTAACACTATATAAGATATTTTAAATAGGTTTTAGGGGGGGAAAAAAGCATAACCATGGTATATTGGTTACTTTCCATCAGACTGGAAAACTACGTGAACTATTACGAACAACTAACATCTCATGAGGCATCATCAGAATTCTTCGGTCTGATACTATGAAGTTCATCCTGGATTAACAAATAGTCCCATGATTCAGTAGTAATTAGTTCAGTTAACGCCTTTGGGCAGAATCTGCCTATATTTTTTGTGTGTCTCATAGCTCAGAGGACCACTCTGCCTTTCATTGCTTTATCTCATACTCTTTGTTGGTAAGCAGGACAGAGAGGTAAATATCAACTGTACATCTTATAAACTCTTTATTCTCTTGGAGATTTTATTAGAGGTTGTTTAGGATTTAAATTAGGATAATTTCATCAAGCTCATAATAGTCATATTCTCTTCTTCCCCAGTCTCCTTCTATCTCTCCATCTTTCCCCTCATTTTGGGCAACTGGAAATAGGTATTTTGGATAATATGGCCATGGTGTAGAGAGCTTCCGGATGAAAGGTATTCATCTCAGCACCTCCTGTGTTACCTCAGTGTTATGTGTTTAGTGCTAACTCACACCCGTGTTTGTCAGGCTATGGCCGTCAGCAGTGTAGGAGTAGAGAGGGAATCCTGGCCAGGTCAGTACTAGCCATTCATGGAAGTCACACATATTATGGATAAATTTAGATACAGTAAGAGTGAATAACCAGAGAGCGTTTGTGAGAAACTATTCCACTCACTCCCTGCTTTGTTCTGGCCTCATGTGTGCTCAGTTAAATTACAATGTTTCCTTTGAGTGTGAGTTGGAGATGCTAGTGCCTTAACCTTTTGATTTTATGATTTTCGGTATGAAACACAAACCTGGGATCAGGCCAATTCAGGAATGAAATGAAGAGGAAAAGGGTAGTAGGGAGATCTTTTTGGTTTTCCCAAGTTTACCAGAATGAAACATGGATAACAAGACAGAGCTTACTACGTTATGCTTGGAAGTAAATGTTAATTTAAACCAGATGGTAAGGAAGATAAAAATGCTTACTTATTCAGTGGAAGTCAGTTCTACTTGTGAATTTATAACATCTGATACGGAGCCACTTTATCTTATGTAATGCCCAGAGTGAGAGTACAAGTGATGCTATACTTAGTGGAATCTGAGTCCTCGGTGCAGAATTTGTACAAAGCAAGTTCCAGCTCAGCCCAGGCTCTGCCCACAGGTAGTGCTCAGTGAATCAGATGCTTCCAATATGTTCCTGGAGGGTTTTCTGTTGCTTACTCAGGAATTTCTGTCTCAGAGGAATTCGTTCATATCTGTTGTGACTACTTCTGCCTCTGCATGAGGTTAATGATGAGGAAAAAGCAGGAAAATAATTCATGTACAGACAAACATTTCACAGTGAGTTGCTCCAGAAAAAATAGACGGTGTTAGATAAGAATAACAAACACTGGGGAGATGACAAAACTTTATAACATAATGTCTCCTTCCACACCGTAGTCGGGAGGAAGGACATATGGAAGAGTAGGTGGGCAGTGGTAGGGCCCATGCTAACTTAAAAAAAAAAGAAAGATGGGTGCAGAGTAAGTGGGTTTTAGGCCAGAATTAAAGAGGAGGAACTGATGGATGTCACAAAATAGCCACAAGACCCATTTGTAAAAATGTGAAAAATGGCTTGTGAAAATGAAAAATGGCTCCCAAGTACTAAATGAGTCTTTGAGGGTTGGACTCCTGCAATAGCTGGCAGAGAAGTAGGGATTTGAAAAAAAAAAAAAAAAAAGGGAAAGAGACCAGTTTTTACTCCAGGGTGCAGTAGTCTGGGGAAAGTCAGACTGCTCTTGTCGTATTAAAAGTGTTCACAGCAATGCCTCCGGGAGGTACAGGGAGCAGAGAGGAAGAACTGCTAACACTGCTTGCTTGGAAGAATCAGGGAAAGCTTTCTACTGGGGTTTCGAATATGTGTACAGTAGTCTCCCCCTTATCCATGGGGAATATATCCCAAGACCCGCAGTGGATGCCTGAAACCATGGATAGTACTAAACCCTATATGTACTATGTTTTCTCCTGTACGTACTTACCTATGATGAAGTTTAATTTATAAACAAGGCAGAGTAAGAGGTTAATGACAGTAATGAATAATAAAATAGAACAGTTATACTGTAATAAAAGTTATGTGAATGTGATGGTTCTCTCATAATACATTACTGTACTCACCCTTCTTGTGATGGTGCAAGATGATAAAATGCCTAAGTGATATGATGTGAGGTGAATGACATAGGCTACTATTGACCTTCTGATGATATGTTAGGAGGAGGATCATTTGCTTTCAGACCAGGTTGACCATGAGTAACTGAAACCATGGAAAGTGAAATTGTGGATAAGGAGGGAATTACTGTATTGGCATAAATTTTTTTTGTAGAAAGTAGGGAAGTGATGAGAGAGGAGATGGACTTGGAGAAGAACATAGGAAAATCTCATTCTGGGCCCTCAAGGATGGTACCATATAGAACATGCAGAATATATAGTGACCTATGATTAGGTGATTTTTATCTATAAGCAAAAAACATAATTTCATATTTAGGGTTTATTTTATACAATATGAAATGAGTATTTAGAGACATTAAAATCTAGTCTTTTTAGTTTTCTTTAGAGCAACCGAATATATGAAATGTGAATATCAAAAAAGAAATAAAGGTAGAGTGCTGCTCTAAATTCATGGTGGGGCACCTGGGTGCTTCAGTTGCGTGTCTGACTCTTGATTTCAGCTCAGGTCGTGGTCTCGGGGTCATGGGATTGAGCCTTGTGTAGGGCTCCATGCTCATCGTGAAATCTGCTTGGGATTCTCTCTCTTCCTCTTCCTCTGACCCTTTCCTCTGCTTCCTCTCTCTTTCTCAAATAAATAAATCTTAAAAAAAAAAAAATAAAGGATTCATGGCAAGCATAGAAACCTATAATTTGTGAGAACGCAAGCACACAGAGGGAGAGGGAGCAGGAGCGGGAGAAGCAGACTCCTCGCTGAGCAGGGAGACCAGTCCCAGGATGCTGGGATCGTGACATGAGCTGAAGGCAGATGCTTAACTGACTGAGCCACCCAGGAGCCCCTGGTTTGATCTTCTTATTTCTTCTAAAGGAGGAAAGGAAAGGGAGAGGAGGGAGGGAGAGTAGGAAGGAACCACCAAAAAAACCAAAAAACCAATAAAGAGACAATTGGGGAGATAATTTGGGAAATTTGGATATTAGGTGATATGACAGATTGCAAGAATGGAAAAATTCTTCATCTTTCCTTGTACCCATGCTCTTGGCAATGTGACTTTGCAGCTACTCCCACTAAGAGATGGAGTCTCTTTCCCCACCTTGTAAATATGGGCTGGCCCACAGAAGATGGCAGAAATGATGATGTGCCATTTATGAGCATAAGCTTCTTAAGAGTTCTTGTGTGCTTCACTTTCTTGGAACCATGGCATTGCTATCTGATCAAGCTGTGGCTAATCTACTAGAGAGTGGAAGATCTGGTGGAGGAGAATTCAGTTTTCCCAGTTGAGGCCGTCCTAGCTTATCATCAGCCAACTCCCAAATTTGTGAGAGACTTTAATGTAGATTAGCAAAACTGACCACAGACACATGAGTTAACTTGCTAGGACAAAGCCACCTACCTGACTGATGGACTGAGAAGCAATAACATATGCCTATCTTTTAAGCCTTTAAATTTTGGAAATGTTTTGTTATACACCAGTTGTTAACTGCTACAGATATTATTGAATTGTGTTATGTAGAATCAGGTGATATAGAAGAATGTCTTTGTTCTTAGAAAATACCAGATGGTAAATTTAGGTGTGAAGTATCATGTGATAATGCAACTTATTTTAAAATGGTGTAACAAAAATAAAGTATGCCTGTGTGTGTGATATGTGTGTATGTGTATATATATGTGGGTATACCAATATATGGAAAGTGAGAGATGTGACACAGATGTGACGAAATGCTATGGTATATGGTGCCCATCGGAAAGGATATATCATCTTTGTTGTACTGCTCTTTTAACTTGCTTGTAGCTTTGAAGCTTTTCAAAATAAAAGTTGGGAGGATCTTCGTAATACTGGTTTATTTGGATAAGAAGGTGGAGGAGGGACAGTAAAGTGTCTTCCACACTGAGAAGGCACTTTGAGACTGAAAAAACAAAGCAAGCCACTTCATATCATTTACACGGAGATTTATTTAGGGTAACTTACTAACAGGGGGGATCAGACGGATGGCAGTCCAGTTGCTATGCAGCTATTCTCTGCAAAGCCTGGACCTTAATCCACAGATTTTATTGTGTTGTGGTGAGGTCAAAGGGTAGTTATCTAAAGTGGCGCCATTTGTGTGCCAGAGGGGAGGGAGGGGAAGAAACTATGTTATCTCTACTAGTTATCTAAACAATTTAAGGGAAGATCAGAATAAGCTCCCTGCATTCCCGCCAGGGCACACATTCACTTCCGTCCTGGGGCAAATTGGGCCAAAGATGGAGTCAGTATTGTCCGCAGTCGTACACATCTATCCCACCTGCACCTTTTTGTCTCTATAAATTGAATATAAGATGGAGTATAAAGGGTCATGAGAATTATAGTTGTGTTCTACTTTGATCAAGTTTTTTCTTGGAGAGTTTTTCAGTATATTTTAAGTTTCAACATATCAGTGCTGACTTAGATTGTGAGAACCTGTTATTCAGGATCGTCTTCATTGGATTATACATAGCAGGATTTCCTAAGTGTCTTTGCAATGTTAGTACCTGAAGGGTGTCTATGGAGAAAGGGTTCCTTAGTCCTCTACTTGGAGAGTCACAGTGCCAAAGACTAAGTATTTTAAAGATCCTGAGAACTATATTAAAAAAAGAAATGGGCGTTTTCTGGCTGTATTGATATAACTCCATCTTTCTCCCACTGCCAAAAACACCTGTTACACTCTGGGGGTTTGGTGTTTCAGGAGTGCACTTTGGGAAATGAAGATTGCCCCTAGTTAATGCTTTTCTTGGTGGAATTCAGTATAATAAGTATTTTTTATTTGGTTGCAGCTATATCAATTAAAATTTTTGGCAAATTTTGGGATGGCATAATAAAATGAGCATGCACTTTCCAGACTTAGAGCAACTTGGGCACTCCACCCCTTGTCATGACCTGGTACTAGTAATTTACCACTGAATCTCAGATTCCTATCAAATGGGTAATACTTGATTCACAAGATTGTAATCTAGATTTAATGTGTAAAACCTTGTGCATAGTTGGCGTTCATGTGTGGAAGTAGCCTTGGAATCATTTGAATTGGATTGAAGACGGTATGATTTTCAGTCTTTAGTTGACTTTTTCTTAGTTTCTCTCACATCTTGATGAGCATCTCCCTTTAAGAGCATGTGTGGGGGATGTTGGATCTCACAGGCCTTTGCTGGAAGGCTGCTAGACAGATTTCACTTAATTTTTATAATCAATAACATGTGTAAATATAATTATAAAATTCTCTAAGGAACAGCGATTCACATAAATGGATCCCAGAAAAGTAAACTTTTCTATAACTCAAAGTATTTTTTTCTATCTTATTTTTTGGGGGAAACTTAAAAAAATACATTAGCTTCTTATATTATTAGTAAGTGTTTTGAATATAATTTAACATCCTTTTTTATTATTTTTTATTGACATATAATGTATTTGTTTCAGGGGTACAGGTCTGTGATTCATCAGTCTTACACAATTCACAGCGCTCATCATAGTACATACCCTCCTCAATGTCCATCACCTAGCCACCCTATCCCTCCCACCCACCTCTACTCCAGCAACCCTCAGTTTGTTTCCTGAGATTAAGAGTCTCTTAAGTTTTGCCTTCCTCTCTGGTTTCGTCTTGTTTCATTGTTTTCCTCTCTTCCCCTATGATCTTCTGTCTTGTTTCTCAAATTCCTCATATCAGTGAGATCATATGATAATTGTCTTTCTCTGATTGATTTATTTCACTTAGCATAATACCCTCTAGTTACATCTCTGTCGTTGAAAATGGCAAGATTTCATTTTTTCGATGGCTGGTAATATTCCATTGTGTATATATATATATACCACATCTTCTTTATCCATTTATCTGTCGATGGACATCTAGGCTCCTTCCATAGTTTGGCTATTGTGGCCATTGCTGCTGTAAACATTGAGGTGCATGTGCCCTTTTGGATCACTACATTTGTATCTTTGGGGTAAATCAGTAGTGCAATTGCTGGGTTGTAGGGTAGCTCTATTTTCAACTTTTTTTTTTTTTTACTTAATAATTGCTACTACAGGATATTTATGGTTTTTATTCCCCCCCTTTTTTTAAATTTATTTTTTCAGTGTTCCAAGATTCATTGTTCATGCACTACACCCAGTGCTCCATACAATACGTGCCCTCCTCAATACCTACCACCAGGCTCACCCAACCTCCTACCCGCCTCCCCTTCAAAACCCTCAGTTTGTTGCTCAGAGTCCACAGTCTCTCTTGGCTCGTCTCCCCCTCCGATTTCCCCCAATGCACCCTTCCTTTCCTTCTCACAATGTCCATTATCCATGTTTTTCCTTATGTTCTACATGTAAGTGAAACCATATGATAATTGACTCTCTCTGCTTGACTTATTTCACTCAGCATAATCTCTTCCAGTCCCGTTCATGTTGATACAAAAGTTGGATATTCATCCTTTCTGATGGAGGCATAATATTCCATTGTATATATGGACCATATCTTCTTTATCCACTCATCTGTTGAAGGGCATCTTGGCTCTTTCCACAGTTTGGTGATTGTGGCCATTGCTGCTATGAACATTGGGGTACATATGGCCCTTCTTTTTACTGCATCTGTATCTTTGGGGTAAATACCCAGTAGTACAATTGCAGGGTCATAGGGTAGCTGTATTTTTAATTTCTTGAGGAATCTCCACACTGTTTTCCAAAGTGGCTGCACCAACTTGCATTCCCACCAACAGTA
>CM052895.1:108036413-108217698 GCA_028534135.1 Potos flavus | reverse complement strand
CATTTGTATGTCTTCTTTGGAGAAGTGTCTGTTCATGTCTTTTGTCCATTTTTTGGCACTGATTATCTGTTTTTTGAGTTGTTGAGTTTGATAAGTTCCTTATAGATTTTGGATACTAGCCCTTTATCTAATATGTCATTTGTGAATATCTTCTCCCATTCTGTCAGTTGTCTTTTGGTTTTGTTGACTGTTTCCTTTGCTGTGCAAAAGCTTTTTATCTTGATGAAGTCCCAATAGTTCATTTTTGCCTTTGCTTCCCTTGCTTTTGGTGATATTTCTAGGAAGAAGTTGTTGCGGCTAAGATCAAAGAGGTTGCTGCTTGTGTTCTCCTCAAGGATTTTGATGGATTCCTGTCTCACACTGAGGTCTTTCATCCATTTTGAGTCTGTTTTTGTGTATGGTATAAGGAAATGGTCCAGTTTCATTGTTCTGCATGTGGCTCTCCAATTTTCCCAACACCATTTGTTGAAGAGACCGTCTTTTTTCCATTGGACATTCTTTCCTGCTTTGTCGAAGATTAGTAGGCCATAGAGTTGAGGATCCATTTCTGGGCTGTCTGTTCTGTTCCACTGATGTATGTGTCTTTTTTTTTTTTTTTTGCCAGTACCATGCTGTCTTGATGATTACAGCTTTGTAATAGAGCTTCAAGTCCAGAATTGTGATGCCACCGACTTTGGTTTTCTTTTTCAACATTCCTCTGGCTTTTCAGGGTCTTTTCTGGTTCCATACAAATTTTAGGATTATTTCTGTGAAAAAAAATTGATGGTATTTTAATAGGGATTGCATTGAATGTGCAGATTGCTCTAGGTAGCATAGACATTTTCCAATCCATGAGCATGGAATGTTTTTCCATTTTTTTGTGTCTTCCTCAATTTCTTTCATGAGTGTTCTATAGTTTTCTGAGTACAGATTGTTTGCCTCTTTGGTTAGATTTATTTCTAGCTGTCTTATGATTTTGGGTGCAATTGTAAATGGGATCAACACTTTAATTTCTCTTTCTTCTGTCTTATTGTTCGTGTATAGAAATGCAACTGATTTCTGTGCATTAATTTTATGTCCTGCCACTTTACTGAATTTCTGTATGAGTTCAAGCAGTTTTGGGGTGAAGTCTTTTGGGTTTTCCACATAAAGTATCATATCATGTGCAAAGAATGAGATTTTGACTTCTTCTTTGCCTATTCGGATACATTTTTAGACCCAAAGATACCTCCAGATTTAAAGTGAGGGAGTGGAAAATCATTTACCATGCTAACGGACAGCAAAAGAAAGCTCGGGTGGCAATTCTTATATCAGACAAATTAGATTTTAAGCTAAAGACTGTAGTTAGAAATACAGAAATACTATATCATACTTAAAGTGTCTATCCAACAAGAAGATCTAACAGTTTTAAATATCTATGCCTCTAACATGGGAGCAGCCAATTATATAAGCCAATTAATAACAAAAGCAAAGAAACACATCGACAATAATATAATAATAGGAGACTTTAACACCCTCCCCACACACTGAAATGGCCACATCATCTAAGCTGAAGATCAACAAGGAAATAAAGGCTTTAAATGACACACTGGACCAGATGGACATCACAGATATATTCAGAACATTCCATCCCAAAGCAATAGAATACACATTCTTCTCTAGTGCGCATGGAACAGTTTCCAGGATAGATCACATCCTGGGTCACAAATCAGGTCTCAACTGGTACCAAAAGATTGGGATCATTCCCTACATATTATCAGACCACAATGCTTTGAAACTCCAACTCAACCACAAGAGGAAAGTTAGAAAGAACTCAAATACATGGAGGCTAAAGAGCATCCTACTAAAGAATAAATGGGTCAACCAAATTAAAGAAGAATTTTAAAAATTTATGGAAACAAATGAAAATGAAAACACAACTGTTCAAAATCTTTGGAATGCAGCAAAGGTGGTCCTAAGAGGAAAGTATATAGCAATACAAGCCTTTCTCAAGAAACAAGAAAGGTCTCAAATACACAACCTAAGCCTACACCTAAAAGAGCTGGAGAAAGAATATCAAATACAGCCTAAACCCAGCAGGAGAAGAGAAATAATAAAGATCAGAGTAGAAATCAGTGAAATAGAAACTAAAAGATCAGTAGAACAGATCAACGAAAGTAGGAGCTGGTTCTTTGAAAGAATTAGTAAGATTAACAAACCCCTGGCCAGACTTATCAAAAAGAAAAGAGAAAGGATCCAACTAAATAAAATTGTGAATGAAAGAGGAGAGATCACAACGAACACCAAAGAAATACAAACAATTATAAGAACATATTATGAGCAACTATATACCAACAAATTAGACAATCTGGAAGAAATGGATGCATTCCTAGAGATACATAAACTACCGAAACTGAACCAGGAAGAAATAGAAAACGTGAACAGACCCATAACCAGCAAGAAATTGAAGCAGTAATCAAAAATCTCCCAACAAACAAGAGCCCAAGGCCAGACAGCTTCCCAGGGGAATTCTACCGAACATTTAAAGAAGAATTAATACCTATTCTCCTGAAACTATTCAAAAAAATAGAAATGGAAGAACTTCCAAACTCATTTTATGAGACCAGCATTACCCAAACCAGACAAAGACCCCATCAAAAAGGAGAATTACAGGGGTGCCTGGGTGGCTCAGTTGGTTAAGTGACTGCCTTCAGCTCAGATCATGATCTTAGAGTCCCAGGATCGAGTCCCACATCGGGCTCCCTGCTCCACGGGGAGCCTGCTTCTCCCTCTGACCTCTCCCCTCTCATGCTCTCTCTCTTTCTCTCTCTCTCTCTGTCTCAATTAAATAAAATAAATCTTTGAAAAAAAAAGAAAAAAGGAGAATAATAGACCAGTATCCCTGATGAACATGGATGCAAAAATTCTCACCAAAATACTGGCCAATAGGATCCAACAGTACATTAAAAGGATTATTCACCACGACCAAGTGGGATTTATTCCTGGGTTGCAAGGTTGGTTCAACATCTGCAAATCAATCAATGTGATACACTACATTAGTAAAAGAAAGAACAAGAACCATATGATATTCTCAGTAGATGCTGAAAAAGCCTTTGACAAAGTACAGCATCCTTTCCGGATTAAAACTTTTCACAGTATAGGGATAAAGGGTACATACCTCAATATCATAAAAGCCATCTATGAAAAACCCACAGCAAGTATCATTCTCAGTGGGAAAAACCTGAGAGCTTTTCCCTTAAGGTCAGGAACACGGCAGGAATGTCCACTATTGCCACTGCTGTTCAACATAGTACTAGAAGTCCTAGCCTCAGCAATCAGACAACAAAAAGAAATAAAAGGCATCCGAATCGGCAAAGAAGAAGTCAAACTCTGACTCTTTGCAGATGATATAATTTAACATCTTTATAATGTATAAATTATTACATTGTGGTATAAAATGCCTCACCAAGTCTTGGAATATGTAGTCCTATCTACAGCTTTTGGAGTTTTTGACTATTACTTTCATTTTTTGGCCTTCCCTTCCTGTTGTTGCTTCTTACTGCTGTTGGTGTGGGCTTGCAGCCTATATGGGTGCCTCAGTTTCTCGTAGTTTTTTGTTTCTAATACGCTGTGGGCTGGGGCTGGGGGAGGGCGGTCCAAGTTTTTTTATAATTTGTGCAGAAGAAGAGGGAATAAGCAATTAGTAGAGTGTATGATTTTTGTTGTTGTTGTTTCTGTTTTGCTGTTGTTAGCACGTTAATTTTTGCCATCTTTGGCTGCCGAGAGACTTTTTCTTGCTTCTTTCTGGTTCTGGGAGGAGTTTATACTCTCCATGCTGCCAAATAAATAAGATCGTGGTTATATTTTTAATGGTTCTTTTTTGGTGAGTTTCTCATAGAAACAGTGTACTCTTTTCAGGTGTTAACTAGACTTATTGTGGTGATCATTTTGCAATGCATACAAATAACGAGTCATTGTTTTACATCTGAAATGAATATAATGTTATATGTCAATTATACCTCAATTAAAAGGGGAAGTATGCTGTTTAGGTCATGTTTCTGCAATATCTGGTATTACTTTTATTTAATTTAATTCTTTGAGTTTTGAAACCTACACCTAATTATTCTTTAATATACTCTTGTAAGTTTTTGTTTTAAAGCCATAAGGATGCTTTTAAAACCTATCTATTTCAGTACCTACCAGCATTTAAAAAATTAATAGCTTTGATTTTATTTTCATTGTGTGGGTAATGAAAAATTTGTCTATATAATTTGTAAGCATTTGTTAACAAATTTTACATGAAACAGGTAACTTTGTTGAAAAATTAATTAGGATTTAGCAACGGAGCCTAAATCCTGAAAATTTTACCATTCAGACTTGCTGATAATGGTGAAATATGCTGATGATAAAAAGCAAAATTTTCTCACTTTGTGAAACTCTTTTTCTTCATGAGTTCTGAGAGTATGAGCATCTGTTCTCAAATTACTGTTGTAATTGAGATGTTCACATTTTGCTGTTTGATTTAGCTTCTATTGACAAACTTTCTCTGTTTGAGGCCTAGATGGAAGAAATATGTACATCTTCTTTTAATTTTATCATAAATTCATTTGGTTTGTATAAGTTCCTCTTGAAATAGTTTGTTTACTCAGCCCTATTTTATTTCTTTTATATATTGAAAAACATACAGTAGATTAAAAGTCTGTAAGATTTTAAAGTAATAATAACAACCCATTCCAGAGCTACCAGGACAGATACTTTAAAAGGTCAAGTTTAGAACTTAGAAGTAAGGCTTATGGTTGTTATTTTCCTTTAAAGATCACTGTTCAGATTAATGTGTGATCATTGCAATTTTAAGTTGCTGTCTTTGGTTCAACCATATTTGGAGTTATTGTCTGCATTTATAATGTTTGATTAAATATCGAAAGAATTTTAGTTTGTTAATTTTTACCTGGGTTAATTTGTTACACAGGAGACCGAGGTTGGATTTTGTTTGTGTTTTGTTTGTAATCTCTTTTAAGTGCAAAGATGTCAGTGTTCTCAGTTTTTATCGTGCAACATAATACATAATACAATAAAAATCCTGGAAACATATTTTTTTTTTAAGATTTTATTTATTTATTTGTCAGATCGAGAGAGAGAGAGAGCACACACAAGCAAGGGGAGCAGCAGGCAGAGGGGAGAAGCAGGCTCCCCACTGAGCAGGGAGCCCGATATGGGACTTGATCCCACGACCCTGGAATCATGACCTGAGCCGAAGGCAGACGCTTAACCGACTGAGCCACCCAGGCGTCCCCTGGAAACATATTTTAATTAGGAAATGAAATTGACAGTTATTGAGAACCATCCAATATTTGGAACTCTAGAACTAGTTTTACCTAAGAGATTGCCGAGAGCATAAAATAAGGCTTTATATAACCAGATATTTTGAAGTAATTTGAAAATACTATATCAAAAATAGCCTAGAGATTTAAACATCGTAATTCTACAGTATTTTGGTTCTGTGGTGATTTTTAAAATAATTCGGTGCTAGTATAAAGTAATAAACACACGAGAGACAGAGGGGGAATTTTCATGCTTGACTTTAGAGGTGAATTATATATTACTGTGTTTACGGTGACATAAGTTGGCCCACTAATAACTTATTATGTAGTATCTCAAAAAACTAGAACACAGTCTTTTAGTGTTTTTGATGAAATGGATATGGAATTATTAGTCATATCCTTTTTTAAAAATTGAGATTAATGTCATTTATATTCTGTAACACAAAATAAGCTAACAAAATATTACTAGGGAAGTTGAATTTACTGAATAGGCAACTGTGGACTGAGGTGCTTGCTCTGCCACTGGCTAACTATCTACGTGACCTTGGGTAAGTCACTTCTCTGAGCATCAGTTTTCCTATCAGCGATAGTAGGTATGAGCTAGTCTAGCTCGGTAATTCTCACCTCAGGGGTGGGTAGCATATGGATGAAGACCAAATTCACTACAGATGATGAACAGTGTTACTGATGGGAGTATGTTTCATATCTGAAAACTCTCCAGGCAGAAAAAAATTTGTTTCCGAATAGGATGGTTCTTGTGTCTTCAATAAGGTTATAGTTATCAATTTCTGAATCCTTTCCTATTTCAAAATAACCCAACTTCTGTTTTATGAAAGTTACTTTAAACCAACAGATATAAACTCCCAGAGTTCGTGTAGGGGGAAAAAAATATCCCTTTATATATGTTATTGGCCAGGAGCTTTATAAATTGTGTCTCACTCAATTGTCCCAACATTGGGTTGAAGAGGGAAGTGACTTGCTAGATCATATATTTGTGTAGGGGTGAAGTAGGGATTGTAACTCATGTCTGGCTCCATTATACCATGTCCCCTCCCTAGCTTCAGTTATCTTAAGCTCATAACAATAATCTGCATCTTGTTTATATCTTCCTTCAGAGTAGATGGTTGTATAGTAAAGCTGATCCTGGGGTTAGTGCAGTGTTTTCCAGACTGCATTGTAAGACCCTTTTTGGTTTATGACAACCATTTTTTACAAGATAGAGTAGAAATTGTCAGATTTTGTTCCAGTTCATGTTGTTTCCTGAAATTTTGGCTTCAGTTGTATGTGAGAGGGAGGAGTGGGGGTGAGTGGGGGTATGCATGTGCTGGATCTTAGTATAGCATATTTCCTACTCTGGGAAATCATTCTCTTTTTTGAGTATAGGACATGGTCATGAGTTCAGTATTGTGTCTTTTCTCCAGGCTTAAAAAACATTACATTTTTCTTTCAGCTATAAGGCAGTAAAATGTACAGCATGGACTCTGGACTCAGACAATGCTGGCTTGAATCCAGCCTCTGCCATTCACTAGCTCTGTGACTTTGGGCAAATTATTTTGTATCTGTGTGCCTCTGTTTTATCTTCCATACGTGGGGTTGAGCATTAAGTGAATTTATATCCTTAAAGTGCTTAGGATAGTGTCTGTCTCAAAGTAGCACTCCATAAGTTAATCGTTGCTATTACTGCTGTCATTGTTAGTGTTGTTGAAAAGTTCCTATCTTTCTTAGAGGGATTATGGATGTATTGCTTTAACAACAGCCTTCAACAGCAATTGATTTATTTGATTAGTTAATTTGCAAACTTTTTGTAAGCTACAAGAATGCCAACTTTGCCACTGGTTTAGTGCAATACCCTCTTTATTTATATACTGAGATTGTTCCTATTTGGCCAAGGACCCTGAAGACAACTAAGATAGCTACTAAGTCATTTATCTGTTTAAGAGTTACTATAGAACATTGTGAGCCTGACTCTGCCAGATCTTGGTCTGATTTAATCCTGGACATAGGCCAGTGTTGCTGGCTCATAAAATATATGTGTTAAAGATCTAAAAATGTACTATACATAGATCCACCTGCCTCAACCTCTGTGACAGGTTTGGAGGAAGATGTTGCCTGGGTGATCAAGGGAGGCTTCACAAAGGAAATGATATTTGAGTTTGGGTTGAAGGACGAATAGAAATCTTCTAGAAAAAATAGTTAAAAGATGTCATACCAAGCTCTGAAACCTGGAAGTCTTAAAATGGTCATAGAAAGGCAAGAATAAGCAGAAGTAGTGAGCAGAAGAAATTCTAGGCTGTTACCTTCTAGGATATCAGTTGCAGATCTTTATAAGGACTTACCATAAAAAAAATAAAGGTTAAATAAGTGTTAGAGAATTATTTATATTTTTAGAAATTATATTTCTTATATAGTGAAGCATGTCTTATAGTGACTACTTAGCTACATTTTGTTGTGATGATTATTGATAAAATAGTCTTTTGTTTATAGAATTGCAGCATCATATGCATTACATCTTCTCTTCATGTGGGCCTTGGCTCCCATTAACAGGTACCACCTAAGAGCAGCTGCTAGAATTGCAGGCAGTAAATGCATTGGAAAAATTCATAGGACTTGACTGGAAAAGCCCAACCTGGTTCACAGAATAATTAGTATAATGTAGTGAGATGAGTTACTAGTTTTTCATAGAATTGCAAACACTTACATAACAATTATTAGTTATACATAATTAACATACATATAACATAATTAACATAATTATAATTATAACAATAATTATAACATAATTATATTGTTATATTTATATTATAATTTATATTTATATAATATTAAATATATTTATATTATATTTATATTATAAGTATAACATAACATATAACATAATTAACATAATACATAATTAACTATAAGCTTAAACAAGTTGTATCTTATCCTCATGTCCATCACACAATATTCTGATAACACAAATATTATAGGAGATGAAGTTCTCAAATGCTTAGGTTGACAAATTTTTCAAGGTTATGAAGTTGTAAGTTTATGCCATTTTTTTCTAGTGTCCTTTGTATTTCCTTTTTGTTTAAATTTAAAAAATGCAGGTATATGTTTTACAGTTATAAAGCAGTTTAACAACACTGCAGAAATCTTAGGCAGTTAGTTCAGAGAGGCAAACCCTCACCTATTGAGTCCCATTGCTATAATATAACTATTAATGTTTTGAGAAGAGGTAATATGTTAAAGTATTTTTACATGTACTTGAATATAGTTATTATTATAGCTTACACAAAATCTTACTTTTTCCCCCCTTAACTTTACACCAAAAGCTATATAACCTTACATCAAGACCTTTTCCCTACTGTGAGGTACTTTTTTTTTTTTTTTAAGATTTTTATTTATTTATTTGACAGAGAGCAAGCGAGCACACATGCACAAACAGGGAGGAGCAGAGGGAGAGGGAGAAGCAGACTCCCCAATGAGCAGGGAGCATGACGTGGGGCTCAATCCTAGGACTCTAGGATCACGACCAGAGCCAAAGGCAGATGCTTAACTGACTGAGCCACCCAGGCACCCCTGAGTACATTTTATTACTATAGTTTTTAGTTGTGGCATAATAATTCAGTTTTAAGTACCGTAATTTACCAATACATTCTGTTATCTATTTTTCTTTATTGTAAATAGTGTACTGAATATTATTATGCCTGTAACTTATTCTATATTTTGGATTTTCTTCCTTTCTTTTTTAAAAAAAGTAATATTTACTGTCAGCGTCCACATTTAGATGCAGAAAAGTGTTTGGAAAAAAAGAGTCTCACTTTCTTATAAATAATTTTTTTTGGGTACCAGTTCTTTGACTGAATTACATGATTTGACCAATTTTCTGATAGTTACTACCATCCATTTTATATCCTCTAATATGACAGATCAGAGAACTGGGTGGACTATCTCAGACGGATTTCCTTACTCTGTTTTGGACATGAAAATTATTGGAAAAACTAGTTAGTTTACTGATTCTGGAAATTTAAAAAAATGATTTTGTTGCCCTTCTAGCACTTATAATCAAAATATTGAGATTATACATTTGAAATAATAAACAGTATTATATGGTCTTCATCCATAAACGATATTTTCTTTTAGAGGTTCTTTTTTTTTTTTTAAAGATTTTATTTATTTATTTGACAGAGAGAGAGAGCAAGATCACAAGCAGGCAGAGAGGCAGGCAGAGAGAGAGGGGGAAGCAGGCTCCCTGCTGAGCAGAGAGCCTGATGCGGGGCTCGATCCCAGGACCCTGAGATCATGACCTGAGCCGAAGGCAGAGGCTTTACCCTTTAACCCACTGAGCCACCCAGGCGCCCCAGAATGTTCTTTTTAATGACCCTTTAATTCATTTTATAATTTTAGTCAGATTTTAATATCTTTTTAAAATGGCTGTTAACATCCTTCTGGTGCTGCCACCCTGGAAAACAGTTTGGAGATTCCTCGAAAAGTTGAAAGTAGAACTACGCTACGACCCAGCAATTGCACTACTAGATATTTACCCAAAGGATACAAAAATAGTGATTCGAAGGGGCACATACATCCCAGTGCTTAGAGCAGCAAGATCAATAATGGCCAAAATATGGAAAGAGCCTGGATGCCCATCAACAGAGGAATAAAGAAGATGTGGTACACACACACACACAGACACAGACACACACACACACACACACAGGAATATTACTCAGCCATCAACAAGAATGAAATCTTGCCATTTGCAACAACATGGATGGAACTAGAAAGTATTATGCTAAGTGAAATAAATCAGTCAGAGAAAGACAAATACCATATAATTTCACTCATATGTGGAATTTAAGAAACAAAACAGATGAACATAGGGGAAGGGAAGGAAAACTAAAATAAGATAAAAACAGAGAAGGAGGCAAATCGTAAGAGACTCTTAACAATAGGGAACAAACTGAGGGTTGCTAGAGGGGAAGTTGTGGGAAATGGAATAATTGGGTGATGGGCATTAAGGAGTGCACTTGATGTAATGAGCATTGGGCGTTACATGCAACCGAATCGTTAAAATCTATCTCTGAAACGAAAAATATACTATATGTTAACTAACTGAAATTTAAATTAAAAAATATTTGTTAATATCTGTTTTATGCAGGCAGATATCCTAAGACTGTGAGAAATTACAGTAGCAAGTAAGGGAAAATAGGAAGGATAGGCTGGTCAGTTTTGGAGAGCAGAACAATGTAACGCATTTTCAGATAATACTAACTAAACCTGAGAGTCAAAGTGTAAATTCCTTTATGTGGCATTCAAACTTAAGAATATTTTGTGTCGATTTCTGATAGGGTAATGCTACCATAATGCTGTAAATAGAATCACAAATATTTGGTTGGTTAAAGTGTGGGATGGCATTAAACACAGTCATGTTATTATTAGATTGATGAAATGACTGGGGTGAGCCTGTTGTGGGGGATGGAAGCTAACTACCAATTGCTTTATATCCAAATTAGTGTTAAGGAAGGGTATATTATCAAGGGATTTCACTGGATTTAATATGTTTATTTCCTTTCTGAAAGGGAATTATGTATTAGAAATGAAATCATTGAGATTTTCTTTTTAGACACAACCTGAGTAACTTCCCAAAGAAAAGGTCAGCTAATTGAATAGGCTTTATCTAATGGTACTTGTATTATGGAATGAAGTGTATGAGCAGCCAGCATGAAAAGAAGTTAGCTGTTGTTTCAAAACAGCAAAACTGGTGCTTGACATTTATGAAGTTCATTTTAAAAAAAGCTTCACAAAATCACTGATGTTAATGACCACCCAAGTAGCTGTTGTAATTAATGTTGATGGGCCTTGAAGAGCATTGGCAAGGCACTGACCCTGAATAGATCAACCACAGGGTTACCAAATATGGACTATTCTTCCTGGATAGTTTATGGAGAATAGGACTTCTGTAAGACTCTGTTTTTGTGTGAGGGAAATAGTCAGTGCCTGCTAAGTGCCAGATGCACTTTTCTAAACACTTTGTGTATGTTAAGTCATTTAATTCTAACAGTAAGACAGATTGGACAATTAAAACTCCTTCCTTTTTTCCTCCTCTTCCTCGACTACTTTTTTGTGTAGAAATCTGAAATCATTGCCTTGTTCTGGGAATGCACCTTGGCTAAAGATGGGAAGTGCCATAGTCTTAGTGGTAGGAGGAAAGTTTCAAAGTTGTAGTGGGGTCAATGGTGAGTCTTTGGTAACCATATAGTTTCACATGTTAGGCATATCTAAGAAGGATTTCCTTCTGGTTCATGGTAATTCTAAATATTTTATTAAATTAACACATTTTCCATGACTAATCTGTACATCAGGTAATATTCCATAAGAGTTAACTATATATATAATAAAAAATGAATTATTTAGATTCATATTTTGTGAACTAGTGTAGATTTCCACTTAGAATTTTTTGAGATATGTTATGTATATTAATTTATAATTATATTAATTTCTTAATGTTAGTAATATTCAAGAATATTATAACTCCTATAAGAACTAGCATGACCACTCTGTCTCACTCTAAATATGTCAACTGCCTTGGCTATTTAAGTTCCATTAGTAGTAGTAACATTCTATAAGAATTCCAGTCATTTTTTAGATGGAAAGCAAGCCCTTCCAAATGTCAAATTTCAAAGTGAGATCAGGCATTTATTTAGGAATACTTACTAATCTGTCTAAATTTTCAGATGTAGTTTGTTGTTTACTTTTTAAAGTTGCTGAATTGCATGTAGTTGGCATGTTAATATCTGTTAACCTCATTTTTTTTTGTCTTGAACTCAGATTATTTAATTTTCTTTGATTAATAACTATCTACTCCTTGGTGAGAGTGTATTTCCCTGTTCTGCATTATCTTGCAGCCATTTATATTACTCATAGAGATTAAGTTTTCCTTCCTCGAGAAAAGCAGGTGGCTCCACAGTGATCTCATTCTTTGGTCAGTAGGCCTAGTTCTGTTGCCGTTTTTTTTTTTCTTTTTTTAAGATTTTATTTATTTATTTGTCAGACAGAGAGAGCATAGCAGAGGGAACAGCAGGCAGAGGGAGAAGCAGGCTTCCTGCTGAGCAAGGAGCCTGATGTGGGGCTCGATCCCAGGACCCTGGGATCATGACCTGAGCCGAAGGCAGACGCCTAATTAACTCAGCCACCCAGGCGTCCCCTGTTGCTTTTTTTTGTTTTGTTTTGTTTTGTTTCTACCTGCTCCCACCTCCATCCCTGAGTTAGAATATTAATAATTCATCTTCCTTTATTATCTATTCTCATAATGAAATATATTCTTACTCTTTAAACAAGATATATTGAAATATTCTCTTAGTTTATATGGCATCACTATTACTTCTCATTTATTCTTCCCCTTTCTCATGTTTTCTTCTCTCCCCACTCCACTTCCTTCTCCCTGTCTCTCCTCTCCCTTCCTTCTTCCTTCCCTTCATCCTTCTCCTCCCTCATCTCAGAGACAAGTATTAATCTAGAGCATACTCCTTTAAAGTTATATGAAATATTGATTTATTTGGGTGTTATTTGATGCCAGAAATACCTTAATAAATAAAAATATAAAAGGCTTTTTAAAAGTCTTGGGAGATTATGGATTGGCTCTTGTTGTCCTGTAATAACACTACATTTTGTTTTTCTTAAACAATTTCACTTCTTTTAGCTATAGTTATATATTTTGTTTTGTTTTGACTAACAAAAGTTTCGTTGTATTTACGCTTATGCTCATAACTTTTAGAAAATAGCTTTTATAGGTTTTTTAATACTTTATTTTTGATAGCAGCAGAAAATTTTGATACTTTAGTTAGCCAGTAGAAGCAAAACTAGTTATAGGGAGAATTTAAAACCAAGAAAGTCTGTTAATAACTAAATGTTCCCAAAGTAGCTTGAATTATGAGTTTATATAACTGAAGATGGGAAGGTACAGACACTACATTAATTTTTGATGTAAATGTTGTAAAGGTCAGAGCCAGATATTCTTCAAAACCGTTATAGATTAAGCACTACCTTTTAATAAATCATTCTCTTCCTACTTTAACCAAAGAATTCTCTCTGACTTGTTGTGTAGTATATATTCCTTTGCCTAAAGTTATATAGTTTTGTTGGTCATCTAGTTTAGCTCCTTCTGTTAAGATATACACTTTATAAGCTACTGTGTATCCTCTCCCGAAAACGCCCAGCTTAAAGTCAAATATGAGTCTGTCTGGTAAGCCAAGTGTGAGCTATTATCTATTTGTCTCTATCAGACTGACACCTTTCCTTATTATCTTTTGTGCTGTTTCAGATCTTTAAAACACATGCCCTTTGACTGAACATAAATTTGTCTTCCTTAGTTATTGCCGATTCCTCCAGTAATTTATTCAAACTAGGCTACTGCATATCTCAAATTATAAATGAACCAGTCTGAGATACATTAATAGTTGATTATAAAAATTAGGAACTAGTTCTATATGTTAGAAGCTTTGTGACAATCAAAGTCATTGGACCTTTCCAGGATACCTGGAAAGCTTACTTACTTACTATTTATTTTAGTACATGACCAGAGCTTATAGAAGTCAGTCCTGAAAAAACAAAAAAAAAACAAACAAAAAAACCACACACAACTCAAAGCAGTTTATGTAGTCAGGCATTGGCTTTGGCTGAGCCAGCCATGTGGTACATGACTGGCAGGCTCAAGGGTATGTTGACTGTTACTGTATCCACCGTATACTTGCTTTAATTCCATGAGACAGTTGTTTATTACACATACTGCTGGGGGTGGGGAGATCTGCTAAGAAGGATGGCTGTGATTGGCTACTGTAGACTCACCTTGTCTCACCTCATGGGTACTATAAGAGAAAGATCATTAGGAAATGAAGTCTGTAGCAGTTGGTACTATAGACTTCATTTCCATCTGCTAAGTGTTTTCTAATTATTTTAAACTCTGTTAATATTATCTCTTTAAATATCACTTTAAGTGCCATGAAAGCAGGGATATTTTGTACTTCTTGTATTCTCTGTAGCCCCTCAAAGTTCTAGAAAAATAGAATTAAATAATATAGAAAACTGAGAGAGAATATTGTTTTGGTCAGTCTGTAAATCCATATTTCCAAATTCTTTTAGAAATAAAATCTTTCTTACTATTATGACAGAGATGGCACCCACTGTGCTAAAACAACTGTTTAAAGTTGTGTAAAATATTTGTATAAGAAACATGGTCACCACAGATAGGATTAGCTACCTTGGTGGAGAAATGGAGTGATGGTTCTCCAGAATCAGGAAGAATTCACTGTTGGCAGCTGTCATGTTGGCATGGTACTAAGACTTGTTTTGTCCCCAACAAGGACAGGATCTGCTGTAGGAGGGTCTCGGCAACAGGCCATATCATTATGAGGGTTATTTTTATAAAGCAAGTCTTATTGTAGTAGCAAAGCTTAATCTTGTCGTAGGTTGAATTCATTTTATTATAGTTTATATTATGACATACTGCTTTGTTAGCAGTAAACTAGAAAGGTTCTCTCTGTTGATTTAATATAAAGATAGCATCTGACATTTGAAGTGCACTTGCTATTTACATATATGAAAATTATTTCATGTGTTCTTGTGGAAAAGAAAAAAAGAGCCCATAAATTTAGAAAATTAAGGTTGGAGGAAGAGTGGCAAGGAAGACAGAGGCATTTGAAGGAGTAGGATAGAGGAAGCGCCTTAGGTATCCCTTATACAGGAACCCAAGATATACTTGGGGTCCTGAGGTCTACATGTAAGTAGGTGACATCAAATGCATATTCACATTTTGTGTAATTAAGTGGAAACTTTTCTTTGTTCTTAGAAAAGTCAGAAGCCTTGTGTTTGAAATCTGCAAGTTACTTACTGGCTTTGAGGCTTATTTTCCCCATCGCCCAGATGTGGGCGTAGATAGTTTTGGAGGAAGCTTAGCTCTTTAAACTGGAGTTCGAAAAACATTTCCTTTTCCTCTCTTAGGATGAAATTCTGAGGCTCCAGTTGGTATGACAACTGTGTGCGATCTTATGATAAAATTTATGATATAAAAAAGGATGAAGTTGTATCTCTACTGTTGTTATAGATTTCACCAGTAACTCCTTGCTTTTTTCATTGTCATATTTCTGAATTGTGGTGTGGAAGAAGATTTTTTTCTATTGATGTTGACATTTTTCTGATTGTGTTTGTTTTATTTCAAAGGCAACTTAAGTGCAGCTCAGGTTTTTATGCATACACATTAGCAGTAACTCATGTAGTTAAAATTTAAATACAAAATAAACTATTTTATAGCCCTTTAGAAATAACATCATCATAAAAAATAAACTGGTTTATGTGACATTTTATGTGATTGCATAGGAGGTGATCTTACAGATCTTGCTCTTTCTTGATGTCCCAATTGTGGCAGATTGACTCTGATATGTTATAGGGTGGCAATAAGAACTGTTAATATACAAAAACAAACAAACAAACAAACAAAAAACCTGTTAATATAACTATAGTTTAACTGGATAAAAAATATCTGCAGAGAGCTTACAAGTTAAGGAAAAATTTATTGTGTTGTTTGTTGGCACATTTCAGAGATATAAACTCTAAAGTCTAATAAATGAAAGTTATAAAGCAATTTACAACCTCGACAAATCAGGTCTTTTAAGAATCCCTTCTTTCTTACTTTTGCTGCTTCATGCAAGACTGCTTTTGTGCCATTAGTAACTGAGCTGGTGAAATAGCTTAGCTGGTAGGCATATTTTGCTGCAAAAGTCATTCCCGTTTGATCTTAACAAGATGAGCTGTAGTCATTTATCGTTAGAGTCTGTTATCTTGTTGAAAGAAGAACCTTGAGTAGATTTATTTTATTACACATCAGCTTGATGTGTGAAATTGCTTATGTTGTCTGTATTTACAACTGTTAATTCCCAGGAAAACAGGTGTCTTTATATTATGTAGCCCACTGGAATTCAAACCTTTTTGCTTTTAAAGGGTCCATCAAGTTGTCAAAATCTTCAATATTTAGTGTCACTTCTTTGTTTTGAAGAGTTTTTGGTAGCCTGTGGATACTTAGAGCATTAGAGTAACTAACCCTTCAGGAAGATAATTCCTAGAAAATAATAGACAAAGTGGTTTATAGGTAGACGATTTGAATATTACCCTGGAATAAATATTTTCTTTTTAGGAATTCATATAGGTAATAAAAATATTTAGCCTTACCTTTTATGATAACTTTGAGATCTAATTCGTGTACCATAAAATTTGCCCTTTTTAAAGTGTATAATTCAGTGGTTTTTAGTATATTCAGACCTGTGCAACCATTTATCTAAGTTTTAGAACATTTTATTGCTCCAAAATGAAACCCCATACCTGTTGGCAATTACCTCCCCATTTTCCTTTTCCCTCAGTCCATGGCAACCACTACTGTACTCTTTTTTTACTTATTGAATTTTAAAATGATACATTGAAGTTGAAATAATAATAGGTTTCATACCACTGATCCTTCATATTAATGAAATTATGTAATTAAGTTCTATATCATTAAATATTTGTGGCAGTGTGTTAATGTGCTTCCTCATGCTGTAAACAATAGTTTATCATCACTGTATGGTTTAATTAAGCATAGTAGTATATTGTTAATTACTTTTACTTAGTAAAATTTTGTTGAATCTACCTCTTTTTTGCTTTTGTTTTTGAAGATTTGAGATAAATGTTTCTGTCTTTTAACCTCCAAATTGGGATAAACATACTGAACTTGGTTGTGCTTATCTTTGCTTAGAATACCTTTCCTTCACAGTACAAATAAGTATTTATGTAGCAGTTATAGTAGAAGTAATATTTAAAGTTCTTTAAAGTAAACTTTGCAGTTTTTCTTAGGAAACATCACTTTTTTGCACACAAACAATTGGCATTCTTTATAGTTCGTGCTTATTTATTCCCTAATGCAAAGTTCTTGCTAGGCGTGTGACTTTGGGCACCTGATTGTTTGACCAGTGGATTAATAATTACAGATCTGTGATTATCCAAGATTAGTCTAGTTTTGCCTGGTTTAATTTAGGTGCTCAGAGAGAGAGGTAAAGGGAATATTTTTTTGAAGTCAGCTGCTGTACTGAGTATTCCGTTAATGTAGAGATCTAATTTATAGTTCACCTGGGGTTTTTAGTTCAGCTAAGAGCTGTCAGAATCATCCTAAGGCTGTTATTGTATAAAACTCTAACAGATGTATAATAGAATGAAGAGATGCGAAATTGATTACGTAAGAATTCTGGGAAGGAGACCTGTTTGGGGAACATTACTATAAGGCTTCCCTAAGTCTTCTTGGAGACTGATGACAGAATCTGGGGTCTCCAAAAGCAAATGATACTAGTTTACTGTGACTATTCCAAAAATAGCTGTTTTTAACTGTCTCTGTAGTAATAAGCAATGGCAAATACTTTCAACAGCCAAGATACTGAAAGAACCCACAGGTTGAACAAGTACTCCGTTTTTGGATTCGTGCCTCACATTTCTCCTCTAGATATAAAATCAAAACGTTATTTCTGAATGATAAATAAACAAGAGGACTAAAACATTGCCATTACTGGGTACTGACAGGAGATGCTTGGAGCCTATGTCAACTGAGCAGGTGGGAAATGAACATCATCATACAAGTGGACATCACACTACAGCTTTTATTCTAGTACACAAAAATATAACCCAAATCCATGTTCTCAGGAGCGTGTTATATATAGATACACATGTTGGATTTTATAATAGCTCTCAGAGGAAGAATGGGTTTCACTTTACAAAATTTTGTTCTGCCTACAGAATTTTAAGAATAAATCTCTTGTAAAACTTGATGCTCTTATGTAAAATTAAAAAATGAAAAGCTATTCTGTTTAAATATCAGAAAATAGGCCCCGATAAGAAGTACTAATAATAGAATTAGATTCTGAGTTTTCTATTTTATATTCAAAAAAATTTTTTTTCATAGTAGATTAACTACTTCATGTGCATTCCCCAAAAGATGAATTTTATTGCTGTGCCTCATATGTTTTTTATTGCGTTTGAACAGGCAGTTTTGTCCATGCCTATAAGGAGACTTCTTTCACTGCTCCCAGTTATCATGCCTAGCTTGTGTAATTGGGTAGTCATCAGAAAAAAGGGGGGGGGGATTTTTTTAACCTTTGAAAGTGATATCCTTTTCAGCCTTGGCAGGTCTCAGTGTTCTATCTTTGTCTCTAAAATCCACATCGGAAATGCTAAGAGTTCCCATGCAGGAGTTAGGAGAGGTCGTTGTCAAGAGGATCCTGTAGCACTTTTCAGAAATTAGAGGGTCATCCAGCAAAACTAGGCCACATAGTCCAAGGATCAAGTGCACCCAGTAATATCACTTGGATTTGAAGATCTGCATGCTTTTAAGCTTATCTGTAATTTGGTCTGGTTTCTGTTTACCTATTCAAGCCCAGCATAGTTTTTGTGGTTGCTGAAAAATACCCGTACTAGTAACAGTTTGCACATATGAAAGTATTTTTCCATTTTCATCTAATTTTCTTTCTAGGAGTTTGCCAGATTTATGTGTATTTGCCGGGGGAACTCCTCATATAGCTCCACTTACCCACTTACCTAGCTCCTTCCTTTGGTACAAGGGTTATAGTGAGTGATTCCATGAATGTGCGGAATGTTATCTCTGTGTGGCAGGTGTTTAGGAAGTGAGTCCATGGCCTGGTCCTTTTCCTGAATTATATAAATACAAGTTTTTCTGTACATTAAAAAGATCTGATGTGGGCTTAGCCCTTGTTTATTTTAATTGAATCCTTTCACCACTGATACAATGGACCATCCTGTTACTTTTTCGAGCCCGTTGATGGCTCTCACAGTGAATTAACAGAATGCACTGTTGTAAAAACACCATTCTCTGAAATCAGTGGGGAATGACACTACAATAAAGTGAGTTATTTAGTGCAAATCTTTTAGCCTTTGTTCTGATCGTGGAAAGCTTTTTGCAATATGCTTCTCGACCTATAAGATACTGTTATTTAACTCCTCACCGAATCAGAATCATCGTTATAAATCTTAGTACTGAACTGTACTGCTCACGGATAGATGCATGTGTAGGGCCAAATAGTGTATGAGATATTGATTGCAAAAAATGGCCTTGATTTTTCCCTCCCTGTATCTAGGCCCCTTATAGTGTGACTCTGCAGATATAGCGTCTGTTTACTACTTCTTGAATCTGGTTGGCCTTGGAACTTTCTTTGGCTAATAGATGCAGCAGAGGTGATGGTGTGTCAGTTACAAAGCTAAGTCTCAAGAGGCCTGGTGCATTTCTGCTCACAGACACCTGTCTAGCTGCTGTGAGAATTAGCTTGGGCTAGTCTGCTGGATGTGTCCCCATCACGCCTGTCACTCCATTCAGGAGCCAGCTAACCATAATATATGTGAGGGTGGCCATTCTAGATAAGCCAGTCTTAGCTAACCTGTAAGACTGTTGCATGATCATAAGAGAACACAGCCAAGGTGGAATTAATTGCTAGCTGACCTGTAGATTGAGGAGTGAAAAACATTTATTATTTTAAGCCTCTGCGTTTGGGTTAGTTTGTTATGCAGCAGGGTCTAACCTGTGTTCAGTGGTTGCTCTTAGAATGTGTTTCTTTGAGAAAAAAAAAAAGCTTAGACATCAGCTCACTTTTTGCTCAGTTGTTGCTTTCTCAGAAAATTGTCCTGAATGATATTTCTTCAAAATTAGTGAATCAAAGACAAAAGCAATTTATTTCCATTGTTATTGGCTACCTTAAGTGTTTGTTGAATTGTGCTTTTTCGGTTAATCCTTTTTATTATCTTTGCTGTCCATTTATAATAGTATTTTATGTATTATCTGTTCTGTTGACCTTATTAGAAGGGTAACCACAGGAAGTCCCCTGTCATCCTGCACCCATTTTTTAATCTTATGTGTGTGTAGTGTTTTGATGAAGTGTGTTAAAGATTTTCTTATCATTTGTTTAGTTATAACACAAATAATTTTTGAGCCCTTAAAGTATGCATTGGCACCATGTCAAGGGCTTTTATGAATTTACCGTCTAGGAAGATACTGACTAGCAAACAACAAACTAAAATAGTGGGATAAGGATACCTATGATAGGAACATGTAACAGAAAGCAGTTAGGCAGGTTCAGTAAAGGTACTCAGTATCACTAATCACCAGGGAAATAGAAATCAAAACCATAATGAGATATCACCTCACACCTGCTAGAGTGTCTATGAAAAAGATAAGAGATAACTTATAAATGCTGGTGAGAATGTGGAGGAAAGGGACCCTTGTGTACTGTTGATGGGAATGTAAACTGGTACAGTCACTGTATAAATAAAACTGTACAGTTCTGTATTAATTTTAATACAGAAATTAAAAACAGAACTACCATATGATCCTGCAATCTTACTCCTCGTGATACTCAAAGGAGATGTAACCTTTATCTTGAAGATACCTGTATTCCCATGTTCGATGCAGAATTATTCACAATAGTCAAGGCACAGAAACAACCTAAAGGTCCGTTGGTGGATGAATGGCTAAAGAAAATATGAGACACACACACACACACATACACACACACAGAGGAATATTTTCCAGCCTTAAAAGAGAAGGAAATCTTGTCATTTGCAACAATGTGGATGAACCTGGAGAACATTACTGAGTGAAATAAGCCAGATGGAGGAAGACAGATACTGTATGGTATCACTTACATGTGGAATCTTAAAAGAAAAAAAAACTGAACTCAAAGAAACAGAGAGTAGAAAGGTGGTTGCCAGGGGCTGGGAGGTAGAGGAAATAGGTAGAGTTAGGGAAGAGGGTACAAATTTCCAGTTATAAGATGAGTAAGGTCTGGGGATCTAATGTATATCATAGTGACTATAGCTGATAATACTGTACTATGTAATTGCAACTTGCTAAGAGTGTGGAACTTGTGTTCTCACATACAGACAAAAAAGGTAAATATGTGAGATGATACATGTGTTAATTAATTCGTGGTGGGAATTCCTTCACGATATATATGTATTTCTAATTTTTATATTTGATATTACAGTTTCACTTGCCGATTATACCTCATAACAAAAGATGCTAACAAAAGGGCCCCATTAAGAAAAAAAAAGAAAAAAAAAAAAAAGAGGAAGCAGTTGAGGGATCAGTGGCTCCCCTGAGGAAATAATGTATAATTTCAGATCTAAAGGAAGAGTGGGAATTAGTTTAAAAAAGAGAGAGAGAGAGAGAACAGAAATAGCATTTTATGCATGGGAAATGTATATATAGAAGGACCTAAAGGCAAGATAAATGGTTGAATATGACTGGAAATACAGAATGTGTAAGGGCTAAGGGGCAAGGGGTAAGTCCAGAATATAATTAGGAACTAGATCATGCAAGGTACTGTAAGACATATTATCATGTGGAGGGTAGATTGGAGGGCAGCAGGACTAGTGACAAGGGAGTCTAGTTAGGAGAGGATTGCAGTAATTTATGCAAGAGGTGATAAATTAGGACTGTAGCAGTTGGGATGAAGAGAAGTATACGAATTCAAATAAAAGGCAAAGTTGACAGAATTAAGAACTGAATAGATGATGAGTGTAATGGAGAGAGAGAAGTCAAGGATAGTGTCCAGGTTTTTGGTTTGGACAACTGGCTGGCTGGTTCTCTGAGGTGGAGGGGGATCCCAAGAGAAGAGGGTTTGGGAGAAAGACAGAAAGACAATTTTTTTTTTTGAAAGTAATACATTTGAGGCATTTGTGACATTTTAAAGAAGGGTCCAGAAGACAGTAGTTATTTGGCTCTCAGCCTCAGGAACTATCTGTGCTGGAGACACAGCTTTGAGAGTCATGAATATATGGTGATTGAAACCATGGGAGAGAGATGAAATCTACCAGGCAGGGGACTTTTCAGTTTTGAGGGGGAAAAAAAAAAAAAAAAAGGCCTGGTACTGAACTTTGTGGAAATAACACTATAGAAGAGACAAAGAGAAGCCTTCAAAGTGTACCGGGGAAGACCGACCAGAGAGATTAGGAGGAATACAAAGAGAGTGCAGTGTCACCAAACTAAGAGAATGTGTCAAGGAAAGAGAATGATTATCAAGATCAAAAGCTGCTGTGAAATCAAGTGAGTTCTGAAGAATGTCCTTTGGTGTTAGGAACATGGCCTCTTGTTCCTAAGCACAAGTTGTTCCCTTCACGTAGAATGTTCTTTATCCCTTTTTGTATTGGAGTTTTATTGAACTCTCAATCTTTCAAGATGTTTTCACATGCTCCCTCTTCTGTGAAGTCTTCGCCCAGCACAGTTATTTCCTGGCTCTAGTTTCACAGCTCGTGTAGCATACCTGAGCACCCTCACAGCTGAATTTGAGTTTCTCTGGGTACTCTGAAAGGAGAGTGAAGTCCTGAACTCACCAAGATTGTGTTAATTCTTTTAGGACTGGGGTCTTGGGTTAATCATCTTTTGCTTCTTAACACTCCTCACAGTACCTAGCAAATAGATGTGGCTTGTTAAATACATGGATTTGAATGCTTGATTTTGAATATAATCCTAGGCAAAAGCAACATTTAAAATTGCACATTAACAGTCAAAACCAAAATTTCTAAATATTGCTTGCTTAGAGCTACAGGAGCAAAAATAATGTCCTCTGCAATGAAAAACAAAAGGCTAAGGAGTTTTAAGGTCTGGTTTATGGAGTTTAACGATGGTCTTAAATAAAAGGAGAAAGAAGGGACTAGCTCATGTTAATAAGCAAGGATTTCTAATTTTCAGGAAAAGCCCAGAAGAGAAGCCCGTGATAAGAACTTCAGAAATTGCCCATGAATAAATTTCTGGACTGAGGGCATATGGACTGTTCCTGAAATATGTGTAAAATTGTATGTGAAGGTCAAGAGAGCAGCATTAATATGTATGAGCAGATTCCAACTCTAGTAGGCAATCCATTCCCTCAGGCATAAAGTGAGGTAGTTGAGCATTGAAGGAGAAACATTCTGTGTTAGCCTGTGTTGTTTAATTCATTTGTGTTATACAGTTATATTTTTTGGTGTTATGAATGTTGGGGTGTGGTTTGTTGGTGTACCACCAAAAAAAGGGGCTGCATATGGTCTGTGGGGCCCCTTAGAAATTGGTGCACCTCAGTTGGGCCTCATAACCAATTTTGCTCAGTTGATTGAGCCAAAGTCCTAGGAGTTAGCAAGTTATGATAACTCCCTTTCTCTTAACCCCATCTTTGCCGGTCCTGTAGATTCTGTCTCTGAAAATGCATATTGAATCAATTTGCTTCTCTCATTTATTAAATATTTGAATGAATGAATGAATGAGTGAATTCAGCTGCCCAAGTTCAAGTCACCACTGGCTCTCAATAGGTCTTTCTTTTCTTTTTCTTTTTCTTTTTCTTTTTTTTAAAGATTTTATTTACTTATCTGAGAGAGAGAGAGCGAAAGAGAGCACAAGCAGGGCGAAGGGCAGAGGGAGAAGCAGACTCCCCGCTGAGCAGGGACCCGGATGTGGTACTCCATTCCGGGACTCTGGGGTCATGACCAGAGCCGAAGGCCGCCGCTTAGCGAGGCGCCCTCAACAGGTCTTTCACTTCTGTCTTTCCCCCCACTACAAATAGTGATATTTTCACAAAATCGTAAATCAGGTCATATTAACTTTAACCCCCACTTAAAACTTCTAGGCTTTAGGCTAAATTCCAAAATTTTCTCACATTCCGCATGGCCTTGCATATTTGATCCTGGCTCTCTTTATTTCATCCACAGCAACTGGTTTTCTGTTCTTCTAATTACTCAAACTTTTTCCTGTGCCTTGCCTTTAGCACCTGCTCTTTCCTCTTTCTGCGGTGTTCTTATTTCCACTCTTCCGGTAAACTTTATTTTCTCAGAGATACCTTCCCCAGTATACATTAGGTTTCCCAGTTAGACTTTTTGAAATCCTAGTACCGTTCTTTCAGAGCACTTACCAAAGCTTGGAGTTTTATAAGCAGAACTTCTAGAGTGAATTAGTTGTCTCCGTAGTCTCTGTGAGTTCCTCCCTCATTTGTCATTCACCCCACAGCCCATTCCAGTTCAGCTTTGATTCACACTGCCCCACCGAAAACGTCCTCTTCAGTATTCTCGATGACCTTCATTTAGCCAAATTCACTCACGGTTTTTTCTCCTTTCCCTACTTGACTTCTCAGCAAACCTCATCACAGTGGATCATTTCCTCTTTGAAACACTCTTTCTTCTTGGTTTTTGTCACTGTGCAATGTGGTTCTCCAGGATGCAAGTGCTGAGATGGAGAGAGCCCTGCAAGAGTCTTACTAGGGGGAGGGGCTTGCCTGTGAAAGAGAAGAGGAAGGAAGCAAGAGTGGATAGGGCAAGTCTTCAGACCATGACCTTAAGAGCTGTGGAAGAAAAGGGGAGAAAGCAAGATTGGGCAGGGCAAACCTCAGACCGTGCTGCAGATAAGGCGGAGTCTCTGGCAGCCCCACTGGGAACCCTGGAGCAGAGGTTACTCGTTAGAAGAGATGCGTTAGGCAGACCTGGCCAGACCGTACCACCCACAGTGTGCTCAGTGATCAGCTGGGCGGCCTGGGAAGAGTATGGCTTTGGCTCAAAAACCATTCTGAGCACATTCTGAGGCTATTAAGAGCTGGAGGTTCCATATAAATTTTAGGATTTTTTGTTCCAGCCCTTTGAAAAATGCTGGTGGAATTTTGATCGGGATGGCATTGAAAGTATAGATTGCTCTGGGCAGTATAGACATTTTAACAATGTTTATTCTTCTGATCCATGAGCATGGAATGCTTTTCCATCTTTTTGTGTCTTCTTCAATTTCTTTCATGAATATTCCATAGTTCCTCGAGTACAGATCCTTTACCTCTTTAGTTAGGTTTATTCCCAGGTATCTTATGGTTCTTGGTGCTATAGTAAGTGGAATTGATTCTCTAATTTCCCTTTCCATATTTTCATTGTTAGTGTATAAGAAAGCAACTGATTTCTGTGCGTTGATTTTGTATCCTGCCACATTACTGAATTGCTGTATGAGTTCTAGTAGTTTGGGGGTGGAGTCTTTTGGGTTTTCCATATAGAGTATCATGTCATCTGTGAAGAGAGAGTTTGACTTCTTCTTTGCCAATTTGAATACCTTTTATTTCTTTTTGTTGTCTAATTGCTGTTGCTAGGACTTCTACTACTATGTTGAACTAGAGTGGCAAGAGTGGGCATCCTTGTTGTGTTCCTGATCTCAAAGGGAAGGCTGTCAGCGTTTCCCCATTGAGAATGATATTCGCTGTGGGCTTTTCATAGATGGATTTTATGAAGTTAAGGAATTTCCCTCTATCCCTATACTTTGAAGAGTTTTAATCAGGAACGGATGCTGAATTTTGTCAAATGCTTTTTCTGCATCAATTGAGAGGACCATGTGGTTCTTCTCTCTTCTCTTATTGATTTGTTCTAGCACACTGATTGATTTGTGAATGTTGCATCCCAGGGATAAATCCTACCTGGTCATTGTGAATAATCTTTTTAATGTGCTGTTGGATCCTATTGGCTAGGATCTTGTTGAGAATCTTGGCATCCATATTCATCAGGGATATTGGTCTGAAGTTCTCCTTTTTGGTGGGGTCTTTGCCTGGTTTGGGGATCAGGGTAATGCTGGCTTCATAGAAAGAGATTATGCTGAGTGAAATAAGTCAAGCAGGTAGAGTCAATTATCATATGGTTTCACTTACGTGCGGAGCATAAGGAAAAACATGGAGGACATTGGGAGAAGAAAGGGAAGGGTGAATTGGGGGAAATCGGAGGGGGAGACGAAACATGAGAGACTGTGGACTCTGAGAAACAAACTGAGGGTTTTGGAGGGGAGGAGAGTGTGGGGTTGGGTGAGCTTGGTGGTGGGTATTGAGGAGCATGTACTGCACGGAGCACTGGGTGTGGTGCATGAACAATGACTTGGAACACTGAAAAAAAAAAAAAAAAAAGAGATGGAGGTTGTCAGTTAACTGAACTCCTTACACCTGAGTGGCAGGTGCTTTCTTGAAGGGAGAGCCTAGCAGCACACCTCCATGGCTTGCCACAGTGACACTACACATTTCTCTCTACCTTACTAATCACTTCTCAGTTTTCTTTGCTTCCTTTTTCTCCTTTGCTTAACCTCTCAAAGGTAGAATGTGTCAGAGTTTGATCCTGAGGCTCTCCTCATTTGTACTCTCTTCCTAAATCCCATCTCTATGCTGAACTCCTAGTTTTACCTCTCTGGTTCTGCCCTCTGAACTTTCAGGTTCCTAACAGTCCACTGGGTAACTCCTCTTCATATGTCTAATAGGGACCTCATCCTATGTGACCAAAACAGAAGTCTTGGTTTCCTTCCCCAGATAGGCATTTCTGTTTTTCTCCATTTCAGAAATCATATTACACCCATCAGTGCAGTTGTCCAGACCAGAGATGTGGGAGTCATTCCCAATTTCTCTTTCCTTTACCCTTTCTAGTCCTATCTTTTGCACCTTTTGAACCTATATTTGTCCATTTCTCTCCCTCTTTACTGTAGCATACCTTGTCCAAGCCATCATAATCTGTCATGTGGACTCCGCAATGGTCTCTCTCTTTTTTTTTTTTTTTTGAACTGGAGTGGTCTCTTAACTGAACCCCTTACTTCCTTTTTGTCTTCACAGAATACTCTAGAATGAAAGCTTAATGAGGGCAAAGGCTTTTACCTGTCTTGTTCACCACTGTATCCATAGCGATCAGAATGGTATCTGGTGCATCGCAGACAGTTAGCAAGTAATTGCTGAGTGAAGGAATGAGTGTGTGAATGAAAGAATCAATTCTCTACTTAGAATTTATAACATAAATCAGATTATGTCCTTCCCATGCTTAAAATTCTTCAGTGCATTACCAATTTGGAATAGAATCCGGACTATAAGACTCTATATAATAATCTGGTACCTGCCTGCTTCATTGACTTTATCTCATTTTACACTATTTATCAGCCACATGACTGTTCTCTTTATTTCTCATACCAACCTCTTTCTCACATTAAGGCCTTTCACTTGTGGTCCCTCTTCCTGATAATCTCTAGGGCAGGATATAAGTCTTTATCAGTTAGTTCTCAACTCTAGAGTGTCATAGTCTCAGCGATACCGTCCTCTATTTACCCAGCAATACTTTCTCACCCTCCAGTGTATCTAACATAAGGGGCCTAGAAAATTGAGTTTAGATTATGATCATTTTAGGAAGGCCCTTGGGTGCTATGCCATTAGCACCTGGAACTTTTTTCTGTAGCTTTCTGAAACCTCAGAGGCTTTTCCTCAGTAGAGTGGCATTATCAAAAAATTTTTTTCCTCCGGAAAAAAGCCATCATTTTTATGACTGGGTAAAGATAGGCTAAAGACAGGGAACTCTGTCAATAAGACTAGTTCTAGAGTGTAGACAATAGGTAATGACCAATCCAGAGCATTGTGTCAGTTTGGTGGAAAATTGGGAACAGATGTGAGACAGGATTCAGAATGGGATCCATCAGAACTTACCATCTGATCAGGTATTCATTCAATCATCAGTTATTGGTACCAACTCTGTCACATCCTAGACTATGTTCTAGGGGACACTAGTGAGTAAGGTAGCTCCTGGTGTAGTGGAGGAGAAAGCAATGAATTCAGAATTGTGGCTTTTAGTCAGTCCTTTGAAGCAGGCAGATGGGGTCAAATGGTGTGGCATGCTGCTGCTGCTGCTGCTGACTGTTAAAGGTCAGGGCAGATTTCTCTAAGGACACAGCATCTTAGTTGAGAACAGAAAAGGAGAGAGAAACAGCCATGAGACAAGATGATGTTTTATTTTTTTATTTTTTTAATCTTTTTTTACAAGATTTTTAAAAAATTTATTTATTATATTGAGAGAGAGAACGCACAAGCAGGGGGAGTGGCAGGGAAAGGGAGAGGGAGAAGCAGACTCCCCGCTGAGCAGGAAGCCTGATGCAGGGCTCGATCTCAGGACCCTGGGATCATGACCTGAGCTGAAGGCAGATGCTTAACAAGTGAGCCACCCAGGTGCCCCAGACAAGATGATGTTTTAGACAGAAGGAACCACATGTGCGTTGTGGGGGTGGGGATGGACAAGAAGGAGTCCGAAATGAATGAGACCACTTCCTCGAGGAGTGGCATTAATGCCAATTTTTTGAAGTGAGACAGGGATGGTAGGAGGGGGAGCCAGTCTGAGGGGGAAGATATTACATTCTATTTTTGACATGGTTAGTTCTGGGTGCCTACAGAAAAACCGTATGTTTGATTGGTATTTCAAAATGTAGAATTGCAGCCCAGGCAATAGATATGTGAATAGTGAACTTAGGCCTGAGAGTCAGTCATTGCACAGGTGATGGTTGTAGCCATAGGGTATCGGTTGAAGCATAGAATCCTGAGGAACAGCAGCTTTTATTTTTTTAATTTTTAAAAAAGATTTTATTTATTCATTCATTCATTCATTCATTCATTCATTCATTTATTTATTTAGCGTACATGGCAGGGAGGGGCAGAAGGCAAGGGTGAGAGAGAATCCCAAGCAGACTCTGAGCTGAGCCTGACACAGGACTTCAAGGAAAAGATAGGTCAAGGATGCATGTAGCTGTTATATTTGGCAGCTGGTGAGTTATTGCTGGCCTCATAGAATTTCGTTGCAGAAAAGTAGCAGAGAAAAAAAGCAAGGCCGCGTGGAAAACATGAAAAAGGTGTTGATGAAGAAGGATAGAGGCGTGGAGAGGTGGAATTACGGGAAGTAACATTAACAGTGATACAGGCTGAGTACAGAGAACTAATGAAGGTAATGACTTGAATAATTATAAACATGTCAACATTTTAGGATTTTTGCTTTGCCTTTTTTGGGGCTCTGTACCAGAGCATTATCACTTTATTTTATGACTCTAAGTGTAACAAACCCACTGTTAGTGGAGACCATATGAACATGAGAAAGTTGCAGAGTAACAGTGTAATCAATATGTGGAAGCAGTCTTACAGTAGTTAACCATTCAGCTGGAATTGTACTGTATTTATGAAATTTTAATAACTTACTGGTTTCTTGGCTCTGTAACTTATGGTTTTTAGTTTTATTGCAGATAAAATAAGTGAGAGTGTGTGTGTATGTGTGTATGTGTGTGTGTTTTGGGGTATTGGAAAAACAAGTTTTATTATCTGTCAGTTGATACTAATTACTTTGTCTATTTTTTTTTAATTTTTTATTTTTAATTCCACTTAGTTACCATACAGTGTTAAATTAGTTTCAGATCTACAATATAGTGATTCAGCAGTTCCTTACATCACCCGGTGCTCATCACAAGTGCACCCCTTAATCCCCATCACCTATTTAAGCTATCTCCCCATCCCTCTCCCCTCTGGTAACTATCAGTTTATTCTCTATAAGTAACAGTCTGTTTCTTCGTTTGTCTCTCTCTCTCTTTTTTTCCCCTTTGCATTTGTTTTGTTTCTTAAATTCTGCATATGAAATTAGATGGTACTTGTCTTTGACTTGTTTTGCTTAGCGTTGTACTTTCCAGTTCCATCCATGTCATTGCAAAGGGCAAGATTTCATTCTTTATTATGGCTGGATAATATTCCATTATGTGTGTATATATATATATACCACCTCTTCTTTATCCATTCATCAGTTGATGGACACTTGGGCGGCTTCCATAGCTTGGCTATTGTAAATAATGCTGCTGTAAACATAGGGGTGCACGTATCCCTTTGAATTTGTGTTTTTGTATCTTGGGGATAAATACCCAGTAGGCTGTAAGCTAGTTTTATTTTTAACTATGTGAGAAACTTCCATACTGTTTTCCACGTGGCTGTACCAGTTTGCATTCCCACCAGCAGGGCACAGGGTTCCTTTATCTCCACATCCTTGCCTACACTTGTTCTTGTGTTGTTGATTTTAACTATTCTGACAAGTGTGAGGTGATACCTCATTGTAGTTTTGATTTGCATTTCCCTGGTGGTAAGTGATGTTGAGCATCTTTTCATTCATCTGAATGTCTTCTTTGGAGAAATGTCTGCTTGTGTCTTCTCACTTTTTAATTGGATTATTTGATTTTGAGGTGTTCGGTTTTATAAGTTCTTTTTTAAAAATTGTTTTTAGAGTTTTATAAGTTCTTTATATATTTAGATACTAACTCTTTATTGGGTGTGTCCTTTGCAAATATCTTTTCCCATTCTGTAGGTTGTTTTATAGTTTTGTTGATTGTTTCCTTTGCTATGCAGTAGCTTTTTATTTTGATGTAGTTCCAATAGTTTATTTTTGCTTTTGGTTTCCCTTGCCTCAGGAGACATATCTAGAAAAAAATTGCTTCAGCCACTGTCAAAGAAGTGACTGCCTGTGTTCTTTTCTAGGATTTTTATGATTTCAGGTCTCACATTTAGGTCTTTAATCCATTCTGAATTTATTTTTGTGTGTAGTGTAAGAAAGTGGCCCAGTTTCTTTGTTTTGCATGTAACTGTGCAGTTTTCCCAACACCATTTGTTGAAGAGACTTTTTCCTGCTCGATATTCTTTCCTGCTTTGTCAAAGATTAATTGATCATATAGTTGTGGGTTTATTTCTGGGTTTTCTATTTTGTTCTATTGATTTATGTGTATATTTTGTGCCAGTACCATACTGTTTTGATGACTACAGCTTTATAGTAACTTGAAGTCTGGAATTGTGATGCCTCCAGCTTTGCTTTTCTTTTTCAAGATTGCTTTGGCAATTCGGGGGTCTTCTATGGTTCCATACAAATGTTAGGATACTTTATCTAATTCTGTGAAAAATGCTATTGGTATTCTGACAGGGATTGCATTAATGTGTAGATTGCTTTGGGTAGTCTTGACATTTTAACAATATTCTTCTAATCCATAAAAATGGAATGTCTTTCTATTTCTTTGCATCATCTTAAGTTTCTTTCATCGGAGTTACAGTTTTCAGAGTACATGTCTTTAATCTCTTTGGTTAGGTTTATGTCTAGGTATCTTATTTTTGGTACAATTGTAAATGGGATTGTTTTTTTAATTTCACTTTCTGCTGCTTCATTTTTGGTTTATAGAAATGCAACAGATTTCTTTACATTGATTTTTATCTTGAGACTTTACTGAATTCGTTTATCAGTTCTAGCAGTTTTTTGATGAGCCTGTATTTAGGGTTTCCTATATGTAGTATCATGTCATCTGTAAATAATGAAAGTTTTACTTCTTACTTACCAATTTGGATGTCATTTCTTTCTTTTTTTCTTATCTGATTGCTGTGGCTAGGACTTCCAGTCCTATGTTGAATAAAAGTGGTGAGAGCGGACATTCTTGTTTTGTTCCTAAACTTACAGGGAAAGCTCTCAATTTTTTACCCATTAAGGATGATATTAGCTGTGGGTTTTTCATATATGGCCTTTATTATGTTGAAGTATGTTCATTCTAATCCTACTTTGTTTCAGGTTTTTTTTATCATGAATGAATGTTGTACTTTGTCAAATGCTTTTTCTCTATCTATTGAAATGATCATATAGTTTTTTATCCTTTCTTTTATTGATGTGATGTATCATGTTGATTGATTTATGACTGTTGAACCACCCTTGCATACCCCAGGAATAAATCTCACTTGATCGTGGTAAATGCTTTTTTTTTTTTTAATGTATTGCTGGACTTGGTTTGCTAGTATTTTATTGAGGACTTTTGGATCTTTGTTCATCAGGGATAAGAATCTGTAGTTCTATTTTTTAGCTGGTTTTGGTATCAGGGTAATGGTGGCCTCATAGGATGAGTTTGAAAGTTTTCCTTCCTTTTCTATTTTTTGGGATAGTTTGAGAAGAATAAATGTTAACTTTCCTTTAAATGTTTGGAAGAATTTACCTGTGAAGCCATCTTGTACTAAACTTTTATTTGTTGGGAATTTTATTCTATTTTATTTTATTTATTTATTTCGAGAGAGAGAGTGTGTGAGCAGTACCAGGCGGAGGGGCAGAAGCAGAAGGAGAAGCAGTCTCCCAGCTGAGCAAGGAGCCAGATGCAGGACTCAATCCCAGGATCCTAGGATCATGACCTGAGCCGAAGGCAGACGCTTAACTGCCTGAGCCACACAGGCATCCCTGTGGGGAGTTTTTGATTACTGATTTAATTTCTTTGCTGGTTTTCAATCTGTTCAAATTTTGTATTTCTTCTTGTTTCAGTTTTGGTAGTTTATATGTTTCTAGGAATTTATCCCTTTCTTCTAGATTGTCCCAATTTGTTGGCATATTGTTTTTCATAATATTCTCTTATAATTGTTTACATTTCTGTGGTGTTGGTTGTTATTTCTCCTCTCTCATTTGTGATTTTATTTATTTGAATCCTTTTTCTTTTTTTCTTGATAAGTCAGGCTAGAGGTTTATCAGTTTTAATGATTTTTTCAGAGAACCAGCTCCTGGTTTCATTGATTTGTTTTTTTTTTTTTTTTTTTTTTTTTTAGTTTCTGTGTCATTTATTTCTGCTCTAATCTTTATTATTTCCTTCCTCCTGCTGGTTTTAGGTTTTTTGTTTGTTGTTCTTTTTCTGGCTCCTTTAGGTGTAAGGTTAGGTTGTTTATTTGAGATTTTTCTTGCTTCTTGAGATAGGCCTGTATTGCTTTAAACTTCCCTCTTAGAACTGTTTTTGCTGTATCCTAGAGGTTTTTGACTGTTGTGTTTTCATTTTCATTTGTTTTCATGTAATTTTTAATTTCTTTTATTTCCTGGTTGACCCATTCATTGTTAAGTAACATGTTATTTAACCTCCATGTATCTGTGGTCTTTCCAGATTTTTTCTTGTGCTTGACTTCTAGTTTCATAGTGTTACAGTCAGAAAAGGTACATGGTATGACTTTGATCTTCCTGAATTTGTTGAGGCTTGTTTTGTGGATTAATATGTGATCTATTCTGGAGAATGTTCCGTGTGCACTTGAAAAGAATGTGTATTCTGTTTTAGGATGGAATGTTCTGAATATATCTGTTAAATCCATCTGTTCCAGTGTGTCATTCAAAGCCATTGTTTCCTTGTTGATTTCCTGTTTTGATGACCTGTCCATTTATACAAGTGAGGTGTTAAAGTACCCTGCTATTACTGTATTACTATCAATTAGTTCCTTTATGTTTGTAAGTGTTTCGTGTATTTGGGCACTTCTATATTGCATGAATAAGTATTTACAATTATCATATCTTCTTGTTGGATTGTCCTCTTTATTATTATATAGTGTCCTTCTTAGTCTCTTTACCATTTTTGTTTTGAAGTCTGTTTTGTCTGATATAAGTATGCTTCCAGCTTTCTTTTGGCATCAATTTGCATGAGAGATGTTTCTCTATCCCCTCACTTTCTATCTGCTTGTGTCTTTAGTTCTAAAATGAGTGCCTTACAGGCAGCATATGGATGGCTTGTGGGTTTTTTGTCTTTGTTTGTTTGTTTTTTATCCATTTTGTCACCCTATGTCTTTGGAGTGTTTAGTCTATTTACATTCAAAGTAATTATTAATAGATATGTATTTAGTGCCATTTTATTATTTGTATTGTGGTTGTTTCTGATGAATTTCTCAGATCCTTTATTGCCTTTCCCTCTTTTATGGCTTCCTGATTTAATTCTTTAATAATATATTTTGATTTCTTTCTCTTTATTCTTGCATATTTATTAGTGGTTTTTGATATATGGTTACCATTAGGTTTGTATATAACATCTGCCAATAGCAGATTATATTAAGTTGATGGTCATTTAAGTTTGAACCCATTTTTTACTCCTCTTATCCCTGTTTAGTTTTTATTTGTCTGAAAAACTCTTTATGTCTCTTTCTATCCTGATAGTCTTGCTGGATAGAGTATTTTTGGCTGCAGATTTTTCCCATGTAGCACTTTGAATATATCATGCCACTTCTTTCCAACTTGAAGAATTTCTGCTGAAAAACTTCCTGCTAGCCTTATGGGTTTTCCCTTGTAAGTTACTGTCTTCTTTTTTCTTGCTGCTTTTAAATTTTTTTTCTTTTTCACTATATTTTGCCATTTTAATTTAAATATGTCTTGGTGTGGATCTGCTTTTGTTGATTTTGATGGGAATTCTCTGTGCCTTTTTGATCTGGATATCTGCTTCCTCCCACAGATTAGGGAAGTTTTCTGCTGTTATTTCTTCAAATAAATCTTCTGCCTCCTTCTTCTTTTGGGACTCCAAAATATGAATGTCATTATATTGTGATGGAATCACTGAGTTTTCTAAGTCTATTCTGGTTTTTCATAATTCTTTTTTCTCTCTTTTGTTCAGGTTGATTACTTTCCATTACTCTGTCTTTTAGGTCAATAATTAAAAAAAAAAACAAAAATAAATTCATTCCTCTGCTTCTTCCATCCTGTTGTTCTTTCCATCGAGTCTTTCTTACTTCATTTATTGTATCTTTGGTCTCTGCTGTTTATTCCTTGTGTCTGTATTAAAGGTCTATTTCATGTCTTTCACTCTTTTCTCAAGTCCAGTGAGTATCCTTGCGATCTTTACTTTAAATTCTTTATCAGGCATGTTACTTATATCTGTTTTGCTTAGGTCTCTTTCCATAGCCTCATGCTAATTTTTCATTTGGGATAAATTTCTCTGTCTTCTCATTTTGTTTAAGCCTCTGTGCCTGTTTCTCTGTGTCGGGAAAGTCAGCTGTGTCTCTTTTTCTTCTGGGTAATGCCCTTATGAAATTCCTGCAGTGCCCTGCCTGTTGTATCTGCTATTCCCCAGGGCCTGGTGCTTCTGAGAGTGTCCCCAGTATGTGCTGTGTGTGCTCTGCTGTTTTGTTCTGGCCACTTTATCCTTTTGGCCAGGTGTCTGTAGAGACTGTTTTTGCCTGTTGTGGGCTTGAATGTGGTGTGTTTTTACTAGGTGTGGTGCTCTGGTCTGTTTATGAAATGAAACCTGTTGCCACCTCCATAAGAACCAAAGCTCCAGAAAATTCTCCGTGGGGAGATGTGGTGCGGGCGGGGGTTTGGGCTTGTCTTCTGGGGGAGGAAGAAGCCCACCACACTGGGATTGAGGCAAGCATTACTGGGAGAGGTGGTTCCACAAGAGTATGGGAGTGGGGCTTGGTGTAAGCAAGTTAGAAAGCAAGTGTCAGCACTGCACTGGTTCTTGCAGGTGGCCCTGTGCATATGTTGAGGAGCAGGGGAGGAAAATGGCCAGTTCCTTTGTTCCCAGAGGCATCTCCATGCATGCTGCCTCTCTGCAACATGGTCCAAGAGAGCAAACAACCTCCCCACTGTATGGCCCAGGTACTCTTCAGATCACTGTTTCCACACTGCATATTTCTAGGCTTTTTGCCTGCCTTTTCCTCAAGAGCAGTCCCAGTACCCTCTGAACTCTCCCAGAGCCAAGCATGATGACCTTTAGAACTCCAGGCTTTAAGCCCTATTGGTTGTAAGAACTCATGAAATTTGGGCCCTCTTGCTTTCCAAGCCAATTGCTATGGGGATTCATGTTCACCACGTGCTCTGCTTTCTCCTGGTTTGTTTCTTGCCCTTCTCCATGCCTGCGACTACTTCCCCACTGCAGTGGCCACCACCTGGTTCTCTCTCAAACCCCTTCTCTGCACGTCCTACCTTCTTCAGTGTGACCTCTTCTCTACCTTTATTTGTGGTGTTTGTTCTGCCAGTCTTCAGGTCAGTTTCTGGTGTATTTAGGATGATTTGATAGTTATCTAGTTGTATTCATGGGACGAGGCAACCCTAGAGTCCTACTCTTACTCTACTGCCATCTTCCCCATCCTGTGTGTGTTTTTTAAATTTAATGATTTAGATATGACATTTTGTGTAATTAAAAGCCATAAATTCAGTAAATTTATTCAAACTCATTTGCACAGCACAGCTCTTAGTGCTAGCAACATGAAGTTGTGGAGAACTGGACTTTGTCCTCACAGAGGTTACAGTCTAATGTTGGAGAGAAAAATGTGCAGGATAAAATATGTGATAGGACATGTTTTATACAAGAAGTGTAATGGACTCAACCCTATAGAAACATAGAAAAATTATAAATTAAGCCTGGACAAGTAAGGAGATGCTCTCACAGGTGGGCCTTGACCTGAATCTGACCCATGTCTTTCCACATATTGTATTTTCATTTAAATAGCATATTTGAAGTTTTAATTTTCTTGTAGAGTCTTAACCCTGATTTGCTATTAAATTGTTTCTCTACTTCCTAGTGTGTTTCTCCTAATTCTTTGTCCCTTGGAGGCACACCACAAAGAGATATTGAAATGAAGGAACAAACAAATGCATTAGTGTGTGTAACTAGGCTAACAGCTTCACAGGGAAATGGATGTTTGTTTCATTCAGTGCTGTATTTCTAGCACTTATAGCATTACTTGGCCTATCTTTTTGACTGATTGGAAGGAAAAGAAAGAGAAGAACTGAAGGAATATTTTAAATATATTCACTTCTGGAAGAGCAAAGAAAAGAAAAACAGACAAAAAAAATCTAACTCTTGACAACAATTTTAGAAAAATTAAACATTAAGAGTAGTCAGAGATTTGATTATAGTCTAAAGGAAATTTGAATTTCAGAGTATTAACTTTTATCCATTTCATTACTGTGCATAATCCAACATGGTATCATTTTTTTTCTTATAGCTTTCAATAGATTGGGCACCTACAATGGAATTTTTATGATAGACAGCAGCTTTTACAAACAAGAAGTCCCTCAAACATATTAAGTACATTTTTCTTTAGAACATCATCTCAACTTTGTCTTCATCATTTCTTCTCTTCTGTATTTCCTTAACACACCATTTAAATTTTGCTGTCTTAAGAGTGTCCAATAATATACTTAAAAATTATTGGGTTTTATTCTCTTATAGATACTTTAGAGGTCATAGTTTTCTTATTGTAAAAACATTTGGGTCTAAAAAAGTAGTATCTTTTCTGTTGTTTGCCCAAGACAATATAGAACTTCTTAATGGTATATGGAATTAAAGTCTCTGTAGGAATTCAAATAATCCGGATATCAACATATGTAACAGTGAAACTGCCTTATAACTTTATCTATTTAACAAATTCACTAAATTTTTTTGTTATTTACTGCCCTGTTTTTAATTTTCCACTCACCACATGTGCATCAAATTAAGATAGTTTATTTAGACGCTGTATTGCCAAGCAGTTATGGAAAGCTTCCTTGGCTTACATTTTGAATTTTTTCCTCTTTTGTCTTTGGCTAACGCTCAGCCCCTTTGGTGTCTCATCTGCTTACCACACGACAGCTATGGCACATTTCCATTCATCTGGGTCAGAAAATAAAGAGAGCCTTTAAGTCAGCCTGAATATTACCTGCCATTGCTGTGGGTTTGGTAAAGCTAAAACCAGGAAACTTGTTTTTGTTTTTCCCAGGAATTGATGCAATTTATCCCATTTCTGTGAATTTGTACTTTCTTTTTGAAATTTCCCTCATTGAATTCTAGAAGTTATTTAACTTTCAGAGCACATAAGCATTCACCTCAAAGGAGTAGCATATTGCTATACTCCCCCATTACTTCATCACTTTTCGTGTTAAGCTCTCTTCATCATTGCAGGTATTTGTTTTACTTTTTGACTGATGACTCTTGCTTCAGCTTTCCTTTGAGAGTCTAAACTGGTATGGGGCAGATTCTACTTTTGGAAGTCCAAAGAATTAAATTTTTCTCCTGACTTGGTAGCCAGTATACCCATAAATTAGGCAAAGTGACTTTTTTTTAACCAAAGTTATCACGAGTTCAAAAACGAGCGCTATTTATTTTTTCTGCTGGTTTGTTAATTTGTTTATTTTTATGCATCTCATCTCATTCCAAAAAAGAATTTGAAGAAGCTCAAAATAGTAATAGTAACACAACATTATAAAAAAAAAATGCAGCATCCAGGCCGTGGGAAAATAGGGGTGAAGGCATAAAGTTAGTTCACAAAAGATTATTAGTAGAAGGTTTTGCTCCCTAGTAGACAAAGTTAGGTTGTAGATTCAGCTCTAAACTTGCTAGTGGCCAGAGCAAAGATGTGTATATGCTTAATTAAAAGAGTCCCAGGATACAAGACAAAAACTTGGAGCTTTTCCTTTCAAGAGTGTGTAAAAGATAATTGTTTCCCAGAGATCCTCATATAAAGGACAATGGTTGATATGTATAGACAATATCCTTATAATAAATACTGTCATAAATTTATAATAATTGGTCATATACTGTATACAAGGCGCTGCACTAAGTGCTTTTTATGTATATTTTGTCATTCAATTCCTTAAAATAACTCTGTAAAGTATTATTTTCAGATCGGGAAGCTGAAGCTCTGACAGGTTAAGTGACTTGTACAAGAACACATAGTAAGTGAGGAGAGAGGATTTAAAAATAGGCAAATCTGACTTCATCGTCCTCACCTTAATCATTTTTCTCTACTGTATTCCTGTTACTATTTTTTGTTGCACCTGACAGTATAAGTTAAGCACCAAGAAATGTAATTCAGGAGAAGACATCCTATGAGAGGGTCAAAGAAATGCAGTCTAAATATACAGTCAGCTCTCTGAAGGTCTTGCTTGGGTCAGTGTAAATTTTAGATTACCTAGAGCTGCATTCTTAACTGTTGTATCTCTTTGATGATCTAGGGGGCAACTACAGGCATTTTCTGCAAAAAGTACAAGTAAATACTATTTTAGGCAACTCAGTAGCCTCCCCTTTCTCCTCCCCTCAAAAAAGAAAAAAAAAAAACCCTCAAAGCACTATCCGTATATCTATATCTGTATATCTATTGTTGGGCAGCAGAGAGTCCAAGGCAATAAACTGACATTTCACTAGAGGAGCTATTTCTTTTTTATTTTTCTTTCTTTCTTTCTTTTTTTTTTTTTAAGATTTTATTTATTTTATTTGAGGGAGGAAGAGACCACACCCGCATGAGCAGGGGGAGAGTTAGAAGAAAAAGCAGACTCCCCATAGATCAGGGAGCCCAATGTAGGGCTCTATCCCAGGGTCCTGGGATCAAGCATCTGTCTGAAGGCAGACGCTTAACTAACTGAGCCACCCAGGCGCCCCACTAGAAATCCAATTTCATTAGATTCCAATTCCTGGATCTCACAGTACTTTAGACAACTCCTGGGGTGGAGGAAGTTTATGAAAACTTTTGTTTATTTAAATGTACTAACGTGGTATCTGCCTTACTAGGATATTTAACCTTCGATGGTCTTTTCAGTTATAGGATGGGTCATTTTTGCAGTTGTATTCTGGTCCTCATTTCTCCTAGAGTAAATTTAAGTTTTGTGTTGACCACTAATTAACTGTAGAGATAGGTGAAAGCCAAACAACAAAATCAAACCTTTTAATTTTTTTTGAGAGAGAGAGAGAGAAAGAGCATGCATGCAAGTGGGGGAGTGATGAGTAGAGAGAGAGAGAGAATCTTAAGTAGGCTTCGTGCCCAGCGCAGAGCCCAACATGGGGCTCAATCTCATAACCCTGAGATCATGACCTGACCCAAAATCAAGAGTCAGACACTTAACCAACTGAGCCACCCAGATGCCCCTAAACTTTTAATATTTTAGGGAGACATGTAATGAGTGTTTCGGAAAACTAGGCTAACAGTATTGTAAATTGTATTTTTCAAAGTTGCTATATCAGACATCAAGCCTGGAATACTCTGTTTACTTAATAGTGTCTGGTCCAATTTTATACAGTAATTATTCAAACAGAGGTCTACACAGCTTTCCTTTAACACCTCTATAATCAGGTTGCCCTGAATTAGAATCCTAACTCTTTCAGTGACTGTGTGATCATGGCCAAATTACACAACTTTTCACACCTTATGCATGAAATGAGAATGATAAAGGTATCTACTTCAATGTTGAGTTTAAAATGAGATAAAAAGCCCTTAGCATAGTGGGCTGGTATAATATAAACAGAATACATGTTTGGCTTTTATGACTATCATTATATTTAATGGTAATGATGTAGACAGGGAACATCTCTTTATTTTGTCTCTTTATGTAGCCGTAAAGGCTGGCGAGCATCTGGAGAGTTTGCGGTTTCAGCCCTTGTTTTCTGTGTGGGCTGTCCTTGTGTATAGCGCTTTTGACCATTTTCTCAAATAACTTGTTTCTGAAGGCAAAGTGCTATACGGGTGGTTTCCCCTGCTCTGTTGATCCTAGTAGTTCATTAGCCTCTGTGCAAGGTCTTATACTGTGTGGCGAGTTTTAAAACTTTTCCTGGATTCACTTTGTTTATTTACCCATTTGAACTCTGTGTATCAGCTACTGCTGCATCTTTTACATGCTGTTCCTTCTCCTCTACACACAGAAAATTTTATCCCACTGAAGATATTTTTTAAGTGTCTGACAGAGCTTACTGAGGAGGAAAATGCCTGGCTTATGAACAAATATGTCATAGGCCTTACTGGGGGTGGATGAGAAAGTGAGGGTTGGGGCACAGAAGCAATTAAAATAAATGGAATCCTTTACCCTTCTATGCTTTGAAAATGTTTCCTCATTGATTATCTTCATTGGAAGAGAAAAGTTGGAATTTATCTTGTTAAATAGTGCTCTATTTCTGTAACATACTTTATAATAATGAAACTTTGAAATCACTGCTTGTTCATAAAGGATGCAAAATACGGAAAATAGTCAGCTTTACTTTGGATTAGTTTTAGAGATATGGAAATTTTACAGTATTCTTTCTTAAGCAAAAGTATTTCTTGCACCATCAGTATCAATCCAAAATTGTTGTGACCTTACCTGTTTTCATGGGTTCGTGTAGACAAGACTATGAAACATGAGTTGGCAGTAGTTGATTATTCTGCTTATCTGAATATTGACATAAATTATTACTAATCTTTCTGTGCTTTAGTTTTGCTCTCCAAAATACAGATTGTAATAATAGCTTCTTCTTAATAGAGTTGTGAGGATTAAATGATGAAGGGCTTCCAACAGTGCTTACTTCATTCAAAGCATGTAAATGTGAGCTATCATGGTTATTAGTCCAAATCTCAGCTTTTATTCAGATTATTAGTTCAGTGTTCTAAATTATCAGACACTTTTTGGCATTCATAGTTCCTGGAAATAATCCTCCAAGTACAAGAGTTCTGTTACAGATTATTTGTTAGAGCTGTTTTAAAGGTTCACTATTTTTAGTGTAAACTTCTAAAGTAACATTGACTTCACTACTTAACTCTACAACTTGATTAAGCATTGTTTAACTTTTCAGGCAGGAAAAAAACCATTCTCTTTCAAAAGAAGAATATTTATCTCATTTTCAAATTTGCACTGAATCACTCTTTGGCACGTAAAATTTTATCTTTAGAATCTGTTTTGCAGATGTGCAGTCTGCTGCTTTCAAACTTGGTTGGTTGAGTGAATACTTTGTGTATGTATTGTATTTCAGAGATATTTTTAAAGATAAAGAATAATGGCTGTAATCAGGAAGAAGAATGGCTCCATTTTTCAGTGGCTTGTTGGAGCACCGGCCTCCACCTGCTAATGTCCGGGAAGAAGTTGGTCCAGAAATACTATCTGGCAGTACTTCAGTAAATGGTGGGTGGAGGCAGATTTCTATAGGATTTGTCATATCTGCTTTATCCTGGACTGGCTACCACATCTCTCTATTTCTCCTCTTCCTCCCTATTTCTCCACTTCCACCCATTGCATTCTGTCTTGCTATTGTCAGACAGGAGGTAGTAGTTATTTCTTAACATAAATTAAACAGTCATCTGTAATTATAGGCACACTTCATTTTTCTTCACATTTTAGGGCCAAATCTACATGTGATTTCTTTTTGTGATACTTGTTATAAGAGTGATTAATTACTGGACTAGCACTGAATGTCTTGCTTTATGCCTCAGGTGGGAACATTGTGAGTTTTCTGCTTCCGAGTCAAGTACATAGAAATTGCAGTTGGAAAGTTATAGAATTCTTCTGTCTATTCTCCGTGCCCTCTCTAAGAGAGTTGGTATCCATCAGTGACCTCGTCATGTTCGTTTCCAGTTGGTCAGAAATATATACTATCAGGAGCACTGGATCTTTACTAATTTATTTCATTTTTTGGAATCTTCTTCATTTCTCCATTTATGTTAATAATAGTACCATTCTCCATTGTTCAGGACATTTGTGAGCCACCGTGTCTTCACTCCTCCTTGGCTCTATACTTTGCAGCCACGGATCAAGTGCTGTTATTAGAGCACCAGTCCAGGCCAACTTCGGGGTACCACGCTTGCCCAGGAGGAGAGTTCCGGCCTGCCCTTCATGTTCCTAAACTCCTTATTGGTGTTGACTCTGTTGTTTCCCAAAGTTTCCAGTATATTGGTGTACTCCCTAACTGGGTTTGCAGTCCTACTCTTTCCATCCTCATCTCTAGTTATGTGTGCAACCCTCCCTCCCCTTCCCCACCTCACCCTCATACACACACTGCAACTATAATCAGACAGTACACCATTCCTTTCAAGGCCTTTGCTCATGGTATTTCTTCTGCCATAAATTCTCTCTCTCAAATCTACCCCGCAACCCCTTCTCATTTAGGAGCCAAATCAAATGTTGTATTGTCTCCTCAGCCTCTCTTCCTCAGTTCTACTCCTTTTATCCTGGCCAGGTTTTATTGATTCTTATCTGTATTTAAATAGCATTTTATGCAGGAGCACTCTTCACCAGCTGTTTTTCCCTTATCATCCCCACTCCTAATTTCCATAGCATTCTGACTGCCCCCATCATTTTACTGAAATTGCTCTTGCAGACCTCATCTATGACCTTTATTGTTAATTCTAATGGAGGTTTTTCACTCCTTGTTTTACTCAATATCTCTTCGGAATTGACACTCTTGATCACACCTTTCTTTTGAACTCTCTCCTTCAGCTTTTCTAATACAATCCTCTTCTGCCTCTCATAAAGCTTAAGGAGTAAATTTTATTTAATAAGAAACATTGGTGTATATTTTAAATTGAAAGTCTCTTAATTCCATTTGGTCAACTTTCTCATCTGAGTTTTCCTAGAGTGATCTTCAGGCATGTTTACTGATGATCATTTTAGGAATTTAATGAGACTTTTAGCTATACTGATTCTAGCTGAAACTAGAAGAGGGTGGGGAAATTAAATGCTTTTTAATGTATTTACAGAGTTGTGCAACCATAAGAGCAATCTAATTTATAACATCTTCATTACCCTAAAAAGAAGACATGTTCGGTCATTCTCTTTTCCTACCCCCAGCCCTAGGCAACCACTAATTTGCTTTCGGATAAATGTGGTCATGTAATATTTGACCTGTTGTATCTAGCTTCTTTCATTTAGCATAATGTGTTTTTAGATTCATCCATATTATAATATGTAGTAGGTTGAATGGTAGCCCGCTCCCTCCCCCCCCCAAAAAAAGATGTTTCTATGTCAAAGTACTAGAACCTGTGAACGCTACCTTGCTTGGAAAAGGAATCTTCAGAGATGTAATTGTTAAGAATCTTGAGATGAGATCCTCCTGGATTATTCAGGTGGGCCTTAAATCTAATGACAGGTATCCTTGTAAGACAGAAAAGTAGAAGACACGCAGAGAGGAAGGTCATGTAAAGATAAAGGGAGAGATGGAGTGGTAGTTATAAGTCAGTGAAGAGGACCAATGCTAATAGGCCTGAGAAGCTGGAGGAGACAAGGAAGATTTGTCCTCTAGAGCTTTCAGAAGGAGTGGACTACTGGCCTTCAAAACTGAAAGAATAAATTTTTGTTGTTTTAAGTCACCCTGTTTGTAATTTGTTATGGCAGTCTCAGGAATGTCATATGTAGTATGTGTCAATACTTTGTTACTTTTTATTGCTAAGTAGTTTTCCATTGTATTTCACATTTTATTTATCCTTTCACCAATTGATGGACATTGGGTTTCCACTTTTTGGCTGTTAAGAATATTGCTTCTATGGACATTCATGTTAAAGTTGTTGCATGGGTGCAACATGGTTGCACTAGGTATCTCTTGTGTGGATATCTAGCAGTGGAATTGCTGAGTCATGTGGTAAATCTATGTTTAATATTTTACAAAACTGCCAGGTTGTTTTCTGGAAAGGCTTTACCATTTTACATTCCTACCAGCGATGTATGAGGATTCCAGTTTCTTTCCTTCCTCACCAACACTTATTACCTATCTTTTTGATAATGACTCTCAAGTGGGTATAAAGTGGTATCTCATTATGATTTTTATTTGTATTTCCTTAATGTCAAGCATCTTTTCATGTGTTTATTGGCCATTTGTATATATTCTTTTTTAAAATTTTATTTATTTATTCATTTACTTACTTACTTACTTACTTACTTACTTATTTGACACAGAGGGAGAGATAGTGAGAGAGAGAGCACAAGCAGGGGGAGTGGCAGGCAGACAGAGGGAGAGGGAGAAGCAGGCTCCCCACCAAGTAAGGAGCTCCATGTGGGGCTCGATTCCAGGACCCTGGGATCATGACCTGAGCCGAAGGCAGACACTTAACTGACTGAGCCACCTACGCGCCCCTGTATATATTCTTTTTTTAATTATTATTTTATTTTATTATTATTTTTTAGATTTTTATTTATTTATTTGACAGAGAGAAAGAGATCACAAGTAGGCAGAGAGGCAGGCAGAGGGGGAGGAGGAAGCAGGCTCCCCGCTGAGCAGAGAGCCTGATGCGGGACTCGATCCCAGGACCCTGAGATCATGACCTGAGCCGAAGGCAGAGGCTTAACCCACTGAGCCACCCAGGCATCCCCCCTTTATATTCTTTAGTGAAATATGTAGTCATGTCTTTGCCTATTTAAAAAATGTGTCATTTGTCTCTTTATTGAATTTTAAAAGTTCTTTAAATATTCTAGATCCTAGTCCCTTGTCAGGTATATGATTTATTAATACTTTTTCCAAATCTATGACTTATCTTTAAACTTTCTTCATAATATCTGTTGAAGCACATACATTTTTAATGCCATCCAACTTATCTTTTTTCCTCTTTTATTATTTGTGCTTTTGATGTGGTATCTAAGAAATCATTTTGTAACCTAATGTCACGTTTTAAGAGTTTTAAATTTATGTCCGTAATGTGTTTTGAACTAATTTTTGTATTATGTGAAGTAAAGGTCCACATTCACCTTTTTGCATATGGATATCCAGTTACCTCAGCAGCATTTTTTGAAAAGATTTTTTCAAAACATTCTTTTTCCATGAATTGTTTTGGCATCTTTGTTGAAAATCAATTAGCCATAAATGTAAGGGTGTAAGTGGTTATTTATTGTAGCATTTATTCCTTAGTCTAACTCTGGATTTCATAAGGCCTAACTTTAATAATGGTAGGTATAAAGCATTAGCACCAAATACATTACTTCTGAATACAATTGTATTCTTATTGCAGTTGCTGTGTGTGTATGTGAATTATGTGTGTTTGTAAAGATTATTGTGGGTTTATATAGAAGCTAGAACATTTTTCCTATTTCTTGAATTTTGATACTTTCATTTTTGGGTATTTTTGAAAAGAAGGTCATTCTTGTTGACTTTGCCAAGAGAGCCGGCAAGTTTCAGACTTCTACATCACTCAAGTTGCTTGTGTAGTCTTTCGAGAAAAATTAAACCAAGATCTCTTAAGTGATTTCCATGCAAAATTAATGCTTCCCTTGACTTCTGCCAAATGCTGTGATGCATTTATGTAGCCGATGCCAGAAAGTTTAGAACTTGTATCTGGAAAGAACTCAAAATTTTAAGACAGAAAGCATTTGTGCCTGGGGCAATGTAATGACCCCACCTGTGTCTTTTTCTTGTCTTCTGGGTGTTTTCATTGTGTGTCTAGAAAGGCCCAGGCAGATCCTTCTTCTATTTTTAAATCTTTTTTATGAAGCACAGTTTTAATTTTACAAGACCAGATCTCACTCCAAGTTTCAAAATATGTGTTCTTTAGCATAAAATGTTTAGACAGATACCTAATGGCCTAGCACTTTAGCATCCATTTTTTTTTAAGGCATAGATTTAGAGAATCAGAGCCATAAAACCATAGTGAATTAGTCACTATCAGATGCTATGTAAATTATGTTTTACACATCTATCTGCTAGGTTAGCTGCTTTTTTTCCCTTTCTGTTATTTTGATAACTAGCTCAACCTGTTAATATACCACTGAAACAAATGGAACATACTTAGTTGTTGGTTTTATTAGCTTTAATATTTTATTTATAGTCTAAGAGGAAGAGCAGAAAGGAACTAGTATTTATTGAGTGCCTACTGTGTTCCAAGTACTGTCCCAGACACATTTACATCCCTAATCTCATTTAAGACCCTTGTTGTTGGTATTATTATCCCAGTTTTTAGTGATGAAGAACTTTAAACGAGCCAAATAATGATATTTTATACTCGTGTGGGGCCTTTTATATCAAATTTTAAAGTAGTATCTGACTTTTGGAGAAGTTCAGTTATAAAAAAAGAGAAATCATCGTAGTTTATTTTTACTGTTGTTGAGCCAAGGGTAGAAAGAAGAGACACATGAGGTATTTCTCAAGTATGGGAAGCATAGTGAATGGAGATAAGAGACAAGTAAGCTATACAGAATACATTCAGTAGGGAGTAAGGTTTTATAATTCTCAGATATAAATGGTGCTGGAACAATTGGGATTATCTATCTATCTATCTATGTAAATGAACCTCAGCTTTGTACCAGATATAAAAACTAATCTAAAGAGATCATAGACCCAGTTGTAAAACTTCAAAGTATAAAATTTTTAGAAGACAAGGCACCTGGGTGGCTCAGTCAGTTAAGCATCCAACTCTTGGTTTCCACTCAGGTCATGATCCCAGGGTCCTGGGATTGAGTTCCACGTTGGGCTCTCTGCTCAGCCTGCTTCACCCTCTTCTTCTGCCTGCTGCTCCCCCTGCTCGTTTGCTATCTCTTTAATAAATAAATAAAATCTTTTAAAAAACTAAATATTAAGGAGGGCAGTTATTGCATGGAGCACTGGGTGTTACACACAAACAATGAATCTTGGAACACTACATCAAAAACTAATGACGTACTGTATAGTGACATAACATAATAAAAATAAATAAATAAATAAATGAAATTTCTAGAAGAAAACATAGGAGAATTTCTATGACCTTGGGTAAGCAAAGATTTCTTCAATATGGTATTATAAAATTTGATAAAAGGACTTTATCAATATCTAAAACATCTGCTATTTGAAAGACTATTTAAAAAATAGGGGCACCTGGGTGGCCCAGTTGTTAAGCATCTGCCTTTGGCTCGGGTCATGATCTCAGGGTCCTGGGATTGAGCCCTGCATCGGGCTCCCTGCTCAGCGAGGAGTCTACTTCCCCCTCTGTCCCTTCTCCTGGTCTTGCTCTCTCTCCTCTCTCTCTAATAAATAAATAAAGTCTTAAAAAAATAAAAAAATAAAAAGGCAAGCTACAGACTTGGAAAATATTTGCTAACCATATATCCGATAAAGAACTTGTATATAGAATATCTGACGAACTCTCAAAATACAATAATAAGGAAATAAACAACAAAAATTTGCAGTGGGCAAAAAATTTGAAGAGACACATCACCAAAGAAGAGAAATGGATGGCAAATAATACATGGAAAGACCCCCAATATTATTAATCATTAAGGAAATGTAAATTAAAATCAGAATACCAAAACCTACGTATTAGAATGACTTTAAAAAAAAAAAAAACTGATCATATTTTTGTGGGGGTAATTAGAACTCTCATATACTGCTGGTGGGAATGCAAAATGAAATAGCTACTTTGGAAAAGTTTAGCACTTTCTTATACAGTTAAACATTTAACTCCCATATAATCAGTAATCCCCTTTCTACATATTTAGCCAGGAGATATTAAAACAAACATATTTCAGGAGATATGAAAACTTATTTTTACAAAAACAAAGAAACAATAAAAACTATACATGAATGTTTATAGTGGATTTATTCATAGTCACCTCAAACTGGAAACAACCCAATAACCTTTATTTGGTAAATGGATAAACAAAGTGTAGTATATCCATACGTGGAATGTTACTCATTAGCAAAAAGGAATGGACTAATGAGATACTATAAAACTCAAATACATTATGCTGAGTTAAAGAAGCCAGACTCAGAAGCTACATGCAGTATTATTCCCATTATACAATAGTGGGAAAGTCATAACTCTAGGGATACAAAACAGGTCAATAGTTGCCAGGGGTTAAAGCTGGGAAGGAGAGGGGTGGTCTACAAAGAGGCAACACAAAACTTTTTGGAGTGATACAACTATGCATTTCTCAAAACTCACAGAACTGTACATTTAAACAGATGAATTTTATTGTATATTATTCCCCAATAAACTTTTCCTTTCCCCCTTCCTTTGTTCCTCCCTCCCTCCCTCCCTCTGTCCCTTCCTCCCTTCCTCTCTTCCTCTTTTTCTCTCCCCCCTCTCTTTCTTTCTGTTTATCTATCATCTATCTATCACTCAGTAAGAGAAGTCTAGAGATAGATACTCCAGAGTTGGTTTACAGCTCTAGCGTCATCAAGGATCAGGGTACCTTCTATTTTGTTGGTCTGAAAAAATGCTGCTTGAGCCCGGCATCACATCCAGATTGCTGGCAGAAGATGGAGTAAACAAGAAGGGTTGAAGAAGGGTCTGCAGCCTTCTTTTTGGGACTTTCCCAAAGTCCTGTGCTATCCTTCCATTTATACTGCATTGGTTAAAGCTGTATTTCCACATTTCATCATATCTAGCTGCAAGAGAGGCTGGGAAATATAGACTTTAACTGACAAAAAAGAATGGATATTGGTGTATGCTGCGGGTAATGTCTGTCACACTGTTAATGGCATCTATCAGAGTATCTCATAACTCTGAAATTAAGTCTCCTGGCTCCCCACTAGGTTGCTTTAAATCCTGGAATTCCAAGATGCCTTTCCATTGTCTCTGTGTGTACTGTTTCTAAACTCTTACTTGAACTTACATTTTGCTAGCCAGTAGTTTCTAAAATACAGTCAGTACAATCTTATGTCAGGCATAGGTTTGACAGCTCTGAAAACTGGGGTTTGGTAATGTTAAGCAATTGAGTAATTGAGTAATTTCTCTTTCTCTCTCTCTCTCTCTCTCTCTTTTTTTTTTAACATTTTTTTTTTAAGTCTGTATTTTTTTTTTTTTATATATTTCATTTTACTTTTTCAGTGTTCCAAGATTCATTGTTTATGCACCACACCCAGTTGAGTAAGTTCTCAAACAAAGCTTAGGGGGAAGATAAGCAGAAGTTATTTTAAAAAATCCCAAAACCCTCATTTGGAATAAATCATAAATACTTGACAAGAAATGCTGGCTATCTGAAATCTATACATTTAAAAATCAATTGTATTTCTTGTATGTTGGTTATACCTCAATTAAATTGATTTTTAAAATGCTTAGATAGGCAGCGAATTTCTTTTATTCTTTGACAAACGTTTGTTGAAGACCCAGTAGACGTTGTGTGCCTGTTATGTTTAAGAGATGGTGCAGACTCTAGGCATATAAAGATAAGAGAGAGAAAGAGAGCCCTTGCTCTTGAGTAGCTTTTTTTGTAGAAGGACTAGATGTTGAAATGTGTAATTATAACTTATGTGATTGGTGTTATAATGTGGGAGTTAGAAGATAATATGGGAAATTGTTACCATTCACTTCGCTTAGAGTGAATTCCCTAGTTTTGTTCTTTTTAAAAATTGTATAGGTGGTCCAAGTTGTTTGCATTTTCATATGTTTTAGAATTACCTTACCCAATTTCTATCTCAAAAAAAAAAAAAAAAAACTAACTCTGCTGGATCTTTGATTGAAATTGTATTGAATCTAAAGATTAATTAGGAGATAATTGAAATCTTAATAGTACTGACTCTTCCAACCCATGAATACAGTGTATCTTCTCATATATGTAGATCTCTTTTCATTTCTCTCAGAAATACATTATGGTTTTCAGTGTACAGGTACTATACATTTTTTGAGATTCCATGTTTACTCATACCATTATTAATAGTATTATTTTCTTAATTTCAACATTCAATTGTTGCTAGTCTATGGAAATAAAATTGATTATTGACCTTGTATCCTGTGACCTCATTAAATTCACCATTAGTTTTAGTAGCATTTTTGTAGATTCTTGGGTTTTTCTCTCTCTATATATATATGATCATGTGGTATCTCTTTTTTTAAGATTTTATTTATTTATTTATTTATTTGAGAGAGAGAGCTGGGGGAGGGCAATATGGAGGGGGCAAGAATCTCAAGCAGACTCTGTGATGAGCGTGGAGCCCAACAAGGGGCTTATCCCACAACTCTGAGATCATGACCTGACCCAAAACCATGAGTCAGATGCCCAACTGACTGAGCCACCCAGGCACCTCAATCATGTGGTCTCTTAATAAAGACAGTTTTATTTTTTCTTTCCAGTCTGTAAGCCTTGAATTTCTTTTATTCGCTTTATTGCACTGGATGGCAACTCCAGTGTAAAGACATGGTGAGAGTTTGATATTATTGCTTCGTTCTCAACCATAAGAGGAAAGCATTCAGCCTTTCTTCATTAATAAGTATATTACTTGTTAGTTTTTCATAGATGTCCTCAATCAGGCTGAGGAAGTTCCATCCTATTCCTAGTATGTGGAGTTTTTATCACAGATCAATGTTGGATTTTTAAAAAAATGTTTATTTTCCGTGGATTGAGATGATCATATATCTTTTATTGTCTGTTGATGTGATGTATTATATTGTTTAATTTTCATTATTTTCAATTCTTTTATTCCTGGTTTAAATACTCTCAATCATGGTGTATTATTACATTTATACACTGCTAGTTTGAACAATTTACTGATATTTTGTTAAGGATTTATGTGTCTATGTTTATTGGGATGTGGAACCACAGTTTTCTTGTAGTGACTTTGGTTTTGGCATCAGGGTAGTTCTGGCCTTATACATTGAGGAATGTTGAGAAGTGTTTCCTCTTCTATTTTCTGGAAGAGTTTGTAGAGTTGGTATTATTTCTTTCTTAAATGTTTGGTAGAATTCAACGGTGAAGCCATCTAGAGGTTTCTTAATGGGAAGATTTTTAACTATATATTCAGCCTTTTAATCATGTAAGAATATTCCAGTTATTTTTTATTGAGTGAACTTTGGTAGTTAGTGTCTTTTAAGGAAATTTATCCATTTCATCTAAATTATCAAATTTATTTATATAAGTTCATTCATGGAATTCCCTTATTCTTTTAATGTTGTTAAGCTTTATGGTGATAATCCTCTTTTTCATTTCAAATATTGATATTTGATATTGTCTCCCATTTTTGCTTTTTTTCACCAAACCAGTTAGAGGTTTATTAATTTTATTGACCTTCGCAAGGAACCAGCTTTTGGTTTCTCTGTTGTTTTTCTGTTTTCTATTTTATTAATTTGTACTCTCATTTTTTATTATCTCCTTCCTTCTACCTGCTTTAGATTTAATTTTCTCTCTCTTTTCTAGTTTATTTTTTAAAATATTTTATTTATTTGTTTGTTCATTTGAGAGATAGAGAGCATGCACAAGTTGGGGGAGTGGCAGAGGGAAAGGGAGAGAGAGAATCCAGTGCAGGGCAGGGCACGATCCCATGACCCTGAGATCATGACTTGAGCTGAGATCAAGATAGTTTTTTAAGGTTGAATCTTAGGTCATTGATTCGAGGCCTTTTTTTTTTTTCCTATTATATATAATTAATGCTATATTTTCCTTCTGTGTTTTGTTTTAGCTGAATACCATTAAATTTTGATATATATTTTCATATTTATTGGATTCAGAGTTTTTTCTGCTACTCTTTGTGATTTTTTTTCTTTAACCCATGGATTATTTAGAATTGTATTTCTTAATTTCTAAATGTTTGGAAAAGATCTATTTTCAGATACACTTCTGTTATTGATTGCTTAATTTTATTTTTTGACAGTATACATGCTTTATATGATTTTGGTCATTTTTAGTGTGTTTATATTTGCTTTATGACCCAGAGTATGTTCTGTGTGTACCTGAGAAGAATGCACATTCAGTTGTAGTTGGGTGAAGTGTTATATAAATGTCAGTTAGCTCAACTTGTTTGACATTTTTTTTTGAGGTCTTCTGTATCCTTACTGATTTTTTGGGGGGCAGGGAGGAGTCTACTTGTTCTATCAGTCACTGAGAGAAGAGTGTTGAAGTATACAAATATAAATATGGGTTTGCTATATTTAATTTTATTTCTATTAAGTTTGCTTTCATAATTTGAAGCTCTATTATTAGAGGCATATGCATTTAGGATAGTTATGTCTTCTTGATCAATGAGCTCTTTAGCATTATGAAAGTTTGCTCTTTGTCTCTAGTTTTATTCCTTGTTCTGAAGTCCACTTTGTCAGACATTAATATAGTTGGTTACTCCAGCTTTCTTTTGATTATGTTCACCTGGCACATTTTTTCCCCTTCTTTTTACTGTTAACCTATCTAAGTCTTTATATTTAAGCATTTGTGTATATTTTTAAAAAGATTTTATTTTATTTTTATTTTTAAAATTTATTTATTTTAGAGAGAGAGAGAGAAAGTGTGCACAGACATGAGCTGAGGAGAGGGTAAAGGAGGAGGGAGAGGGACAAGCAAACTCCACACTGAGGATGGAGCCCATCATGGGGCTCGATCCCAGGACCCTGAGATCATGACCTGAGTGGAAACCAAGAGTTGGATGCTTAACCGACTGAGCCATCCAGGTGCCCCATTTTTGTGTAATCTGCTAGGTCTTGCTTTTATTTAGACAATCTTTGCCTTTTAATTAGAGTTTTTAGATTATTTCTAATTAATGTAATTATTTATGAGATTGGATTTAAACCTACCATGTTGCTCTTTGTATTATATTTATCCCGTAGTTCTTCTTTATTATCCTTCCTGTTTTTATTTCATTTCCATTTTATCTCATTATTATATATTTATTATAAAAATATGTTAGCAATTGCTCTAGGGTTTGTAATATATATCTTTAATGTGTCAGAATCTCTTTTCAAATAATATTATACCATTTCAAGTATAGCATAAAATTATACTTCCATATTTTCCTCCTAACCTTTGTGCCATTGTTGACGTACATTTTACTTGAACATATGCTATAAATCTTACGATACATTGTTTTACTTCAGCTATTTATCTTTTAAAGAGATTTAAACATTTTTAAAAATGTCTTTTAAATTTATCTTCATTTTTACCATTTCTGACACTCTTCATTTCTTTGTGTAGATTCAGATTTCCATTTGTATCATATTTGTTCTTCTTGAAGAACTTCCTTTAACATTTCTTTTAGTACATGTCTGAAGGAAATGAATTATCTCAGCTTCCATTCATCTGAAAAAGTCTTTTTTTACTTTATTTTTGAAATATATTTGTGCTGCCTATAGAATATTAGATTGATGGATTTTTTTTTTATTTTTTTTTTTTTTCTTTTAGAACTTTAAAGATGTTGTTCCATAGTGCTTTGGCTTGGATAGTTTCTGCCAAGAATTTGCTGAACTCATCTTTGGTTTTCTGTATTTTATGTTTCACCTTGCCCCCCCCCCCCCAGCCCTGGGTCACGAGGATCTTGTTTTAGCTTTCCTTAGTGGCAGTGTTCCTTTGCCTGCGACTGTGAGCAGGCCGGTACTCTGTATCTCCCCCAGCCCTAGATTGCTGTTTCTTGTTACTTGTTGAAAACTCAGGGGCAGACAGTTTTGTTTCTGCTTCTCCCCAGAAGCATGAGATCTTTGCCTGGGCCCTAGAGTGGGACATGATTCTTTAGTGACTTATTTTTTCAGTGTGTTTTCTGGTGTGTATTATATAACAGTGCATTAACACATGTAAGTAATTTAGAAATTAATGTGTGTATATAGGAGGTGTATATTCAACAGTTTTACTGATCAGAGTGTAGAATCAGAGTTGTTTGGAGGCCAATGTTATGGAGGGTCAGAACTTATAACTGTGATAGATTCGAAGTAGAATTTGCTACTTGCTGTTTGATTTGAAGACAACATGAGTCAGATGGTTCACTTTATTGCAGTGAGTAACTTCATTTATAAGTGGAGAATGTTTTACAGTATGCATTTTATCTTAAAATAATTATTAGATTTATATGCTTAAGAGGTGAAGCAGTTTTTAGGAGCTCTTCTGAATTTTAAACTCCTTTCTTTTTTGTAAATGAAAATCTCTTTATTGTTTTAGGACTGTGAGGACATGGGAAGTTGAAAATCCAAGGAAGCAAAGAAGTGTGTTTAAACCACGGACGATGCAGGGTAAAAAAGTAATTCCCACCACGTGCACATATAGTAGAGATGGAAACCTCATAGCAGCTGCCTGCCAGAATGGAAGCATACAGATCTGGGACCGAAATTTGACTGTAAGTCTAGGACATTAAAGTCCACTTTTCTTAGAAGAAAACCACCTTATAAAGACAAACATCATGTTAAAATATTATGAAGGTCAGTTTCCTGAGTTTAGCCCTAATTTAAACTTCAGTGTTAGTTGATAAAACATTGGGACATTTGCAGTAAACAGCATTTCAGCAAACATTCCAGCTCAGTATTTTCCAATGCGTATTAGATTTTGTTTTTAAAATAAAGTAGATCTTTTGGTATAAAATTTTAAAAGTATAGTGCAGTTTTATTATTTGGTGTCTCAGTGTACTTGATTTTGAAAGCGAAGGATTTGATAGTAGTGTAAAATAAGACGAAGCAGAGTACTAGAAAATACCCTTTAAAAGATTTAAGAGAACTGTGATATGTCTAGGATGGCCCATCAGTTGTTTTGCAATTATTTTTGTAGTAATTTAAATAATATTTTGTTTTAACATTCCATGAGGTTCCATTTGAATATTTAGGTTTCAGATTTTCTTTTACAGTTTTAGATCATTATTAGAATAAATAAATTTTTGAATTGGAAGAGATCACACAATTCTATGTAAACAATTCTACAAAATAATATGAAAGTCTTTGGCTAATTCTGAGAATTACCAATAAGCTTTAGAAAGGGTTTTGTTCTATGTAGAGATGGTACAACAAGATTTTTTGATAAGTGGAATGATTCTATATTACCAATGTTAAAATGAAAATCTACACTAATGTTACAGTGCTATTTGGTTAGCTTTATTTTAATAAAAGACTCTGATAAAATGATTAATTTAGTAATTTGTTAGAATTTATTAAGTACCTCTACTAGATGACAGGGACTATTGTAGGCACTGGGAATACTGCAGATTATAAAAAATTCCTCCCCTTCGGAGTTTATATCATAGTACTTTCTAAAAATTATAAAAATAATCTTTCAAATAAAATCCCCATCAGACATTTACATTTTGAAAGGGACCCTTGGAGACATTGTCTTTTTAGGCAGATGGGTTAAAATCATTTGTCTTGGAATGAGGTAAAAAGTAATGATAGGGAAAAAAGAATCCATGTTGATAATGCTGGAAATATCTTTGGCATTTTCCGTTTGTCAGATCTTTTTATTTCTGTTTTCATCTCCATTATAAACCCCATAAAGCTTCATAACAGCACACAGATTTTAAAAATCCTTTGAATTGTAAACTTGAGTTTTAACCAAGCAATAAATTTTTTAGTAACTGGCTTTCATCGTCTCTGGGTGCTGTTGGATTAAACATAAAAATTCTAAGTCATGAAGTTTTCTTGTGTAGCTTTAAAAGTGGTGTGTTTAGTATGTGCGTATATGTGTGCCTTTCTCTTAGAACCAATATATTCTTATAAAGTTGGGTATAGTTTTTAAAATTGGCTTTGCGTATCTACTAAAATAATAAGTATCTTCTATTTCCCTTTTAATTTAAAATTTAAATTTAAATGTCAATTTAGCTATTTAAATGTCAATTTACTCCCCCCCCCCCCAAATCTTTTAAGCTGTTTTTCCTAATTATAGTCTTTGGTTCTGTTTTGTTAGAATTTAATAGTACATGAAGTTGTAGAAGGTATAAGTTATTATACCACATCCTGTTTGTTATATTTATTCACATTTTTACATTTGCATGTGAATATATGTCACCTAAGGACAAATCAAATTGAGAAGAAAAAACTTGCTAGCAGGAAATGCAGCTTGATTTAAGAACAGAATTTTGCCAAATTTCTTATTATTACTTCAGCAATAATAAATTATCTGCAGGGAAACATTAAAACTGAGATTAAAAAAGTCTAATAGCGTAGTTTTTCTGTGCAGTAGCCAGAGAATTACATGGTAAATAGTGATTAATACATGTGTGTGTTTTGTGACAAGTAAAACTATCATAATTGCTCTACTTAATCATAGAATTCTCATTAGAGAATTTAGTAAATTAAATGAAATATTTCTTTTTTAGAAGTGAGGTGTCTATTAGTGATAAATTCCCGTGTTCTTAAGACCTCCCTCTGCTCTAGAATTACGTTGGCTAGTATGGTAGCCACTAGCCACATTTGACTGTTTCAGTTTAAATTAATTAAAATTTACAGTTAAAATTTCAGTTCCTTAGTCACGTGGCACTTTTCAAGTACCAAATAATCAGATGTGTCTAGTCATGTGCTGCTTACTGAACATGCCCGTCATTGCAGAGAGTTCTGTTGGAAAGTGCTGCCCAGGAGGAGTGTTTGTTTGCCCAACATCCCTTTCAGTCATGTGATGATGGCCTGTCAGTTTGAGAGAAGAGCGTTTCAGAGGAGCTTCTGCAGGGCTGCATTGCCTCCTTGGTCCCTCAGCCCCCATTCACCCGCATACATCCGAGCAGTGGCAAGAAAGCCACTGTGTGGTTGGAGTAAGGTGAGGGAGGTGCAGAGTAGTGGGAGGTGACACTGGGAGGTAACAGCATGCACCCTGACTCAGGTTCGATGTATGCAGAAGCCCTCTCAGTCTGCAGCATGCTTCTCCTACGTGTTCACCTGGCTTTCCCCCTTCTCCTCTTTGAGTCCTTTGCTCACATTTTCTCTTCTCAGCAAGGTCTCCCTGACTCCACCCTACATAAAATTGCAGCCTTCTCCCCACCAGTGGCACTCTTCTATCCCTGTTATTTTCTTCCATCATGCTGATCAGCATCTTACATACTCTACTGTGTATTTTATATACCTGTTTATTGGCTATTTACCTCCAGTAGGATATTGGCTCCACAGGGAAAGGATTATTGACTATTTTGCTCCCTGCTGTATTCCCAGAGCAAAGAACAGTACCTATTATACAGCAGATCTTCAGTAGTGATTTGTTGAATGAATGAGTGAATGAATGTATTCTGGAAAGGTAACAAAATAAGTTGTCAATTATTTTCTGGGAAGACATTTAAAAATAGCAACATAAAAATAAACTTCTATTTATATGAAACCACAATGAAATAGAGATAGAGAAGGGATAGGGGAGAAATAGACTGAGGTAACTTTTGGTATATCCTTAATGATGTATAAATATACAATCTGTATTAACAGAAGTAGATTTTTAAAAACTATTTTCATGGCTCTCAAGCCTAATTTCTGACTTTTAAAATATTCTGGCATTGTATGGTCTCATGAGTATCTGATGACTTCTGTTCCTTTAAAAACACATAGCACATTCTTTGGACATATTTTTTTCAAAGCAGTGTTGCTGTTCTTTAATGTCTGTTACGAATCTACGATATGCTGGACCCTTTACTAAAAGACCATGCTGTATTTACTTGTATTGCAATCACTATTTATAAACTAAGCTTTTGGCAGGAAAATGGGGACCATCGTATAAATTTATTTATTTTTGCCTTCCATAGACACAGGTGATGGGAGGGGATAGTATTTGAAGTTGTTTCAGTTGGCAGGAGTGGACTGTCGGCAGCAGCTTGACCCACTTGCCGCCTGACTGCCCCTTACTTCTCCTTTTGCCTGCATTCCCTGCCCAGATTCTGGGGCTGTGCCTTATGGGAAACTGACCACAGACTACAGCCCCTATCAGGAAAACTTCAAGCCTAAGACATACTACAGAGAAGCATTTCTTCAGCTCAGTGGCTGATCAGCACCCATACTATCAGCCATCCTAGAGAATGGTTGGTATGGATCAGAGAAGGGCTCGGGTGAGAACTAGTAATGACGTTGGGAGATAAGTTTCTGGGCAAATGAAGCCCCCGGTGTGTAAGAGAACAGGTATAAAGGAGAGAGACTACGGGAAATAAAGTTACCAGGAGTAGCTTAGATCTAGTGCACTACAGATCTTTAAATGTCTCCAGTCACTGTCAGGTAACCCATGTTAAGCTTAGATTGATTTATGTCCTTTTTCACCTTTCCCTTTATTTTTGTATAAACATACATTAAAAGGTTTTGTTTTTATATAGAGAGAGAATTTGCAATTTGCTTTTTTTACTTGTAAGTGAACAGGTAGACCTCTAGTTTCTTTATTTAAATGGGATCATAATATTAAACACGTGAAAGATACACCTTTCAAAAAACTTATTTATTTTTATTAACAACTTCTTTGCTCTCGTTATTCTATCTCTAGCCCAAAATGCTTGTAAATTACCTGGTATGTATTCTTCTGTACTTTTCTCCATATCTCTGTATCTGTATCTAGCTAGTTAGTTAGCTGTCTACTCAGAAATCATTCCTCACTATTGGAGACTATCTGCTGTGCCTTGTATCTTATAGATTTTTTTTTTTTTTTGAGATTTAAAGATTTGCTTTTTGTGGTATTTTCTATTAAATTTCCATAATAATGGCTTTGATCCTTCTTCTTTCATATGTCATGTAAATCAGTTCAGGCCAAATTCTCATACCATTGTGTAACTAATTTTTTTTTATGGATAATTTTTTTTCTCCCCCTGCTTTTTGGACATTCTTCTAAAGCTCTCATAGCCACTGAAGAGAAAAACTATTTACTCTCATGGAGTTTCAGAATGATCTCTAAGTACATATACTAACAGAGACTATTAGTGAGAAGGAAGAATTTTATGAAGGAGCGTTCTTAATATTTATCTCAACTTTTTCATTTATACAAATAGAACATTCGGGACTTCCCTTAAATAGAGTGTTAACCTGTATTGATATTACAGATTTTGGAGATTTTAAAAAGAATAATACTTTGAAATATTTTTAGCATATAGTCTTTTGTCCTTTTTTCCAATCTTGTTTTGTGACAAATATGTCATTTGTTGTGCAATTTTAATGTTCCATAACTTTGCTTTGGAAAACATTTCATTACACATTTATCATTTGCTACCATCTACAAATGTGAATAAGTCAAATTTCATTAAAAAAAATTCCCTTTGAGGGCGCCTGGGTGGCTTAGTTGTTAAGTGTCTGCCTTCAGCTCAGGTTATGATCCCAGGGTCCTGGGCTCAAGTCCTGCATCGGGCTCCCTGCTCCGCGGGAAGCCTGCTTCACCCTCTTCCGCTCCCCCTGCCTGTGTTCCCTCTCTCTCTGTCTGTCTCTCTCTCTCTCTGTCAAATAAATAAACAAAATTTTTAAAAAATTTCCCTTTGAAACTATTTCAGCCAAAAACAGTTGCTTTTAGTCTTGTGTTTTAATTTTTGTGACATACCACTTTAGCTTTCAACCTTGGGAATAATGCATGGAGAGCTTTTTGAGATTTGATTTCTCTGTACTCTTTGAATGTCCTTTTTCTTTCTCATAGTGATGTCATCAAAAGGCTTTCATGAGTTAAACATGGCTTCCAGTGGCCAACACTGTGCAAGTCCAGGTTCATGCGCTCCTCCAGTGTCTTCTCTCTTCTTTACATGAAGACCAGTCACTTAACAGTGATTCAAAGCTTTTAGCCAATACCAGTTCAAGTTAAAGCAGCAAAATATTGTCTGTATGGGGAGCAAAGTATATTATAAAGAGGAAAAGGGTATTTTTATTTATTTTATTTTATTTTTTTTTTAAGATTTTATTTATTTATTTGACACAGAGAGAGAGAGATCACAAGTAGGCAGAGAGGCAGGTGGAGAGAGAGGGGGAAGCAGGCTCCCCGCTGAGCAGAGAGCCCGATACGGGGCTAGATCCCAGGACCCTGAGATCATGACCTGAGCCGAAGGCAGAGGCTTTAACACACTGAGTCACCCAGGCACCCTGAAAAGAGTATTTTTAAACAATTTAAAAAGCAAATTATTTAGAAAAAAATTCTGTATCTGTTTTTGAGAAAACTTGCTGTTTCTCTGAAAAAAAATATCTAAAGAGCATTGTTAAAAATTCAAATATAGATTTTTATCTCTTCATTAGTTCTAATATTGGGAGCCTAAAAAATATGGACAGCTAAATATCGATTGCATACTTTTGTGGCACAGTTCGTAAATGACACCTGAGACATAAATCACATTATACATTACTTAGGGCTCTCTGTCTCTCAGTCCTGGGTTCCTGAGCATTCTGTACGTCGTTTTCCTTATTCAGGAAGTAAGGGCATGATCCCCATCTCATCAGATTATTTCGAGTAATATGTTAGGTAATATATTAAAAGTACCCGGAACGGGACTTGCGCGTAACAGGTTCTCAGTAACTATAGGTCGTCTTCTTCCTTTTCGTCTTTAGCTCCTAGTCAGCTTACAGTTTTTATAGAATGGTAAAGTTAGATCTCAGGATATTATTGAACTCTGACTGTGAACATGTCATGAGTTTCACAGATTTCTTGGTGACTAAAGGTGTGGCTTAGAAAGATGAGAATGTAGATCCCTGTTATAGCTGTCATTCAATGTATGAAAATACAGTTGCCATCAGTTAATGAGAATGTTATGTACCCACCAGTTAGTGTGCCTGAGTAGATGTGTGAACTGTAATTACCTTTTTAAATAAACACTCGGGAGAAAACATGTGACATACAGATTGTTCTGTAGTGTTTTTAACACACATATTTTTGGAAGTTTACTTTTCAGAAAAGTATGTCATTGACTCACAACACAAATAATCATAAGAACTGCGCAAAATTACTTGCAGGCCCTGAAGTTAAGTTCTAATTTGTCAATTATTTTAATGAAAGCTTTAAAGTTTTACTTATAATGCTTTTAGAAAATGTCGTGTACTGTTGGAAACAGCTTTTTTAAAATGAGAAAATACTGGCTTTTGAAAAAGTTAGGTTAAAAGATTTTCTTTTAAATATGTGATTATTTTCCTTGTTTTTTGAGGTCAGGAATAATGGAGCAATTGCATTTTAAGACTCAGTTAAACAGGGCAAATTAAACACATTCAGCTCTGCTCCCTCCTGAAACCCCACTAAAATGACAGAAAGGGCATTTTTAAGAGCATGGACGAAGAGAATTAGAGGGGAGATGACAGCAGAAAAGAGAACTCAAGACACTTTAGGAAGCTGGGAACCAGATGCAGGAATGGTAACTGACTTAGCCAAGGACAGAAAGCGGAAACCTTAGCAGTGGCGGGAGCAGCCAGTAAAAGACCAACCAACTAATCCTTCGGGTCCCTTCTCTGTCATGTGCAACCATATCACTGTTCTTCCCTCTTCTTCCCTCACCCTGACAGAACACTAAAGAATTACTTTCGGGTGTTAGAGACTGTATTCCTGGTAAAGCTGCGATAAGGGGAACATCCTCATGTAGAGCTGTGTTTCCCCCCCATTGTTACTGTAATAGCAATTACTGGTGCTTCCTGTGGGGTGGGTGGTATTTTAAACACTTTACGTGTAATATTTCATTTAATCCTTATTGCATTCCTGTGATGCAAGTACTGTTACTATCATCACTTTGCAAAGGAGGAGATAAGACACAAAGAGGTTGAGTTGCCTACCAAAGATTAGTTAGTAAATGACAGAATGGAGATTTCATCCCAGGCAGTTGGTTTAAGGGGCAGTACCACAGCTCAGCAAACTACAGCCCATGTGCCAAATATAGCCCACCATCTGGCTTCCTATGGCCTACAAGCTCAGAAGGGTTTTTACATTTTTAAATGGTTGTATTGTTGTCTCATATAATAAATTATCACAAACTTAGTGATTTAAAACAACACAAATTTATTATCTTATACTTTTGTGGGTTAGAGGTCTTACTGGACCAAAAGTAAGGTAGTTAAGGGCTGTGTTCCTTTCTGGAGGCTTCAGGGGAACATCTGTTTTCTTGCCTTTTCCAACTAGTAAGAGTCACCCACATTCCTTGGCTCATGGCCCCTTTCCTCCATCTTCAAGGCCAGCAACAGTGAGTGGAGTCTTTCACATCACAACATGGTGACCTTCTCTTCTGTTTCCCTTTTTCACTTTTAAAGACCCTTGTGATTACATTGGATCATTACTACTACTCAGTAGACTGGGATCATCTCCCTATTTTAAGATCCGTTTAGCAATATTAATTCAGTCTGAGACCTTAATTCCCCTTTTGCCATGTAAAATAACATGTTCACAAATTTAAGGAATTAGGATGTGGAAATCTTTGGGGGGCATTATTCTGCCTACTTCAATGATACACGATGGTTAAAAAAATCAAAATATTAGAGCACCTGGGTGGCTCAGTCGTTAACCATCTGCCTTTGGCTCAGGTCATGATCCTGGGGTCCTGGGATCGAGCCCCACATCAGGCTCCCTGCTCAGCGGGAAGCCTGCTTCTCCCTCTCCCACTCCCCCTGCTTGTGTCCCCTTTCTCACTGTGTCTCTCTCTGTCAAAAAATAAAATCTTAAAAAAAATAAAAATATGAAAAATATTTCATGACATATGAAAATTATGTGAATTCAGATTTCATAGTCATAAAATTTTATCAGATCTCATTCGTTTTCATATTGCCTGTGGTTGTTTTTTGCATTACAACAGCAGAGTTGCAACAGACTCTATGGCCCTTAAAGCCTAAAATATTTACTGTCTAGCCCTTTGCAAGATTTTCACCCCTGACGCAGAGTTTCTAATCATCTTTTTAGTGCCTTACTCTTATATATTAATGGACAGACAAGGGTTACCAGACATTTAAGGAAATCCTCTAATATGAAATACAGAGATTAAAGCAAACAGAATAACTCAGAGGGGGGAGAGAGACAATGTAGAAAAGAGAAGAAAATTTGAAGAAAAAATCCTATAATTAATATTCCAGAGAGAAAAGAGAAAATATTACAACCAAGAAACTAAAGCAGACTACTACAAAAGAATTTTGGGCATTTAGAATTCAAGCCAGAGCTCTTGGAAAGTAAATAGTTGATACTAGGGGGCGGACATCCATAGGAGTGTTGAATGAGTCAAAGAAATCTCCTAGAAAGGAGAATAAAACACTGAGAATGATAGACTTTTAAAAGGGTCAATTTTGACTTGAAAAGTCTAGAAAAAGAAAATGTGAAAGAGGGAGGATGGAATTAGATAAGATATAGTTACTCCTCCCTCTCCAAAAAAAAAAAAAATGTCAGAACTGAAAAAAACATAATTTTCCAGATAGGAAGGGCTCATCAAATACTCAGTACAGTGAATGAAAAAGACTCCTGTTAAGCTATGCATTGTGAACTTTCAGGGCATCAGAGTTATAGAGAAGATCCTGAGAAATCTGAGAGAGAGAAAAAGAGGAAACATGTAACAGAAGGATAATGGGCCATGTAATTAAGGATGTTGGTAAGATAGTTGCTCAATGTGGGCTCTTGGGTCAATAGGGACAGAAACAAAGAGCAAGAGGGGCTGATAGATGGAAGGGAGGCAGAAAGATCACATCATTGATTCAACAGAGATTATTGAGCATGTTCTCTGGTCCAGGCCCTATTCTAGGTGCTTGGCACATACCACAATGAACAAAATAGTGACCCAACCCAGTTTGTGTTCAAATGTCCAGGAGAAGCTGGAAAATTGATATTTTGAGGATGCATCATAAGATATTATGTAATCTCTTTGAGTATTTTGAAGAATAAAATATAAGACTTTCCAAGCACCAAATTCAGCTTTTTCTCTTTTTTCAGTCTTTCTTCTCCTAATTGACAGTATCACTCTTTGAAACAACCCCTTCTCCTGCTAATTTCCCATTTCTATAAGAAGTATTAGTCTTATAAATTCTGTGTTTTAGTGGCCCTAACATCCGCCACCTCAGTTTCACCTCTTTTGCCTTCCTTCTACTTCAGACTTATATCATCTCCAACCTGTGTTTCTGGGTGTCCTCACCCTTCTCTGCCCACTCCCTCTGACATACCCAGTTCCAGTTTAAATCCTATTAAATGCAGCACACACTGCTTCAGTGCTTACCACACACTGAATATAGTTCACATTTCCTCTGACTGACACCTACAGCCTTTCAGTTTATCTTTAACCAGCCTTTGAATATCTCCCACGACTTTCTCCATAAATAGAAAAACTTTTTAAAAAAACCAGACTTAATTATACTTTGTTCCCTCCTGATCATCCTCTCCTGCCTCGCTGCCTTTCTCAAAACTGACCACTCTGCCCTGCGTGCTTCTCCTGCAAGCCCCCCAACTGCTGGCGGTGATTTCATTCTTTGAAAGCCAGATCAGATGCTGTTCCCTGCGTGCTGCTCTTGAATGGTGGACCAGAAGATTATTTATCCAGGAGTGTAAACTCTGTCAAATGTTTTTTAAGAAATAATCTTCCATTTAAAAATCTCATTTTAATAAATGACGAACGCTTTGCCTCAGTTTGGCCCGTGGTGATGATGAATTTCCCCAGAAATGTCCAGTTAGTGTCCTAATGTTACCTTGAGCAGTTGGATAGGGAAGGGGGTGATTGAAATAGTGAAATGGTACAGGAATTTAGTGTCTGCCTATCTCTTCAACCTCACCTGCCATCCTCCTCCTCCTTCTCCTTCCTCCTCTTCTTCCTTCTGTTCTTCCTCTTCTTCCTCATCTTCTTCTTTTGTAAGGTTTATTTATGTATTTGAGAGAGAGAGAGTGCAAGTGCAAACGGGGAGGGGCAGAAGGAGAGGGAGAAAAGCAGACTCCCTGCTGAGCGGGGAACCTGACACAAGGCTCCATCTCAGGACCCTGAGATCATGACCTGAACCAAAATCAAGTGTCGGAAGTTCAACTGGTGAACCATCCTTTTCTCCTTTATGCTCATTAAACTCCAGACTAGCGGGCCTCTTTCCATTCCTCAATTACCACTCGGCCTTGTCCCGCCTTGGAGCCTTTGTACTTGTTACCCTTGGTGTTTGTAGGCCTTTATCATGGTTTATTGCCTTGGCTGTGGCAGCTCATTTCTCATTCTGACCTTTGGCAAAATGTCATCTCAAAGAACCACAAAGCAGTGTAGTAGTAGGGAATATGTATTAAGAAGACGAGTTCTAGAGCAAGTCTTGATTTCTGGCTAGAGTAGTACCCTTGTTTTCCCTGACCCTGTATCTCTATCACATTGCCTAAAATATGTCATTGTCCTTATACCATTTACCACTGTATAATTATTTTGTTTTATTTTTCAGTTGTCTGCTCATTCATTTTGTCTCCTCCTAACCTAAGCTTCATAGGGTCAGGGACTTTTTGTCTAATTTGCTATTTTCCCATCCCTAAAAAAAGCATGACATGACATATAGTATGTACTCCCTGTAAATATTTGTTGAGTCAATGAATGGATGCTATCAGATCATCATAGGTTTTATCCTGAGGTGGTTTTGTTTTCAGTTGCTGTTATTCTTATTTTTAAATTTTTGATTACTGTTAATCAAGCTTTTTTATTATCCAATAAATGTGTTGTTATAGGTTGTTTGTTTCAGCCATCAGTATGGAGTGATGCTTATTTGTGTCAAAGGTATTTTCAGTCTATTTTTTTCTAATAAATAGATTTTTAAAGCATATGATATTAATAATAGCTAATAATTACTGGACACTTTGTGCCAACCACTGTTCCAAGTACTTTATATATGTGTTAATTCATGTGACCCTCAGAACGGTACTATGAGGTACTACAATTAGCCATATATTTTAGATGAGAAAACTGAAACCCAGCAGAGAAAGGTTTACAGGCTTGCTCGAGGCTAGTAAAGTCGTGGAGCCCCGCAGTCTGCACTAGAACACGCGCTCTTAATCTCAGTGCTGCAGTACCGTGTGGGTCGTGAGTGAGTGGTCCTGGTGGAGAGATTCTAAAGCTAGAGTATGGTGATGGTTGCACAGCTCCGCAAATTTACTATGGTATTAAGTTGTATTTTGGTAAAGCTGTTTAAAAAGTGATTTATTATTAAAATGGGTCATAATCTTTTCAAAACTGCATCTGCAGTGGAATTTTAAACCCTGAATTCTCTTGCCACTGGAATGAAGGAAGAGATGAAACAGGTAATCTTCTGCCCCGTCTAAATTGGCTAAGGACAAAGGCGCCTGGGTGGCTCAGTCGTTAAGCGTCTACCTTCTCCTCAGGTCACGATTCCAGGGTCCTGGGATCGAGCCCCACATCTGGGAGCCTGCTTCTCCCTCTGCCACTCCCCCTGCTTGTGCTCATTCTCTCTCTCTGTCAAATAAAGAAATAAAATCTTAAAAAAAAAAATAAATTGGCTAAGGACAGAAAAGTTTACAGGTCACTGTTACATACTCTTTGGAGATAGAGGGTTTTTTCTTCTTTAACTTTGGACCCACTGGTATGGAAAATATATGGTAGGGATTTAATAAGTAGTTGCTGAATTAAATTTCAAGGTCTTAATTTACCTATACCCTCAATATTTAAATTTTATTCCAAACATCCTTGCTTTCATATTCTAATTTTGCACAGTATCCTGAAAAAAGCAAAACTTATGCACTGCCTTGATGCAGTATTAACATACAGGAAGAAAATATAACTGATGAAAAAATGTGTGAAAAAATTCTCAGGTTTAGATGATCATATACTGATCAAAGTTGCCCAGGGAAACCAGAAGAAAAATTAAAATTGAATTAAGATAAGTATTTCTCTTATAAAGATTATAAATATTCTTAAAACATTTTACCTTATAAGTAAAACTAGAAGAATTAGAATTTCCTCCTAAATGTGGTAGGAGTAGAAACTTCTATGAATATCTTTAGATGTATATTGATCACTAGAACAGAAAAAAATAGAAATTAGTTAGCAGAAACCCCCAGTTTAAAATATGTGAGTAAGAGGGGTGCCCAGGTATCTCTGTTCCTTAAGTGTCTCACGGGCTCAGGTCACAATCTTGGGGTCCTGGGATCAAGGCTTTGGGCTCCCTACTCGGCAGGGAGTCTGCTTGTCCCTCTGCTTCCACCACCTCCCTCGCTCTCTCTCAAATAAATAAATTCTTTAAAAAAATATGTGAATAGGAGCTGCTGTTATGGAGTCAAATGTATAAATATTGTAAAAAAGCAGTTAGTATAATCTTACATTTTCATTATACTGAATAAATAGACCATAGGGGCTATGCAGATTCAAGAGAATGATATACTTTTTGTCACTATTTGGTGACTTGAATTTAGTCAAAATGTTAAAGTAATTATAAAATACCTGTAAAGAAGTAAGACATTTTTATCTGCATGGCATGTAATCGTGATTAGAGACCGTTGTTTTGTAACTCTGTTTTCAATTTCATTAGACATGTATCCAACACATAGCTCATAATTTCCTCTGAAAAACTGGTGTCAACCTTTGCCCTATGTAATGGTTCCCAAAGAAGTTAATTTGGACTATTTTTTTTTTTTTTGATTATAAAAGTAATCTATAGTTATTTGTAAAAATACTCAAAATAGAAAAGCAGATGAAAAACATGAGTTACCTGTAACTACTCTACCCAGAGATGAGCATTTCTAGATTCTTTTCTGTACTCACATGTAAGGTGTGTGAGCCCTGCATGTATGTTTGTTTCAGTGAATTGGGTTTTTTAGTAGCCCTAATAATTTAGCACCCCTCTTCCCTACATGAGTTCTAAGCAAAATAAGAAACAAGACTAATCACCAAAGCGTGATAGATGAAGGGCCCAAATCCGCCTTTGCTACAGATGGTGGAGGAGGATAACAGCCAGAAGCCTGCTATCTAACTCCTAGAATTGGACAGTATTGCCCGCCCAAGTCCCATCGAATGATGAACCTGGCTAGACTTGCCCCAGGAAGACTTTGGGCATGGAAAAGTGGAGGAGAATTACTCCTTAAGGTCAGCTTGCACCCAAGAAGGAAAATGGAAGAGCTAAGCCAAGCACTGGCAGTTACTTTTTACCACAATCACAGGTCAGATTAATGCACTACCTTCCTTCCTGGGGAAGAGTGAATGCGAAGTGAGGAAAGGTTGGAGTGGGAGGCTATCAGGTCAAAGGGCCTTAGAGGCTATGTCAAGGAGTTTGAATATTCCTCTAGGGTAATAGGAAGCCATTAGATGGATTCTAGAAGAATGACGCGATCCATTCTTTCTAGTGATTGAAAGAATCACTCTGGCCACTTTTTTTCTTTAATTGAAGTATAATTAACATACTGTGTTATATTAGTTTCAGGTGTATAACATAATGATTCAGCGGGGGTTTTTTTATTATGTTCCATTAGCCACTGCATATTACATCATTACTGTTTGATGCAGTGTTCAATGATTCATTGATTACATATAACACCCAACAGTTCTATACATTACTAAACGCTCACCATGGTAAATGTAGTTACCGTCTGTCACCAAGCAATATTATTGACTATATTTCCTATGCTGTATTTTTCACCTTTGTGACAGTTGTTTATTTTATAGCTGGAAGTTTATACCTCTTAATCCCCTCCATCTATTTCACCCATTCTCCCCACCACCACTCCACATCCCCTCTGGCAACTCCTCCTGCCATTTCGCGTGGAGAATAACTGTAAGGGGAGAAAGGTAGAAGTAAGGTGACTGGGGGCTGGCTGTTGCAGATGTCCAGGTAATTTCCTGGACCAGAGTGGTAGTGGTAGAGGGAATGTTTGGATTTTGAAGATTTTTTTTGAAGCTAGATTGACAAATGGGTAAAATTTAATGTAAAGGTAATTTTTTCACAGTATTTTGAATTATGCCTTTTTAAAGAGTTGTGCATTGTGTTAGAAAGAAAACCACAGCCCTAAAATGGTATCACTTAGGGTAAGGCCCCAAGTCAGTAAACCAACAGTTAATACCTAACCCATCTCTAGTTTCAACTCTCCAGAAATATAACCTTTAACCAGTCAACAAGGGAATTTTCTGGTCAGCACTAGAGAGATTACTGATAGACCCTTCCTATTACCCTTAGGAGGGCAACTTTGCCTGAAATAGTGGATTCTTTGCTAATAATTTCCTTTTTTCCACTCCCTCTCTCTTTAAAACCCTTTCTTTTCTGTAGCCCTGTGGAGCTCCCCTCTACTTGCCAGAAGGGATGCTCCCCATTTCATGCATTGATTAATAAAGCCAATTACATCTTTAAAGTTTGCTTGGTTGAATTTTTGTTATTTAACAACTGGTATAATAACAGAGAATTTAATTTGAGAAATGACTCCATAAAACACATTTGATCATCCATGTCGATGCAAATGGTGGGTATTCATCCTTTTTGATGGCTGAGTAATATTCCGTTGTATGTATGGACTACATCTTCTTTATCCATTCGTCCATTGAAGGGCATCTCAGTTCCTTCCACAGTTTGGCTATTGTGGATGTTGCTGCTATGAACGTTGGGGTGCATGTGCCCCTTCTTTTTACTAACATCTGTATCTTTGGGATCATTCCTTTTCATGCTTTCTGATTTTTTAATGCTAAGTAGGCTGTTTGGGGTTGAGAATTTGGATTACATGAAAATCTGTTTTGATTTTGTGTTATTTCAGCTAATTTTGAATAGTTTGTTTTACTTTTAGGATTAGCTTATATCATTCGGCAATGTGGAGTAAGTGCTCCGTAATTCATTCATTCATTTTTTCCTTCCTTCCTTCCTTCCTTCCTTCCTTCCTTCCTTCCTTCCTTCCTTCCTTCCTTCCTTCCTTCCTTCCTTTCTTTTCTAGAGAGAGAGTGAGCATGAGTGGGGGTGGGGGGAGCAGAAGGAGAGGAAGAGAGAGAATTTTAAGCATGCCCCATGCCCAGTGTGGAGCCCTACACGAGGCTCAATCTCAGGACCCTGAGATCATGACTTGAGCTGAAATCAAAAGTCAGATACTTCCAATAATCCCTAAATCCTAAAAAAAAAAGTTTTTGCATCTTCTATAGCATGAGTAAAGTCCTTTGCAGTTGTCTAGATAGGGCTGTTATGTCATTTAAGATGGTGGATCTCTGCAGGATGCCTATAGTCTCTAGAAAGCCTATATAAGGGATTCCTCTCTAGGAGAGATATTTCCTGAGCTATGTTTCTCAGCGTCAGGACATCTATGATTTATTTTGTAAGCTGAAGAGGCCAAACATTACTGTTTTAATCATTATAAACAACATAGTAAATGTTAAATGTTCACTCAATAGAGAGCCAGTAGTAGGGCTTTTATATACAGAAAGTAATGTCTGAGCCAAAAATGTGAAAGCGTTCTCTGGGCTGTGTGCATTCTCTTCTAACCTACTCTTTGATTCATTGCAACTGGACAAGGGATGCAACCAGTAATGACTTGAGCTCTAAAACTCTTGGTGTTATACAGTGAACCTCCCTGTTCTGTGTTTTTGTTTTTGTTTTTTTAAATATCCTTCTTCTACTAATTATACAAGCTGTAATAATTTACCGCATTTCACAAAACTGAGAAACTTATTTTTATGTATGATACCCAAATTACAGAACATTTCAAGATTCTAGTAAACCTCAACACTTCGGAATATTTAAGATATTTACTAGTTTTGTTCCTTATCAGAGTTTTTGTGTCTTTTAGCTCTCTTCTACAAAGTAATGTAAGGATCCAATCTTGATTCAGAAGTATTTTTAAAGTTATTGCCCCAGTTTATTTATAGTTAATTATATAAAGTATTATTCTCACAGCTGTCTGATTAAAAATTTTACTTTTTGCTGTTAAAGTTTTACTTTGGGTGGATAACACTGATGCTCATGGGATAGCTGGTGAAGTCACCAACTGTAGTTTTAGTCCAAAAAACAGTTCTTATGGTCTCTCAGTCTGATCATATAACACAGAGAGAAAGGACTTACTTGTTTTGTGAAACTATTTTTTTTGCCCACAGTAAGTTACATTTTCATTGTGACTGACTCTACAAGTATCTTTGCACAGACTGACACACATAACATATACATACAACACCCGTGCAATTGAAATAGAAGTTTACCAAAACAGTTCCTGATCTTGCAATGTACAATGCACTCCCAATTTTTGTCACTTCATTTGATTTCATTTTACTAATTATAATCTATTAAATTGATTTTATGAACCACTAATGAGTTAGAATCCAGAGTTTACAAAATACTTCTGAAGCATGTCCCAGATATAATTTGATCTTTACAGTGACCTTGCGGCTATCGATCCTTTCAAAAGATAATTAAAACCTGCATTTAAAAAACTGAAGTTCTATGGGACGCTTGGGTGGCTCAGTTGGTTAAGCGTCTGCCTTCCACTGAGGTCATGAACTCAGGGTCTTGGGATGAGTCCCGCATTGGGCTCCTTGCTCAGCAGGGAGTCAGTCTGCTTCTCCCTCTGCCTGCTCTGCTGCTGCTCTCCCTGCTTGTGCTCTCTCTCTGACAAATAAATAAAGTCTTAAAAAACAACAAAAACAAAACAAAACAAAAAATCAGAAGCTTTGACTGATGATGAAGAAGAAATGGCTTGGGGCACTGAGTGACCAGAGGGCATCAAGAACACAGCAGTCCCTTTAAATGGGGAGAGAGAGGAAGGGGAAATGTAGAGATTAAGAACGGAGGCGGCTGGATGCGGTAGATGCTTTCTCTGCCTTGGGATTTTTGCCTCAGTCCTTCAGGACATCTGGTATGCCACCAGAAGTCACTAGTGGTTAGACTGTACTAGGTTACTGGTATCTTGAAAAGCTACAAAAATTAGCCTGTCCAGGGCTCTACCTTTGAGATTCCTGTAGTTTACCCCCAGAAATCACATCCATACTAATCCAGTCCAGTTTCACTAGTTAAATGTGTTTCTCAAACTTCATTTGTTTGCATACTACTCCCGTAACTTTTCCCATCTCTGTACACTATCTTGTTATTTACTTAATTTTAAAACACTGATTTATTTTAAAATTATAAATACTTTTTAAATTGAGGTAAAATGCACATAACATACAGTTAACCATTTTATTTTTATTTTTAATTTAAAAATATGTAATTTCGTAGTGTTTAGTGTGTTCTCAGTATTGTGCAATCACCAGCTTTCTCTAGTTTCAAAACTTTTTCATCATGCCATAAAAACACCCAGTGCCCATGAAGTAACACTCCTCATTCTCCCTTCCTAAAGGACACATCGTAACACCACCATAAGCAAAAAGCCAGGGTTGCTGTTAATAGAACATAGCAATTATTAAAATTGCATTAAAAATAAAACAATCATAAATACTTGCTAGATACTATTGTCAGCCAAAGCTCTGTGTCTGAGTTTTTTTCTGTATTAAAGAGATAATTAGCGAGTGTTATGGAGGTAAAAAGGCAAATCAGTGCTAAATCAGGACTTTCAATTCAGAATCGTAGGAGAATTTTAAGAACAGTTTTCTCACTATGAGATTCACTACCATTTAATGCTATTCCCTTGTATCACCTAAAATTTGTCTTGCTATAGCTGAATTCATCCAACCCCCCACCCTAGTCTTCTCATTCACTTCATTTTTAAAGGGATTCTGTATTATTCCTAGGGTTTTCTAGAACTTAAATTCAGAATGTGTTCTACCAAGTATGGTGATCGCAGTCTTCATCATTATCCTTGATCATGTAAAATCAGGCATTTACCAAATAGTGAACTAGATGCTTTGGGAGTTTTAAAGAAAAGACACAGATTCTACTCTGGAATGATATAAATCTTTGTTGTAAAAATCTATGCACAATTAATACTTAGAAAATAAAACTGATAATAGTAGACAAGTAGGTTGATTGTATTCTAAAAGTTCACTGGTTTAAATTGTTTGGAACTTGTATACTTTTTTGTAGAAACAGTGTTAGTATTAGCTATTATTGTGAATATTCTAGGTTAGCCCAAAGGAGCTTATCTTCCTGTGCTCTTCTTTATGTTCCCCATAGGTAGGTTTGGTAGGACAAAAAGAGTACTTTGCCTCCCAAGCTTCAGTTTACTCATCCAAATAATAAACTTCGTCTTCGTCTGGTTATACAGATCAAGTGAGATAACCTTTGTGAAAGTACAAAGCACCAGTACCTGGTCCTTAGGTGAAGGTCAATAAGTGTGCCTTCTTTTATTTAGTCACTCATATTCACAGTCTGGTTAGTATGTTATAGAACTACATCAAGACTATATGCCTAGGAGCTCTTAGGTGGCTCAGTCTGTTAAGCATCTGCTTTTGGCTTAGGTCATGATCCCGGAGTCCTGGGATCGAGCTCCATGTGGGCACTCTGCTCAGTGGGGAGCCTGCTTCTCCCTCTCCCTCTGAAACTCCCCCTGCTTATGCTCTTTCACTCTCTCAAATAAATAAGTAAATAAAATCTTGGGGAAAAAAAGACTATTTGCCCAAAGAAGTCAGTTAGCTTTGTTTTGATATGACCTATAGAACTTTACCAGAGAATTCACCTCCTTCCCACTGCTACCTACCTCAACATTAGTAATGGTGGTGGTGGTAGTGATTGTAGTGGTGGTAATGATAGTAATAATAGTAATAATTATTAAAATAGGAGCTAACATTGTCCACCTACTTTGTATCAGCAGTTTTTCTAAATGCTTTCAATCTATTTGCTTGTTATACAGCTTATGAGGTTAATATTGATATCTCCATCTTAAGGATGAGTTAACTGAGACTCCGTAATTTATCTAAGGTCATACGGTAAAGAGTAGGTAGATCTGGGATTTGACTCCAGGCAGTCTGGCTCCAGAGTCTATACTTCTAACCACAATCTCTTGAGTCTCTGAGAGTGGGAATGCATTCATCTACCCAATTGAAGCGTATTCTCTATACGTTGTTCAAAAGCCAGGAAATGCATATTATCAAGGGCAAAATTATCTGATTAATGATTGGGTTCCAATAAGAAAAGATCCAACTGCTGTCTGTCTGTCTGCCTAGAAAGGCTCTGCAGGGCTGGGTGAGTGGGGAGTGGATCCAGGAGAGAAGAAAGAAGTAGGGGGGATAGTGCAAAGGAAATTCCTGGGTCTTTCTATCACAATTACCGAGGATCAAAATGGAATAAGGCTGGAAGAGGAAAGGAGCTCAGTTTAGATTCAGGTTATTAGGCAAGGAGTGACTACCAGAATCTTTCCTTATCTTAACAAATGCCATCACCTAAATTGACTGCATTAGAAGTACTTCTAAATTTTATATCTATTTCCCTTGGTAAAAATGTGTGGTATCCATATTTATTAAAGGAAATAATTCACTCTGTACTATATTTATGCTTTCTGTACTTTATTACTGAGATAGTGAATCAAGATTATAGAAATAGCATAAAATTAAAACATTTTACTAAGTTTAAATGGCCATAACTTAAATGGAATTCTTTGTCATTGACTAGATCTAGTAGCCAGATGACATTTTGCTATTTTATTTTTAAACCTAGGAAGATTTGCTATAAACCATTTAGTAGCAGAGCAGACTTTCCAAGTGCTATGAGTTAAAACATATGGAGATACTAAAGATACTTGCATGGGGCTTGAATGTTTTCCCACACATAAAATGTGTATCTCAAGGAGGGAAAGATATTTTAGACATTTCACTGAAACACTAGTTTGAAGTTATAGCAAAATACATGATAATTATTATTTTTTATATTAAGAGTTAATTAAAAATTAAGAGTACTTTTAATAGATATAAGCCAAAAAGTAAAAAAAGAAAAAAAAAAAAAGAAGAAAAATTCTATATTGTAACCCTAAATCCACATTCTTAGGAAGTGACCCTCCTGTATAAACCTGAAACTGATATAGTTGTGTGTGTGAATGTGTTTGAGTTTGATACTGATTGCTTGTTTGTATGGGGCTTTCTCATTTACAAAGATAGACTTGGACCAAGTGTCTCTGTTTTATCTTACAGGAGAGTATTTTTCAGTATCTTAAAAACCAATATGTATTCTGTGTTTTGCAGTTAGCTAAGAAGACTTTGTTAAGCTTTACTTTCTGTACTCTGTCACGGAAACAGTGGGTAAATCGAATATGCTTTTTCAAACAAACCTCTATCCTTACCCCACACAGCGATTTGCCATGCCCCTCCTGGTGGCATTGGGGTGGGGTGAGGTCGAAAGGAAGGCCTATTTTTTTTCCCTTTCAGTAAATGGCTTTGTGCAAGAGAGATACATGATCAGACTTGTTTTTGAAGAATCACTTTGTTGTCCATGTGGAGGCAAGGGGGTCATTTAAGAGGTGCTAGGTGAGAGGTGGCCTAGCAGGCCCAGTGAGAGGTGAGAATGGAGATCAATCCAAGAAGTGGCTTAGAGAGATATTTAGAATATAGGACAGACACATACAATTTGGTAAATGTTTGTATAAAAGGAGGCAGGATGAGTGACGGACCAGGCTGAGGAACTGGGATGCATGCCACCATTGAGGCAGGGAGATTTGCCTGAGGAAGTAGAGGAAGAAGAGATTGCTATAAGGAGTTCAGTTTGGGACGTGTTTATTCACAAAATCCTCAATTCCATATCCAACTCAGTGAAATAAATAAATTAGTTAATTTATTAATTCTTGAGGCTTGTATCCATGCACATGACTCTTTTGCCTTCATTTTGACTGAAAAGTGCCCTTTTTGGCCTAGGGCTGGACTTCTATTTCCAAAACCTCACTGAGATTGGATTCTTTCCTCCATGATCTCCTAGCCTAAAGATTTTATTTATTTATTTGTCAGAGAGAGAGAGAGAGAGCGCGCACAAGCAGGGTAAGCAGCACGCAGAGGGAGAAGCAGACTCCCCGCTGAGCAGGGAGCCTGATGCGGGACTCGATCCCAGCATCCTGGGGATCATGACCTGAGACGTTTAACTGACTGAGCCACCCAGGCGTCTCTAATTTCCTTCTTTCTGCTAGTTGAATTTCCATGCCTTGACCCTATACCTTCTCTACCTATACACCACTTCGCCTAGGATCTCTGTCCCATGTTTAACTACGATCCTGACCAACTCCCTCCCTGTCTTACTCAGCTTTGGATCAAAAATCCCTTCTGGATGCATGTACTTGGGGGAGGTGGCACCATGAGCCTTGAAAGAGATGTATCTTCTCCGTGTCCCTGTGCACTGACTTTGATGGGGGCTAGGAGAGCTCACGATGCCGTAGAGCAGAGGACGACAGCGCGACTAGATCTGGTGCCACTGCTGCTAAGAGCCAGCTTTGGAAGTAAACCACTCCACCCTCCAGGGCCTGTTGTGTTCTTGCTGAAAATGTGATTTCAGTCTAATTATGGGCAAACATCAGCCAGATCCAAATTGAGGGATAGTCTGTAAAATAACTGATCTATACTCTTCACAAGAATCAAAATAACCTATCCTAGATTGGAGGACACTAAGGGGACATGACCGCTAAATGCAATGTGGAGTCCTATGTTCAGTCTGGACCAGAAAAAAGACATAGTGGGAAAACTGGTGAAATTGGAATTAGGTCTATAGATGAGTTAATAGAATTCTGTCAGTGTTAATTTCTTGCTTTTTAAATAATTGTACTATGATTATTTTAGATGTTAACATTAGAGGAGGCTAGGTAATGGGTATATGGGAATTCTTTGTAATGTTTGTAATTTTTTTGTAAGTAAGAATTACTTTAAAATAATGAGTTTAGGGCGCCTGGGTGGCTCAGTCAGTTAAGTGTCTGCCTTCAGCTCAGATCATGACCCCAGAGTCCCAGGATTGAGTCCCTCATCGGACTCCCCCCTGAGCGGGGAGTCTCCTTCTCCCTCTGACCCTCCCCCATCTCATGCTCTCACCCACTCTCTCAAATAAATAAATCTTAAAAAAAATTTTTTTAAATAATGAGTTTAAAACTTTCATTAATTTTTAATTTTTTTTAAAAGATTTTTTATTTATTCATTTGAGAGAGAGAGCAAGTGAGACCATGAGCAAGGGCAAGGGTCAGAGGGAGAGGGAGAAGCAGATTCCCCTCTGGGCAGGGTGCCTGATGAAGGGCTCTATCCCAGGACCTTGAGACCATGACCTGAGCCGAAGGCTGATGCTTAACCCACTGAGCCACCCAGGTGCCCTAAAACTTGCATTTTAATCTTAAAAATGATTTTGAAACAGCCTTGGTGTCAACATGGCAAAGTCAAGTCAACTCATCCAACTCTTTTTCTCTCCATATACTAAGTCTCAAAGTGCCAAGGTTAGTAGATTTCGAAAATTTTGAAAGACGTAATTATAGGGAAGCAGGAAGTTCTGTTTAATAAATGGAGAGGTAAATTTTTGCTTTTTGACATCCCTGAGGATTAGTAAAGCTTAACATAAGAATGTGTTCAAGAAGTGTATGTAGTTACAAATGATTTACCTTCTGAGGGTGGCCCTCTGGAGGACAGTCATGTCTCCTGATGCCATTAAATGAGTTTTAGTGGGAAGCAGAGCACAGCTCCTACACCAAAAGCCAAAATGCCATATGCTGGCTTTCTCAGCCTTGTTTGTGTTTCTAGAATGCAAGTCTTCAGCCTAGGCTTGAGCAATCAAATTCACCTGCTCTGGGCTTTGAATCAGGAGCTGATGAGAGGGGAGAATTCATCCTGGGGTGGGAGTAGGAGCAGAGGCCATCATTTTCAGGGGTAGCAGCGACACTGATGGTGTCACATCCAACATCCTGAACTGGCCGTGGTGCCTTTTAGACTTGCTCTGGGTTCTGAATCTGGCCGGCATCCTGACTGTGCCAGACCTGCCTTGTTCCCACACAGTTTCTGAGCCTGGTTCTGCAGTCTCCCCAGCAACTGTAGGATGCATTTTCTGCTATTTCAGTGAATTTATTTTCTTGTACAGTTGAGAACTCTAACTGGTAATGTACAGATCCACTCATTTTTAGATGTTAGCTAAAATATCAGAGGTAAGATAAAACCCTTTAGCCTATGATTTTAATGGTTTTAATACTTTTCCCTGTGATTAATAGAGAGCTATCTGCAACTTGAAACTGCCTCTATCTTTCTTATCCTATTAGGACACTAAAATGAGTTTATGTTGCAAGAGTTATTTTGAGGCATGTATAGTTCAGATTTAATGTGCTCTTATATGTGTTGACCTATTAAGTTGAGTTTGAGAGTCATTACAGTGTAAACGTTAACAGTATAATTGCTGCAGATTTGTCTGGATTCAAATTCAGGCTCTGCCGCTTATCTGAACAGTTTTTCCACTTATAAAATGGGGATAATAATAGCACTTCCCCTCAGCTTATTAGGAGGACTAAATGAGTGTGTGTGTGTGTGTGTGTGTGTGTGTGTGTGTATTATATTAGCTATTGTTAGCTACTGTTATTATTTTGATTCTCTTATCAGCTCAGAAGTTTATTTTTGTTTCATTTTCTGGTTAACTTTTGTATGTCAAGTCCTTTAACCCTCTTTGTGTCTGCAGTATGTTTTCTCTTTGTTAACCCCTGTAGTAAGCGTCTTATAGGAGGAAGTTCACACTGATGCTAAGATCTGAGATCAGATTTTGTGAATTCATAATGTTATTGAATCAATTCTGGTTTGGGCAGTTTTTGGAATCTGTACAGCATCTCAGTTTTTAGCTGATTTGCTTATAAGGAAAAATGACAACTGCCATCCCAACTTAAGGAAATGAATTTGTTACTTTGAGAACAAGACTAAAATACTAGCTTCAATGAATTATCTTTAAATATTTCTAGAATAATTTGATATATATAGTGCTTAAAAGAAAAAAAATGTATCTAACCTAATTAAATGGATTTTTATAAGCCAGATGAACAAAATTAAGCTATTCACTGGCCGCCCAAGAGATGAGTAAATTAGAACATTCGGAAGAAATGGAGAACATAAAAACAACCCCCGAGAGTTATTCATTTAAATAATGAACAACAGCATCATTGTGTTGAGCCTTTGAAATTTTTTTCCTCGTTGCCTTTTGGAGTAAGTTTTCCTTAAAGAATTATCATACCAGTATGATGGAAAAAATCTGAAAAAAATTTCCCTACAAACTTCACACTTTCTGATAATGTGATTAAGACTCAATGATTTTAATCATTATAATCGTGATTCTTTCCCAGTGGATATGGACATCATTATTCATCTCTGAAGGCTCGTCAAAACCTTCCTCAAAGTTTTATTGTAGTCAGTTAGCAGCCTATTAAAGGAAAGCCAGAGTGCTCATTGGGGCTGCTAGCGAGACAGAAAGAAGTTAAAAAATTACCCTCTAAATACTTTTCCTGCCTAATTTGCAAATCTAGGAATACTAATCTGCAGACCTTAATAATTCATGAATGTTGTCAGTCTTAGTTCCTCCATTTTCGTAACTCTTAAGCTTTTTCTGGTCAGGGCGTATTGTACAGTTCTTTGTCAGTGAGTGGCTCTGGCTTTTTACATTTTAGTTGATGCCAATGTCATCTGTTTTGGATTATAAGTTCCTTGAGGGCTGTGACTCTTTGGCTTGGGTTCTACCATACTCTTTGATGATGATCATGAAGATGAAGTAGTTTACTTCTTTGATTTCAAATATACTCTTGACTTCTGGTTAACATATTCTGAGAATTAATAATATTGCGTCTATTTCTCAATGTTCATCTACTTTCCAATTGCCTGTTATATAATAGCTAATATAATAACTGTTCGTTGATCTGTTTCTGGGTACCAGAAGTGTGTGTGAGCACTTTACATTTATTATTGCATCTAATTCTCACCACAATTCACTGAAATTCGTGCTGTTTTCTCATTTTACAGATGAGAAATAGAAGGCTTAAAGAAATTAAATAACTTGCCTATTGTGTACAATTAGAAATATTAAAGCCAAGAGACCCAGGTCTTTCTGATTTCAAAGGCACTGCTTTTAGCCACTGTATCATGGTTTTCTTTTAGTCCCTATGGGCATTTGCACGTGGCATTGATTCTTTTATTTCTCTGAAACTTATAATTTTCATTCCTTATAGAATGCTTACAGAGAGTTATAATTGTAATAGCATGCTCTTGAAAAAATGAGTATTTCGCTGAGTTGTCTTCCCTTATAGGGAAAAGAATTCTAAAAATGTCTTCCTATCCCATTTATCTAACACCGAGAAACCTGTTACTTGAATTGTTAATGCCATTTAGAATATGGAGTGGGCATTTCCTGATGGTAGCTGCCAGGATTGGTACATTTTGTAGTTCCCTGGTAATTCCTCTATAGCTATGCCTTAGCCTTTCTGATGTGGTATTCACTAGTCTTTGATAAATAGACTGTATTGTGTGGTTTTTTTCCTTGAGAGAATGATGGAGTTAAAAATAATCACAATAATAATTTTAAAAGAACATGCTGACATTTAGATCTAAAGACTTTCTCCTCTAGGCTACAAAGTCTTAAAAGTAGGTCACACTTTGGGTTTAAACTCTGAACAGATACTTGCTCTCTGTATTAGCTTACCTTTTGATCTTAAAGCAGCACTTATTCTTGACTACAGTAAATTTTAAATTGTCCTTCCAAATTCGAAATACCATATGAAATGAAAAATCACCATTTAAAGGAGAAAATTAAAGAAACAAGTTTCTGTCTCCTTGAAGAATTGGAACTTTTCTTCAATCACTGATTTAAGCTAGAAATATGAGATATTTTAAAAGTACAGAAGTTCATGCTCACTTGACTAAAACGAGGTATAGGGTAGCATCTTTAAAATTCTCTGTAGAGTTACCTTTCATTAGCCAGAGGACAGTAGAGTAAGAGAGTGTTTGCAGGCTATATCCTAAATATAGCCTGCTTCACTGAGTTAGCATAATTGACAATTCACTTGTTTCCCAGTACTCTATTCATTACAACAGAATTGCTGTGGGTCTTTTGAACTGTTTTTCCTGAGTTCCACACCACCACAAACCACTGAAGAACATGACCTTTAGCCTTTCCTCTTTTATTTCTCTGATTCATAGCACACTTTTGTATACTAAGAATTTCTCTTCCAGATTCTTCTGCCCTGTACTGCCCAGTCCCAGTTATGTGTAAACAGCAGGTTCACTTCTCTGCTGTAGGCACTGATCACTGAAAAATGTATTTTTGCAAATGGATTTTTGTTGTTCTATAGTAGCGTAAACTATTTTGGTTGTCAGCTATTTTAGAAAAGCCTATTCTATGGCTGGAGAAGGTTAGTGGTGGTGGAGGTGTAATTAAAGGTTACTTTAAATTTTCTAGATCTAGTAACTCTCAATACAATATTTGATATATATATATATACCTGTTAGAGTTTTGAAAGCAAGATTGCTAAAAATTTGGTACCTGTTTACTTGTAGAGTAGGTATTTATTTGTATAAACTGCCTACAGTTATGTAGTATTAGGAGCTATTTGTTTCAAGATCAGTTAACTGGTGACGATTTATTTCACATTTTAGTTCCCTAGCCCACTGTTACTCCCACCCCCCAGTATTACCCATCCTACTCTTCTCTTCTTCTCTATACTAAGTCTAGTTTTTCCTCCAAAATGCTTAGTACAGTTTTCTCTTTCCTTTCTTTCTCCATTTCTTTCTTGTCTTGTTACTGAAAATAAGAGTTAACTAAATTCTTTATGTTTAGAAAATAAGAATTATATTCTTTGTCTTATTATTATTTATATTTGACATTATAATCTTGATCTCTGTTGCCGTGATTTAAAATAGGAGTCCCAAGACTGTTGAAAGTGAGCATAAGATTATAATCCTATATAAGTATTTAAGGGGTCTCATTTAAGATGGTCTAAGAGAAAATATTTCCAGCATGAAACTGTCAAAATAAGACACTTACCAGGTATTCATGACAACCAGGAAGTGGAGAAATATAATTAGAATCTGAAAAGAGAACCCTGTTGGAGGCATAATGCTTAGAAGTACACTGTGAACATGCATTATGTACTAACTCACGAATACTGACAGTGAAAAGGCATTTTTTGCTTACCTAAGGAATACAAAGAAAGAGTGATATAGGAAAAAGAAGAATGTAGAGAGATCAGTTAAAAACTGATCCTGTAGATGTTATTTTGTCTTCACTTTCTTACGCCAGCTTCTAATTAATTTCATCAGATGTTCATGAATAGAGAAAATGACCCAGCATCCTAACTAATTCCAGTTAATATTTATTGCATAAATACTATTGATTGGTCCATTATCTTCATAAGATTATGATCCATTTCAAAGTATAAAAACAGTTCAAAACTGACCAGAATTATACATAAGCACGTATTTGTTTTTTAAAGATTTTATTTATTTATTTGACAGAGAGAGAGAGATCACAAGTAGGCAGAGAGGCAGGCAGAGAGGCAGGCAGAGAGAGAGGGGGAAGCAGGCTCCCTGCTGAGCAGAGAGCCTGATTTGGGGCTCGATTTCAGGACCCTGAGATCATGACCTGAGCTGAAGGCAGAGGCTTTAACCCACTGAGCCACCCAGGCGCCCCAAGCACGTATTTTTACAGTTTGTTGTTTGGTGAGTAATAAGTAAGCAATATGTTTTCCTAAAGAGAATGAAATCTGGCTAATTAATTAGGAAACTCAGAAGTATTTTGAACTTGTAATGATAGTTCTTACATCTACCAAATGTAGGCTTTAGATAGGATGTAAAACTGTTCTTCAGGAAATGAATATTATTCTTCCAACAAAATTGTCAGGGTTCAATTTTTTATGACTTCCTTGGGTATTTTGGGAAATAATTTTTAGATTTTCTAAAATATTTTAACCTTTACCCAAATGAAAAGGCAGCATGAGAAATAATTCTCGTTCTAGCATTCCTCATAGAAAGCCTAGGGCTTTGTTTCTATGGTTGTTGCTATTAAACAATTTTAGGAAAGATCAGGAAATAGTGAGGTCTTTACCAATACATTTTATATAATGTGTGACTATCATGATACTATACAGACTATTACCAGATACATCTAGCAAAAGGCTGCCTGCTTGAACTTTGTAAAATTTCTCACGAGATCTGAAGCCAGAGCTGATGCTTGCTCTTTTGTGTAGCCTAGAGTTTGTAAAGGAAAAACAACAGCAGTGCTTTTTGATTATCTGTGCTATTTCCAGCCTTACTAAACTATATCCCATGGTAAAACAAATTTAGGAACAACTGAAATTTATTTAAAAAACATTTTTGATCAGTAGAATAAATTTAATGTCTTTTATTCTGTGTTGTGTCTTGTGATACTTTTGAGCTTATTTGGACTTTTTTTCCTAGTTCACGCTGTCCTATATCAACTATACCTAAATGTCTACATATTCACTGTGTGACATAAAATGCTAAATGCCAATACTTTTCCTCATGAAGTGTTATATTTTAGCTTTGAGTGCCTCAGACACAGGGGGCACTGGATAAATATCAACAGGCTGAAACGTGTATAAAAGAGAGGTTTCAAAATATTTTTAATAATAGTTGTCTTTTGGGACGCCTGGGTGGCTCAGTTGGTTAAGCCGCTGCCTTTGGCTCAGGTCATGATCCCAGGGTCCTGGGATCGAGTCCCACATCAGGCTCCTTGCTTGGCAGGGAGCCTGCTTCTGCCTCTGCCTCTGCCTGCCTCTCTTCCTACTTGTGCTCTCTCTCTCTCTCTGACAAATAAATAAATAAAATCCTTAAAAAAAAAAATAATAGTTGTCTTTTTTTTTTAATAATAGTTGTCTTATTGAAACAAAGTAATGTTCCAGTTTTCTCTCCACCAAAAAACTTGCCCCATATGAAAAAAAAGTTCATCAATAAATATACGGAAAGATCAAATGAAAAATGTTTATTTTGAGAGGATGAACCTAATAAATACTATTCGTCAGTATCTTTTCCTTATCTTTTCTTGCTTGATCAAGATGGTGATAATTTCTGCAATCTATGAAGAGCCCTTGGGTTCTATTCCTAAAAGACCATGTCTTTCAGGCATGCTGAATTCTCTTCTGTTTTAATCTAAATTTATGAAGCCACTCCACTGTAAAGTATGATGCCATAATTTAGAAACCACAGTGATTAATCCCAATATTGACTTGAACTAATTAATAACTTTTTTAAAAAACAATAATATTTTTCAGAGAAAGAGCTATTCTTTTAATGGTAATCTGTTGGTAGCTAAATTGTAAGGAGTAACTATAAAATAAAACATCAACAAACATGGTTGGTACTCTTCACCCATTATTTGTTGTCCAGAGTTTATGGAAAAAATAGTGGTTTGATACATTTCTTTGGCGTTGAACAAAACAACACTCTAAAGTTGAGTACTTCCTCCTTCTTTGTAGATCATTATTCATAGGGTTTTAAAGTATAGCTAAAATGCATGTGTCTTCTTTATGAAAGGAAAAGTAACTGGAATTTTCAAATATGAAGATTTTATTTCATATATAAAAATGGCAGTTTGGTTCAAGGATTTTCTCTGACATTTTTAATATTTATCTCTTCTAAATTGCATTGATCCTATTGAATTTTACTTTTAAGACATTGATTTATTTTTCATTGTTAACCTTGTCAGTGGCCTCTAAATGATTTTCAAAATGATATTTCGGAAATCATTTAGAAATGACATAAAACTAAACTGTGAATTTTCAGTGATAAACTCCTTGAAAGCATATTCCTGTACCCAACTTCATAAGAATTTAATCAAATTAAAATTTTAAAAAGATATTTTAAAAAAGAGTTCTTGTGTGTACATTAGAAAAGCTTCATGTAGCAAAAAGTACCTAGATTGAGACAGGTTAACTAGGGCAGGCAGAGAGGAGAGAGGCAGGCTCTCTAGATAAAGAACAGCATAGGCAACAGTGTAAAGTAGAAAATGGAAGTCTTGCCAAGTAACAGTGACGATTTGAGTTTATCTAGAGCAAAGGATTGTCATTAGGAGTAGTAAGAAGTAGGACCAGGAAGCTAGGTTGGGTCCAGATCATGGAAGAACATGAATGTCATCGTGCTTGGTTTTAGACATTCATTCATTCACTCATTCATTCATGAATTTACTTACTTTCTTACTTAACCTATTTACCTGCGTATTTTCTTTCTTATTTTGCATTGCCACTTTCTGAAGTTCTGTGCATATGGAAGTAACACGACCAACAAAGTTTATGAGAACAATTAATTTGGCACGGGTATATAAGATGGTTGGGATGGGAGAAAGATCTTTCCTTACCTTGAATTATTATAATAATTGGGATGAAACCAAAGAGCATGATGGGAAGTGGGACTTGTGATCTTGAGCAGGATCATTAATCTTTCTGATCTTGTGTGGTTTTTCTATCTAGACAGTGGATGTAACAAAAAAATACTTTTCCTAGTTGTCTCACTGGGTTGTTGTGACCAAGAATGTGATAGTACACATAAAAGTGCTTTGTAAACTATGAAGTTAGTATACATTTAGCCCGATATTACTTATTATATCATTGTCAATATTTATTGGAACACTCAGGGGCTGTCAGCCATGATAGTGGTTACTAAAAGGCAGCTTCGGATGTGAGAGATGTATTATATCAAGGGATATTTGGTAAGGGTCAAAGATTATGCTTAGTGACTAAAAAAATTATAGAAGGTTAACTAAAATAAAAGTCAAGACTAGGAGCAGGTTTGGGGGTAAGAATGTATGAGCTCAGTTCTGGGAATAATGATTGGAGGAAATAATAGAGTGGAAATGTCCAGTATCATTACATGTTAAAGACTTTGCTTGAGAGAAAGCTCTGGAACAAAGTGGGGTTGAAATCTGGGGATCATTTGCATGGCAGGTTATTGAAGCTATTGAAGTGCATTCGTGAGCTCTTGGGCAGGTATGGAGAGGAGAGCAGATATTTAAGGGCAAAACCATGCACATAATTTGTTCCCTCACATACTCTCTCATATGTTTTGCTCCTTATTCTGAGGAGGAAAAGACACTGTCCTTTGTAACTGCCTCTGCTATGCACCCCCACCCACTCTTTTTTTATACTGTCCTGAAACAGCAACACTTGCTTTAGCAGAACTTCCTTGAGGGCTTTCAGAACATCAATTAGCAGAATGTGCTTTGTTTTTATAGGGACAAAGTGTTAAAGGCGTTAACTGGCGATTTATCTTTAATTTTGAAAGGGGATAAAAAAAAGTCTTTTTATCTCTGGACAGATCCTTCTCCTGCCTCATTTCTTGAACTGATTTGGTGGTTCTGGCACTTATAGTTAGCATGATAGTGAGAAAGGCTGAGAATCAGTCTGCTGATGTGGCCCTGGGGACAAGATATTTATTGGAGTACAAATCCTGTAACCTGGGCCATTGCCGCAGGACCATCTGGCAGGATGTGCAAGTTGTACCCTGTCAGTTAAGGCCCTTGATAATCTGATCCCAGTAAGTCTTCTCTGCCTTACTATCTGCATTTCTGTATTCTGATCAAACTGTTTCCAGAACATACTTCCATGTATTTTTAAACCTCCTCCATACCTTCAACTAGGCAATTTCCTCAGCCTTAGTATCTCTCCTCCGGCCATGGAAAACCACTCTTCCATCAATGCCCAGTTCGGATGTGCCTGTGAAACCTTAGCCAGTCTGCCAAGAGAGAAATAATTGTCCCTTTCTTTGCTTCCCCGAAGTATTTTATATCAGGAATAGGTAAGAAGTCAAGCTCTAGAGTCAGACTTTGTAGATTTAAACCCCAGCTCTAATTAAGTATATAACCTGCTTCCTCATCTGTAAAATGGGAGGTTTTATGAAGATAAAATAATATAAATAAAGAGCTTACCCTGGGAATGGCACATAGTAAGTGTTTATTAATACATGTAATTTTATAGTGATTATTATATCTTGAAACCATGAAAGTGGTTTCATTCTTATTTATTCATAGTTGTATACATTTTTGTCTCCTTTGCAAGATTGGGAGGTCTTGGGGGCTCCAGGGCCCTGCGGTAGTTATCTTATTCCTCAGAGAGAACAGTGCCTCATTTTTAGTAGGAACTCAGTAATTGAGTATATGAATCGAGGAACCAATTGAGTGTGGGTATGAAACAGCAGCAACTGTCTAGTCTCCCTTCCATTGAAACCATAGTGTCTTCAAATCCAAATTTAAAAGGATAGCACTTGGTTTTCTTTTCTTTGTAAATTACTGCCCATTTTCTCTCTGACACCCCCTCTCTCACATATACGGTGGTATACACACCTTAATCATGTCACATACTGACTTCTCACTGGCATCACATAATTAATAAGTTTATACCCAGGTGATAACTTTTCAAAAAAGGATTAGGACTCAAACTCATGTAAAGAAATGACAGGAAGGCTAAATTTGTTAACTTTTTATTGTTTAGGTGGCTCATTGTTTTTAATTAAATACAGAAAAGAGTCTCTAAAATTATGAAAATTGTTTAACGTAGTTCTAGATTAATGCTCCCATAACTATCTCTCTTTTACAATGAAAATGGAAAATACTTTCCCTTTTCCCATAAAATAGTGAACATGTTAGTTAAATAAGAGCTGTATATTCACAGTTGATACCTTTTCAGTGGAAATTCAAATAGAACCAACTCTCTAATCCTACGTGATAGTAAGAAGGGGTAGCCTGAATATTAGACTTCCAGACAATTGCTTGTCATCTCTAAACATACTGTGCCCTCTCCCACTGTGCCCTAGAAAACAATGTTCCTTCTACCTACTGTATACCTTGCCCTTTTCTCTGCCGGGTGACCTCCTGGTTATCTTCCAAAACTGTCCTTAAATGTGGTCAACTCTGTCAAAACATTCCTGCCCCCAGGCAGAATTCGTTCCTTGCTCCTCTCTGCCTCCGCGAGACCCCTTGGAGCTCTCCTCCCACACTCCACTGTTTCCCTGAACAGCGGTCATCTCCGTAGCCTCAGCGTCCCAAGTACTTAGGGGCTCTAGAAATGTTCAGAGTTTGGATGAACTGGTGAATCAGTTGAGTGAATTAGAAGTCCACAAATAGTCCCAAATCTAGGATTTTGATAAGAGCGATAGACTAGCAACTGGCTCTCTCCCAACCATTTGCCAGCCATAGTTCTTGTTTTAAGACAAAATTAAACATTTGAAGTTTTAGTTTCATTATTTTGTCTTCCCACTTTCTGCCAGAAGACCATTTGTTTAAGAGACTGGAAGAAAAGAACGAGATACTTTGCATTTGGGCTACTCATTTCCTGATCTCTATACTAGGAGATTTTCTTTGGTACTGATCATATTTTCTATCAATAAGAGGAGTCTTAATGATCTGTACACATTTCATTCCATAATTTTCCTTTGAGCAATTTCTTAGAAAATGGCTTAGAAGTAGATTATTATTTTAATTTCTTAGGGGGAAAAGTGTGTTCTACAGCATATATTTTAAGATAAGTATATAGACTATATAGATTTAAAGGTAAATACTTCTCTAATTAGAAAACAAATTATTAATACTTTTAGCTATTTGTGACCTAATGCAATAACTGTGACATTTTTGTTCTGATTAATTTGTCTGTTTTGTTAACCACAGAAGTTGGATATAGATTTCTTTTTGAGTTTCATGGTTTTGATATTCTTGTAAGTTTTTTTAAAATTTCAATTTCCAATTATTGTTTTTTTCTCCATTTTTTTTTTTATTTTTTGATTACTGCTCTTTACTATTTTCTTCCTCTTTATTTGTTCATCTTTTTCTAATTTTTTAGAGTGGAAGCTTCGGACTTTTACATGAGACCTCTTTTTCTTTTTTATATATACATTAAATTTCCCCTCTAAACACTGTGTCTTAGTTGGCTCGAGCTGCCCTAACAAAATACCATAGACTGGGTGGCTTAAACAACATTTATTTCTCACCATTCTGGATATTGGGAAGTCTAAGATCAGTTCGTATTCAGTCCTGGTGAGAGCCTTTTTCCTAGTTTGCAGATGAGAGCCCTCTCATTGTTGTGTCCTCTGCAAAGGAAGGGGGCGGGTGGGAGCTATGGCTATTTTCTAGTATCTCCTTTGGATTTCTTTTTTTACGCCATGGATTATTTAGAATCTTTTATATTTAGAAGCATGTGGTATAATTTTTAAAAATTTTTCTGCCATTCTGTCAATCGATTTCTACTTGAATTCCATTGCAGCCTGAGAATATACTTTGTATGATTTTAACACTTTAAAATTTATAGTGATGTGTTTTCTGGTCCAGAATATAGTCTATCTCAATAAATGTTCCATGTACAGTTTGAAAAGAATGTGTATTCTGCTGTTTTAGGAAGGAGTGTCCTGTAAATGTTAGTTAGGTCAAGTTGGTTGATAGTATTGATCATGTCACTTTACTGATTTTATGTCTACCTATTTTATCAATTGCCGAGAGAGAAATATTGAAATCTGCAACTGTTATTATGGATATGTCTATTAGACTATTATTATCTACTCTTTCTCTAGGGGGTCTTGGGTGAGAGCACATAGTCTGTTTTTCATCTTTTTCTGTGACATTTGCCTAGAAGGAGCACGGGCCAGGAGGTAGGAGAGTTTCCTACCCTCTATCAACAGTAGATGCTTTTTGCTTTATATTAAAGTAGTATCCGGACCACAGCCCAGGGCCAAAGCTCATCACCACACCTGTGCCTGCCACTTATGGATGATGTGAGGGGTCTTAGGAGCAAATGCACTTATAGATAGGCTTTCAGAGCATAACATATTGATAAATAGCAGAACTTCAATATTTTTCCATTAAAACTCAGGTGAAAAAGAATTTAAGAGAAAATCTGAGCTTGTGGAGATAGCACAGTTTTACAGATAAGTAAATGTTTTCTAAGATCAAGGTAAATGTTAAATAACTGGAAGAGGTTTTTGTTTGTTTTAAACTCAACTTTGTATCCTTAATAAAGATTGATTTGTATCCATTCCCAAAAATACTTGTCTGCACAAAGGAGGAATCTACCTGCCTTGGTTAAAATAGTTTCAGTGCATCCCTCTGCTTATACTTAATGATATCTTTCTAATAAATGAGCTACTTTTTTTTTTTTTTTTGCTTCAAATTAAAACAGTTTCTTTTGTCATGTTGCCTAAGGCAGTCTCTTTCTCTTCTATCAGCCTATTGTTACAATGTGGAAATAAGGTGTGCGGAATCTTTTAGTTTATTATTAAGAGAAGCCAGAAGTCCCTAATTTCTTGAATGCCTGTGGATTGTTATAAATTCCTATTTGTTTCTTCCATCTTCTGTCTTCTCTTAATTAAAAGATTAACAAAGATACTTTTTTTTTTCCTAAAGATTTTTGTGGCATTTAACTGCTTGGTCATTATTCCTTTTTTGTGGATAGTTGAAAGATTACACCAGGCTCATTAACAAATACGATAAACAAGGAAATGTAAGATACTACTTAACCAGGAAAAATGTTATTAAAACATTTAGAATATGAATTATAGTATAATCTTGAAGGTAGGGATTGTGTTTTTGCGTCTGTTCCTACAGGCATGGCATAATGCCACAGACCTAGAAAGCAGCAACCAATAAATATTTGCTTCAAGTTGATTTAAGTGAGTGAAATTGGAACTCTTGCCTTTTTGAAATAAGTTAATGCTATGCTCAGTATAAGCAAAATATTGATACTATTATTTTTAGTTGCCGTGAAGGCATTTTCTCTAACAAAGTATACATTTAAAGACGGGAAAACATTCTATTTTTGTAATTGAGCTAAGTTTAAAGTTACATTATACGGATCTCAGCTTTGACTTTGGGGGCAAAATGCACATTTAAGGCAGTTAACCGTGGGGCGTAATCCTTGGAGAAATGGCAAAAGATCACTTGACCTGTGGTACATGTTTTACCAAGATTTAAACTGTGCTCTATTTTCTGTTTTCTATCCTGCAGCTCCAATAGTATGGTTCTTTGCTGCTCTGCTCTGGCTGTAAGTCCAATGTGATAAAACCCACAGTTTTGCAGATTGGTATATTCCAGATTGATGATACACCTTTTCTTCTGGGCCCTCCTTGCCTTTGGTAACCCCTTCCTTTTTCCTGTCCATTTATCTCTGTCATTTCACCTCAGTGGGGGTTTTCAAACTCATCCAGCTCTTCTCTGGTCTACCTTGTAATTCCCACCCCCTGCTCAGTTATCTCTCCTTCTCTACATGGAAGAATAAGGAAAATGGGCTAGACCTCTGTCAAACTTCTGCCCCAGACATATGTATGTCTCTGAGTCGATACCCGCTTGTGTCCCAGCCTCCTTCCTTGCAGCTCCACGGAAGAGGTCTGTCTTCCAGCTCCTCACTAATCCTTCCACCTGTGCGCTTGATCTCGGGTCCTTCCTGCCTCCTCTGAGGCTTCATTCCATCAGTTGCTCCCTTTCCTGTATTTTCATCCTTTTCATCCCTATGGGCTCCTCAAATGCTCAAGCTCCTCTGCTTTTTATTTACTTGATTTAACAAAAGGCTTTTCTGAGTCTTCTTTTTTTTTTTTTTTAATCAGGTATCTACCCAGAATAGACTGTATTTGCTCAGTCACAGATTTACTGAAACTATGCCAAAGTCGCCGACTACAACTTCACTTGTTCTCAGGCATACTCCTCCATTCCCCAGCTTCGAGCCCTCACCTGCTCTCACCTGGACCACTGTGGGTGTTTCCTAACTTATCTCCCTGCCCTCATTCTTCCCTTTTCTAGTTTGTCTTTCCCACTTTTGCGGAGCGATCTTTTAAAATACAGATATGATCATATTACCCCTCTCTCCTTAAAGTCCTCAGAGGTTCAACACTGCCCTTGGGTACAAATTCAAACTCCGCAGGAGGGTATCTGAGGGCCCTAATGATTTGACCTCCAGCTCTCCAGTCTTATGTGCTGTTGGTCTGTTCTTGAGTCCCACCTGTAGTTCCAAAAGCAGTGTGCTATTTCACAGTTCAGAATCTTTTATATTCTGAGTCCTCTCCTGGAATAACTTTCTTTTGTATTGCTAGTGATCTCCTACTGATCCTTCAAAGACAGGTGTCAAGCATCCTCACCAGGTTTTACCTGATTTCTCTCTCCTGTACTCCCAGCCGAGCACCATTTTGCTACCATCACAGAGTTGACCATTATTCTTGGGCTTATTGTATAGTGTGTGGATACTGCGCTTATTTATTACACAAAGAACTGCAAATATTTGTTTTATGTTTGCCTCCATTTCTAGACAGATCTCCTTGAGAGTAAGGAACCATTTTACCAATCTGTGACTCATCTGCAACGCCTTGCATAGTGCCTTGCACACAGCAAGGGCTCCACAGATGTTCGTAGAAGGAGTGAATAAACCATTGGATTAGTTGTGCATATATTAACCAGTGCTTCTTCTGTAGACTCAGTGTTATACTTTTAAAGTTAGATAATAAGTTTTGGCTTGTATGTTTTCGACATCACTATACTTGATGCTGGCTACTGTGTCATACAGTTTTAAGGAGACCTAAAGAGCAGGAGGCGGAGGCATTTGTAGCTAATGACTTAATATGAGAGTTACCTGAATATCGAGGTCTTTTCCTCATATTGCCCTGGTGCATGGTACAAGCTCATCCATTCATTCTTTTCCTGACTAAAGTGTACAAAACTAGAGAAAAGATTTCGTGATTTTATGATCATTTTTCTCCTTGCTTCCAGTCTCCCTCACCATCTCCACAGAACTGCCAGAGAACTCCATCTGAAATGTAGATCTGATGGTTGACTCCTCTGTTCATGACTCTTCATTTCTTCCTTTCCTTTCTCCTGTACTTTGTCACTTCCATAGCCTCCGACTTTACCAAATTTAAGATCTTGTTCTTAGGTGGACTTCTTTTGAAAGTTTATTGTCACCCACAGAACTGTTTGATGTCCCCTTTGCACCTGTAGTTGATAACACTCACTATTCTCTCTTCCAAGCATATTGTTCCAGAGGATAAATATAACAACACATTGGTAATGTTTATGTTAAATGAGCCAGTCTTCTTCAAGCATCTGCTGCACAGGCGCAGAAACAGATAAGTGGTTTTAGTTACTGGCTGCCAGGGGAACAGGAGGGTTGCCACAACAAACTCAGCAAACAACCCCAAAAGTCCCCAAGAAGCATAAACTCCTGCTGCTGGAAAATCAAAATTAGTAAAGGATTGTGCATTTTTGATGCTCGATCTTAGCTTTGTCCCTTACATCCTTGCAGACAGATTGGACTGTTTTCTGCAGCAACTGGGCCATCTTTCGTTCTTTAGAAGAGTACATTTGAGAGTCACTTAGCTTTTGAAGGAATTTGAAATCTTTCTGGTCGCTTCGTGGTGGATTTGGATTGTGCTCTCCTGGAAGCTTGGTCTTTTGACTGACACTGATAAGGTTGGTTCCAAAGAAACCGAGCATCCTCTGTGCCCTGGCGCCACTGGGCCTGGCCACCCTCCTCCCCCCGCCACTCCCTCTTCCTCACCCTTCCTTCTCTGCCACCTCTATCCCTCACTTGAACTGGCTGCCAGAGTTCACAGACAGCTGGGCAGAGAGGGGCTAAATCTGCCCAGCTGCCCGGGAAGCTTGGCGGCCAGGCTGAGGGAAGGAAGCATCGGCTCTCTTTGAAGGTTGGCTGCCAGTGAATCTCAGGCAGCTGGACTTCAAAGGGGGGACCGCTGGGCTTTCCCTCCTGTCTAGGCAGGTCATTCCACAGCACTGTGCTTCCGGTGTTGGCATAGTGGCTTTCAAGTTTCTCTTCAATTAAAAAGCTGAATGGAAGGCTGCACTTGTGTTCACATTTGTGTTTCTTATGTCATATAAGCAGTCTAAGATCCTCACCCCTCTTAGCCCATACTTAACAGTAAAGATGGAGGGGAAGGGTAACATCACGCAAAGAACAGCTAAGGAGATTCACAGCAGTTAGCGGGATTTCCTCATTGCCAGTTGTAACTTGTGTTATTTATCAAGTTTTAAATTACCTTAAGGACTCTTTGTGTGATCTTCGCAAGTAGAGAACCTTGGCTTATGGATTGATTAACTAGTGACCTAGAGTTGGATTGAGTTGTGACAGTGGTTTTATTTGTTTCCAGAAACTGGTGTTGTGCTCACCTACTATGCTACACTCTCTTGTTCTACTTCCCCACTTTCCACTTGCAAATTTCTTTGGTGGTGGGGGGTAGGGGGGAGGACTAGCCTCTTGAGGAAAGAGCAAAGGTGCTGCACAAAGCCCAGGCCTTTGTTGCTAAAGTCAGAAGAGCCGTGAGTATGTGCGTGTACAGTGGACAAGAGTGCAGGCACTGAAGCCTGATGCTTACGTTCAAATCTTGGCTCCCACTTAGTGACCACATGACTTGGGCAACTAACCTTACCTTTCTGTACTGCCGTGTACTTCTGGAAAGTGGGGATAATAATAGTATTTATCTCATAAGACCATTGGAAAATTCAAGGGGTTAATACATAGCATACACTTAGGATAGTATCTATGTCCACAGTAAATGCCCAGTGAATGTTAGCTGTTATTATCATGTATCAGATCCCATTGACTGGGACTAGAATGGGGGTGAAAAATGACTGGTTTATAATTTTTACTCCCCCTTTATAGATTAAAGATGGCTAGCTTCTGCCTTAGATGGAATTTGTAATAGAATCCCCCCCCCAATAAATCCCTAATAGTGTTTAAAAAATGTATTATGTACTTTGAAGGAGAAAAGTTATTTTATGTTATTTACTTTCCATCCCCCTGCACACACTGCCTTTCTTGGGGGTACTAGGAGATGCAACTCATTTAGGACCATTACTATAATAATCTGTACAAATCCTAAAAAAGCCTGGTAAAATATGAAAGCATACATATATGTATATACACTTTGATACATAAATAAAAAAGAGATGATTTAGTGAAGAGTACAATTTCCGGAGTTAGAATCAGGGTTTGAAGTTTTGCTTTGACAATATACTAGTATATGTCGTTTAGTAAGTCACCTTGCTAGCCTCAGTTTTCTTGTCTATGAGTGAGGTAATTACATACATCTCAGGAAGCTTGTTCGAAGGATGAAATTAGAAAATGTATGTTTTACTACACCAAGTAGCAGCATGTTCAATAGATGTACCTGTCGTCGTTATTGCCACCACCATTAGTGTTACAAATTAAATTATTATTGAATCCCAAGGAAGCCTTTAGTTTATGGAATAGTGGTTGCCTTTTCCTAAGATTTTTATTCTCTCTACATCAGAGGCCAGCAAACTATGGATCAAATCCAGCCTGCCATCCCTTTTTTAAATAAGGTTTTATTGGAACACAGCCTCATCCATTTGTTTATGTGGTGGCTATGGCTGCTTTCATGCTACAACAGCAGAAACCAATAATTACAACAGAGAATTGTAGTCCTCAAAGCCTAAAATATTTACTGTGTGGCCTTTTCCAGAAAAAGTTTACTAACTCTTGTTCTAGATACTGTATTTCCCCAATTAAGGTCCAGAGAATGTTCGTTCTCTCTGTGTTAGTAAGTACTATCTGCATTTAAAAAGTGCCATTGTCAAGTAAGCATCAGAAATGTTAGAGAGGTTGAGTTATTCTAGGACTGCTATTTAAAAGACTCTGGCTTTTAATACACTAATGTGCATTGTGAATTTTCAAGCCAACGGCATGGTTTGCAGATAAACTCTATTTTCCCAGGCTTCTTTGGCCCCCATCCCCATCCCCACACCCACCCACCCCTGGAGAGGGTGATGCTACACAAAACATCTTCTGGGAAACCCTGCTTTTAGGCTGTTTCTGGAAGGACTTTTTTTCTTAAATCATTCTTCTTGGTGATTTAGGTGATATCCTCATTTGGAAACCTACAGAATATCACCTCATTTTTTTTTCCCCAGTAAAAAGTATACTTTGCTTAAAATCGGAACAGTAAAATATACCAGATATTTAAATGTTCTAATCAGATAATATCCCCATCTTTAAATGATCCTGTATGATGTCTCAAGATTATATTACATGGAATCTCAAAGTCCAGAGTTTCATTTTATTCCTTCTTCAGGTTCCAAAAGCTTGGGTTTTCTGTAGGGCTTTAACATTTTTTTGCATCCAGCTTTCTGAAGCGTAAATCTAGAGTGCCTAACTGGTACACCAACCGATTCAGCTAGGGTTTATAGGAAGGGAGATTAACGTGAAGGTACCTTGTGCCTTCGCCATAAGGGGTTTGTTTTATAGACTAAAGTAAACACCTTGAATTTCAAGTTGCAAGCACACGGGGAGCCAGAAGATTCCAGAGCAGTGGCGTCATATGCAGCCTGTGACTCACACATCTCAGTGGCTGAGCTTTCTCCTGCAGCTGCAGCTTCCAGCGGGTCATCAGATAGAGCCGTAGGTAGTCACACACTGCAGTCACCTGGCTTCAGATGACCCAACAGGCATGTAATTGCAACATTGTCCAGTTATGAATGAAGGCTGGCTATCTCTTTGCCAAACGCAGTTGGAAAATAAATGCTAAGTCATACCTGTTTTCTGAAATCACAGTGGTTGCAACAGTGAGCCTGGACTAAGAGTGGAGAACCCTGCTGGAGAGAGAGTTCAGCTCTGAGCATAAACGTTCACACTCACCTGTTCTATCTCGGTCTCTTTCTCACTTGTAAGTTTCCCCATTAAAGCAGAGGCCAGATCCTAGTCATTTTGGTACCCTCTAAACCTGGCTTGTAGTTGATGCAGTAAATGTTTTATGAAAGAATAAGAGGTCTTATGTGTCTCTCCCTCTTTTCCAACTTGCAAATCATTTCAAGAACATTCCATGTGGTCTCTTCATTTATGTATCTCATTGTTGTGTGTATAATAGGTCCTTGATACATGTGGTTCCCACTGTAAATGTGGGTTCTGAAAGTTTCATTTTCACACTTTTACTTTATGGGGATGATGAATAGACTTTTCAGAAACCTTTGTCAGATTATTACTGTCTTTTGGCCTTAAATTATTTCTTTTAAACAAGGGAAGGGAGGGAAGGAAAGAGAAGGAAGGAATGAGGGAAGGGAAAAACCATCTTGGCTGGAGCATAATTATTTTTTTTTAAAAAAGTTAGAAACTTGGAAAACTGTCAACTTAGTATGAAATATATTATTCCCTTGAAACATACTCAAAAGTTCCGAGTTTCATTTGCTGTATTTATTAAGTCTGTTCCTCTTATAAGCACCATGATATGTGATGTATAACATACTGTTCTAAAACTCATTGGCATTCTTGGAGTTCAGATGTGTCTGGGAAAGAAAGAATCTGAGGCTGAGCTACTTGAAAGAAAGGATTGGAAATGTGGGGAAAGAGCTTTTATCTAGTACAATAAAGAAAAGCAACTTAAACACAGTTCTCCCTTCCACATCCTCGAAGAATGAGCTGTTCCTAAGCATTCTCTTCTCTCACTGCAATATTGTCTGCTGGAATCATCTTATTCGGTGTCCAAGATTATATACAAGAATGGCTGCAACTGGTTGGAACCAGACTACAACTACCTAGAGACGGAGGCGATTCCAAGCGACCACAGCAAGGATTAAAGAAACATTGCTAGAGAGAATTCTTGCTCTCACAGGCAGGTGCAGAAAGGCAAGAGAGGAGCTCAGTGATCATGTAAAGTACAGCACATGGTAAAGTTGAATAAATTTTAACTACTGGATTTCAGGACTAGTTTATGATGGACATTATTTGGTAGCATGCTGAGGTAGGAGAGAGAGAATCAACCTTCTTTAAAAAGTTATGCTCCTGTAGTATCATCTGACTTATAATAATGCCAAATACATATAACGTTTACTATCTGTCAGGTACTGTTCATATCCTTTATGTGTTATATTAGTCACCTTTTGCCAGCCTAACAAACTACTCTAAGACTTAGTAACTTAAACAACAAACATTTCTTGTTTCTCACTATTCTGTGGGTCAGTTGGGCAATACTTCTGGTCTGAAATGACTGGGCTGATTTCTCCTGCGTTCTCTGCTGCATCTACAGTTGACTAGCAGCTGGATGATCTAGGATGTCCTCACCCACATGTCTGGCTGTTGGCTGGATGTCAGCTGGTGCTATGGGGATGACTGGGCACGTCTCTGATCATCCAGGAAGCTAGTCCGTGATTTTTCACAAGAGGGCTGGGTTCCAAAAACAGCAAGAGAGCAAGTCCCAATGTGTATGCCTTTACAGTTCTCTGCTTGTGTCTTGTTTGCTAGTGTCCTCGGTTAGGCTTCTCCAAGCAGCAGATGTTAAGGCAGCCTTAGATGCACAAGAGATCAAGTGCCAAAACTCCTACAAGGGAAAAAGTGAGTGGGGGAGCCAGATGAGGAGGCTAGAGAGTACCGGATGGTGATACAGGTCCGACTACTATGGAAGAAAGAGGGAAGGAAGGGGGGAATTAGGGTTGGCTAGGAAGAATCTCAGACAGCAACGCAGTTCTAAGAAAGCTTTGGCCAGGCCAGTGGGAAGTCCTTTTGCCAGGATCACCTTAAGGCTTTATTAATCTGCTCTGGCTCTGACCTGTCGTTCATCACAGCAGCTACAGTTGGGACTACTACTTGATTAAGTCTGTAGTCAGCAAACCCTTTGTGGAAGGACTAGGAGAATTATTGCTCCACCGAATAGCACTGTCCTTTTTCTTAGGAATCTGGCTACCGCTGTAGTCAGTAGGCTCTTGATCTGAAAATAGGCTTAGGTATGGGAATAGAACAAGGGATCATGACTTTTTATTGGGGTGACCACCTTCAGCCTCCTTCTCCTCCGTTCATCTCTCTTTCTGATGGTAGAGATCAAGCATTACCTTTGTTGTCTGCCCATCTTTTCTGCCCCTAGGAATGCTATATTCTGTCAACATTCTCCACAACTCCCTGCACTTCAAGCCCCCTTGCCTGCCTCTCTGACTTTGCCAGTCATTATACTTAACATTACAGTAATTGCAGCCTTTTGGCTTCTAGTAATTAAGCACTACAACCTGGCTATTATTACGTTGGGCCTCATCATCCCTGTGGATGTTAATTTTAATGGTCTGGCTCCGTGACATTAGCCCTGGGCTGCAGAGGATAGCTGCCACTGAACTTGTCGGTGATGCTGGCCCTCTCCCCTGTGCTTGCTGATGTTCCCTGTAAATGGTGGTTCTTCTGGGCTCTCCCATGAAAAATAATAATCTGCTCTTTCTGGCCTGACACAATATATTCATTCCAGTATGCCCACTTCCCCAGGCCTTCTTATTTCCTCTGCTGGGATGATCAGGGTGTTTTTATTTTACTCAACATTGGCCATCACTTTTCCAGGCCTCTAACAGCATCCTAGCAGCTTGTTTGCCCCATCCTCTGGGTTCCTTTTCTAAAAATCACCACCCCCCAAATCAAGGAATCCTGCTTATCTAGTCTTACATCAAAGCCCCCTTGATTAAGCATCTTCACACTTTAAACTAAAGGCACATCATGGCTCCCCCCAGTAGCTGCTAGTTAATTCTTGCGTTCTTTTGGTGTGTAATCTCTTTCCTCCTTCAGCCACCACACTCCTCCTCCCCTCTCGCCCCCCAGCTGAGTCATCCTGGGATTCAGCCCTAGTTATTAGCCTAGCAGCCAGGAGAGGAGGAGGTAGGGGAGGGTCCTCATGGGGGAGGGGCAGTTGTAGCATTTTCCAGCACAAAGGAAGTTCTGGAAGTTCTAGCTCTTCCTAAGGCAAGAGTTGGCCATCACTCTAACTAAGCTGTGAAAGTTCCAGGGGCATCTGCAGATCCAGCATTCTATGGACATCCATCCAGATATCCTATCCTTATGTTTTGGGGTCTCAGGTTTTCCCCACTAGAACCCTGACCTTAGAATAACAGACCTGCCTTGGTTGAGCATTTAAATGTCTCTGGAGCGCTATAAATCTAACTCCCAGATCGCTTTTGTTTGTTGCTCAGCTCTGTCTGTTCTTCCCACTGCAGGAGATGAGAGCCTCTTCAAAAAGTACCAAAGTTGGCCCTCTGGCTCTCCCACCCCGTCCTTAACTGTTAATGGCCCTCAGTTTCTCATTATCCCTCTGTAGGGTATCAGTACGACCTAGCAGCAGCCAGCCAACACTATTACCTTTGTAAGCATTGCTCCTCCCATATCTTTTAAATGCCTAAGACATTGTACCCACAAGGACATTCCCCTATACCAGGAAGTGTTCCCCAGGTCACGTGCAGTGAAATCTGTAGCACCTGAACCAGTACCAAGTGCTAGAGCGTATCTGCACCTCACAGTCCACTCAGAACAATGCCCTCTCTACCTGTCAGGCGATGAATGAGCCAGTCCCACATTCTTATCTTACCCCGATGTTGTTGGATCCCTCAGGGCAGCACTAACACAAGTCTGGGTCCTCTGAAAACAGACACCAAGATCAGGATTAAACATATGAGATTTACTGGGGAAAGGCCTGGAGGGGGAAATGGGGAGGGAGCCTGAGAAGTCTGGAAAGAGAGCATGATGCGGGTCATACCTCTGTGAAAGGAAAGAAAGAAGCGTTGAATGTTCATCTGCAGATGAATGGATAAATAGAATGTGATACATTTATACAAGGGAATATTTTATTTGGCAATAAAAAGAAATGAAGTACTGATACATATCTTCACTGTGGATGAACCTCAGACACATTATGCTAAGTGAAAGAAGCCAGTCACAAAAGATAGCCTATTGTGTAATTTCATTTATATGAAATGTTCAGATAGGCAAAATATACAGAGACAGACTAGAGTAACAGTTGCTCAGGGCTGAAGGGTTAGGGGGGAAATGGGGAGTGACTCCTAATGTGTATGGGGTTTCCTTTTGGGAGTGATAGAAATGTACCAAAATTGATTATGGTGATGGTTGCCCAACTCTCTGGAAATACTAAAATCAGTGAACTGCATACTTTAAGTTGGCAAATTCCATGGTATGTGAATTATATATCTCAATACAACTGTTACAGTAAAAGAAAAGAAAAGAGGGCTGTACAGAAAGACTCTTAGACTGTAGCACAGTGTCAAGAAAGTTTCATTCAGACTACTAGGAGTCCTTTATCCCCTGTGCTCAGTCATTGGCTGGGAGCAGTCCTTGGAAAGGCCGGCCAAGTCACAGAGGCAGGGGGAGTGCCGGTCAGTTATGCTTGTTACCATGGGAGATGTGACAGGCACATTTTCATGACTGCATGACGTGTATGCCCAAAAAGTCGCATGTCCATACCCAGAACCCAGGTTTTGAGAAGTAAATGGCACATCTTGATGAAAAGAACAGCAAAGTTATATTGCAAAGACATGTGCCACGCTTACGTCAACTCATTAAATTCTCCCAACAGCTGACGTGGATACTATTATTATTCTCATTTAATAGATGGCAGAGGGAGGCATAGGGAGAATTAGTTCGCCCAAGATCGTACAGATGGTAGGTGGTGAAGCCTGGATTTGAACTTGTCAGTCTGGCTGCATTGTCTGTGCTTTTTATCATGATGCCATATTTTCATACAATATATTAATCTGAGTATCACAGAATCAGTTGGAGAGGTGTTATTGTCCATTTCTCCTCACTAAAATGAAGGCTTTGTGGCAGTAGGGATGGCAAAGTATCTTCATATGACAGTTCCTATTCTTTTGTATACATTCTCCTCATTCTCCTTACTACACAATCAGAGAAACAGGAGTGAATTATGTTCAGTCTAGACCAATATTTATTCTGTTCCTAATCTTCCCATTTAAAAAAATCCTGGCGTATTTTTATCCTGGTATAGTAGGTAACTCTAACATGTGATTACAAATATAGAGTTGCTTGGTTATTGAAACTAGATTCCCAATGAGAAAGAAATTTTTTATCTATTGAGGGGGTCCTAGGAACAGATTTGAGAGGACAAATGTTAGTACCCCTCATCGGTTAGGGAGCCCCGCATTTGCTTCACCTTGTTCTTGGGGTTTGTATTCTAGTAGCATAGTTGCATGCCGGCAACTTTCTGAAAAGAGGTACCTACTGCAGAGTTAATAAATGCGCGATATCGACATAAGGCAGGGATTAGTAGGTCTAATGTAACTCAGTGTCTTTAGGAGTTGAAGAGAAGGGGAGGGGTGGGAAGATGTGTAGGATGTGTTATTTTAAAAATTAACAAACTGAGAAACAGAAAGATTAAGCAGTTTGGCCAGGGTCAAACTAAAATGTATCGGACTGAAAATTTAGGTGAAGTCTGCTTGGCTGTATTCTTTCTGTTAAATTTTTCTCTATTTTCAGCCTAGAATTCATTTAAGTTCCCTCATTTAAAATAGTTTATTCTACTGTCCCTATTAATTACAAAACATATTTCGATCATTTTGAGGGCTGTCATTCCTTTTGCATTGATCGACACATACTAGAACAATGAAGATACTGGGATCTAGGCAGCCAGCCCCTGGGTGTCAACTCACTGACCATCAGTAGCGCCCCAGAATGTTTGGATTATGTTTAGGATTTTGGGAATGGTGTATTTAAGACTTTGTGGAAGGTGTAATATTTTTCTATGAGAATTTGGCAGACTACATTAGAGAAGAAAAGCTAGAATTAGCGTAGCCACAGAAGACAGGACCAGGAGTCCTAAGTAGATATTGGGACTCTAGGAAGGAGTCTTGGACCCAGTTTAAGAAAGGTGTTCCCAGTTAGAGCCACCCAGAAATGGACTGATGTTGCTTGTAAGGTAATGAGTTCTGTGCCGCCAGAGGCTCCTGGCCATCTGCTAAGAAAGGATCAAGGGACAGTTTTACCAGTTGGAGTTTGTATGGTATGATCTCAGGAGAGGGCCCTTAAAACTCTAGTATTTGTGCTTGCATTTTCCATCACTATGAATCTGTGAGACTTGATACTCTCCAAATCATAACCGAAGGCCCTCCTAAGAATAGGAAACCTATATAAAGGAGTTAATAATCTCAGCTTCCCTGAAGAACGATGTTCTTTGCTTGGGATGATCATAAAATCAGTTAAAGGAGAAGTTGCGGTTTTAGATTTCTCAAGTTATGCCAGAAGTGTTTTTAGTCAGGTTGACGCTGTTTCCAGAGCGTAAGGGTGTTTGTCATCATGACTGCCCAAGTGTTGCTATTTTATGCAAGTTTAAGATCACTTCTGGCTCTCATTTTATTTCATTAGAATAAACTTTTGTTATTGGTTAAAGTGAAGTTAATAATTGAAGAGCACTTTTGACATAAAATCTGTGAGCGGTTCATCGGATGTGAGGACATTTTGCCTTTTTATTTTATTAGGTCCTTTTAAAAGAGGAAATGATTTAGATTACTTTGAGTGCAATCTCTCTTGAAATCTTAATTATTAATATGCAGCCGTTTGTTCATCTAAAAGAGTGTTGCACTGAAATGTAAATTGCTACGGCAGTAGGAACCATGGAAGTCAGAAAGACAGGTGGGGGTTGTTTTGTGGCATATATTCACACATTTTGCATTATAAATAATGAATTGTAAAAATTTCAAAACGCCCAACCTCCAATATAGTGGCCCTTTAAATAAAGTAGTACCTAAATGAGGAGACCTAAAAGTGGGGCAGATGAAAGTGGTGAAGTTCTTTCTTACTAGATTAAGGCAAAATGACCTGTAGTCATAATCTCATATTCTCGTTCAGTTCCTTGTATTACTATCACCTGTTAGATCCAGTTGAATCTTAAGTTTTGAAACAGAGAGCTTTTTCTTTGCTTGAGTACCAGATGGCTGTATGCCTTTAAACCCAAGAATCCCACTCAGGGCAGTAAAAAGAGGAAGCAAGACCAATTTAGGGAACAGCAGATTCGCAGCCTCATCTCACCCCTTCTTTGAGCAACAGGGATGAGATTTAGACCACCACAGGGAGAAACCTCCTTGCCACGGGGCTCATGCCGAAGTTTATATGATGTGATTCCTTTGGATTCTATACCTTTTAAGGTTCTTTATCCCACTTTACTCGTATATGTTTATATACACACATCTATGTGTATGTGTATATTTATGTGTTCAAATGTTGGCATTCAAAATCTGTTTTGTCCTATTAATAATAAAAAGTACATATTGATCAGTTTGTTGAAGTCTAAAATATTATATATACTAGTTTTTGTCTTTTCCTTAAGAATCACAGAGCTGTCAGTGACCCTAGAAGACATCTGGTGCAATCCATTTATTTTACAGCAGACAGACTTGTGATCTGGAGAGACTAATTAGTCCCCAGTCGCACTGCTAGTTTTTATTGAACGAAGTCTAGATTTTCTATCTCCTGGTCCTGGGCCAGTTTTACTATCCTGCACTGCCTTACTGCTCCTGAAATGACTGGTCTTCCTTCTATTTAGATATGTATCTATATTAATGAACATTAAAAATAAACAAAACATTTAAAACAAATAAACAAAAAACTAAGTTAATTTCACTGAGAGGCCAAATGTAAGTACAGACTTTTTGGTAAGCTGCTACCAATACGGTATCTTTTAGAAGTTCTATTTAGAGTTTAGTAGTTGATGACTTGATAAAATATGACCAAGTGGCAGATTTTCCTGACTGAGTTTGGTAACAGAGTTTTGTTTTTCTGAGGAGCAAAATATTCCCAATCTATTCTCCACGTGTCCAGAATGATTTTTTTCTTTTTTAAGATATTTTATTTATTTATTTGACAGAGAGAGACACAGCGAGAGAGAGAACACAAGCAGGGGGAATGGAAGAGGGAGAAGCAGACTTCCCACTGAGCAGGGAGCCTGATGTGGGGCTCGATCTGAGGACCCTGGGATCATGACCTGAGCCAAAGGCAGACACTTAATGACTGAGCCACCCAGGCGCCCCCAGAATGATCTTTTTAAAATAAGCAAACCTAGTCATGTTCTCCTCTGAGTAATCCCCATTAAGCAGCCCTTTTGCCTTCAGGATAAAATCTAACCCCTTAACGTGGCCTACAAGGCTCGTGGTGATCGAGGCTCTGCTCACACTATCCCCCCACCTCTCCTTTCCCTCCAGTCGTGGTTAGCGTCTTTTAGTTCTTTGACTGCAACTAGCTCTTTTACCTTTATGCACATGTTAGCTTTCCATTGCTTCATAACAAATTACACTATTTAGTGCCTTATTATTTCACAATTTCTGTAGGTAAGCTGTGTGGCGTGGTGTGGTGGGATTCTCTTCAGGGTCTCATCAAGCTAAAGTCAAGCTGTTGGCCAAGGCGGTGGCTCTCATCAGGGGCTCAGGGTCCTCCTTCAGACGCACTGGTTCCTGGCAGCATTCAGAGCCCCATTTCTCTGACACATCTTTAGAGTCAACAGTGGCGTGTCCAACACTTTCAATTCCTCCAGTCTTTCTGACTTACTCTCTGTCGTGTCTCTGCGGCTTCCTCTTCTGTCCTCAGCCAGGAGACAGTTCTGCTTTTCCGGGTCTCATGTGACTACTTCAGCCTCACCTGGATAATCCAGGATAATCTCCCTCTTTGAAGGTTAACTAGTTAGTAACCTTAGTTATACCTGCAGCGTCCCCTTTGCCATGTAGAGTGACATGTTTACGGGCATGACACTAGGAGATGGAGGTCATGGGGGTCAAAATTCTGCCTACTACAACATAGTACCCTGTGACTGGAATAGTCATTCTTACCTCTGCGTCCTGGTCCGTCATCATCTGCTAACTTATACTTTTATCCACTGGGTCTCCTCCCCTGGGTCTCAGGATTTCTTCCCCCCCTCCCCCCATTCTCAAGTTTGGATTAGGCACCTCTCTTCAGTGCTCACTGATTACTCTTCACGTCCCCATCGTACCACTTGTCACTTCTTACGCTTACCCATATTCTTTCAGAGGACTGTCTACTCTCTAAGGAGAAAAGCCACGTTTATCTTGGCACAATTTGTGTTTTCCTGTTTAACCTTGTGTCTGTCATACAGTTGATGCCCAATGAAAAAGAAGTTGAATCAGTAAATTATTTGTACCCATGAAAGGTGGAAGCATGAGCAACATGTTTAATACAAATTTCTAAGACTATCAGAGGAAGAGAAAGGACAAATTTAACTCAAGATAGACAAAGTATTAAAAACAAAACCAAAAACAAAACCCAGCCTGCTTTTGTGAGATAATGAGGTGCTCCTCATTACTGGAAGCTTTTGGGTAGAAGCTCACAGACGGGGTCAGGGATATTGATGGGAGGCTAACGGACATGAGCTCTGTTTTGTGACTCATTCTTGTTAGGGTTGACGTCAGACCGAAGGAGATGGAGTCACTTGTATTCCTATCCCTGTGGCTCCCAGGAGAGGCCTCCATGCTGGTACCACTAGCAGTGTCCCTTGTCCATCCACTGGAATTACCCAGCCTGGTGGAGCTGGGATAATGGACTCTCCTAGTATTTTGCCTGTGCTGGTTACTGAATCATAACTGAGTGACAAGATGAGTATAGTAGAGTTACTTTTATAAGTCATTAACTGTGAAGAAGCAACACTGGAAGTAAAAAGACTATTAACATACATCACTAGAGAAGGAGTATCGTGTAGTATTTAAGAGTGGGCCTTTCGGTTCCAACACCCAGCTGTACCACTTACTAGCTGTGTGACCTTAACTCAGGTACTTACATCTTTGTGGTTCAGTTTCCTAATCTGTAAAGCACAGATGATAATAGTAGAACCTAACTTGTAGAGTGATTGAGAGAATTAAGTAGACAAGACAGTAAAGGGTAGAGTGCATAGGTATGATTAGCATTGTGTCGGGGTTAGCTCTTCCCTCTTCCGCTCCACAGCAACATAATCCTCCAGGCACATTAAAGAGAGTTTACGACCTACAACCACGTGCACAGTGTCTGGAGTATCCTAGGAATACATTGAGGCTTGAACTCAGAATACTGAGATTGAGTCACATGCTTTACCGACTGAGCCAGCCAGGCAACCCTACAGTGATATTTTTAATTTAATAAATTATATATTCATTTGTAATTTTTATTCCAATTTTCATATTTTTCATTTTTATTTTATTCATATTTACCATAGGAAATGGTCCCAATAACTTTATGCTCTGAGAACTGAATACTGTGTGAGTGTTGTGTTGCTCAGAACTTGCTAAGGCGGTCTGAAAAATGGGACTTAATCTCTTTTTTATTACTAACGCAAATGGGTGTTTTTAGAAACCTTTGGAATGATTTTCCAGAATAAAGAAAACTATAGTCAAGTAAAATTCATATTTTACGTATATCGTTTTCTGGATGATAAAGTAAAATACTCCTGCCACAAAAACGTTCTCAGTTGAATTCAGATGAGATGCTAACAGTTTGCTTGTCTTTCAAACAGGTTCATCCTAAATTCCACTATAAACAGGCTCATGACCCAGGCACAGACACTTCTTGCGTGGCTTTTTCCTATGATGGTAATGTCCTTGCCTCTCGTGGAGGTAGGTTAAAAACTTTCTTTTGGATTGTTTCTGTGTTTAAAAATGATCATAATTAACTCTAACAAATGTTACTTTAATATCCTAACAGTAAAGCTGTCTATGCTTTTGTTAATGGACTTTTGCCAGTTTTTTTTTTTTTTCATTAAAATGCATTTCTAACTTGGCAATATTGTTTTCTTAAAAAGGTATCGAGTTAAATTTAGGAAATATATACTTTTTGCCTAAGTTTTTATTTTAGCTTCAAATTCCATCAGAGTTTGAAGCCTCCAAGGATGACCTTTGCTTCTAATTTATGGAATTTTGTAGACGATGTTCTACATTCTTCCTATATCATTTTATAATTTAGAGTCTTCTGTTGGCTCACTATTTTTTTTTCAGTTTGAACACTGTACCTCAATTCAGTTAAAAAAAGTTGTGTACCTGCATGTTAGTTTTTAAATAGCTACATAGTTCTCTCTTTATCCACATTTATATGGTTGAATCGGTTTTTGCTTGCTGAATCTTTCTTGCATGGATGAACTAAGTGTTGGCACGAGAGAATAGAAAGGGCAGCTTATGAGCAGAGCATTACGGGAAGTATGGGACATGACTGAGGATCTTCCTGTAGGCCCATTTGGGGGCGGGGGGAGAAATAGTAGAGTAGGAGCCATTACAGATGGCTTTAAATATCACATAAAGGATTCAGTCTTTATTCTGTAGGCCATGTTAATCTAGCAACACTACATTCGATCAGTCATTCACTCACTCAACTGCTCAATGTTGAGGAAGTACTCTGAGCAAGCATTTTGCTGGGTCTAAACCATGAACATCATAGAGTTCCTTTCCTGAAAGAATGTGCAACCTGGAGTAGAGGGCAGTGGGAGTGAGGAGGAGATGGAGAGAATTGGCCCAGCTTTCGCTCAGTTCAGCCATTCCATGTCTGGATACCTTGGGAACTGCATCAGATTCTCTTTCTTCTAAGGAAGCCTTGTCTTATAGCCAAACTACCCTCATTTACATAATTGTAAAACATCAAAGCACATGTATTTTCTATTTATGGTATATATGGAAAATGGGGGGGGGGTCTGTATAAAATACGGATTTTGCTCCATCAATTCCAACCTATTTGAGTCCTGAGATGACTCTTAATTAAGACTATATATACTCTTTACTTACAAATAGTGGTCCTTACTCCAAGAGTGTGTATCTGAATCTTCGGAGAAAGTTTTTCGAAGAATAAATGTTTCACTTAGAAATTCTCACATTTACTCTCACAGCTTTGAAATGGTACACCGAAATCTCCAACGTGGAGCGGGGAGACAAGAGAAGAGTAAGAGGGAAGCATAGTTTGAAAATTCCTCTCAGAGGATTCTAAAACAGGCCAGCCCCAAACCAGCTGATAATTACTAGAAGCGTAGGACTAACCTCATTTCAGTCAAAGCCATTTTGATGCTAATTCTTACCTTCCCCTTCCATCCTATAATAGCTGTCGGGTAGCATGTCGCCAACACAGCACGTATACTGTATTCCATCATTTTTCTTCCTGGATGCATAGAATATGGCAGATGGAATTCTATTCAGCAGAGTCCCCGGGTGTTGTAAGGTATTCCTGCTAGCACCAGAACCTGTCAGCTTAGCTAAACTGCTTAATGCAGATTAATGTTTTCTTATTGTTTGAGAATTATGAGGATATGTAATCTTTTTTAAGACCAAAAGCAAAAAAAAAAAAAAAAAAAAGGAAAAGAGAAAAGTGAGTCTTACAAAGTCCTTCCATTTTAAGCAGGTCCCCAGTCCAGCCAGTTGTGGATTAGTGCATCTGCCAAAAGTTGGGTTTCAGAGGAAGGGTCACTTGGGAGAGAATGGAGATTTTTATTGAAATCTCCACTCACCTCACTTGCATCTGATACTGATTCTTTATTGGACCCAAGGGGTTGAGGCAGGTCTCAGCTGTGGACACTGGGGAGAAAAGAACAGCAAAGACATCACTTAGGAGTTTTGTCTTTCATTCTGGTCAGGAATATTAGTTAGTAGCCCTATAGAAATATAAAAAAAAGTGATTCTTAGAAGAATATTCATTATACTTTAAAGAGCTTTTGGAAAAGCTGTACTCCCCAGCAAAGGGAAGAATGATAGCCGCAGGTGGAGTTACGCTGGAGGGAAGGGAATCACACGGCTCACTCTCCTTAATGTTAATGGATAGCTTCATCTTCACCCCAGTGGGAGAAGGAATCTGTTGTGAACTGAACTATTTTCAGTCCTGATGGTTGTTAAATTAATATCTTCTTAAGAAGTCAGGTTATGTTCAACTATACCATAGGGGAACTGCCAGCTGCTGTAAAATCACTCCTTAGAGCAGGGTCTCCAGGGCTCCTTCTAGCCTACAGATGCTACATCAGTTTGAAAATTTATTTCTAGGAGGCCAGTTCATTATCATAAATCTTCCTACTGTTCTCACATCCACTACTTTCAAACTCTCCAGTTAAAACAGTAAAATGCACTTATGTGCACCTTTCTTTCTCCTCCCTCCCTCCCTCCCTTCCTTCCCTTCCCTTCCCTTCCTTCCTTCCTTCTTTCCTTCCTATAGTTATACACTAAGTTTACCAATCTCTAAACTTAGAACTAGTTTTTGTGCACAATTCACTTTTTTTTTTTTTTTATCTTTTCCATTCCTCTATCAGGCGATGATACATTGAAATTATGGGACATCCGACAGTTTAATAAGCCACTTTTTTCAGCCTCGGGGCTTCCTACCATGTTTCCAATGTAAGTAGCATATTTTAAATAATTGATAAACATAAGAGAACAGAAAAGAAATTTCGTCACTTTATGTCATGTATCTTAAAAAGGGATAGGAAGAGTATTTGAAATCTGTTTTTCAAAAGATGCATTTTATTTTTCCCTTTCATATACACCTTCAGACCATAAAACCTTTTGAAATTGAATGATATATGTTCATGTGTTTCTTTGTGTGTATACACACATAGATCTTAGGATAGTAAAAATATTTTAAGAGATTGAATTGTTCTTTTAATATGTATAAAAGAGGGTAGGCCTGCATATTTGTTGTCTTTTAAAATTTGAACCCCCCCAAAAAATAAAAATAAAAATAAAAAAATAAAAAAATTTGAACCCCATTCCATCAAAGCAATATTTTATAGTTCCTGAACATTATTACGTATCATTTTCTCAATTTTTTCTTACCATCATTTCAGTCAATAATTCAGTATACCTCACTTGTTCAGAGTATCTTGCTCTAGGTAGCTGAACACCATTATCTCCATTCTATTAAGTTGACAAGAGAAGCATTTAAAGATTTTTCTAAGGCAACTGAGGTAGGGTTTGAACTTTTAAGTCCTACAGTTGGTGCTGAAGTAAAACTTCCTATTTTTGTAGAAATAAAATTTCACATCTGTATTAAATAATGACCGACAGGGAGAGCGTGAAGGGGATGGAAGCGTCAAACGGAGGAAACTGTGTCATAGCAGAGCATTAATTCTAGCGCGGTCCGTTGCCCGTGGCATTTATCTGTTAAAGCAAACAGATGGACAAACAAACATGAATTTATAGCTGATGAGAATTTTTTTGAGCTATTATTCCTGCTGCAAACTATGCTAACTACATAACTTCTTTGGATCGTGTCTTAGATTATTCACAATCAGGTGGCCAGATCTCTAATAACAAGGGCTCTTGAATCATAGCCATCAATTAGGTTCCAGCAGTTCAACCTGCTCCTCATTTCATGGTCCTTGACTTGACAAAACTCAAATTATTTGGGGATGGTGGATAGTGGTGGTAAAAAATAATTCCAAAACTGGACAAAATTATCACTTCTTAGACATTAGTCATACAATGTCTGTTTGTCTATAGCACCGTCAAGGTCTATCTTGAGTTTTTCCCACACTTCCTTTACATTAAAAAATGTGGTGTGGGGGCGCTTGGGTGACTCAGTCGTTGTGTGTCTGCTTTCGGCTCGGGTCATGGTCCCGGGGTCCTGGGATTGAGCCCCGCGTCGGGCTCCCTGCTCGGCGGGAGGCCTGCTTCTCCCTCTCCCACTCACCCTGTTTGTGTTCCCTCTCTCACTGTGTCTCTGTCAGATAAATAAATGAAATCTTTAAAAAATACATATATATATGGTGTGTAGAAGTTAAAAGCACAGATTCTGGAATCAGACGGCCTGAGTTCACATCCCAGCTGTGCCACTTACTTTTGTAAAGGTTTCTTTAATCTCTCTCTGCCTCAATTTCCTCATCAGTAAAATGAGGATAATAATATCTACCTCATAGGATTATTGTGAAGATTAAGCAAACTAATATAAGTGCTAGACTTACAGTGAGCCTTCTATAAGAGTTACCTCTTATTACAATGGCGTTGTTTATATTTTATTTAACTCATTGCTGTAGGGTCATAAGCTTATGCTTATACACGTTTTTGTCTGTAGGGCGGACTGCTGTTTCAGTCCAGATGATAAACTCGTTGTCACCGGGACATCTGTTCAAAGGGGATGTGGCAGCGGCAAACTCGTTTTCTTTGAGCGGAGGACTTTCCAAAGGGTGTACGAAATAGACATCACAGATGCGGTATGTAAATTCTTCTCTCCTCAGCCTTGAGAATGAAGTGAAGTTTGCCTCTTAGTCATCTTTTGTTTTGGTTTTAGTTTTTAAATAGAATGTAAGTCCTGGCCCTTACGGTGCAATGATAGCTGCTTTTTTCACCAAGACAGGAATTCTTAGTATGTTGCTGATCTATGCTTTCCCTTCCTCTGACCCAATATTCCCCATGGGCCCACGCTTCAGTCGCAATTTTGGCTGGGCCGGGGACATTTGCCCCTCTGCCAACCAGTTGGAGGAGAGCAGAAGCTGATCACCATGTAGGATCCAGAAAGGAGTGTCCCGCAGGGCACGTGTTTGTGAGGGTTCAGGGATTGTGGACAGAAGTGAAAGTTATGCCCTCAGAAAGTGATGAATTGTAGCATTGTTTCCTAAACCTTGAAAACTTTGACAGAATTCTGCTTGCCAGAATTGTCATTGAGGTAAGACTCAGCTTCCATTGAGCTTAATTTCTATTTAGTTATTGGGAAGTTTAAAACATTTCACAGTTAACTTCTGCATCTAAAAGAACTCATTCATTTTCTTTACATATTTATGTGAGCACTAACACACCAGCATGCTTGCACGCATTGTTCCACTGATTCATCCATTCCTGTCCTGAGACTGGAGCTGGATGGAATACGGTAATAGTGACGTTTCCCAGAGGAAAATCTGAATTCCTTTATAGTCTCTTAAAGTACGTATTAGTATTTAGAAGGTAAGGTAAATCATTGTTATTTTCTGAGTATGAAACAGACCGATTAATGTCTGTGTAAATTTTCTTTGGCTCACTGTCAAAGCCTTTAGTAATACCCGGTATGTTAAACAGCGCCCTTATGCAGACTTCTCCACTTGTTTCAGCTCTTTGTAAACAGTTGGAACATATTATGTACTTAAATGATTCAGACAATTGAACAGTGTTTTTAAGTGTTTTTAAATCACTAGTCAAAGCTCCTGTCTCTAATATTCTAGTATTACTGTGGAGTCTTAATTTGTAGGCCCTAAATTTGAAACCCTGGTATAGTTAGTTAAAGACAATGAAATAACAATGAGACTAATTCTAGATGAGCACTGAAGTTTTATAGATTCTAATCTCATGACATAATTTGAAATGTGCCAGCACTACTAATAATTTTTTTGGGGTACATCCAAGAGCCAACTAAAACACTAGAATCAAAGAAAAACATTCTTGACTCTATCAACTTTAATCTCAAAAAATAAAAATTATTATAATTGGTTGTTCCAGAAGTAAGCTGTGTTCTGTTATACCTCTCAATGACTATACGTCTCAGTATTACTCTTGGTGTTATGGTTTTAAATTATAATTAAAATTGGAACCTGAATAAATTAAGGGATGTATGATTACACTTTTAAGACACCCTTTGTTTTTGTAGTATCTAGAACATGCTGTTTGCTGTATTGGTCTGAGTTGCTTTTCTAGCTGGATCTTTTCCTCCAAGGTACTTACTGCCATTGCATCTATTATATGTTTGTTGTCTGTTTTCTTGCACCAGAACGCAAGCCCACTAGAGCAGAAACTCTGTCGTGTTCACTGTGACCTCCTCAGTGCTTAGCATAGTGCCTGGCACATAGTTGTTGAATGAGTGAATGGTATACTTGGCAAGTGAATGTAATGCATACTGTATGTCTTTGGAGAGTGAGCCAGGAGAGAAGTACCTACAGACGGAAAGGTAAACTGACCTGTAGACCATAATAAGAAGGTGACTTTATCTTCTGTTTTTTGTTTGTGTGTTTGTTAAAGCAAAGGAATGGCACAGTCCGATTTAGGCTTCAGAACAGATAATTTTTATTGAAGTGCGAAGGTTAGATTTATAAGATTTGGTGCCGTGTATGAAGGCTGAGGGTTATTACTTAGGAGACGGGGCCAGTGTTCCCCAAGATTAAAAAAAAGAAAAGAAAAAAAGCAGATTTTGGAAGAAATACAGTGCATTGTTGTTGATACATTGAGCTTGAAACACCTGCAAGGCCTCTGGGTGGAGATAGTAGGCAGATAGGTAAGTGAGTATGGTGCTTAAGAGAAAGAAGACACAGTTTTGGGAGAAATATTTACAGTTTATAGTTGAAATGTTGGTTACTGATTAGTTTGATCAAGGAAAGGGCACAAAGGATGGAGAACATGAGCCCTAGGAAACCCGAACATTTAAGGGATGAGCAAACGAAGAGAAGCAAACAAAGGACAATGGTCATTAAGTCAATGGAATATACCTCCTATTGAATTGTTTTAGACAAGTAAGAAAACAGATTTTGAGATCCGTATTAATAGACAGATGAAGAGAAAACTTCAAATAGGGACAAAAGTGCCACAGCACTTTAAAGCAGCCTTTTAAAGAACTGATTTAGGATCTGTTTGATTACATTTTTGTTGTTGTTACTATCAGACAGCATTGTTTTTGTTTACATAGTGGAATGGTATGTTAAAAGAACTTTAAAATGCCCCTCTGATATAAAGTTTTAATTTACATAAAAGGCAACATCTCATTCTTAATATCAGCATTTAGTGGTGGGCTTGCTTGACTAGACACAGATAACGGTGGCTTTAGGTCTATCCTAGATGAGTCCATTTACTTCAGCAAAGTTTGAGTGATTGTATTCTCACACCCTCTTCTAAAATAAAATAAACCCCTAGATAGCTGTATTGTAGAATGCCAAGCTCCACATGTATATGGAGCCAAACTGTTTTCAGTTAAGGATATTAACAACTCTACAGTTGCCTAATAACTAAAAACTCTACTACAAGCTTCACCATAAATAGCTTTCAAAAATACAATAATTGCATTTCTCCAGTTTATTTTTGAAACAAACTTAAAGGAAAAACTGGTTTTAATTCCATTCTCTGTATTGTTATATGCTCTGAAAATTTTTTTCTCTTCAATGTAGAGACTCTCTTCACTAGGAGATGACAAATGTTTCTTTAACATTTACCATTTTTATTGTATAATGTTCATACACATTTTACATTTCTGCTGATATTATTTTTACATGTTTCTTCATAGTCCAATTGTGTTCCCTCAAGTGAAAAAAACAGCATATTTCTCATTAGGCATCTAATTTTTTTATAATTTGAGTAGTGTGCTTAGCCTCTCTTCTAAGATAGATTCCAGAATATAACTTGAATCTTGAGTTTACAAACTCACTTTAGTTTTTGTGTTAGATGGGACCCTAAGCTTTTGTATATTGCATACAAGGCTACCATTACTCTATTTTATGTGATGAAAGTATGGGAGAGAAAGAATGGACAAAATATAATTTGGAGATGATATATCAATTTAAAAAAATATTTATGTTTAGAAGAAACATAGACATTTTCAGACTGTTTCGAAGTTCCAGTTATTCAGGAGAGGCCCTGAAATAACGTTATGAACTATTATTAGCGTAGTAATTTTTCATCAAACTATAATTTGTTATAAAATGACTAACAGAATTTCCTTTTTCACTAATATAAATCAAAGGACATGGTTTATGCAATTATACTAGCATATTACCATTTATGCTCTTTAACCCAAGCATAATGGAATAAAGGTTTTTGATCTGGTATTATTTAAGATGGTGGCCTCTTCACCTCAGTTGCTTTTGGCAATAATTTAAAAGAAATAGCTGGTTTTCCTTTGGGTAAAGAGAAAATAAATAGAAAGGAAAAAAGCCAGAAATCTCACACTTGATCCTGACGACTCTTCTGATTTGTTTGTTACCTTATGTACTTTGGTGAGGGACCTTTGTTTCTGCAAACACTGACTGAACAAAGTGAGGAATAGAAAAAAAAATCAAACTTTTATTTATAAAACAGAGCTGTAGATCTAGTACAACTGATCTGGTATATGGCTGCTGAAGGGAAGGGAAGGGAAATTTGCTTTGATATTTTCAACTAGACTGCTTTATTTTATTCATTCATTCATTTTTCAACTAGTCTGCTTTTGGTACTTTAATTGTATTTTTCTGATTATAAAAGTAGTACATATTAAATCTAAAAAACTGACACCATAGAAAAGATCATTAAGAAAGTAAATATCTAATCATATCACCCATAGATTATTCTCAGATATGACATTTAAATTAATACATTTCGATGTCCAAGAAAATTGCTCTATTTGTTAACCTAAAGAATGGCATATAACATACAACGAAAATATCACCACTTTCATTTCACATAAAAAGTTTTTATGTTTTTATTAGGAGAGTATATTGATATTTTAAATCCAAAGAGATTGAAGGGAAAGAAGAAATGGATATAATCGGGCCATAAATAATAGACTGTTCACAAAACTAGCTGTTTATCTTAATTTATGAGTATAAGGGACATGCTGACCATTCAGACTACAGTCATCCTTCATTATTTGTACATATGTAAGAGCAGAAAGGTCATTCAAATTAATGGATATTCCAGACGTACTCAGAATTGGTTTTGGAAAGTGTCTTTGTTCTTACATATGAGTCTAAATAGAACAACTCTGGAAATTCACTTCAAACAAATTAATGAAGCTGTCCTTGTGAAAGCTTGTCTCTGAAGAGTTGAGGAACTCACCTGTTCTGTATCATCCTGGGAATAGACTAATGATCTGTCTCACTGATACAAGGTTCCACCTCTTTGAAAATTTTCTGGAACTAAAGGAGTCCAGCAGTGTCTTTGCCCAGTCAGGATTGTACAAGGAGTAGGACACAGAGGGAACTTGAGCTATTGGCAGTGCAAATGCCAACTGAAAATAAACTCGAAAGAAAGACTACATTTGGCATTTGTCTGCCTTCTAAAATATAGTGAAACCTTCTTAATATGAAGCACAGGGGATGGAAGAAATGGACTTTGAGTTTAGCTTTCCTCTGATTTTTATGAAAGAGCAATCAGGCAGCTGGTTGACTAGGAAATAGCAGTTGCTTTGAATTATATATTATCTTGGATAAAGCACCATCAGCTTAATGAAGTTGTAATTCACTTTCTTGGGAGGATTAAACAATGCAGATTCTAGATGGATACTGATTAACATATTTGTACTTACTAAAATAGGTGCATTTTCCTCATAGCCAAGTGATAAGACAGTATATTCAACATAGGTATTTAGAACATTTGCTCATTGGAAACAGAAAGGCCGGGTACATGAGCACTGGTTGTTTCCTGGTCTTCCGAGATGTATGAATATTTGATGAAAAACTTCGGAGTATTGTTTGTTCCAGCTCTGTAAAAAATGTTGATGGTATTTTGATAGGGACTACAAACAATCCTAAAATTTGTATGGAACCATAGAAGACCCCAAATAGCCAGGGGAATATTAAAAAAGAAAACCAAAGCTGGGGACATCACAATGCCTGGCCTCAAGCTTATATTACAAAGCTGTGATCATCAAGGCAGCATGGTACTGGGCCAAAAACAAACACATCAATCAGTGGAACAGGTTAGAGAGCCCAGAAATGGACCCTCAACTCTATGGTCAAATAATCTTCAACAAAGCAGGAAAGAATGTCCAATGGGAAAAAAGACAGTCTCTTCAATAAATGATGTTGGGAAAATTGGACAGCTACATGCAGAAGAATGAAACTGGACCATTCTCTCACACCATACACAAAGATAAACTCAAAATGGATGAAAGACCTCAATGTGAGACAGGAATCCATCAAAATCCTAGAGAACACAGGCAGTAACCTCTTCGACCTCGGCCACAGCAACTTCTTGCAAGACACATCTCTGAAGGCAAGGGAAACAAAAGCAAAAATGAACTATTAGGACTTCCTCAAGATAAAAAGCTTCTGCATGGCAAAGGAAACAGTCAACAAAACTAAAAGGCAACCTACAGAATGGGAGAAGATATTTGCAAATGACATAACAGATAAAGGGCTGGTATCTAAGATCTATAAAGAACTTATCAAACTCAACACCCAGAAAACAAATAATTCAGTAAAGAAATGGGCAGAACACATGTACAGACATTTCTTCAAAGAAGACATCTAAATGCCCAACAGACACATGAAAAAATATTCCACATCACTTGGCATCAGGGAACTACAAATCAATACCACAGTGAGATACCACCTTATACCAGTTAGAAAGGCTAAAATTAACAAAACAGGGGACAACAAATGTTGGCGAGGATGTGAAGAAAGGGGAACCCTCTGACATTGTTGATGGGAATGCAAGCTGGTACAGCCACTCTGGAAAACAATATGGAGGTTTCTCAAAAAAAATAGAGCCACCCTACAACCCAGTAATCGCACTACTGGATATTTACCCTGAAGATACAAATGTAGTGATCCGAAGGGGCACTTGCACCCGAATGTTTATAGCAGGAATGTCCACAATAGCCAAACTGTGGAAGAAGCCAAGATGTCCTTCGACAGATGAATGGATAAAGAAGATGTGGTTCATATTTTACAATGGAATATTACTCAGCCATCAGAAAGGATAAATACCCACCATTTACATCGACATGGATGGAACTGGAGGGTATTATGCTGTATGAAATAAGTCAGTCAGAGAAAGACAATTATCATGTGGTTTCACTCATATGTGGAGTGTAATAAATAGTGCAGAGGATCATAGCGGAAGGGAGGGGAAAACCGAATGGGAAGAAATCAGAGAGGGAGACAAACCATGAGAGACTCTTGACTCTGGGAAACAAACTGAGAGTTGTAGAAAGAGTGGGAGGTATGGAGGGTGGGGGGTATGGAGTAACTGGGTGATGGGTGTTAAGGAGGGCACACGGTGTGGTGAGTGAGCACTGGGTGTTATATGCAACTAATGAATCATTGAACACTATATCAAAAACTAATGATGTATTATATGTTGGCTATTGAATTAAAAAAAAAAAAAAAAACAGGAGTAAGTAGAAGATGATGGAGTTTCAGTGTAAATCTGCCAGTATAGCAGTTATGTGGTTCTTTCTCTAACACTGCCTTTTCAGGGTCAAGAGCTAACTTCCAGCATGGCTATTAGGACAGCGTTTTACTATCAAGAGGCACAGTGATCAGCCACTACTCCTTTCTGTAGGAGTATTTTCTTTAATCACTGAAGAAAAGATAGGTCACTGGGCTATGATGAAAAACAATATTGCATTATTGCTGCTTTCATGGTTTGGATTACTAAATTCTTTCTTGGGATTTCATGAAGTAAGCAGCATACTTACTAGACTTAAATGGTATCTGGACCTCAGCTGGAGTCCCCTGCTAAGTTAGCTGTTAGCTTCACAATGTCTGAGGGGGGCTGGTATCAGCGAGACTTGATTAAATTACTTCTCATTACATGGAAAGCTATCATGTTGTGGGTGTTCCAGGACAGTAGTTCTCAGGATTTGAGGAATACAGTTGAGTGCTCATTCGTAGGCATGTGCAAATAGAAAAGAAACCACCGATTTCATGGTAATATCTGCTTTATCAAGTCTTTAAATGTTTTAAGTAAGGAAAATGTTATGAACTAGTTTAGTGCTGATTCTTTGTTATTTTTTTTCCAAAAACGATACAGTAAAATTTATCTTTTTAAATAAAAGTGTACAGTTCTGTGATTTTTAGCGCATGTATGGATTATGTAGCCACCATCAATACAATCAGGATACAGAATAGTTCTGTCATCCCCCAAAACTCCTTTTTGCTGTCCCTCTGTAGCCACTCTCTCACCTCTTCCCTTGCCCCCCCATTCCTAACCCCTAACATTCACTGGTCTCCACTGTAGTGATGGCTTTTCAAGAATGTCTTCTGGGGACACCTGGGTGGCTCAGTGGGTTAAGGCCTCTGCCTTCGGCTCAGGTCATGATCTCAGGGTCCTGGGATCGAGCCCCGCATCGGGCTCTCTGCTCAGCAGCGAGCCTGATTCCCCCTCTCTCTCTGGCTGCCTCTCTGCCTGCTTGTGATCTCTCCTTCTGTCAAATAAATAAATAAATAAAATCTTTAAAAAAAAAAAAAAAAAAAGGAGTGTCCTCTGAATGGACTCATATAGCAAGTAACCTTTTTAGATCAACTTCTTTATTATTATTATTATCATTATTATTATGTTCAGGTAGCCAACATATAGATCAGCTTCTTTTAGCAGAATGCTTTTGAGACTCATCTAGGTTACAGTGTGTATCAAGAGTTTGTTACATTTTATTGCTGAGTAGTATTCTACTGTATGAATATAGCCCAGTTTATCTTATTACAGGATATTTGATTGTTTCCACTTTTTAGAGATTATAGAGCTGCCATAAGCATTCACATATAAGTTTTTGTGTCTTTGTTTCTGTAAATACCTAAGAGTAGGCTTGCTGTGTCATACAGTGAGTATGTGATTATTTTTATAAGAAAATAAGAAAATACCAAGCCATTCTTCAGAGTAACAGTACCATTTTGCATTTCCACCAATGGTGTATTTGTTTTCCATTTGCTCCATATCCTTACCAACAGTTTGTGTTGTGGATATTTTTTATTTATGCATTCTAATAGGTGTGGAATGGTCTCTCATCATGGGTATAATTTGCATTTTTCTAAATGGCTAATAGTGTCGAATATCTTCATGTGCTCTTTGTCCATTGTTATTCTCTTTGATGAAGCACTTGTTCAAGTTTTTTTGCCCATTTTTAAATCAGGTTGTTTGTTTTCTTACTGTTAAGTTTTGAGAGTCTCTTATATTCTAGACACCAAGTTCTTTTTAGGATAAGTTTTTTTTAGGATATCTGCAAGTATATCTGCAAATATATTTAGGATATCTGCAAATATTCTCCTAATCTGTCGCTTATTTTTTTTCTTAATAGTGGCTTTTACAAAACAAAAGATTTTGAATTTGATACAGTCCAACTTACAGTTTTTTCTTTTATAGAGTATATTTTGGTGTCATATCTCAGAACTTTTTGACTGACCCCAGGTCACCCAGATTGTCTTCTATAAGTTTTATCTTTTGTATTTAGGTCTAGTTGTCCATTTTGGGCTAAATTCTGTGTAATAGAGGGAGACATAGGTTGAGGCAGGTCCAGGTCTAGGGTCAGGCTCAAGCACAAAATTTAAGGAGGTGCCAAAAAACTCAGTACTCAAGATAAATGACATTTTAACACAACATTATAAAAAAAAGAAAATTAATGCAAAAAATCCATGATGAATAAAATACCAATATTTTAAATAAAAATGGGATGAGTAACAGGGCTGTGCCAAGCTGTACTAAAGCTTAAGGCAAAAGGGAAACTGAACTGGACTGAGCTGTCTTTTTCAAAATTTTGATATTTTGTGCATCACAGATTTTGGGGCGGGGTAGTGGGAAGTACTGGAATAAGGGAAATAGTAAACTCTTCTGTTTCGGTGATGTTCTGAATTCTAGACTAATTCCCCAATCTACCTACTACTTTTTGCTTTTCAGAGTCCTCAAATAGGTGCTTTATGCCTTCTATCTTATATAACTGCATTCAGAAGGCGAGACTGAGTGGAATGTTTCCTCTGTGTCACCTAAAACCAGCCCTTCCTTCCTTCCTTCCTTCCTTTCTTCCTTTTTTCCTTCCTTCTTTCCTTCCTTCCTTCCTTCCTTCCTTCCTTCCTTCCTTCCTTCCTTCCTTCCTTCCTTAAAAAAATTGTAATGGTAATGGAAAATACATAATAAAATAGTACAGATTGCAGCAGATGTGCCTAGGAGGAAGCTTCTAAGATCCCTGCACATTTGCAGGGACATTTATATTGTAGGAAGTAAAATAATGTCATTGATCCTGGTGTGAGTCACTTCTCTTACTCTGGTGGTGTGTTCCCTTGATGTAACTGCCACAGGCAAAGCTACTGGCTTTTGCTTAATCAGCTGCCATCTGGCATCAAGCATACTTTGTTTAGTTTCTCAATATTATCTTCCGGAGTCCATCTCCTTGCCTACCTGAGAATTACGCCTTAATTCTTCTATGTGAAATTTAGACTTAATTTTAACAGCTTTTACAACCCTTCCAAAGAGTTCATTCCTTTTGTTGAAATCCCTTACTATCAGATCTTTTTTATTTTTTTCCTGTACTTTAGCCTCACATTCTTAAGCTTAGAGCCCACATCCTTTACTCGAGTCCTCATGGAGCTGGAGAACAGCTGGTCAACATCCTCTGTTTCCTCTATTATAGTTTCTGTTCAGTCCTCTTGTCTATGAGAACCAAACTTAGTTGGTTTGTTTTTTTTTTTTAACATTTCCTTGCGGGTCATATTTTCTCAACATTTCTGTTATCTCTGATACTCTCTTTTCAGCCATTCTCTTCCTTGAGACAATGCTTGCTATAGGAATTCATTCAAAACCTATAGTGAGATGTCTTTCCTGTAATTATCTCTTCGATAATCTATTTGAAATAATCTCGTTTTGAAAGTTACGTCGAGTTGAAGTGCCAGTCACGTGCTGCTCTAGGCTTCATAAATCATTGAAAGCAAAAGAATGAGGACCAAAAGGAGAGCTCTTTCAGTTTAATAGTTTACTCATTTTCTAGTGGCATTTAACCCTGTACCATGCTATATTAAAAGACATCTGCTACTTATTGGTGTTAGCAATTTCAAAGAAATGTTTTCTGTTTACTGTTTTGCTTCCATTTCTGGCCCTGCAAAAACAATAGCAAGAGTCACTATTACCCTTTTCGTTAAATAGAAACATTTTTTTCCTTCTCTACACTCTTGTGTTTGGTGTTCTTTTAATTGGTATTTACATTTACTTGTATTTCCTTGTATGGATATGATTGCCATTCTGGCTTGGTAAATGGTAATGCTGGATGGTATAGCTGGATGGTAAAGCTGGATGAAGAATTAGCCACTAGATAATACAGCCCTGAAGGAGAAACATACCTGACTCCTTTATAAAATATTAGAAAAGGAGAACTTGATTTTATAGATTTTTGAAGGTGTTCAGAATGGCACACTATTCTTTATACAATGTGAAAACATACAGTGCAAAGATGACTAGTGCTCTGTTGTCTAACCCCAGCACCGTATTATGTCCCACTGATAGCAGACCAGTGAAGGACTTTATGTCTTGTAGGATATTCTGTGACAGTTTTTCCTCTCCCAACCTGAATTTGATGAACGATCTTTAGTAACAAGTTTTCCAGCCGTTCTATCGGACCTCTGGCCAGACTTTCACAATTATATATAGTGTGGGGAAGAAAGAGGTCTATAATTAACACATATCCCAGGATAGTGGTTTTTTTTTTTTCTTTTTCTTTTTTGGAGTGATAGATAATGCTTTGTCATGTATGAGGAGGGCTTGTGAGACTGCCCCCCCAAAGGGCTAAGTAAAAGAGTATGATTTGTAAAACATTTTTACCCATATTATATTAAGATAAATAGTGCTTTACATATCCTATACAGTTCATTTTTGAATATTCAACTTTTCTTGTTTGGTTTGTTTTGGTTTGGTTTTACATAGCTGATGATTTCCAAGATCTAATTACGTATATTTCTTATCTTGTAGTTAGGGATTTAATAGCTTTATCTACTTGTGCTTTGTTTATTCATATAAACAAAGGATTTATGGTTATTACCTTTATGCCCATATCTATCTTTTTTAAAATTTTAAGTCCAGTGTAGTTAACATACAGTGTTATATTAAATATGTTTCAGGTGTACAATGTAGTGACTAAACAATTCTTAACATTACTCAGTATTCCTCATTCTAAGTGTACTCTTAATCCCCTTTATTTATTTCACTCATCCTCCAACCCACCTCCGCACTGGTAACCATCAGTTCTCTGTAGTTAAGAGTCTGTTTTTTGGTTTGTTTCTTTTTTTCTTTGCTTCTTTGTTTTGTTCCTTCAATTTCACATATGAGCGTGGTTATGGTATTTGCCTTTGTCTGACTGACTTATTTTACTTAGTATTATACCCTCTAGATCCATCTCTGTTGTTGCAAATGGCAAGATGTTACTATTTTTTATGTCTGAGTAATATTCCATTGTATACATATACCACTTCTTTATCCATGCATCTATTGGTGGGCACTTGGGCTGCTTCCATGATTTGGCTATTGTAAATAATGCTGCAATAAGCTAGGGGTGCATCTATCTTTTTGAATTGGTATTTTTGTATTCTTTTGGTAAATGCTCAGTAGTAGGATTACTGGATGATATGGCAATTCTATTTTTAATTTTTTGAGGATCCTCCATACTATTTTCCACAGTGGCTGTACCAGTTTGCATTCCCACCAACAGTGTACAAGGGTACGTTTTTCTCCACATCCTTGCCAACATTTGTTGTTTCTTGTTTGTTTGATTTTAGTCATTCTGAGAGGTATGAGGTGATACCTCATTGTGGTTTTGGTTTTCATTTCCCTGATGATGAGTGATGTTGAGCATCTTTTCGTGTGTCTGTTGGCCATCTGTATGTCTTCTTTTGAAAAATGTCTATTCAGGTTTTCTCCCCATTCTTTAATCAGATTGTTTGTTTTTTGGGTGTTGAGTTATATAAGTACTTTATATATTTTGGATACTAACCCTTTATCCAATATGTCATTGGCAAATATCTTCTCCCAGTTCAGTAGGTTGTCGTTTAGTTTTGTTGATAGTTTTCTTTGTTGTGTAAAAGCTTTTTATTTTGATGTCGTCTTAATAGTTTCGTTTTGCTTTTGTTTTCCTTGCCTCCTACATAGGAGGCCTGTCTAGAAAAATGTTGCTATGGCCAATGTCAGAGAAATTACTGCCTGTGCTCTCTTCTAGGATTTTTATGGTTTCAGATCTTAAATTTAAGTCTTTAATCTATTTTGAGTTCATTTTTGTATATGGTGTGAGAAAGGGGTCCAGTTGCATTTTTTTGTATGTAGCTGTCCAGTTTTCCCAGTGCCATTTGTTGAAAGAATCTTTTTCCCATTGCATATTCTTGACTCTTTTGTTGAAGATTATTTGACTATATAATTGTGGATCTATTTCTGGGCTCTGTATTCTGTTCTATTGACCTATATCTGTTTTTGTGCCAGTACCATACTGTTTTGATTAGTGCAGCTTGGTAGTACATCTTGGTATCTGGGATTGTGATACCTCCTGTTTTGTTCCTCTTTTTCAAGATTGCTTTGACTATTTGAAGTCTTTTGTGGTTCCAAACACATTTTAAGAATATTTGTTCTAGTTCTATGAAGAATACTATTGGTATTTTGATAGGGATTGCATTGAATCAGGAGATTGCCTTGGGTAATATGGACATTTTAACAATGTTTGTTCTTCCAATCCATTAGTATGGAGTATTTTTCCATTTGTTTGTGTCATCTTCAATTTCTTTCATCAGTGTTTTATAGTTTTCAGAGTAAAGATCTTTCACCTCTTTGGTTAAGTTTATTCCTATGTATTTTATTATTTTTGGTATAATTATAAATGCAATAGTTTTTATTTCTTAATTACTCTTTTGCCACTTTATTATTGATGTACAGAAATGTAGTGGGTTTCTTTATATAGATTTTGTTTCCTGTGACCTTACTGAATTTATTTATTCTACTAGTTTTTTGGCCGAGTCTTTAGGATTTTCTATATATAGTATCATGTGATCTATAAATAGTGAAAGTTTTACTTCTTTACCACTGTGGCTGCCATTTATTTATTTATCTATCTATCTGTCTATCTTGTCTGATTTCTTTAGCCAGGACTTCGAGTACTATGTTGAATAAAAGTGGCAAGAGTGGACATCTTTGTCTTGTTCCTGATCTTAGGGGAAAAGGTCTCAGCTTTTCACCACTGAAAATGATGTTAGCTGTGGCTCTTTCGTGTATGGCCTTGGCCATCTTTAACTTGATGAATGCAGAAGGGTAAAGAGGCCTGTGTCTGTGTAAATTTGCTGAGAGATATGGCCTTAGGTAGTGTTTCTCAAGCTTTTTCTCAACCTGGTGCTCATAATTATAATGTGTGGTATAAACAGATGAGGGTACTCTTTGCTGTAACTGTTTTACCGAAGCCTCTAGTGCCCTATGCCCATCTCAGACCTGAGGAGATCTCAGGCTTGAGGAATTCCCTGTAGCCCATCCTGTGCCCACCAGTGGGAAGCTCTGCTAGAATTTTGGGACTGTGCCTCCAGTAACTGCTGCTTCTCTGTGGATCACTGTGGTATGGGGCCTCTGGAATATTTGCCTTGTAGGATCCACTGCCAGTGTCACTCATCCGGTGGACTCCAGCTTCCAGCCGCCTGTTTGTTTCCGGCTCCCAGACTGCCGTTAATAAGAATAATTACCAGATTTTCTTCGGCCATTATTTGTGCTTTCTTTGCCTTTGTAAATTCTTCTCAAATAAGTGGATTGGAGCAAACGAACGTTTAGTGTTTTGAATTAGATGAAGAAAATTGTATTTAATTTCCTTACCCAAGAGACCTTCCATTTACTCTGAGAACTTTTTCTTGTGATGAAATTCTTTAGGCATTTTTATTATCAGATACAGATGTGATTCATTTAGTGCCAAGGACAACTACCAGGGTTCAGATTTTTGCTGCTCTAGCAATTACCTTAATTTTAGAACGTAGGCTATAAATGAAAAGATTTTAATAAATGAATTTTCCATGGCTTTGATGGGAATTAATTTGATAATTAGGTGCTAGTTTTTAAAAGTCATAATCTGTACATCTGTATCAAATATTTGTGGCAGGTACAGAGCAACACTTTTCCTTGTTTGGTTTTTCTGCAGCAGGCCCTACATTTATAAAAATGGTATGGCTTTTTTTTTTTCTTTTCACCATTAAGCAGCTGTCTGGTTTATCGGAAAATTTCTTGGGGCAGGAAAGGGGGAAGATTGAGAAGATTTCAAGCAAAGAGTGACAGTTGCTACATGTCTGGCCCTATGGTAGAACGTCCTTGGAGTTGGAGGAGGTGTGGAGGAAGAAGAAAGGATAGGTATGTATTTAGAAAGAGGAGCAGAGAAGATGTCTATCTTTAATTTTTTCCATTTGAGGGATGTCTCCATGGAGATCAGGTGGGTGTTGAGGAGTCTTATTTATTGGAGACTGAGGCTTATTCACTAGGTTTGCTTCCTGAACTTCAAAGGGAAGAAGCCAAGCCTCATGGTCCATGCATGCTGCAGAATAATCTAGATTTGGGGAAATCATGGCTTTGGCAGGGCGGGACAAATAGCCTACAGAGATACAAAGAATTCTCATCTTATTCTTCTACCTCCCCGGCTCAGTGTTTTAATGTAGAAAGCAGTTCTTCTTTCTGTGAAATGAAACTTGGGCTTGTGAAAATTTGAAGAGAGTTCTTTCTCCAGTATTTTTCCATTTTCATCTGCCTTCTCTTTATTTATTTTGGACTCATATCTTGATCTATGATCTTAGCCTTGGGAACCAGTATACACATAGCTATTCAAACGCAGTGGATATTCCTGAGGATGTCCGTGACCGTGAGGCTGCCTCCATATAGGTCTGCAAAACTGTGACCGTCTCCTTCACAAACAGGTGTAAGGCTCCTTATTTGAAAATTCTGAAAAGTGCTGGTTCTCCCAAGGAATCACTAGCTAGCGTATCCATTCTTGTACTATGTGACAAAAACCAAACATGAAAAAACCAGATGGAGTTTGGTTTACAGTGTGGCTCAGCAGCTGGGAAGGATCAGGAAATGGTGTTTCATCATAATCATGTTTAAGATATAAAATTATGAAGGATGTTAGGCTTCTTTTAGCACGTAGAGTAGAATAACGGTGGTGTTTGGATATGTGCATTACAGATGCCTAAGACACTATACAGGCATTGATTTCTTTTATAGTAACATTTATGACCTGGGAACAGTGAGCCTTTCCTTTATGATTTTGGTTACACCATCTGCCTTTTAATATAAACTTGCTAAGATTTCTACTTCTGGCTTAGGTGGGTTTGGAAATGATTTCAGATCTCCCACATCTCTTCCTCCCCGTCTTCTAAAATAGGACTTTGCATAATTAAGTAGTACCAGGGAAGGAGCATTGGAGTTGGGGAAACCTCCCCACTGATCCCAGCTCCTTTCTATACAAGTTGTGTGGCCTTGGGAAAGTTCCCCACCCTCCAATAAGCCTCAGTTTCTTGTTCTTGTGAAATGCGGATGACATTACTAATTTTGTAGTATAGTTGCAAGGATTCAATTACTTTAGATAATATAAAATCCCAGATACCTAGTAGTTCCCTTCCCACCATGCCCTAAAATATAAATTCATTTCTCTCATTGGTTTCCTTCTTCTCTCTTTATTTGCTTCCATGATTTCACTTAAAGTAAACCAGAAAAACCACAGAAATAAATTATTTGGAATTTTTCATGGCCTTTTTACTTTTGCTAAGGGGTAACTCCAAAATTCCTGTTTCAGAATATTGACACTGCTGTTTGTACACAGGGCTCTCTTCTTCCCCAGCCCACACCCCTGTTTTTTCTTTGGTCTCTGCAGAGAAGAAAGATCTCTGTGTTAGGTACATTAAAGTCTTCTAATTCCTTCTTGTCATCTTGCTTATGATCTTCAGCCCCATTACCTTCTCTTTGTGGCTGTTGCTAGAGCTAAGTACCTTTGGGGCAGATTGTGGTTTACTCTACACTGCCAAATTATAATGCTAAGATGAAGGTAGGCTTTGGTTTACAAGGCTACACCTAATTTTATGCTAACACAGAGTTCAGCCTAATTAGCTAGGGGAAGCCATTAGTGGAGCCACATTGTTTTTGGTAAGCTGAAGTAGATCAGTGTAAGAATAAAATGCCTTTTCAATTCAATGAAACAAATCAGTTTATTAAAACATGCAGACTAATTTCAGAATCTAGTCCTTTGCACGACAGTGGGCTTCTGCCATTTGAATCTCAGGATACAGCATGAAGGCTTTCTCGTAGATCTGGGTAGCTCCTGGGTCATTTTCCTCTCTGGTCCTTCCACTCAGATGTGCTAGGGACCCTCCATTTGCCGCGTTGCTCAGGAAGCCTGTGGGTCTGACTGTGTCAGCCCCCGGCCACAGAAGCACCTCCTGAAGACCAGAGCCCGAAGGCAGGCTCGGGTGGGTGGTTGACAGAGTGGACGCACTCTTCCTAAGTAGTTATAGCTCGTCTGTCTTCTGATCGTTCCTTGGGTTTCTAGCAGGCACGTGTCCCATTGTTGTTAAGTAAAGCCCGGTATGTGTGTTTGACAAGTTAGCAGCGTGGCGGCTTTGCTCGCTCCCCGGCCCTGCCGCTGTCTCGGGGATTGTTTGGTTTGGCAGATGGCCAGCTCCCGGCTATAAGATGCATTTCCTTGACAGGACAAAGTGCGGAGCCGCATTAGCTGCAAAGTTTACAAAGGTTAGCTAAACACACACAATAAATATTAATAAACAAAAAAGGCCCACCCACCTTTGACTTTGAATTCTGTTTCTTCATTCCATGTTTCAGAATCCCTGTAGTATTTGATTAATAGCCAGTCTTAGGGTAATTGAGCCTTAAGTATCCTTTGCCTAAGTTACACTGCTCACAGAGTCCTCATTGGCTGCTTCGGTGACTCATCGCCACAGTGGATGGGACTCTGGAATGACTGTTTAGTTCAAGGGGTCTTATCTGCATTCTCCCTGCTTCCATGTGAAAAGGAGAGTAAATGTGCTTCTCCGTGAGCTTTATGCTGACCAGCCACGCGTGTGTCTAAGAGCTCCAGAGGGGAAAGGACGTGACCAGGAATAGAGGTGCAGAGCCCTTAGCTTGAACTACCTAGAAAGCAATCCAGCCTTGGTCTATTGGCCTGGGCAGTTGCCTCTCTCTAACATTGACACCCTCAGCGTAGAGGGAGAGAGTAACAGTAACCTGCTGCCCCTGGAAACTGCCTATTTGGCTGGGCGTCTTGGAATTTACCAGGCCTACATTGTGGATCCTTTCCAATTCTGCACCCTGCTCACTTGAAAACATATTTGAGAACCAGTAATCTTAGACTGCTTAGCCAGACCTCTAGAGAACCAAAGAAGAGAAATAACTTTAATGCTATGTCCTTAAGATTGTCCTGGGGCCATTTGTAGGTGGCTGGGATCTCTGAAGGCCCCTGAAAGCCCCTCTTACTATTGTCTCTCTCTCTCTGGTTCTTGCACATCCCTCTTTTTAGGAGCACATTAGGAAGGAACGAACCCTACTTTGTTTGTAGGATACTTGATTATGATAATGATCTAGAGAAATAAAATTATTCTCCATAGAAAGTAATGATTTTAACTTGAAAATTGTCTCTAACCTCCACTTAGCAAAGCAATCCATTTAGGCTTGGGTGAACTCTGACTCTTGATTCATTCCATCAGCAAACATTTATTGAGCACCACACAGTAATCTAGGCATTTGGGATATGTTGCCACCCAAAACACACCAAGATCTCTGCCTGTGTGGAAAATATGTTCACTCCGGGGAAGCAGATAATAAGCATAATTAACAATAAATTATATATTATGTTAAAAGGTGATACATGCTTTGCAAAAATGAAAAAACAGTAAGGGAAGTTGTGGGGTACAGTTTTAAATGGGGGCACTCTTGGCGTGATGACATGTAAGCATTGATTTGAAGGAGTTCAGTATTGGTTTGGGTGAACTTATTCTAGATAGGGTTTTATAAAGTTAAATTTGTGACTCTTCTCGTGTTTCCTTATACCTAGCCATGACCATTTGGAAATTTCCAGTGGCCAAGGCATGGTTCTCAAATTAATCTCAGTGGCAGAGCACCTGTAAGTCAGGCTGTGCTTTGTAGACCATGAACTGTTGATGTATTTAATTAAATCTTACCAACTAAGCACAGTTTTGTAAGATAAAATGTGTCTTCAATGCTTATGCATTATAAAGTAGGTTTCACAAGCATATGTACGAAATGACAACCCTCCCCCAAAAGCCAAACCATGTATAATATGCTGTTCTCAGGGATTTTTGTTAATATTCTCTCACTACTCTATGTTTTATCATCTTTTAGCGCTTGCTAGTGGACACTGGGTGGCGGGCACCATAGATTTAAGGAAAATTGTGGAAGGACACCTGAAATTGTAAAAACTTGCCCTTTTAACCAAATTTTACCCCTCTTCCCCAAACTGGGAAAACACAGCCACTCTGATTTTATTTTCTCAGTAGACCATCTCAGCTGTCTTCCGTGGTGCAGAGCTTAGGAACCACTCTTGTAGAGCATTGTCAGACAAGAATTAGAAGTCCTGTTACATGTCCTCTTGAGTTCCTCAAGAATCTCAGAGACGGATTTGTGGCCGTCTAACGATATGCATACTTCTCGACCAGTCAGGTGGGAGCCAGAATTTCTATCAAAAGGGATTGAGGAGATTCACAGATACTCTGTCTTAACAAAAGAGTGGGATGGCTAGGGAGAAGAAACCAGAGAAATTCAGCCTGAGATAGATTTGGGAGGCAGGAATCTTCATGATTTTCATCTTACTCGTAGAACGTAAAATAGCAGTATCTAATCGTACCCTATTTTCCTTAGTCCTTGTACATTGCGTCGCACGTGATGGTTCTTAATAATCTTGAATTGGTGTTTCCACTCATTGCTTGTTCTATCAGAGTGAGATCTGCAGAACCTAGCCCACGGTGTCTCTGCCTACCAATTTGAGCTTTATCTTTTCCCCCCTTCATTCCATCCCTGCTAAACCTCCCACCTCGGCCGGCTTACTGCAGACAAAAATTAAAAACAGGTTGTAGTTCTTACTGAGAACTCATTCTTTGTAACCCCAGAGCACCACTTGTTTTCCTTACGAGTAATGAATTCAAAGGATCATAACTTCCAGTGAACCTTCTCTTAAATAGTTTTTCATTCAGGTTAATGTCAAGTCTTTGTATGCTGTATCTCTGTTTTACTTCTGCTATCATCCTGCTGGTTTATCTCATAGATAGGGAGATATTATTCAATGCCTGCGAATATGTGTTGTTCCTGAAAAAGCTTTATGAGATTTGGATCTTTGTGAACTAAAAACAATAAGCACCTGGCTTCAATCTGCTGTCCAGAGGGACATACCGTGTGTATAAAAGGATGAAACACTGAGATCTAAATCTGCTTCGGTGGTAAGCAGAACTGAGTTATGTGGGTTTAGCGTTCCAAAATGCCAGCTTCACATGGCCAAGGAGCTGGGGAAGTCTGCCTCTGCGGTTGCTAGGGTGTCAGGAAAAGAGAGGAGCTGTGTCAGGAAGGAACATCTTTTTCATTTTTAAAGGGTATCGCACTTATAACAAGTGATGGAATAGAACCTATCCTCAGGGACGCAACCTTCTGGTTTAGGGGACAAATGTCCTAAAAATTACAGGTAGCCATCAGGATGATGTTTTGCTAGTTTAGCAAACTAGCCACCAAAGTACTAGCAGGATTTTTCCCATTTTTATTTGGCTTCTTTAGTTAATTCCCATGCCTTTCTTTTTCAGAGTGTTGTCCGCTGCCTGTGGCATCCAAAGCTGAACCAGATCATGGTAGGAACTGGAAATGGATTGGCTAAAGTCTATTATGACCCCAACAAGAGCCAGAGGTATTTCATAAGTATTGCCTGTTTTAGATGGATGACAACAACTGGGGGGAGGGCTTCATTTCCCCCCCTGCTTTTATTTATTTCCCCCTTTGATGGGGATCCACCCTTTTAGAAAATGCAGCTGGCACAGAGTAAAGCCTCAGACCCCTGGTATTATACTTTAAAGAGGATTTGGATATTGCCCTTGATCCAGACAGAATTCAAAGTGAAAGTTTCCTGGGGATTTGCAGTTCTTTAGCTGAAATGTTGAGTGCAAAGGGGGAAAAAGTCTTACCCACTTTGCATACCACCCCGGACATGGCATTAGCAGCGATACATGTAAGGGATTAACAAAGCAGGGAACTAACCACTTACAGGGAATGGAAACAGCTAGTCTGTTTTGTTTCCTTTCTGTTTGGGCTTTTATCAGGTAGTGGTTTGGATTTTGGGGGTTGTTCACCAGTGGAAGGGGACAGCACAAATTATTTCTTCTTCGACCCCATGCCCACCACAAATGCTACACTTAAACATCCCAATGTGTTTCAGAAGTGTGAAACCTTCACTGGAGGCTCCATCCATGCCTCAAATTATTTTCATTTTCTTTGGGCACAAAGGTGAACATTTGTCACCACCCCAAACAAGGATGGTTTTTTCTCTTAAGGTACAGTACTTGATTAACTCTTTCTTTAGAGTAAGCCTTGTTTAGCTAGTATGAAAGTGCACATGCTAAATTCATTGGGGTCCCCCATAAACCTGTTTTGAGGTCCCATATCCTTTCTGAGGAAAGGAAACTCCTCCTCTATTAATGAATATTCATTGTTGTGATTTGGATCTAAATAGAAACAGACAGTCCTGTCTTCCCTTGGAACTTTGTGGACTAGCTTTGGAACCCTTGCCCTCTAAAATAAAGTTTTTATTGTGTTTAAGAACAAATAGGATTTTGTTTGTTTTTTAATAAAGAAATTGAAAATGCTAACGTAATTAGGATGAGAGAGAGTCCGTTTCACTTGAAAAACGGTGAGCCCCATTTGGAAGCTACTATGTTTGGAATCTTGAAGAAAATTTTTTATTTGTATTTGCTCCTCCTGAGAGGGGTAGCTCATTATTGCTAAGGAGAAGTGAAATGTTCTAATCGGACTTTTGGTTAATCCCACACATTCTTGGGCAGTTGCCCTGGGGCGACACTGCCAAGCCGACTCAGTTCCAGACACTTGTACTCTTACATTTGAGATGTGGACAAATGCCACTTGGGGTGGAGACCACCCAGGTTGCTTTCATCTGAGACATAAACTAAAATTTGAACCCTGTGACCTTCAGGGTGAAAAGGTTGGTGAATTTTATTTTATTTATTTATTTTATTTATATCTTTATTTATATCTTTCTAAGATCTTAAATTTTTAAGTTATTTCTATAGGTTTTTTAAACTAGCGTTCTGTTGCCCAGTTACCTCTTCAGCCCTCTCCCTCAGTAGTAACCACTGACTGACAGACGTGCTTTCCCACAAATTTAAGCCCTTATCACCAAAGCCCCTTCTGTTGCCATCCCTTGGAAAGTCAAGGACTTGGCGAGATGGTGTGCACAGAGTGTGTTCCTGAAAGTATCTAATGCTTTTGACGTGACTTTCTGTTTATAAGACCAAGTAAAGAAAATAATGTGCTTTTACCCGCCCCAGGGGAGCAAAATTATGTGTGGTTAAAACCCAGCGGAAGGCGAAACAAGCTGAGACTCTAACCCAGGACTACATCATCACCCGTAAGTTGTTAGCATGGTCTCTCCATCAGCTCTCTCCCTTCTACTGTAGTGTGGTGTTGTTCTCATGGCTTTAGAGACAGAAAAAGTCTTTGGAGTCCAGGCATATAGTACAAAATACCATGTAACAGCTAACCACTGTAGCTTCTGTGACTCATCACAGAGACAGGGTAATTTCATGTAACTTTCAACCCAAAAGGGAAAAGCCTATTTGAGCCTAATGCATTACCCCAAAGCAGGCTTTTAAAGAATAACAATCTGTTCTAAGAATAAACAAGAATGAGTGCTGGTCTTGGAATCAGGAGACCTGGATTTGTCCAGTTCTACCAGTGACTTGCAGTGTGATGTTGAACAAATGAACTTTATCAGGAGAGCGGGGAGACTAGGTGAAAGGTCTCCTTCAGCTCCCTCTGAGACTCTGACAATAGATCTATCTGACAATAGATCCAGAGACGTTTAGATACAAAATGAACTACCTGGGGTCCCAGAAATCTTACCAGAATAAGCAGCTTCTCTCAGGTTCGTCAACCTGGCAGATGTGTGTTGCCCAGAGCCAGGGCCTCAGACCTGTCACAGGTGGTGGCTGGGAAGGACATCTTGGAAGCAGTAGCAGTTGTGATGAGCAGATGCCCCGTGGACTTCACCAGGGTCTCCGTCTAAAGCCCAGGGGGCGCTGTACTGCTGGGTTTTTCTCCCTGGTGGTGGGTCTCCTGTAAGACCAAGTCCCTTGGAGCTTATGATCAGTAAGGAGATCCCGTGACACTTTTTGCAAGAGTAGAAGTGTTAAAGTTGGTGTCACAACCAGTCTAGCTCATGTAATTACATGCGGCCTACTTAAATTCCTCCAGTCGTTTGAAGTGAAAAGCTATTTTTCCCCCTCCTAAAAATACTGTTGTGTCGTGTTGCCCAACAGTGACAGGCGGCTGTGTTTCTCAGCTCCCCTGACTCCAGGCAGGCGAGTTTTACTGGTGAGTGGGGTGGTCCTGGCCCCAGCTGGTGCTAGGGGGAGGAGGATACTGGAAGAGTTTTTGAGGTATTTGAGCCATTTCTGTCATTCATATTATAAATTCCCTTTGAACCCCTCTTAATTCTTTTCCTTCTCTCCCCTATTCCCCTGAATAAAGGTTTTCTCTTTTAAAGGAGGTTGTACTCCTCATGTAAGGATCCAAAGAAATTATTCTGAAACAGGTTTTGGTCAAGAAGAAGATCATTATTTAATTCTTTTCCCCAGTCACCTTCTTGCTCTCCTGCAGAATATCACTAGTTCCCTTTTACATTCATATACTCTTTTGTATCATAAGATTCAATTCTGACATTGAGTGAACAACCAATAGGAATTGGACAAATACTACTCTGATTCTTATCCTTTTGTTTTGTCCAGCATATAGAAGTAGGGAAAAGTCCCCATCAAGTCACCATGCCCAGAAATCCAGACACCCCCTGCATTCAGGGCAACCTTTATCCCAGTTTCAGTGGGAGAAGTGCTCCTCCCTTCCGGTTACTCGGTGTTGTCAACTCCTCCTGAGAGGTGGTCACATTTCGGAAACGTGTGAAGTGATTCCAGTGTTTGTGAGGCGTCCGAGGAGACTTCAGGGCTGACAGGCGAGCTGCTGGCCTCATTCACGTTTGGGTCCTGTAAGAAAAAAAGAAGCAGTCCCATTAAGTGTTTTCATTTCTAAACCACAGAAATTAAGTTTAACTGCTACCCATGGTTTGGGCGATGGGGAGCCTCACCAGCGTTTCCGTGACAGTATTTGACAGTATTTCCTGAGTGCCATTAGTTGCCAGGAGAGGTGAACAATGAGTCTGGTCTCAAACAAAATTGGCTAATTGGTTACAGTAAGACTGTCTTTTATTATTAGAGGAAGGCTGTCATTATGACTTCCATTTCTTCTTCAAGTTAGTCATGCTTCAGCTATGTTTTTGGATGGAAGGGTTATTATTATAATAAAATTTTTCAAATGTGACTTCTCGTAGCTCATGCCTTGCCAATGTTCCGTGAGCCCCGCCAACGGAGTACAAGGAAACAGCTGGAGAAGGACAGACTGGATCCCCTGAAGTCGCATAAACCCGAACCTCCTGTGGCAGGCCCAGGTGACCGTGGTCGATCCAGCTGTGACCAGACAGGGTGGAGGGGCGGGGCCGGGGGGGGGCGTGGCTCACTGAAAGAGCGGTGGGAAGATGGTTTGCTCCTGGTTGCTGCTTTGTCTCCAGAGAGATTTTACTACATGGTGGTTCTCAAACATTTTCTTTTTAGCATCAGAACTTTTTGCTTAAAGGATGCAGAATCCTGGTGCATAAAACTGATAAAAATGGAGCTGCGGTGCTAACAGAGAGAAGGCGGGACCCCTTTCCGCTCGGTCTCTGACTTGAGTCCTTTTAGGTGATCTTGGTGGAACTCAAGGGCTTCTGGAACCCAGTGTTAAAACCATTGCTCTCAGTATTGGCTTCATATACAACATTTGGGTATTTTGACCAGAATCCGGGCTGGATTAGGTTTCACATAAGGGAGAAGTGGCCATCATTTAGTTTTGTGTTGATAAAATGGAGCTGCCCATTCCCCTAAAGGATGGATAAAAGTCCTTAGAATTTTTAAGAAAGTAGATACCCCCTCCTAACCCCCCCCCCAAAAAAGGAAATAAAGAAAGTAGGTACCAGAAGCAAGCGAGGCAGCATTGCTATCATGTAACACACACATTTACTAGAATCCCATTTTACTAGTTAACAATTGTGTGGTTTCCATTTTCCTTGGCTCCTAAGCCTACAGCTTTTGACTTGTTCATTCATCCTGAACCTCAGTTCTTGGCCTACATCTGTTTGGCCTGCCCTTTCCACCTTGAGCCTTGAAAACATTTCACATATCTATCTTAACTTTTTTTTTTTTTTTTCATTTTCCCTGCCACCATTCTATATCAAAGTTCCTAAATAATATTCTTACCTGAATTCTTGAAAAGCCTTTCTAACTAGGCACTATATCTCAAGTCACTCTCTTTCCTTCCCACCCTGCCTCCGTCCACCTTCTACACAGCTTTTATTTCCAGCTCCTCTGGCTTTCATATTGCTACTGTCCCCAAATCTTATAAGCTCCATTTATCCATCTGCATTTCCAGAGAGTCATTCTCTGCAGTCTGACTCTAACCCACTTTTGAGCATCCCACCTCACTTCCCTCCTCCTCTGATCTTCTGATATGACTGTCAGTTCACTCCTGCCCACAAATGCCCATTAAATTGTCCTCTTTCTGTACTTTTGTTCTGAAACCATTCTGCTCATTCTGAAAATGACCTCTGCCTTCAGAGCTTTCTCATATTGGATCCATCTCTTCCTAAAGAGCTCCTAAAGTACTATACTAGTTCTATAAGTACTATAATAGTTACTGGCCATAAAAATTCTTTCACAACTAATTATTTCCTCCCTTTTTTAGTCTCCTCTTATCTTGATTTATAGAATTAATCGTATAGCACAATTTGGTTCTTCATGTGTGTGTGTGTGTGTGTGTGTGTGTGTTTTCAAATCTTCCTAAAAAGTCAGATTTTAGGGGCGCCTGGATGGTTTAGTTGGTTAAGCATCTGGCTTCAGCTCAGGTCATGATTCCAAGGTCCTGGGATCCAGCCCCGCATCGGGCTCCCTGCTCAGCGGGGAGTCTGCTTCTCCCTCTCCCTCTCCCTGCTGCTCCCCCTGCTTGTGCTCTCTCTCTCTCTCTCTGACAAATAAATTAATAAGATCTTTAAAAAAAAAAAAAGTCATACATTTTTGAGTACCAGGCACCAGACTAGCTGTTGGAGATCCAGCAGGGTGCAAATCGCTGCCTTTCCAGAGCTTTCTGTCTCCTAGAGCAGTTCCAGTACCATAAAATAACATGAATCAGGGTGTTCAACTTGTTTGTTTTTTCTCCTACAAGGTACTTGGAAGATGGCAAGCCCTAAGATATGTTTGTTTAAAGCTAAAATAGGCATCTAACAAATACAGGTTAATTTTTTTTTAAGATTTATTTATTTATTAGAGAGAGAAAAAGAAAGCGTGTGTGCGTAAGTGGTGGGAGGGGCAGAGGGAGAGAATCCTGCAGCAGGCTCCCTGCTGAGCAGGGAGCCCACCTCAGTGCTCTACCCCAGAACCCTGAGATCATGACCTGAGCCAAAATCATGAGTCAGCCACTTGACTGACCGAGCCACCCCGGTGCCCCAGTATTGGGTATTTTTATTAATTGAATTTCAAATGTTCATGCCTAAGGAATCTTTTCAAGGCCTATACATGGCCAAGTATTTGTAATTCCTCCTTGCATTGGTATCACCATGTAGATGAAACAGCTAAGACATATCAAAAACATCTCTATTTAAAAATGTTATGGGGAAGTTAAGGTTTGGTGATTTCCTACTTTGGCTGCGATGATCACAAATGAAAGCTGAAGGGATGATACCGAAGTCCTCTCGAGATTTGTGTGCTTCAGGCCGAGATCTGAAGAAGCCCCGGAGTGCTCCAAACCTGATTGCATAGGGAATGACAAAAATTGGGTAAATCTGAAGCTCTGGCCTCACTCTGTTTCTCATTTCACCTGCCACCTTGGAAGCCGGCATTGAGGAATTCTCAACCTTTCCAGATAAGTACAGGGCATACAAGGTAGGCGTCTATATTGTCATGCTCATTCCAGTTCTGATCTGTGTTTTTTCCTTGGAAACAGGTCGTGGCGGCCGGGTTGGAACCCATGGGGGCACTCTGTCGTCATACATTGTGAAGAACATTGCTTTGGACAAAACTGATGACAGCAATCCCCGGGAAGCCATTCTGCGGCACGCTAAAGCAGCCGAAGACAACCCGTATTGGGTTTCTCCGGCATATTCTAAGTAAGGAAACAGCCTTTTAAAATAGAAAACAAAAAAAAATTATGTTGAATGAGTTGGAAAGAATATAACAATGGCTACTTTGAGGTTCTAACTCTCTATTTCTTGTTTTATTCTTGAGCATGAAAAATAAGCCAAGTACTCCTAGTCCTGTATTCATAGGCATTTGTTTGTATCTTAGGGCTCTAGAGTGGTGAATTTTTAAAGTAGGTCAATTCCATCAATTCCATCAGTCCAAGTGTAAACCCATTATGTGAAGCCCATGCTACCTCTGACGAGAAAGAGGGAGAGCATTCCTCGTATGCGTTACCTTAGTTGAAAAGGGTTAGAAGCAGATGAAGAGCAGTTTGTGGGTCTGTCATTAAGGTCTGCTCTCAGCTGCAGAACTCTATTAAGGAGCATGTACATAGGCAGAGTAGAGCCCGCCTCCGCGGATTCCCTCAGATGGCTCAACACAGGGGAACATGTAGTGGTTCTTAAAGCCTCCACACCAGGTACATTTACACTAGAGAAGGGTCGTGTTGTCAATTTTCTTTTTTTTTTTTTTGAGCATTTCCTTACTTTCTGATTCCATAAGATGTGCCAGAGTCATCTTTGTTCTTCTTCCCCCACTCCTGAAATCAACTACTTCTTCAAGGAGCCTAGGTTTCTTTCATTTCAGAACAGCATTTAGAAACCAAGACGTTGGTGCTAGATGTGCCTATTGCTACCTAAGTGTCATTGCTTGTAGTTCCTCCCTTAGGTCTTCTTAGCTGACAAAACTTGAAAATATTTATTTTTTCAATATATATATATGTTGATATATATATATTGAAAACACATACACACATACGCATATGTACATATATACATACACACACACACACATATATGTATTCATATTTTAAAAACTGTGAGTTTATACTGATGCCTCTGATTTCAGTCCTATACCCCTGATTTCATTTTACCTCTCTCCTTCCTGTATTTTTAACTTCTTTCTCCAATAATGAAAAAACCCAGCTCTCATTACTGACAATATATTTACTTATTTATTCCCTTCTACTATACATATAAAGTAGTTTCAAAATTGCCTACCTATACACCTGTGAGAAACATTTTCTCTAACTGGGATTTCCTTAACTGCACTATATAGGTTTTTTTTGTTTTGGGTTTTCGTTTTTGTTTTTTGGGTTTTTTTTGTTTTTTTGTTTTTTTTTGGTCCTTTTAGCCTTACAGTAGGTGGTCAAGAGACTGTTTTTTATAGTTACTTTCTTCTATTTTTCTTCTTCTTCTCCATTCCTGTCAGGGTGGTTATGTAATTCATTTGAAATGCAGTTAGGGTTATTTGTTAGTGTGCATTCCTTTTTTGGGTTTCCCCTATGTTCTATTTATTTTGGCGGTTTGTGTAGTGTGTGCAAAATATTACTCTAGTGCTACGAGTCAGGGCTTTAAAAAAAGACTTGTTCTTCCCCTCTGTCCCAGCATTTCCATGCCCCACTTCTCTTGGTCCTTTCCCCACTCAACCCCCACAGGTAGCCTATCTCTTTAGTCCCTGGTTTACCTCTCCTCTAGGTCTCTTGCACAAGTGAACAGATTCGTGAGTATTTTCTTCCACCCTCTCCTTTCTTACATGAAGGATAGCATAATATAAATACCCTTTTGGGCTTTGCTTTTTCTCACTTAGGATTATGCCCTAGAAATCATTCTACATCAGTTCATAGCGCTCCTTCTTGTTCTTTTTCACTGCTGCATAGTACTCCATTGTACAGAAGTATCATAGTTGATTCAACCACTCTCCTATGAGTAGATATTTAGGTTGTCCCAGTATTTCGCAGTTTCTAACAGTGCTACTGTAAATAAACTTGTGTATATGTATTTTTGTATTGTTGGAGGTGTGTTTAGGTTATTTGATGTCTTTATATATTATTAAAGTTTTCTCTTAAATTTTGAGTAAGTTGGACCCTGATCACGTTTCAGAACATTAATATGCTGGAAAAAAATCACTTATGAAGCAACTCAATGGATATGTTATACCAGTATCAGTGGTCTATCTGCTAATCATTATGAGCTACTTTGCATAAAAGAAAAACACATTGTCTTAGCTTGGGTTCCTTGGAAATAGATCCTGAGAAAAAGATTCATATAAAGGTGATTTTAGGAAGCTTTATTATTAGGATGCTTGTTAGGATGCATCCATAGAGAAACCAAGAGGGGAGTGGAGAAGTGTAACGAGGCCAAGTAAGGGTGTATCGAGCAAAGTTTCAGGGACCAGGTCCACTCTGGCTCAGTCTGCAGGGTAACCCTGAAGACCCAGGTCAGAGGCCTGGTGACTGGAGTCCTTACACCCCAGTATCTGTTGATCCTTGCTGATGGCTGGAGATGGGGCAGGGGGAGACATTCCCAGGTACTTCCAGCTTTCCAGGGCTCCAGCAACCTGCTGACAGCCCTCTGACAAAGAGAGATAGCTGCTGCTGTTGTGAGTGAAAGCACCCCACACAAAAGTGCTAAAGAGATTTGCGGGCTCTGGTGGGGAGCGCTGCTTCCTCCGCTGTCCGTGTAGTGGAACAGACTTGACTCCGTAATGTCAATGTGGCTGTAGTTCACAGTGTGTACTAATAACCAGGCGGTACAGATGGAACATCTCTGAACAATTAGTTGGATAATATTACAACAGCTAAGAGGGTCATATCAAGGCTGGCCAGCTAACTAGTGTGCATTTAGCCCTCTTTTGTATAGAATTTGTGTGCATATAAACTAATGTATGTCACTACATCATTGGCAGTCAGATAAGCTTATAGATTATGCCTCTGTTGACACTTCTGTTTTTAATGGAGTCATTATTTTCTATTACTATTAGGGGTTTTTTGTACTTAAAGAAACTTGTTTAGAAACATGCAAAAAAATTAGCTGAGGAAAGAAGAAGAAACAGAGCCATGTTTTAAAATTTGCTAAACATAGTGAGCATCATTTGGAGAAAAATTTGGCACTATCTATGCAAATTTAAAATGCAAATAGCCTTTGACTTGGCAATTCTATTTCCAGAAATTTTGCACATGTGGGCAAATACGTATGTCCAAAGGTATTAAGTTCAGTATTGTTTATGAAAGCAAAAGACAGAAAACAATGTAAATGTCCTTCAATGGGGTATTGTTTTAGAAAAGTATAATACATCCATTTAATTAAAGATAACAAGAAAACATAAAGAATGAGCTAGATATATATGGATGGATGTGTCCCAATCTCCTTAAGTAAAAAACCAACAAGCAAAAATAGAAACCAGCTTGCAAAACATGCTCTCCATATACCTGTGTTTTTACACACTGAATGTACCTACACACATATCTGATCATTTATACATGGACTCCGTCTAGGAGGAAGCACAAGAAGTGTGGATGGTGGGTATCTTTTAAGCAGGAGAATAAAGGAGCGGGAAGTAGGGTGGGGTGGGGGGTGGCGTGAAGTGAAAGGGGTCTTCGAAGTTCCATAGTCTGCCCATTAGCACTGCTGGATTTTTTTCACTGTGCATGTATTCCTTAAAATCTCAGACATGAAAATGATATATGATATTAAAGTTAGATCCTTTATCGAAATAGTTAGTTGTTAGAAATTAGAACAATAACCTGGAAGTTCTAAGACCAGCTTCCTGGCCTGGATTCTAGCAAGGACTTACTATCTAGTAGGTTCTAAGTTACCTTCTCAGTGTCTCATTTTCTTCAGTGGTAAGTAAGGTCTTTGACACCTTCCTATAAATTGTATATTGTTAATATCACCCAGTAATCAGCAGTTATTATTTCAGTATTTATGGAAATACCTCAGTAATTTTTTTTTTTTTTTTTTTTTTTTTTGCATGTAAACACACACAAACCTATTTGGAGCAGCTTGCTATCAAATGTATTTTAATGTAGTCAGATTTAGAAATTTTTTCATTCTTGGGTTTTGTTTTAGTTAGGAAGGCCTCTGCATTCAAGATAATTCTTCAGATTCTCCCATCTTTCCATTAATACCTTCTTTTTTTTTTTAAGTTAAATCTTTTATTCACCTGAAATTATTTTAGCGAAGGGAGTGAGAAAGGTACCTTCGTTTCCTGTGGCCACTGAAACAAATTACCACAAACATGGTGGCCTGAAAAGCAGAAATGAATTCTCTCACAGTTCTGGAGGCCAGAAGTCTGAAATAAAGAGGTCACGGGAGCCACACTCCATACAGAGGCTCCAGGGGAAATCTGTTCCAGGCCTTTGCTAGCTTCCAGAGGTTGCCTGCTAGCTTGGCTCGGAGCCACGTTACCCCGGGCTCTTCTCAGTTCTCCCTTTGCCTTTTGCTTTGCGTTGGTCTCCTTGTCTCTCTTACAAGGATACCCATGACATCCTTTGGGGCCCAGCCGAGATAATCCAGGATTATCTCCTCGTCTTAAAATCCTTAGTCACATCTGCAAAGACCTTTTTTCCAAATAAGGTCATATTCACAGTTTCCATGGATTTTAGGTGGATATTTCAGCCTACCATAGTAGAGCTCCAATTTAATTTTTTCCTGTTGGTTAGATAGTTGCAGTAACACTTTTTAATTGGATAATCTAGTTTTCCTCATTGAATTGAAATCACATGGTTACACACACTGCACTTCCATATGAATTTGAGCCCACTTCTCGGCTCTCTGTTGTGCTCTATTATTTGGTCTATTCAAGTAGCAGTATCAGACTGCTTTCACTGTTGTAGGGCTGCCTGTTCTCATTCTTTTTAGTAAAACTTTAAGCTATCTAGTGAATGACTTCAAGTTATCTAGTAAATAGCACCCCCCCCCAATTCTTGGTGATATTTGTATTGGAATTTAGTTCACTTAGCATAATACCATGCAGTTCCATCCATGTTGTCTCAAATGCCATGAATTTATCCTTTTTGTGGCTGTGTAATATTTCACTGTGTATATGTATATCTAACATCTTTCTTATTCAGTTGTCTATTGATAGACATTTAGATTGCTTCATATTTTGACTATTGTAATTAATGCTGCAATAAACATAGGGGTGCATGCATCTTTTCAAATTAGTGTTTTTGCTTTCTTTGGGTAAATTACCCAATAGTGGAATTATTGGATCACACGGCATTTCTATTTTCAATTTTTTGAGGAACCTCCTTACGGTTTTTCAATGGCTGTACCAGTTAACATTCCCACCAATAGTGTATGAGGTTTTCTTTTTCTCTACGCCCATGCCAACACTTGTTGTTTCTTGTGTGTTTGAGTTTAGTGATTCTGACAAGCGTGAGGTGATATCTCATTGTGGCTTTGAGTTGCATTTCCCTGATGATTAGTCTGTTGGCCATCTGTATGTCTTCTTTGGAAAAACGTCTCTTCTCTTCGGGTCCTCTGCCCGTTCTTTAATCAGATTGCTGGGGGGAGGCATTTGGTGTTGAATTGCGTAAGTTCTTTATATATTTTGAATATTAACCTCTTATTGGATATGTCATTTACAAATATCTTCAATTCAATAGGTTGTCATTTTGTTGAGGTTTTCTTTGCTGTGCAGAAGTTTTTTATTTTGATGTAGTCCCACTCATTTATTTTTGCTTTTGTTTCCCTTGCCTCAGGAGACACATTTAGAAAAATGTTCATACAGGCCGATGTCAGAGAAATTACTGCCTGTATTCTCTTTTAGGATTTTTGTGGTTTCAAGTCTCACATTTAGGTCTTTAATCCATTTTGAGGGTTTTTTATGTGTATGGTGTGAGAAAGGGGTTCAGTTTCCCTTTTTTGCATGTAACTGTCCAATTTTCTCAGCACCATTTGTTGAAGACACTGTCTTTTCCCCATTGAATATTCTGGTCTCCTTTGTCATAGATTGATTAAGCATTAAAGTGTGGGTTTATTTCTGGGCTCTCTATTCTGTTCTGTTAAACGATGTATCTATTTTTGTGTCAGTAACATATTGTTTTGATTACTACAGCTTCGTAGTATGTCTTAAAATCTGGCATTGTGATACCTCCGGTTTTTTTCTTTTTTCTTGGGATTGCTTTGAAAATTCGGGGTCTCTCGTGGTTCCATACAAATTTTAAGATTATTTATTCTAGATTTGTGAAAAATGTTGTTGGTATTTTGATAGGGATTGCATTGAATTGCTTTGGGTATTATGGATATTTTAATAACGTTTGTTCTTCCAATCCATTAGCATGGACTATCTTTCCATTTGTTTGTGTCTTCAGTTTCTTTCATCAGTGTTTTATAGTTTTTGGAGTACAGCCTTTCACCTCTTTGGTGTTTATTTCTAGGTATTTTATTCTTTTTGGTACAATCGTAAGCGATGTCGTTTTCTTAATTTCTCTTCCTGCTACTTTATTATTAGTGTATAGAAACACTACTGATTTCTGGGTATTAACTTTTGAATTCTGCAACTCTACTGAATTTATTTATTACTTCTAGTAGTTTTTTGTTGGTGTCTTTAGGCTTTTTTTATGATTAGGATCATGTCATCTGCCAATGGTGATGGTTTAACTTCTTTATCAGTGTGGATGCCTCATTTCTTTTTCTTGTCTTATTATTATGGCTAGGACTTCTAGTACTGTGTTGAATAAAAGTGGCAAGAGTGGACATCCTTGTCTTATTCCTGATCTTAGAGAGAAAGCTTTCAGTTTTCAACACTGAATGTGATGTTAGCTGTGGGTTTTTCATATATGGCTGTTAGAATGCTGAGGTATGTTCCCTCTAACCCCACTTTGTTGAGAGTTGCTATCATGAATAGATGTTGCTCAATTTTTGTACTAGATATCTATTTGTATTGGCTAATACTGCCAGCACAATATTAAATAATATCCTGATAGCACACATCTTTTTCTTAATTTGAACTTTAAAGGAGTGACTCCATTAGGTTAAATCGAATAATTGCCCTTTTCATAGGTGAAAAAAGTCAAATATTGGCAATTTCATATTGTTCAATTTAATGATATTTCTCCATAAAGCATAATTTTTGAAAACTCGTACATACAAGATGTTAAGGATGAATCCATATCTTTCTCTTCTATTTATTCAGTAACGATTTATTGAACACTGGGTCAGGTACTGTTCTAGACTATGGGGATACAGTAGTTTTTATGGAGCTTATATTCAAGTTGGCAGAGACAGACAGTAAATAAGTCCCTAAATTTTAGATGATAGCTAGTGCAAAGAATAAAACTAAAATAGGGATAAGAGGATGTAGAGTAACTGGAGGAAGAAAAGGTTACTATTTTTTAGATACGGTGATCAGGGTAAAAACCTCTGCTATGTGATTTTTACTTGAATGAAGTGAAAGAGTGAGCCATGTAGATATCCAAGGGAAGAGCACCCCGTGCAAAGAAAACACCATACAAAGACCAGAGGCATGTTCATCTGAAATAGATGCTGAATTTTATTGGATTCATTTATTATATTTCTTAAAGTGATCATATGACTTTTCTACTAATGAATATGATGAAGTATGTTATTGGATTTCCTTATATTGAATTATCCTTGCATCTTTGGTATGACCTTCACATGGTTATGGTTTATTCTTTGTCCTGTATCAGACTGGCTTCAGAAAAATTTTGTATGCTTTTCTATATATACTCTCAAACTGTTTTGAATTCCATTAAACCTATCTACATTGTAAAGATTTGATAGAATTCACCTGTGAAACTGTCAAAACCTGGTGCTTTTGTGAAGAGGGTAAAGAGTAATTTCTTGGTTTCTCTCTTTGCCATCCCCTCATGGTAAATAATCTGTTTGGATTTTCCAACTCTTCTGAGTCTGCTCAGTAATTAATATTTTCCTGGGGATTCATTCATCGAGATTTTCAGCTTTCCTTGAATAGAATTACTTGAAGCGGAAGTTCTTTTGATTTTTTTGGCGAGCATTAACAAATGATGTTTTCCTGTGTTATAGGTAGTTTAGTTATATTTACAGTTGAATAATGTGCTTGCTTAAATATTAGCTCTGCCAGGTTGGGAGAACAGGCACTGTCATGTCTTTTACCCGACATGTGAGGAGGCTGGAGCTTGCTGTCGACAGTGATTGCTGCTAGCACTGGACCTCAGCTCCCTCCATCCCTCATCCGATGAGCTCTTCAGAGGACTGCGCTCTCTGTTAATATATATACCCTTCTGCTGCGGCATTTTCCTCCCATCTCCTTCCTTCCACCCAATTTTGTCACCTTCCACTTCTTGCATACTAACTAAGTTCATGGCACTGTCTGTGGCATGTGACTTGTTAGCCGGGACCGCGGTGCTATTTCTCCTGTGTTCACCTGCTAGAGTATACTGTTTACTGCCAAGTGGCAGAGTCTCCGAAGGGAAGCTAATATTTAAAAGGATCTTTTCGTAAAGGTCACTGTAATTGAGAATGTGTGTCTGGTTGTTTTTCTTCACTGCGATTGACTTCTGTCAGTGATGAAATGAAGATTTACTGTATCTCACTTTATCACAGAAAAGCCCAGTTAGGCATTACATAAATCTCCCGGCTTGCACAGGACACACACCCACCTTTGTTCTCCAGTGATGATAACGAAGAGTCTTTAAACACTTTACCTGTGCCGATGGAGGCCTCGAGTTTCATTCCTGGCACCAGCAGCATGACGGCCATGGAAGTTTTAAAACCCGACAGGATCACAGAGGCCCCTTGTGCAGCCACACGTGGGCAGATTCGATTACAGTTTCTGGTTGGAAGTGGCTGTGCAGGGAGGGAAGAGGAGCTGGCTGGAGAGCGGGCAGGATATAGATCCAGAATGCTATTAGCTTACACATCACACAGGGATGGACGTGTGTGGGAGCCTGGCCCCGGGCCAGCAGCCTGCCATCCTGACAGCTCTGTCAGCCATGGTCACTTTTCCTGCCAGATAAGCTGCCATTCTCCTTGGTTCCGTCAGTCTAGTTTTCAGTGCACATGTCTTGTCAGATACGGGATACTTGGATATATGTGTGTGTGTTAAAATATCGTTCCCATCTGTAAAGGATCCGTTTAAAGTCATGTTGAGTTAGTAGGCAGTATTTAAAGAGGTCATTCTTTGAGTAAAGGTTTGGATATTATTTTTGCCAAGATGAGACATAAATCCACAGAGGAAAATGTAACTTTTTTCCTGAGTTATACTTGGTGACTGATCATCCCTGTCCAGCATATTCCTATGTAGAGGCCAGCATTTCTCAGGGTGGTTTTGTGGACTGCCTCATGTCAGAGTCAAGGGTGGGAGTAGGGGGTTAAAAATGCAGGTTTCTAGACTATTCCTCAGACCAACTCAGTTAGATTCTGTGAGCTTGGGGCTGGAAATCTGCATCTCAAGAAGCTTCCCAGGTGATTATTTTGTGCACTAAAGTAAACCACAAATAAACCAAATAAATTTATCCCTAGAAAATTAAAATGTACAGAACAGATTATTCCAGTTATAGAGATTTATGCTGAAGAAACAGATTATTTACATAACCAGGTAATTTCCCCGGTATTTTTTTTTTTTTTTAAATAGCAAGGTGCTATGGTGTTTTTAAATATAAATTATTTTACTACATATATTATTCTACATACAACTTTATGAAAGTATATTTTTTGTATGAGATAAGGAATCCATGATAGCCAAATTAAAGGGTATAATAATAATAATAATAACACTTTTATTATACTAACACCGTGCCAGCCTTGTTTAAGAACTTCATATATATATTATTCATTTAATCTTCTCAACATCCCTAGGAAGGAAGCGGTATTATTGTCCCCATTTTACAGATGAGGAAGTTGAGGCTTGTAACTTAACCAAAGCCACACAGGTAGCAGGCGGCAGAATTGGGATTTGAATGCAGGCAGTCTGGCTTCAGAGTCAAGCTTCTGCTCTTGATGACTACAGTGTACTGTTTCTCATCACAAAGCAACTCATGGCAGTTATGAAAAAAATTGAGTACTAGTGAAGCTGAAAAGACGACCGTGTGAGCCAGTATGGCAGAACCAAGCACTAGACTAAGAACCTGAAGTTCCTGGGTGTCGTTCTCACCCTGCATTTCGCTGACATGGCCTGGGGCCGTTTCCCCGTGTGAGAGGAGAGCGGGGCCTGTGATAATGGAAGACCCAGCTCTACAGCTGAGAGAGGGCGCCTGTGACACCTGGACGGCCTTAGGCCTGTGCACTCTTCAAAGATTTTTTTTTTTAGAGATTTTATTTATTTATTTGACAGAGAGAGATCACAGGTAGGCAGAGAGGCAGGCAGAGAGAGGGGGAAGCAGGCTCCCCGCCGAGCAGAGAGCCCGATGTGGGGCTCGATCCCAGGACCCTGAGATCATGACCTGAGCTGGAGGCAGAGGCTTTAACCCACTGAGCCACCCAGGCACCCCCAAAGATTTTATCCTTCTAATTTGTTTAACCATTTGGTGATAAGGCAGGTAATCGTGATTTTAGAGGGTTTTTGTTTTCCTTTTCCTCTCTTTTCCTTTCTCTTTTTGTTTCCCATCTCCACAGGTTTCATATTTGTCCCTTTTTCTACCCTCACCCAGGCTTTGAACTCACACACCCAGCATTATGAGTTAGTATGCCCTCTTTAATGAGTCCGAGATATGTTTATCTATTTTCTAAAATATTATGTGTTCATTTTTTTGAAGAAAATATAAACAGCATGTTGCATCTCATCTTCTTATTCATCCCTAATATTTAAAAAAAAATATATCTTCAGTTAGCTCTTCACCAGAAAGAAGGGCCCATTTCAAGTGGAATCTTTTGGTCAAGCCCCTTATTTAATCTTAATAATTCTTCAATTGTGATGACTGGGTCACAGTTCATCCGGACCGTATTCATTCTAACAGGGTTAACAAGTGTGTCAGATTCTCAAGTCATGGCTATAACTGACTTTGGCTTTGAGGTTTTCCTTCATAATAAACAATGGGCCCTGAGCCAAAAAAGCTTGTGGTTTATACTCACATACTGATGACTGAATATTACAAGTGATTTCTCCTCATACTCATTCTGTGACACTGGAACTGGCTTTATGCTTTTTAATTGAATCATATCAGAAGAATATCCCTAATTAAAAAGAATGTGACCTGTGCACTTTCCATTGCAGCTGAAAACATTCTGAGATTCTTCTGTGGCCTGAGCACTAGAAAGGGAGTGTAGAAGGCCTAGGTTAGAGCTTAGTCAGAAGAGAGTAGACAGCTCTGCTGACAGTTTGAATCTCTCGCACCAACAGTGCACCCCAGAAATGTCCTTATAGAATATTGCAGGGGGAATCTTTATTCATTACTGACTATTCTACACAAAATTCCTCTGGATGGAAACACTGAAGGTGGGACTCAGTTTTTGTTGGGCTTCTGACGTTTTTCCGATAACACACAGTTGCTGGGAAAGACTTGCTTTGTACAGGTAAGTCTGAGAATTCCGTTTAAAAAATGTCCCAAGGGGGAAATTATTCAGCACATAGTATCATCTAATCAGAATTGATAGATTTGAGAAAGACATTTGCTTAAGCTTTTATCTTTGCTTCATGAAATAGTAACTATTAGCAAATGCCGAGTTTACTGAAACTAAAACAAAACGAAACAACAAAAAAAAACCTTTCAGCCCTTCTCTGATTAGTTTATTTAATGGTTCATAACAATAACTATGTTGATATGTAATCTGTTCTCCTTTTCTTGCTAACTCTAATAAACAAGTTGACATATGTAGTCAAGTGAAAAATGTTTACTATTCACCAAGTGAGTTAATCAAACTGGAAAACAAGTTTCACACCAGCTTTCTGTAAGTTTAAGTTTTCAGTTAATATTTAGAAAAATGGGTAAGTGTGGGCCATCAACCAGTAAATTAGATAGTCTGGATAAAGCTGATTTTAATAAGGTGGGTTACTCTGTTGGTTTTCAGTGAGGCTTACCGGGTCCCTACTGACCTGTTGAGCAGCTGTGGTGATTATACCCTTGGCTGAATGGAATGTTCCCCTTACCTCTTTTTCCTTCAAGTCAGTCTCTTTATAGGCTTTTGTTTTGGGCAGCTGACATAAATCTTCCATGAGGCTGGAAGTTTGAGTTGGCAAGTTCCTGTCTCTCAAGAAACAAGGTATAGAATCCTGGAGGAACTGATTAAATAAAAGACACAGGAATGGGTCAGAAATGGAAATGCTTTCTCAAGGTGGTGGAATATATTTCTTGCTCATTTTTTATTTATATGTGTATTTCCTGAGTTTCTGCCATGTGTTCAGTGCCCATTTGGTTTGTTTTTCTCTTACTTACGGAAGCACCCAACAAAGTCTGTGTTCAAATCAGCATACAAATTCTGTTTCTTTAAGCAGCCCAGAAAGGAATCCACTTTTGTGGCCAGTGACAATGTTAATAGAGATTTGGAGTATTTTTTGTTGTTGTTTATTTATTGGTTTCCTATTGGTTTTATTTTTTATTTTTTTATTTTTTCTATTGGTTTTAAAAGCAGGGACTTCCGGACCAACTTTTAAGTGTTTTCAAATCCATTAGCTTTTTTTTTTTTTTTTGCATGTGTCATTTTACTCCTGCTTGGCATTGTTGATTTATTTTTATAGTAGTTTTTTACATCAGGGGCAAATTAGGTCATCCCCCAGGGAAGAAATCTTTTGGTTCTATTCCTAACTCTGCCTAATCATCTCTGTTTCTTATTGTCTTATAAAGTGGTGATTGAAGAAACCCATTTTAAATGCCCTAGACAATCTGAATTGAGTTTTGGGGGAGAGGGGGTCTTTCTCATAGATGAGGTACCAAATTTTTTCAAAAGAAAAACTGCTGGAAATAAATTTAAAGATAATAGTTGCTGAAAAGAAAGAATAACTTCAAGATTTAAAGATGTGGTACATGAACAATGAATCTTAGAACACTGAAAAAATAAAATAAAATTTTAAAAAATAATAATAAAAGATTTAAAGCTGCAGTTCTCTCACTTTACTGCTATAAAACATTGGCATTCTCTAGACTAGATAGAGATGTTCAGTGTACACAAGTCAAATACTTTTTTTTGAAGAACCTAGTCTTAGTTCAGCAAACAACATAGAGCTCTTATGCGAATGGTGCTGTGAGAATGTTGGTATTGGGGGCAGGACGGATTAGAACAAGGGAAACTTCTCTCTGTGGGCCACATCTCCCCCCACATGCTCGTGCCTCACTCCCAGGGATTAAAGACTGCTCTTTCAGGGATGGGCCTGTGAGAGTACGGCCTCAAACCCCAGTCCTTTACTCAGTCTTCAGTGGCATCATCCAGGGCCGGCTTCTCCCAAGGTGAGAAGTACTTTCCTCTAGTTAAAGGAAGCTCATCGTGTGTCAAAGTTGATGTTAAGAAGACAGACTCTTACTCCACAGCCTGGTTTCAGAGCCCTGCTTTACTGCTTTCTTTCCCCAGCTTGGGGGGCTGGGGCGGGAAGGTGTTCCCACAGGTGCTGCTCAGTGCGCTCTACCAACCAGTGCTCATGAGGGAAGTGTAGGAATTGAGAGTAAGCACTTAGGAAATTGTAGAGCAATTTGATACATTTTTGGAAACTAATTAAAATTTGGATTTGCACTTTGCAGCCTTTTTATTTTTTTAGAAATAGAGTATTTGTCTGCAAGGTATTGGAAATTAGAAAACAAAGCCTGGCGGTGCACCACAGATGGTTTGAGAAGCACTGCTCTAAGCAGGGCCCCAGATTAGAGGCTGAGGCCTTCTCCAGGGTGCCTCCTGTTTATTCTAGAAGCAGGTTCATTATTCCTTACTCCCAAATCCAAGAGTCTGGTTCTTCTTTTTTAATCAAAAAGAGACAGCAGCAAGTAACATGAGGTTTTAACCCTGTTTTCATTTGTCAAAGAAAAGGAATGGTTATTGTCATTATTTTAACATTCTGGAATTACCTTGATATAATGAATTGAATTCAAGATGAAGACATAAGCTAAAATATATCATCTTCAGATACAGTGCTTTAATATTTCCTTGTAATGTGTGCAGCCACTCTGGAAAACAGTAACGGAGGAGGTTCCTCAAAAAATTAAAAACAGAACTACCCTATAATCCAGCAATTGCACTACTAGGTATTTACCCAAAGGATACAAAAATACAGATTCGAAGGGACACATACATGTACCCTGATTCTCATAGCATTATCAACAATAGCCAAACTATGGAAAGAGCCCAAGTGTCCATCGACTGATGAATGGCTAAAGAAGATGTGGTGTGTGTATATATATATAATGGAATATTACTCAGTCATCAAAAAGAACGAAATCTTGCCATTTGCAGTAACATGGATGGAGCTAGAGAGTATTATGCTAAGTGACCTAAATCAGTTAGAGAAAGACAAATACCATATGATTTCACTCATATGTGGAAATTTAAGAAACAAAACAGATGAACCGATGAGAAAGGAAAAAAGGAAAGGGCAAACCATAAGAGACTCTTAACGATAGAGAACGAGCTGAGAGTTAATGGAGGAGGTGGCAGAATGGGCTAAACGGGTGATAGGCATTAAGGAGCACACTTGTGATGAGCACTGGGTATTATATGTAAGTGATGAATTACTAAATTTTACTCCTGAAACCAAAAAGAAATAAAAAATAAAAAAGCTTTCAAAAAATATTTCCTCGTAGTGTAATAGAGCTGTTTTTAAAAGGGAATCGTCAGTAGCATAACCAGAAGGAGCATAAATTATAACCATTTCACATATTCTTGAAATTATTTTGTGTGAATGGTGTAAAAAGGAAAGTCACTGAACTAGCTCTGTTTACAAAGCCCAGAGCATCCTAACGCAAAGATTTCTTGAGGTACTGTGTGCCAGTAGTAACAGCAATGGTAGCCAGTGATGTATCCTAAAATGCTTGATGTTTCCGTGCACTGAACTGGGTGTTGGGGTGGAGAGAATGTCCCATCTGTTTGTTTTGTTGTTTCATTTTTGCTGGCAGTGCTCAAGTTACTCTCTATGTTATCAATTATTTTAGACTCATTAAATAAGAAAGCGATTATCTCAAATTCTCCTGTTCATGTGCACCATAATCACATGTATTTGGACTACTTAAGTCTAGGAACAACGCAGAGAGCTGTAAACAAAGATCATGTGTGTTCTTGCTCGGTAGCTGTAATTTGGACTCCCAAACAGTCCCAATTAGCCTGGGTTTGAAGTAGAGGGTGGTTATGAATATACGAGATTATACTGAATTTGATATATTTTCATTTTATTTAAGAAAAGGACAGCATACACAGTGTGCCACAAAGGGAAATTTTTAAGAGAATCTTTGGCTCTTCTGATGAACAAAAGTAAATTTCTATTATCCTTTTCTTTGCCAGAAGTTTAATGATTGATGTTTAATGGTCGAGATGTAGCTGATTCCCCAGACATGCTTCCACTTGATCAAAGTAGCAAAGTCTAATCTAATAAACACTTGCTGACTAAATTTTTCCTCTTTTCATTAACTTTCTTTTAGGACTCAGCCCAAAACCATGTTTGCCCAAGTTGAATCTGATGATGAGGAAGCAAAGAATGAGCCAGAATGGAAAAAGCGTAAAATTTGAAGACTCTCACATGAGAGCTGTTTGCGTGAAGGGGGAGTGATATTGAACAGGTTTTTTTTTCTTTTAATGAAATAAAAAATACATTTTTATGAACAACTTTTGTAGTTTGTGTTATTGAACCATTCAAAAGATTGGTAGCTACCCTCCACTCAAATTACGCTTATATTTTTTTAACTACAACTATGAATCTGTATTATAAATAAATAAGAAACAGATTCTTAGCCTATTATCAAGTAGTTTAGGTATTGGGAAACTTTATTCAACAATTGTTGGTCTTGTACAGATTCTTATAATGTTGAGGGCAGGAAATGTACATTGAAATGGACATGTGTCTTGAGCAACTCTAGGAGCATAATATGGAGATAGACATCAAAAAGTTTAATATTTCTAAAAAAAGTTTAATATTTCTGTGTAATTTCACAATAGTTGTTTACGTGATTATAAATAATTAGGCTGAGTTCAGGCTAAAAGCATTGCTGTACTAGGAAAGAACATGTATCTGATTATCCTTAAGCAGCAGAATACAGTGGTTAGGATGTAGGAAGCAGGCTTTGAAGTCAGACCTTGTGGGTCAAACCTTGGCTCTGCTCTTTACTGTCTAGGTCACCTTGGGAATTATTAGACTTTTCTCTTCTAGCCTCAGATGATGATAGCACCACCGTCCGAGGTTTGTTACAGGATTTGATGAGACACTAGTATTTAGTATGGTACCTGGCATGTAATAAATATACACCATTTCCCTTTTTAAAAGAGAGCTAATGATATCTACTTTGCCTGATTTTTTTTTATCACTATTAAAGTGGAAATGTATGGAAATGCTTTCTACCTATAATTAGAAGACATTAAAAATCATTCTAAAAGACCTTTGTGCTTTTGTGACTAGAAAACTGAAACAAAAGTTGGCAGTTTGTCCAAAGTAATAATGAGTCAATAGAATAAAATTCTGTGGACTGCTTTCACACAGACCTGGGGTAATATTGCATGTCAAATAGTCCCCACTAGAAAATTCAGGAATTTTTAATCCTCTTGCCTTTTTCCCTCCCTCCTGCTCTCATTTGTCCTAGTAAATTAAGTAATTCTAAAAATGAATGATGATCCAAAATGTGTGTTGAAAAGTTGCAGTCCTCACATACCTACCCCCTCCCAAAAAATCTTTTTTACCAAGATCATAGGTACACGGCGTTCCTGCCCCTGCAGTTCTGAGATGGCTGACAGTGGGCATTCCTCTATAAATAAATCCTAAAAACAACTACTCCCTGTCCTTTTTTTCTCCCCCTCCCCCATCTTCATTCTATTCCTTTCCCTCATCACTTAGCTTATAGATAATAAGAACTAACATTTGCTATGTGCCTACCATCTGATGGCTACCATTCTGAGTTCTTTACCTGCTATAATAGCTCATTTAATCTTCACAAAAACCCCATGAGTAGGTAAAATTACTAAACCCATTTTACAGACAAGACAAAAGAGATTCAAGAAGTCAGTCTGTCTGAGATTAAAGTTGGGGAGGGCTGTATGAAGACACCCAAGATTTCTAGGCATCAGTAATTAACAAGCTGCCCCAAGTTTCATATTCCTGTTGAAATATACTTCATCCAAAATCAATTATAGACCAATATTTTGTTCCAAGTGCTTAGGATTTGTAAATTTACTGTTTCTTGGATAAAATTTACTGAAAGTTTCGTATTTTTTTCCTGTCTTAACATAAACATTGCACCATATGGAAGTATTCGTCTTGCACAGCCAAAAGTTGTCGTGAAGTGTTGGAGGGAGGAATAAAAACTTGATCATAGTGGTCTTGGCAGAGCCTGCTATGATGTCAGGGGAGAGAAAGACAGATTTAGCATGAAGATGATTTTCTCATTTTACCCACAACACAAGTGGCCCTTTTCATGCTTGAGATGATCTGTCTCACTTAAGAATTTTATACAAAATTATTTTTCCATATAAGATTGGCTAAAGACTCATAGGGATTTCCATATCAATTTTGGCAACTGAGGACCTCAGAACCAGGACTAGATGAATAGTGGGTGCTCATTGGACCTGTTGTCCCATCACAGGGTAGAATCGCCAGTTGGTATGCCCCAGGCCCTCACACTCCCCATGCCTCTCGGGCTTCATTACCTTACCTCATACAACCCTCTATTCCCTATCTCGGTCAACTGCATTTCTATTTGCTCAAATAAGGGACCTGGAAGTCATAATAATGACTCGTCCCTTACCCCGCTCCCACCTCACGTAATCATTTGCCAGTTTCCATCCATGCCATCTGCTGACTGTCTTCTATTTGACCTTCATCTCTTTCCCTGCTGCCTCTGCTAGAGTTTAGTCCCTCTTTTATCCCTCACTGGGACCTCCCAGGAACCTCCCTCCCAACTAATCTCCCTGTTTTTCATTTGGTCCTCATCAAATCCGTCTTTTACTCTGCCATCGGACTTAGCTTTCTAAAACTAAAACCCATCATTTCATCCCTCTGGGAGAAGCCTTCTGGAGTGGCTGTGTCAGTACTATGAACCCATTTGTGAGGCGCTTAGGATGTCTACATTTGGCCTCTCCCTGTCTTTCCAGCTTTAACTCCTGCCGATCTTGCACAAGCTTCTCAGTTCCAGCAATTCTGAACCTGGGAAGTCCCATGTACTTTGCACCTGAGTGCCTTTGCACATACTGGCCCTTCTTCCTTCCTTGTCTGCCTGCTTGTTTTTGAATCAATGTCACCTTTCCCAAGCAGCCTACCATGACCCACACTTCCATGACCCATATAGAGGAATGCCCACTGTGGACAATTAGTTCCTTCCTTCCTTTTCTGCCTGTTTGTTTTTGATCAATGTCACCTTTCCCGAGCAGCCTTCCATGACCCACCCTGGTGGACAATTAGTTCCTCCCTCCTCTGCCCCCATGGTTGCTTACATATCTCTATGCTTTGGCCTTATATGTTCATTGTAAATGTATGTGCGTGTGGCTTGTGGGCTTGAGTGTGTTTGCCCTACTGGGATGTAGGTTGTAAAAACTAAAGTACATTGGGTTCTGTGCATGTTCAGTGAATTTGTTTAAGGAGTAAGAGGAGCCATATTTTATTTACATTTGTATTCCTAGCCCCAGCCCCAAGAAAGGGGTTAAAAAGGTGCTCATTAAATATTGGACAGAGGGAAAGAGAGAAACAGAAGGGTAAGGAAAGGATGGAAAGGGATGAGGTGTGAAAAAGTGTTTCTGCCTCGCCAGTGGGAAGGAGGATCATCAGTACGGAAGCTGGGGCTGTATCTAGGCTGCTTGGCCTTTCTCTGTTGGGGTTTATCCACAGGTGACTCTTGTCAGATGGCTCAAGGAGGAAACAGGATTGTAAGCGGTTGCCTGTGTTGCACCTGGCATGGCCTAATAAGCCCTAAGCCATCATGACATCCTTAGGCATCACCTCCTATCCCGAATCACCAAAGATCTGAGATATCTCTAGCGTGGGGGTTCTTAACCTAAGCAGGGTGTCTGTGAACGCCCCAGAGTATGCAGCACACTTTGCTTAGGCTCATGTACATCTTTCCGCAGGGAGGATCCACAGCATTAATTAAAATTCTGGATTACTGGGTGTTGCTAGCAGCTCCTTCATCTCCCAAGAGGACTGTGTAAAATTGGGCCTTCCAGATTTGAAAATCAGGACATAACTGTCACACACATTCACATATGCACAAAATATCAAACAGAACAAACTAAACCCAAACCACTAACACACTGGCTCCCATGTAATCTTAGGCAGTTTATCTTATTCCTTTGTAGTCAGACCTTAATTTTTGTTCTTTAAAGATGATTAGCCTTCTGTCCCATTAGCAGCGAAAGAGATCAGCTTTATGATTCCCTGAAGGCAGCATGCAAAGGTAAGTGCTTCTTTATGTGATCTAAGAGTGAATATTATGAGATTTGAGCCAATTTGAGAAAAGCTTTTAGGAGTCGATATTACTATTTCAGGCATCTATGAGCCCGTCAGTGTTTAATAACCAGTCAGATGCGGGAGGAGATTAGGAGGGTAACCAGATGTCTGCTTAGACATGTACATCCAACCTGGGTCAGTGGCCCTTTAGAAGTGATGACATGCTTCGTTCATTTATTGGTCTTCTTCTGTGTGAGAAGGTCAGGAAGTGGGGGAGGGCTGTTAAATGCCTTTTGAAAAGTATCTATCTGGAATAGAGTATACCACAAGCCACCATGACCATGACTTGAATTTACTCAACACCCTCATCAAAGAACTGATGGGGGGAGAAGTGCCTAAAGATGGGACATCTTGTGTGTGTGTGTGTGTGTGTGTGTGTGTGTGTGTCTAGGGGTGTATAGGTGGAGAAGGGGCTTTGAAGGCTAAGAGTAGAGAAATTTGCTATTTTAAGTAGTTTTATGAATTTTCAGAGTTTATATTAGGGGTCTTCAAATTTTTAAGTAAAAGCATTTTAAACGTACTTCACCTGCCCCCCACCTGTAATAATACTCTTTAAAGAAAAATCTGGAAGATGTTGACATAAAATGTCAGATTAAAGATGGCCACAAGTTCCTCGAGACATTCCTCCCATCAGGAAGAGCCCCTGCCCTGGAATCTGAGCAGGCTCTGTGATGGCTTGACCAACAGAACATGGCAGAAGGGGCACTATGCTAGTTCCCAGGCCCAGCCTTTAAGAGACCTGCAGTTTCTATTTCCTTTCTCTCAGAGCACTTGTTCTCGAAACTGGGCTGCCATGCTGTGAGGAAGCTTCAGCAGCCCCATGGAGAGACCCACTTGAGGAAGAACCGAGGCCCCTGGCCTACCCCGGCCGAGCTCCCAGCTGATAGCCAGCACTAATGTGTCCTTGAGCCGTCTTGGGAAGCAGATCCATCAGTCTCGGTTCCATCGCATCAGCTGTTGTTGCATGGAGCCCTGCCCGAATCGCAGGTTAAGGAGAACAATAAATGATTATTGTCATTTTAAGCAATAAGTTACGGAGTTGTTTGTTACGCAGAAACATAGAATTGGAACGACCTAAAAGATAAGAAATCGTTCATTTAAATACAGACAGTGCTAGCTTTGTGCAGTGGCAGTATCGTAGCCAATGAGGTTTATCCGAGGCGCGATTATTGCTAATTAAATACAGACAGTGCTAATACTTTAACGAATCACTTTCCAATTTTTAAACTTTATGAACAATTTTGAGAATTATTTGCTCTTCTTAAAACATAATTATAATATTTATTTTAAATACGGTATAGTCTTCATTTGTTAAATAAACATGTAAATTTTCTATATTACTACAAGCCTCATATATAAATTTAGGGGCTACTTAATAGTTTATTATACAGATGTATTTTCTATGCTTAACCATTCTTTTATTATTGGAAACATAGGTTGTTTTCAAACTCGCTGTCATAAGCAGTGCTGCTTTGCTTTATTTCTATGCCTAAAGTTTCTTTATGTATGTAGGATTCTTAGAATTGGTTATGAAAACAGGATTATGGAGGGTCAAAAGGAATGACTCTTATTTGCTAGATAGGATTACTGTAATCTTGGTAGTTACCTCATCAGCAAATGCCCAACTGGAGAGGACAGAGACAATCCTGGGAACTATTCCTAGTATACTAGGTTGAATAGTGTCCTCCCAGAATTCATGCCCTCCTAGAACCTCAGAATGTGGCCTTATTTGGAAATAGGGTCCTTGCATATACAATTACGTTAACATGAGGTCATAGTGGATTAGGGTGGGCCCTAAATCTAATGGCTGGTATCCTTATAAGAAGGTCATGTGAAGACACAGAGGCAAAAAAAGACCATGTGAAATGGAGGCAGGTATTGGAGTGATGTAGCTACAAGTCAGGGAAATCTAAGGGTTGTTGGGCAACCACCACAGGGTAGGACGAGGCAAGGCAGCATTCTTCTCTAGAGCCCTCAGAGGGGACGTGGCCCTGATGACACTCTGTTTTCAGACTTAGACTCCAGAACCACGAGAAACTAAATTTCTGTTGTTTTAAGCCACCCAGTCTGTGATAATTTAAGGCAGCCCTAGAGAATGAACACACCTTGTGACAAGATGTAAGGAACACTTGGATCCATGTGAACTCTTCAAGGCTGCATATCACAATTCACTAAGTGCTCAGGAAAAGGAAAAAAAAAAAATCACAAGACTTTCCAGATCCAACATCAAAGTTTCAAATCCTGTTGTCCCCCACCTCCCTCCCCTGTTCCCCAAGTCCAACCCTCAGCATGGACTTGAGTTATTATAGTTGTTGTTTTAAGCCACTAAATTTTGGGGTAATTTGTTACACAGCAATTGACAACTAACAATTTCTAATGCAGCTAATGCAGCTAATTCATCTTACCTTTTGAGTATCGAGCCACTAGTTTCCAGAGAGACTTCCTGTTCAGTCTTCCGAGGGTGGACTCATTAAGAATTTGTCTTAAGACGGTGAGGTGACTTGGTTTTTTTTTTGATGGGGTGGGAGTGAGGGGACAGATTTTCTTCTATAGGATGAGAAGACTGTCAGGAACCACTTGGGACAAACCCAGAGATCATAGCTAAAGGAAGTAATTGTAACATTTTTTTCTTCAGTTCCTTTGAGTCAGCGGTGTTGCTGCCCCTTCTCCATTTCCCCCTCAAGTTGACTCGGCTGGAAGTGGTTCCCTGAGTTGCTACGTTGCTCTGGCTTCCACACTTGGTCTTATCCTTCATCCTCGGGAGAGACAAGCAAACTGCCAGGTTTATAGCCTCCTATCCAAAGTATCCATGACATTCTAAGCCTCTGAGTAAGTCTTCCTCATAGCCTTTTTTATTCTGAGACATCTATGGCTGATGGTTTTGCTGTTTATAAGTCACTTTGAAGCGTGGGTGGCTGACAACTGGATTCTCTCCTCAGATGTGCCTGACAGAGCTGATGTGACCAGATGTCTGGTGCCGCTCTCAGATCTCTGAAGTTGATCAGCCATGGCAAAAGATAAACATATGAGAGAAGAATATTTACTACATTAATCAGGAGTCTTAATCAGTGGTATGGTTGGTATCTTGGAAGTAGCATGAACTATGAAGTCAGAAGTTTGGGGTTTGTGTTTCTCCTTCACTAGTTAGTGATTTTGGGAGTTTAGGGAAGTCATATAAACAGTGAGCCTCAGTTTTTTAATCAGTAGAATGGCAATATTGATTACCCTCACTATATCCAGAGGGGTATTTTATGGTTCAAATGAGAGAGGGAGAGGGAGAGTGTGTGTGTGTGAGAGAGCTTTGCAAATTATGAAATGCTAATATAGTTGGTCACTCGTGGTTATTTATTATTAGTATCTCAGTAATGTACACAAAGGACATATTCTTAGAAAACAAGCCCAAGTCCATTTCAGCCCCATAATTAAGAATCACTGTGGTGGCAGACAGGATGCTCTCTTCCCATGGAGAATTTGATCTGTGTGTTTGAGAGGTTATCATCTAATGTGAAAGGTATCCAAGATTTGGCTAGGATTGTCTTAGGTGGACTCTGGTCCTGGTTGATTCAACTTCTCATGGAACCAATCTGAACCCTGGTCTACCTCCTCTTGGCCTTGCTGTTGGCCACGTTTGACACAATGACCTTCATGGTGCTGGCAGTGACAACATCTGAAACCTATCTAAATTTAGAAAAATGGGAAAGCTGTCTTTTGCATTTCTCATAGGCTATTTTGATGTTGCTTTTTTCTCATTTGCCGTTGCTTCTCCCCAGCATTGAAAGAGATTGCGTTCACTTCATTGGGTGCCATTTGGTCTCCCTTTGACCCTACTGCCTCTTGTTTATGAAAAATAGCAAGTTAGCCATGACGAACAGCCAGCAGCAGTTTTTCCTCCTAAGTACAGAGTCATTTTTCTTTCCCTTATTTATTTTATTTCCCTTATTTTATTTTTAAAAGGAGAAAATTTTTTTTTCCTTTGTGGAAGAAAATCTTATTATTCAGAAATACATGGTATAGAGAAAAGCTCTAGAGTCAGAGGACCTGGGTTCAAATGCCGGGTCAGGCAAGTTACATAAGCTTTTTGGAAACTCGGTGACCCTGGGATTTTAGACGGATCAAAGTGTGAGAGCACTTTGCACACAACGACTACACAAATGTTCTCATTACTGCTTCTGTATTCAGAGGTGCCCTAGCAGAAGCAGACCGGCTTTTCAGAGATTCTGGTTTTGTGATATTTCTTGGAAATGCTGTATTGTGGCATATGTGTATTTTGGCCTGAAACAAGTAAGTCCTGAAGAACGTGTTACAGATATATTTCTTTAACTCAAAAATGCACAACCCTAGTTTTGAAATCCAGGCCTTACATGTTCAATGCCCACCAATAGTTAGCCACACTTGGAAGTTGGAGACTAGACTCTGACCCATCCCTTTAGCCTTTCTCCTGTTGATCTGCCCCAGTGACCATGCTCTTTATTTCAGCGGTCCAAGGCTGGCTGAAGCCTGAAGTATTGTGCATGCTGACCCTCTCCGTTGCCTGATTATGTGTGGCTTGGAGGTGAGATTCGTGAAGCTGCTCAGGACCAGATGTGTGTTTCTAACGGCCGTGCCTGGATTTACTCACATCTTCCAAAATCTTTTTCATTATAAACAATCAACAACAGTCAACATTATTCTTTTAGTTTATGTGACATTAGCTTTTTCCCCTTTACTGAAGATCACAGGACTGTAAATAATGAGAAGACAGAACAACACAAGCAAATGTTACCGCTTTTATCTCTGGAGCTGTCTGACAAGCATTCCCTCACCTTTGCCTCAAGGTGCCTTGGGAGCTGCGTCACAGCATGGGCTATGGCAAAGCAGACGCGGGTCAGGTAGGTTGTATTTTTTTACCTATAAAAACAATGTTGTAATTCGGAGACCAACAAGATCAAGGGTTAAGCATCCCATAAGTTATAGTTATGACCAACTATGTATCATAAAACCCAGAGAAAGCAGCAGAGAGCTGCTGGAATGATGTGCAAGAGAGAAGGTATAATTAGAGATTGGTAGGCGTGAAAAGGGCATTTGAGCCCATCTACTAGTTTACAGTTGAGAAAACTAGAGCCCTGAGGGTCAGCCACTTGTGCTGGGACAAACCATTAGTTAATGGTAGAGCTGGGACCATAACAAAGATCTTTGATAGCAACCCAGTGTTTCTTCAGCTCCACTATTCTTGGAGGTCACTGACTAGAATGAGACAGACCTAGGCTGGGATCCGAGCTCTGCCATGTAGGGTGACCTTGGGCAAGCTATTTCACTTCTTTGAGCCTCAATGTCCCCATCTATAGAACTGAGAAATCAATACATAACTTGTGGAGTTGTTGTCAGGATTAAATGAAATAATATAAGAGAAAGACTTAGCCAATGGCCAAGACAACAGTAAATGCTCATTAAGTGGCAGTTATTATGATTATACAAAAGGCCAATAAGTCACTCTACCATGACATAAACTTGGCCTAACAAACAAAAATGGATTTATCGGCAATTCTAGACTAATCTTTTCTCAGCTTGGTTTGCCTTCTATCCGCCTTTGGTTTCCAGAGCTAGATCTGATTTCTTTATCCATGTCTTTCAAATAGAGTCCAGAGAAACTGAAATCAGTTTTTTCATTTTCTCTTGCTAACTCTCTGAGCCATCATTAGTCATATTGGAATCTTTTCACTGATCGGAGACTTGTACTTAAAATTCAGATTGTTTTTTGAAAAAGAGTCATTGGAGAATCCAAAAGCCTTACAAAAGGCTTTAGACTTTGAGGATTTTGAGTGTAGATCACTCTCCAATCTAGCCTCCCTGATCTCTCTCTCTTTGCTCTTTTTAAAAGAAACACCAACAATTCCAAGGCTGCTTCAAAAGGAGTAAAGATGAAATGAAGAAACATCTCAGGATGGCCTGAGAGGGGAATGTGGAAGGCAGAAAGGAGGGACGTACCAGCCGGCTGCCTTGGTGGCAGCGGACCAAGCCTCAGGTGGGTCCCAACAGCGCTGGCAGGGGACTGCCGTGGGCTCATGCACCGAGTGGGGAAGTAGGGCTGAGGAAACGAAGTGTGCTGAAGGAGTGGAGCCGTGGAAGGCCAAGTACTGAAACACCGGAAGGCCTTGTATAGGATTAGAAGGAGCAGCTGGCTTCCCCTCAGTTCTACTCCCTGGGTCTGCGGCTTGGCAAGGCCCAGAATGTGAGCCACAGCAGGAGGAATCATTTTGATTTTCAGACAAGGGTGGCACCTAAATCCCGGGGGCATCTGAAGGTGGGTCCTCTGCCTCACTCAGGTCTCTGCAGATCCTGCCCTTTTCTCCTGCCAATGCCTCTTAGAGGCAGGGCAGTGAGAGTTTCTCTTCTGCCTCTAAAGAAACCGAAGTGCAGGGACTTAAATTAGACTTAAAGTAGCAGGTATGACTGAGGTGACTCTGGGATCGAGAGTTTCTGTAGCCCCCAGGTGGCATATTATTGGCCCTGTTCATAAATATCCTGCCAACCCGCAGATATAGGGAAAGTGATCTGGTCTCAGAAAATGTCAGACCAGAGATCCCACAAAAGTCAAAGCCATGACTGGAGTGTAAGTCATGCACTTGGGCGGCCTCTGTCTGCACATAATTGTGGCCATGGCTGCATTGTTAACCTCTCACTCAGCCATTTGCTGAAGCAGTCATTCTTTGGGAAGTAGGAGTTGGCCCCTTCCCCCTTCAGAAATCCAAAATGCCCTCAGTGATGTCCTTGTCCATACTGCCCTTTCTGACAGCTTGCGGTGCCTTACAAGTTGCTGAAAGAATGTTGCCTGGAGGGAGGCTTTCTGGGTTAAGACATGCTATGGATTCAGCCTTCCGGTGTATGGTCGAGACATAAAAGGGTGATCCAATACCAGCAGAAACTGAGTCTAATACAGCGGGCTGCCTCAGGGTCATCTGGGGACGATTACTAGAAATACCAAGTCCTGGGCTCCACTCCCAGTCATTCGGATTCGGTGAGACCCTGGGGCAGAGCCCATGATTCTGCATTTGTGACAAGTATCCCAAGTGACTCTGAAGCAAGAAGTCATGAACAGTGCTCCATGAAACACTTCTCATGATAACACAGAGTAGTCATGTTCCTTCTGATTTGGAACTCGAGGAGATCTGGGGAACTGGATGCCTCAGGTGCCCTCAAGACTCTGAAGATGACATGGCTGAGTTGAGAGGCTGGCTGCCCGATCTGGGCAGCCGCAAGCAGTGTTTCTGTCTTGGCCCCATTACAACCTCTTGATTCTCCATCTTTCTGCCCATAAAATGGAGCACCCCATATTTTGAGTTAAGAGGAAAGGTTCTGTACGATAATAGAGGAACTGTGGATTAGAGGTGTTCTATCTTCTTTAAAAATTATATTGTTTGATATACTTTTATTTGTAGAGCAGTTTTAGGTTCACAGCAAAACTGAGAGGAGGGTACAGAGATTTCTGGCATATCTCCCCTGCCACCTCCCCCCGCCACACACCACCTCCCTCATCATCAGCATCCTCTACCAGAGTGGCACATTCGTTCTAAGGGATGAACTAGACTGACCCTTCATTATCGAAAAGTGTTCTATCTTAAACTCACGTACATTTACCCACAGCTTATGCTACCCTCTGATTTTCACAGTAACCTCACTAGAGTTTTGCAATAAATCATTTCACTCATGAAGATACAGAGGCATGGAGATCATTCCACTGCCTGGACGACTGAACTGAAGTCTGGGTCCTCAAGCTCCCATGGAACTAGACCCAAGACTATAGAACTCGATCCAATCACCAGGGTGGGGGGCTTCCTGTATAAAATCCCTAATTGGATATAGGTGTTGCCATCATTACCTAAATCCAGAGTTACCAAAAACACATTCAAAATGAACATGAAAGACTTTTAAAACTTTTATGTGATCAGTGTCTGAAACTGGACCAGCTCTAACTTAATAGTCTACTCCAATTCTATTAGTAGAGGTATCTTGAATTATGGTGGGAGTCAGGAGAGCTGAATTCTGGTTCAGACTTGACCAATAATTTGCTGTGAGCTTGGGAAATTTACCAGCTCTTGGGGTTTCCTATTTATAAAATAAGAGTTATTATAAAATAAGAGTTCTTGATTCTAAGCTGTCTTTTGGGTCTAATATCCTTCAATCTAACACCCACCAATCCACTGGGAAAGCTAAGGTGGTATGGACAAGTGCCTTACTCAGGAACCAGCCTGAGAAGAAATCACTGCTACCTGGTGCATTTCCAGGGGTGCAGAAAGCAGAAGGCTCAGGGCTCAGAGAAAACATGGCGGCAGGTTACATTTACATTTTCTTGCCCCCCCCCCAGCATAAACAGATGCCTCCACCATTCATTTTGCCTTCGCCTTTTGTCTTGCTGCCTGAGGAAGTACAGGACCTCTTGCAGTCAGAGCAGGATGGCAAGGAGGAAGCTTGTGAGGAGATATTTATGCTTTCCTACCTAAAAGTGAATAAGAAAGTGGTGGGGTCTCTAGCTACAGGCAGGCGTGGGCTCCCTGGGACCCACCTGACCTCGTGACCAGGCATGTGAATGTTGCTAAGGATTGATGAATCGTGGAGAGACTGGGCCTTAGCAGGCACCTACTGCATCTCCAAGTATATTGGCAGCACATTCACTAGAATCAGGGTTTCAAGTAAGTGAAGGGCACAGACTATTCTTTAAGGATATCCTCAGAGCCTCAGTAATAGGATTCAGTAAATGCCTCCTGAATGAATGAACACCCCTGAAGGATGGGATCATAACAACCAGAGGGAAAGAAACAATTCGGCCCTCAGTACAGCTGTTTCTAGGACTAGACTATGGAATGCCAGGACCAAGGTATGGGCTCCATCTCAATGGCTCTCCTTATACTTCCTTTCCTTGTGTCAATATCTGCTTTCTCCATATTAAGGACCTCTTAAGAAGGAGAGTGGGCTGAAGACCATCTCTGTTTTTTAAAATATATTTTAAAAATTATTTTATTGTAGCAAAAAGCACATAATATAAAATCTAATATCTTAGCCATTTTAAGTATACAGTTCAGTTGGGTTAAGTATATTCACATTGATGGGAAATAAGGACTATCACTTTTTAAGAGCCTGGTGGTGGGTAATAAGGAGGGCACATTTGCATGGAGCACTGGGGGTGTGGTGCATAAACAATGAATCTTGGAACACTGAAAAAATTAAATTAAAAAAAAAAGCAGCTCCAGAGAGCTGAAAAATATATACATTTCAGGAATGAAATATTATAGGAGAAATGGCTATAGACTACCTTTCTAAACTTTAAATTCAATTTTCTAAAAAATTTATTAAGGAATTGATGCTATGTTTTCATGATTAAAAAATCCTTCAGTAACTGAATTTAAAAGAAAGAGTTCGCATGGTAACCATGACTATTACAGATGCCTTTGCTGTACCTTTCAGTTTGGGGCTTTCTCTTACGATCTAAAATATTTCAATGTCAAATTCTTATTTATTTCCTCTTTGATTGGGTGAGCATCTTCCAAGTTAAATAAAGCTGGGTTGCCACACCACATATCACCACTACTACTTGATATAGTAAACGGACTGGGGGGCCTGGGTGGCTCAGTCAGTTAAGCATCTGCCTTCGGCTCAGGTCATGATCTCAGGGTCCTGGGATCAAGCCCCATATCAGGCTCCCTGCTCCTTGGGGAGTCTGCTTCTCCCTCTCCCTCTGCCTGCTGCTCCCCCTCCTTGTGCTCCCTCTCTCTATCTCTCTCTGTCAAATAAATAAATAAAATCTTAAAACAAAACAGAAAAAAGACTCTGTTTTAGCTCATAGGTCATGATCTCAGGGTCATGAGATTGAGCCCCACATCAGGCTCCGTGCTCAGCAGTTTGCTTGAGATTCTCTCTCTCCCTGTCCTTCTGCCCCTCCCCCAGCTCACGTGCACACATGCACACACTCCCTCTCTCTTAAATAAGTAAATAAAATCTTTTTTAAAAATAGTAAAGGGACTGGAAATAGCAGAGCAAAACTTCTTTCCTCTTCTCTTCTTTCCCTTTCTGTGACTGCTGGGTGCCAAACTGCATGTGAGTCTCTATAGATACAACAATAAAAACACAGAACCTCTGGGTGAGACAGAGAAGTCATTACAATAGGACATGGTAGGGTTTGGTTTTTTTGTTTTAAAGATTTTATTTATTTATTTGACAGAGAGAGAGAGAGATCACAAGTAGGCAGAGAGGCAGGCAGAGAGAGAGGTGGAAGCAGGCTCCCTGCTGAGCAGAGAGCCCGATGCGGGGCTCAATCCCAGGACCCTGAGATCATGACCTGAGCCAAAGAAAGAGGCTCAACCCACTGAGCCCCCCAGGCGCCCCTGTTTTGTTTTGTTTTTTTAAGAGAGAGAGCGCATGCGCAGGGGGTGGGGGGCGGAGGGCAGAGGGTGGGGAGGTAAGGGCAGAGGGAGAGAGAGAATCTTAAGCAGGCTCAATGCCCTCCATGGAGCCCGACCTGGAGTGCAATGCAGAGCCTCACATGGGGTCAGTCTCCCAACCCCGAGATTAGGACCCTGAGATCAGGACCTGAGCCACAATCAAGAACTCATGCCTAACTGACTGAGCCACCCAAGGACCTCGGAGGTGGTGGGATTAGAGGAGGGGAATGTCTGTGGTGCTGTGGGAAGACTAGTTCCGTCTGCCGTGGAAATGCATGTGAGGCACGAAGTGGCCTGAACCAGGACAGGGGTTTCCGGGGTAGAGAGAGATTGTGGCTTTTGGAGCAACTTGGTGGGTTCATGTTTCTGTGGAGCCCATGGGTGCAGATGGGCCTGTTACCCTGGGCCACTGTCAATCACAGGTCACAAAATGGTTACTTGCTGACCCGTTTGTTTGGCTCACATGGCTTTATTTTTTTAATGCGTTATTACTTACCGTAATGAAATACAGATTTTTAGCTTCTCTTGAGAAATCAGAAGGCCTAGCAGCAATTAGCAAGAACCAAGTCATGTTTGCCCCTTTGGGGCCTCAACCCTCGGCCAGCTTAGTCCCTCATTTAGGTTTTTGCTTGTCCCTTTGGACAGGACCAGGATTTAGTGAGTGTGTAGCTGAACCAGTTGTTAAATTGGTGAGATCTTCCTGTTCTATTGGTAAATAGCTCTTCTAAGCTTAGGACCCTTCTTGCTGAGGGATACATTCTCCAACAGCACCCCCCACCTCATTTGCCCACTACCCAACTATAAAGAGGTCCCATCTGATATCCAGGGTCTCCACCTCCCTGCTCCAGCGCTAAATCTTGCACCCGTTTCCTGTTAGTCCTTGCCCTGTGCCGCTGAGATGGCCATTCAGTAGTTTGAACGATACTCCTGCCTTTAGGCGATGAAGTCTGTGGTCTTGGGGTTGAACCACAAGATCTTGCCTCTCGGAGCAGGGAATGTGTTCAATCACAAATTGCTTTGGAATTTTGGTTTTTTTTTTTTTTTTTACTTTTAATTATAACTACTTTTTTATTTTCAGAAATGTTAACATTTCCATAGCATGGTGCTGAATACGATCAATATGGAGAGGATTAGGTAAATTTTTATAACCTAAGGGAGACAGGAAATTATTTTTTATTTTTGCAGCTCCGACACATTAAAATACTGTGATTTCCGCCCCCATCTATTGAATGCCATTCCAGAGACATATTTAAGTACTTTGTAGTCAGCGTCAGGTGACAAATATGGTTAAAATAATTGATAATAATAATAATACGCCCATTTGGACTTTCAAAAACCAGCCTACTTCCCTGCCCTTCGCAAACAGCCCATCTGTGTGAGCCCTGAAGGCCACGCTTAAAGGGACCTGTTGTTTCTCCTCTAAGAACTTGGTCTGTGTCTAAAGAAACACTTGTGCCGTTTTAATTAGAAACCAGTGGGGCTCCAGGCCGCCTGGCTGGCTGCTTCAAGCTGCGCTGTAACCCGGAGGGCTGAGCCCTGGCCAGAGAGTCTGAGCGTATCTTCAAGGTGGCATATTTGATTACACACGGGAGGGGAGCTGATTGCCCGGCCTCCCATCTGGAGAAAAATTTCTGGGTGGCAGGAGCTAAGGATAGGGTGATAGAAAGTGATACACTAAGGAGAGTGGGGTGAGGTGAGGCGAAGAGGCCGCCCCGGCCGGGCCTGTGTCAGCGGCAAGGCGGCCAGCTTCGCCTCTGCCCTGCATCCATCTGAACTGGAACACTCCACAGGATTAAATCGTTGTGGGGTTCAGTTGGCAACTCTCCCTCACCCATTTCTCCCGGCCCCAGCAAAAGAGCTCACTTCCTTGCACCTCCCTCTGGAGCGTTCTCAGATGGTGAGCTTGAAGAAAAGGCAGGCTCTTGAATACTTCTCCCTCTGGAGCTGAGGCAGCAGCTTCCTGTGCCTTTCTCCCCCACAGATGGGATTTACTGCTTTTATGGCTCTCCGTACACCACATGTGAAGTGGGGCTCCAGGCCTTCGGCCCCCCCAGCACGTGAGCTGCGTGATGCCAGTGGCCATACCGTCCACTTGTGTGCTGAACCAGCACCGAGCTGCGTATCTGGCCCGAATCAAGTCAGTGAGAGGAACACACGTGTATCAACCGAAGGGAGGCAAAATCCAGGCGAGGCGGGAAACAGCATTGGCATTATTAAGTGCATTTTCCAAAACTTGCGCTGCTTTCAAGGATTGGAAGCTTTGTAAGACCTTGAAGTACTCAGGGAATCAATGAATGAGTCATACGGGAAGAGCAGAGAGCAGCAAATGCGACCAGTAAAATTTCAGCCATTGAATGGGGAATGTCTTGTTACTTTATGTCACATAATAGCTCAGATATATGTGTGATGCTCAAATGTCAGTCTCAGTCATTCTGAATAAATCAGAGTGTACTATTGGCATAATTTATATTCACTTCAGTTCTATCTCGAGACGTTTCATGTACTCTGTCGCCACTCTCTTGGAATTGGTAGAGACCATTTGCTGAGCTCTCGCCACGAGCCAAGCCCCGTGTGAGACACTTTCCAGGTATTAGCTGTCACCGCTGAGGTGTGAGGTGGACACTCCTCATTGTGCGCGAGGAGCCCGAGGCTCAGATTGGTTATGAGACAGATTGACCCTGAGCTTGGAGAGACTCGGTTTGCAAACTGTGCCTCTTAGGATTTGGGGACTTTAGGGAAATTATTTAACTATAGTCATTAAAACCAGGATATTCGGAAAGAACTCAGTGTTTGTCTTGGCCAAACCACGTTGGGTCAGTGCGGTTGGAGGAGCGGCGGTACGTGAAGTCTGCGGTGCGCGTAGGATGTGCACCTATTTACGTGAACTTTGTGACTTCTTTGTTCCCCTTCACTGGGACGTGAGGAGAGGAGACTTTAAGGTCAGGCAGACTTTTAAATCCAGGATATGGAAGAGCCTGATCACTCATAAGCAGGACAGGCCTTTCTGTGGGACATGACAGATTTATGACCTGTCCAGCCAAAGGCCCCACCACAAAAACCTCATTGAGCTTGTTACACATTATCTTCCAAATATCAACTCCGGTTAAAAGGACCGTCTGGCCACTGACAGTTGCCCACTGGCTTCCGTACAGCGTGTTATTGTGCGGCGCCTCCTCAGGAACTATAAATAGGGGATTGTGTAAGGCATCTGCAGTGCACGTTCGAGTGGCGACTCTATTTGGCCCATGATGTCACTTGCTCACTCTGGTCCCTTCTCATCATATGGCCTTTGCCGTGATGTGCTTGGCATCCAAGACACATGAAATCAGACCTTCCTTGAGTTTTCTGTGAAGTAATGATAGCGCCTAGAATGAGTCACTTGGGAAGCCTTTCCATACCTGAAATAATTATGATGTAAGAGCTGAGAGTTCTGGGAACCTGATTTTCCAGCTCTTCTATCTGGACAAGTCCCTCAGCTTCTCAGAGACTTTCTTTATGTGGAAACTGGGGGGCATGATCCCCGCCACCCCAGTGGATTAGAATGCACAGCATGTATAAATTACTTCCCTCTTTCTCCCCCAAGACCCCCAGTCAATGACCATGTCCCGAGCGTTCCACCTCTTGAGCATCTCTCACCTCCTTCCACGTTTCTCTGTCTCCATGGCCACCATCCTGGTCCCAGCCACTGTCTGCTCTTGCCTCTGACCACTGCTCTAGCCTCTTGACGGGTTTGGGTGCGCCCACTCGGACACTCCTCTGGTACCCCTGCTGCTGCCTCAGTGATCTTTCTATACTGTCACTCGGAACATATCCTCCAGCTTAAAACCTTCCAGTGGCATCTTTGTGCTCTTAGGATAAAGCCCAGGTTCTTCATCTTGACCCATAAGACCCTGCACGATCTGTTCCTGTCTATATCTGGAACCTCAGGTCATGCCACTGTCCCCATCACTAGCAGCATCACAGCCAAATCGACTTATTTTCAGCAACTCAAATACATCAAGAACTTTCCTCTTTAAACGACCTTGGCACTGGACGTTCCTTCTGCCTGGAATATCCTCTAGCCTCTTCTCAACCCCCTCCCATGCCTTGCTAAATCCAGATCCTTCTTCAAGAAGTAGTTGGAAATGCCACTTGTTTGGGAAATCCTTCTGACATGCTCTGCCCCATTGTATAATTTCCTGATCAACAGTCTTACTCTATGTCATAGCGTATGTCATGCCTCCGATTAAATAATTACCTGGGAAGATATTTGTTTAAAGTCTGTCTCCTGCTCTAGACTGTTCCTTCTAGCCAGCCTTATTCCCAGCATACCACATGGCACATAACATCCACTGATAAACACTGTGGAGGGGATAAACTTTATTATTCCTCTCTGAATTTAATTCTGCCAGTTTCCGCAGTCGAACATCCTTGGGGACACCTCTACTGTTTCGTATCCAGCCTCCTCTTGCTTGAGAGGACAGATGGCTCTGTGTGAGGGAACCCCACCTCTGGGTTCTCCTGGTCACCAGGGGCTGGTTGGAAAGCATGGTAGGAATCAGGAAGAGTCATTAATCTGCCCTGGGTCAGGGCTAGAAAGCAGCTTAGGGTTCAGTGGCCATGGCCATATTTTACAGATGGGGAAACTGAGGCCAAGAGAAATTGAATGTTATGTCCAAGAGCAGAGCTGAGGAATGGATTCAATGACCCCAAAATGTCCTTCTATCAGGTGGAAATACATCAATATAAAAATATACACTTATACATGATTTGTAGACCATTTAGTAATTTTCGCTTCGATGGCCTCATTGATCCTCATAACAGCCTCGAAATGAAGGGAGGGCAAGCACTGTTTATCCTCACTTGACAAAGGAAGAAACAAGAGCAGAGCGTATGGGAGATTTACACCTACTCAAGGTCCCCCCAGCTTCCAAATGCAAACGCCTGAGTGCCTGAGCTTCTGGTTCTTGGGTGGACGTTTTTCCTACTGTACTACCCTGTACCTCCGACAAATAAATACTTGGGCAGCTCCATTTCTGGTAAGAAAAACACTGGCCAGAAATACCTTTGCTCACAGCTGTGAGCAAAGAAAAGTCCTGCTTCCTTGGGTTCCTTTCTCAGTTGGTGGTTGTGTCGTCCGGCTGCCACCTCTCCATCTGTCCCGTGAAGCTGCGTAATGTCAGAGGGCGAGGCGGGAGGAGTGTGCTCGCTGCAGAGTCAGCCTCATCTGCGCTTCGACTCTGGCTCTGCTACATAGCAGCCGGGTGACCCTAGCTAGGCTGATAGGCACCTCTCTGCGCTTTGGGGGTTTGGCTATAAAAAGCAGTTGCTCGTTGCCTCTTCCTAACTTTGTTCAGGATCGAATGAGGCCGTACTCTTAGGATGCAGTGAAAACAGAAGGCACTGCATTAACTCTATGCGTCCTAACAGCAAAGGTAGGCTAGAGCAACAAAGCTGAGAAAAACACTGTCGGAAAGGGCCAGCCTTTGGGTAGAAGAAGTATTGGGGGTTGTCAGAAGGGCCAAATGGGCCCTGGGAGTGTGGTTAAAGGGGAGCAGTTTTGCAGGCTAAGGTGGATTATATCTTATATCTTATATGTTGGCTGCCTCCTGGTTTCCCGTGAGTCCCCGTGTCACATGCACATTACGCACATACCTGCCTGCTCATGGGGGAGGGGCTGGTGTGGGGGGAAACGCAATGGCCAGCGGGGGCCCTGTGGCTCCCCTCCGCCCAGCAGCACCAGCACACACTATGTTCCCCATCTCTGCCTGTAGATGAGGAAAGTGAAATAAATGGGAGAAAATGTTTATAAGTTAGTCTGATGGCCGACCTGAAGATGGTTTCATTCTCAAAGCCATTTGGGAGTTTCGTTTTTCTAAACTGTGACTTCACAAAATGTATCCAGAAGTGTTGCTTTAAGGAAGTTTACTGAGCTGTGAACCCTGTGATTTTATGAGTCCGCTTTCTCCCAGTCTGGAAGTCGAAGTCTAAAAAGACCAACCCCAAAAACTTAAACTAGAAATTAGAAATTGAGAATGGTTTTTTCATTGGTAACAAGTAGATTAAAATTTCATGGCAGACTCAGGAGCAAGGAGGAGCGGTTCCAGGAAGAGGTGACAGGTTCTCAAAGGAGAGAGACCAAGTTAAAAAAAAAAAAAGAAAAGAAAGAAGAAAGAAAGAGTAGAGGCTCGGTCCTTCCCGGGAGGGCTGTCTGCTCCACAGCGTCCTCTCAGGCAGGCAGGAGTCAGGGCCCTTGACCAGGTCCAAGGGCTGTGTCTTAGCCCGTAGGCTGGGTCACTGCATTTTGTCCGCAGATCAAGGGCAAGTCCGGGGGCAGACCGACACTCTCCGAGCTCCCACGGCTGAGATGAAAGCAGAAGCTGGAATAGCTCCTTTCCAGCACGAAATCCCCATGGCGAGGTTCGGAATCCCACACTGGCTGAGCCAGCTCGTCCCCTCCTTGAGGCAGGCAGACGCCGAGAACCAAGTGGAGTCAGAGGAATCGAAGGTCTAACTGGGGAGGGAGAGACAGTTCTCTCAGGACAAATCTGAGTCAGCCCTGCCACCAGGGCCGAAGGGCACCAAGTCCCTAGGTCAAGGCTGCCCTTCCTTGCAAGGACACTGGCCACGCCTGCATCCGTGTGAGCTCTGCTCTGCTCCCGCTGCCACCAAACTCCATTTTGAGGGGCACATCCTTTCTTTTAAGGAAAAGACAGAGCTTTCTCTCCTCCACAAACTTTTGTGGTTATATATTCCCTAGCGATTGAAAAGGATGAATTCAAGTGAACGAATGAGATAGGATGGCAAAGAAATTGAGGCATGCACATATTCTTTGAAATATCTTTTGATGTGAGTACATGTGTGGGGGAGGGGGTAGAAAGGAAGGCGGTTTATGGGCTGGAAAACTGAATTCTGGCTAGCTTAGGTTAGATCATTGTTGAGAACAAGGAAGCAAGCAGGAAGGGTCTCAGTAGATTGGGGAAGGCACAGCCGTAGTGGTAGGTTGGGGCCATTTGCGGAGGGTGGTGGGGGGCACTGTCTCCAGGTGCCGCTTTTCCTGCTTCTACTCTTATCCCTGGAATCTCATGCACCCAGTGATGTCAGTGATGACGTGAGTGCTGACAACCTTTAATTCTCTATCCCCTTCCCTTCTCTCCTGAGCTTGGGAGACCATCTACCGTTCACTCTCACGTCCCCCAGGCAGCCTAAATACGTCACAGCCAACATGGAGGACACATGACCGTGCATTGGCAGGCACTTCCTGTGCCCACCAGCACCAGCCCCTCCATCGGTCCCATCATCCACACATAAACCTGGAAGTGAGTCACAGTCCCGCCTTCCCCTTCTGCCCTGAAATCCATCTGTTAGCCCTGCTGGCAGGTTATTTTTTTTCTTTCCATTCATCATGCTCGTCTTCTCTCCTTCCCATCGCACACATTATTGCCTCGGTTCAGACGTTCCCCCACATTTCTCCTGGCCTGTTGCGACTGCTGCCTAACCGGTCTCCCTGCTTCTACACAGATCTACTCCAAGCCATACTCCATACTGTTGCTGCAGTGGGCTTTCTGATGCAGCCTTCAAAAGTCTTCACCTTGGGGCACCTGGGTGGCTCAGTCGTTAAGCCTTCAGCTCGGGTTGTGATCCCAGGGTCCTGGGATCGAGCCCCGTATTGGGCTCTCTGCTCGGCGGGAAGCCTGCTTCTCCCTCTCCCACTCCTGCTGCTTGTGTTCCCTCTCTTGCTGTCTCTCCCTTTCTGTCAAATAAATAAATAAATAAAATCTTTAAAAAAAAAGTCTTCACCTTACCCACAAGATAAAGTCCATACTCCTCACTAAAGCAGGCAAAGCTCCCCTTGATCTGGACACTGCCCAGGTCTCCAGCTTTCTCTTTTACTTTCCTTTTCTAACCTCTTTCCCCAGCATGTGCTATCCTGCACCTGCTTTGTGCCAGGCACCCGTAGGTGCTGAAGATACAGCGGTCACCGTGACCGTCACATGCACCTGACATCCGTCTACACAAAGCACAATGCCTTTGCTCACTCGCTTCTCTCTGCTGCTCTGAGACCACACGTCCTGCTCCCACACCGACGGACAGGTGCACACTCCTCTTTCAAGGCATAGGTTCAGGTCTTCCTCTGTGCCCCGACTGCTCCCTGTGCGTGGGGCTGGATTTGTGCATGCGAACCATTCCAAGGCAGGCGCTGCCACATCCTCCCTGTGTGATCTTGGGCAAGTCACTGTGTTACAATTTCCCATTGATAAAATGATGACGATGATGATATTGTAGGGAAGGTTGAACTTTATCGACCTTAGGCTTCAGCTGCGGTTCTTGAACTAAAAGTTTAACGAGGGGAAAATGACCAGTTTACTAGCATGTGCAGCACACATCCCCCAGGAGAAACCTGAACCAAAAGTAACTCAGAGCGATGGCTTAGAAACGTGGCTTATCGATCGCGTTCAACAAAGAACAGTTCATCTGCAGAGGATAGGACGGGGGAGAGCCGCGGTTGGTGACCTTGGGCGGCCGCAACCTGTGGGAAGGTGGATCTGTGGAGGGAGCTAGCAGGGCATGATTTGTTTGCAGTTTCCTCTGGTGCCACCTCTGGGCCAATAAGAGCCTGTCACCAGTAAAAGGAGAATTTATATTTTGCCTTGAGGCAGAAAAAGAGTCTTTTCTGAGTTTGTTTCTTCCTAATTGCTGTGTTTTGGTCACCACAGTGTTTGTAGGAAGCACTCATTCTCTGCTCATTGGGTAGAATAGAATCCAGTCATCTAGGGAAGAGGCCCACCTTCCAGATACCAACAGAAAATGAAAATGCCTTCCAACTGATCGCTAGAAATAGTGTTCCTAACTTGCCTGGTGGGGAGAGGAGGTAGAAGTCTCTTCCATTCTCTAGAAAAGCAGTGGATGAGTCCCTGGGAGAGGTCAAAGGGTCTTTGCCTTTCCTCCCAGCTCCTGCATTTTTGCATATGGTGGTGCATTTTGGTGGGAAGGCTGGAAGGTCTTTTCCTGGGTCATGGGATATTTGAGCTGGGAAGGGATGAGGGGATGTAAGGAGACTTGATATGTGCTGACAGGAGAAGGGATGAGGAAGAGCTGGGCTTGCTGGCCCTACTGCACAGCCAGGCCAAAGGCGTTGTGGTAGTAGTAAGGTGGTCCTCAGGGAGCCTTCACCTGGCCGGGTCTCCGCTGCCCCTGGGAGACCCTGTGCCACCCATCTGTGTTTCAGGTCTGTGCTCAATGGCCTGATGTGTCTTCGTGAACACAGAAATGAATCCAGCATGTATGCTTCCACAACCGATTTCTCTGAAGATGCCGCCTTTATGTTCCAAATTTTCCATGTCCCACAGCCAATCCCATGCCTTTCCCACTCCCACACCAGGCCTGAAATTCCAGAATGCTGGTTCCAGATCAGAGCCCAAAGTCCATTTCTTTGCCTGGGAAGTTGAGCAGCCCTCAGAACATGCCCTGGACATTCATTCACACCTCTTTGTCTTTGCTGTGTCGGGGTTCCCTATGGAAGTCCTTTCCCCTCTTGGCCCATGCTTTCAAAGTCTAGCAGAAGCCATGCAACTTGCCTGAAGCTAGAGACGACAAAAGTGTCAAGGTCGCACTGTGTCCTCCTTCCTCCAAACTCTAAGATCACTTGTCTGTACATATGATTTGGGCACTAACCTTATACATCTTTGCACTGTGGTGGCAACTGCTCTCTCAGTTTACTCAGAACCAACACCATGGTTTTCTTTTTTAACTTTAACTTTGAAATTATTTTATTTTATTTTATTTTATTTTAAAGATTTTATTTATTTATTTGACAGAGAGAGAGATCACAAGTAGGAAGAGAGAGAAGGGGAAGCAGGCTCCCTTTCCAAGCAGAGAACCCGATGCGGGGCTCGATCCCAGGACCCTGAGATCATGACCTGAGCTGAAGGCAGAGGCTTTAACCCACTGAGCCACCCAGGTGCCCCTGAAATAATTTTAGACTGATAGAAAAGTTGTCAAAATCATAAGAGAAGTGCTCCCTTATGCCCCTCACCCAGCTTCCCCTAATGCTTACATCTTCCATAATCAGGTACAATGATCAAACCTGGGAAATTAACATCAGTACAATACTGTTAACGAAACTGTAGACCTTATGAAGAGACATTTCCCCAGTTTCCCCACTTACGGAGGATCCAATCTGAGGTCCCACCTCAATTTAATTGTCACATCTCCTTCATCTACTCCAGGCTGAGAACCATTCTTCTGTCTTTCCTTCTCTCTCTCTCGTACTTGACACTTCTGAACATTGCTGATCAGTTATTTTGTAGAAGGTTCTTCGATTTGAGTTTGATGTTTCCTCAAGGCTAGATAGAGGCTTTGCATTTTTGGCAAAAATAAAAAATGATGTTGTATTCTTCTCATTTGTATCCGGGAACATGATATCAATATTTCTTATTACTGGTGATCTTAGCCCTGATCTCTTAGTTAAGATGGTGTCTGCTGAGTTTCTCCAATATAAATTTACTGTTTTTCCCTTTGTAATTAATAAATATCTTGGGAGAGATACTTTGAGATAATGTAAATATCTTTTTCTCCTCAACCATATGCCCACTAGTGTTAACATCCATTGATAGATCTGCCTGTAAAAATTACTCCTGTGGCACACACCATGTACATATCCATAAACAATTGTGGGAGATAAGTAAGCCCCTATCTAAACCACTGCAATAGGGTTTTCTATTAACTGAACTTCTTTGAACTGTCTTTTTAATGGGGCCCATTATAACAGTTTTTTTTTTCTAAGATTTATTTATTTTTAGAGAGAGAGAGCAAGCAGGAGGAGAGGCAAATGGAGAGGGAGAGGAAATTTCAAGCAGACTCCCCACTGAGTGGGGGAGCCCAGTGTAGGGCTTGATCTCACGACCCTGCGATCATGCCCTGAGTGGGAATCAAGAATTGCTTAACCAACTAAGCCACCCAGGCACCCTTTAACAGGGTTTTAATCTGACAGTGGCACAATCAAATAAATGAAATAGTATTTCCTTCCTTCCTTTCTTCCTTCCTTCCTTCCTTCCTTCCTTCCTCCATCCATCCACCCATCCAATATTCTTTTTTTTTTTTTTTAAAAAGATTGAAGTTCCAATATTTATATTTCTCCCAGTTACGTCCTAACTGATGCCCCCTACTCCCTGTCATTCTGTTTGAATTGTTATACGAACTTGCCGTTATGGCCAAATGAATAAGCCAAGACGGAAACCTTAATTTCTTTGAGCAGATGGTTGTCAAAATCAATCTGAGAAAAGAGGTGCCAAATTGTTTGCTGGAATGCACTATCACAGAAAATGACTGTAGTGGGCATCTGTTGTTTTGGCTTCTCAGCATCCCTCATTCCTTCTTTAGGTCACAGCACCCATGTCTCCTTTATAGCATCTGACCTCCCATGTTCTTAGCCCATGCAGTTTAGTCAAGTTGGCCTCCAACTGGCATCAAACATGAACACATGCCCTGGGCCGGGACAGAATTATCCACCCCCTTGGCCATACCTATGGGTTGAGACATTGGCATCTGGCTCTAGGTGGTCATCCAGAATCTCCTCCAAGGTCCTTGATGGAATTAACAGAGTGGGACCTAAGCCTGTAACTTCCACTGGACATCTTTGCCACCACGTGGGGGAAGGACAGTCTAAGAATGAGGCCAACACAATGGAAGACAGCACAGTGGTCATGATGTTAATTGAACACCTGGATCTAGCTTGTTCTGAACCAGATCCACCACAGAACTTTCCATGTGCTTGAGCTAATCAATTCCCTTTCATTGTTTAAGGCAACTTGAGTTGAGTTTCTGCTACATGACAGCATGTGCTCAGGGCTTTTCAGGATTCAAAGATGAGCCAGAAGTGGCCCCTGCATTCAAGGAACCCTCAAGCTAGCAGAGAACATGAGACCAGTGCACACATATCCACAAGAAAGGGGGCCCATGCCATCAGTGTGAGCCACACATGAGGAGCTTGGCCGCAGGACCACAGTGAAGTGGATGACGGACACCAGCTGGGGAGAATCTGGAGAACTGAAGAGAAGAAGGACCTTATTCCCAGCAGAGGGAAAGACTTGGGCAGGGGTCCAGCTGTGGAAAGTGTAGAAAGCTCAGTGTGTATTTTGAGGTTCTGTGGGTCATCCACAGTGACTGAAGGGTAGAGGTTAGGTTAAACAGGAAGATTTGGGAAACATAAACACGACAACTAGAGAAAAGATTTGTTTGAAACAAATTGTGGAGGTGCTGATTGGCAGTTTGAGGGATTTGACGGGCAGCAGGAAGGCAGAGAGGAATTTGAATAGGAGAGTGAAGTGCGGAAGATTAATTTGGCAGCCATGAGTGGAGTTGGAGGGGAAGGGTTGGAAGGCGGGGGACCTGTGAGGAGGCCAATGCAATTGTCCGGCTGGACCTCAGTGCAGGGCTGGGAAGGACCAGATGGAAAAAAGAGGGCTGGAGGCGAATGGAATCCCAGCCTCTGAGAGCATTCTGCAGAGCGGCTTTGGCCATATTTGCTCAAGAATCTTCCTTGCGGTACCATTTGAAAGCCATACTTTTTATTTCATGCTAAACATTGTCAGAGGGAGCAGTGGCAGATTCATCCTGACCATGAGCCAACTGGCCTGGCATACACACTTTTAATGGCATTCCAGACCTCAGGGCCTGGCAGACTCCCTCAGAGCCCAGCCCCTGCACTGGCTCCTGACTTACCCAGAGTTAGATGTCAGGAGGGAGCATCTCGCTTCTCACTTGGTGGCCTTCCCAGCAGAAAAGCTCCACAGTGAGACCCGAATGAGGTCCCCTGCATGAGACCTGTGCAGCTTGGACTTCTAGAGATGCCACTGCTTTGGCTTCAGACTCAGTACCATTCTGATCACACCTTCACTCCTGCTCTCCCGGCCCCTCACTCCCAGACCTTGAGCGAGTCCTGTGGG